>OY728144.1:411836201-413086201 GCA_963277665.1 Viscum album | reverse complement strand
GATAGACATAAATGATTTCTGTAATAAAATAATTTTGTTAAGGGAACTGCAAAGCCAACCCTTATTATAATGAAATATAATAAAAATATTTATTATTCATATATATGTTGATGAAATTATATTTGAATCAACCCAGCTATATTTATTTGGTTCAGTTTCAAATGTCGTGAAATCTGAGTTTGAAAAGAGATTGATGGAAGAGTTAACATTTTTTTATTTCATTTAAAATTAATAAAAAGTAGAAAGATAATAATATATCATAGAGTTAGTATATTAAAGAATTTATTATGAATTATTGGAATGCAAAAAATAAAAGTATATTTACGGTAATCAGTACAGAAAACAGTCTTGATATTGATGATGCTAGGAAACTAGTAGATCAAACCTCTTTTAGAGGTTTGATAAGAATTCTAATATAATTAACTACAATGTCATCCATACATAATGTTTCCAATATTATTATGTTTATGTTATCAATATAATACAAAGGAATCTCATTTATTAGATAATAAAATATTTTTTTCCTATTTAAAGAGAGCCATGTATTTATAATGTTTCTATTATTCTAGACATGATTTTGTTTTTAAAATCTCTTCAAATGATGAATTAGGTAGATGTAGAATGGATATGAAATGTATATATAGATCTTGTCATTTCATTGGAGATTAATTTGTTTCATGGTCATTCAATAAGTAACACTAAATACCACATTCAACTTCTAAAGAGGAATATGTTATTGATAGATGTTGTGGTGCTCAAGTTTGGGAAATGCAACACACACTCACAAATTATGGCATGAGTTTTACCAAAAATAGATTTTTTCATAAAATTAGTGTCATAGTCATAAGAAAAATCCTTGAAAATCACAGTCGTGCAAATCACATACACATAAGTAAACCCATTATTAGGTATCACACAGTTAAATGTTATATCAGTGTTCATTTATCGGACTACAAGATCTACATAATGATATTTAAAAAAAATATTTACCCTCTAGCAGATTTTAATATTTAATTTTTTTAAATGATAAAAAATACCTAATCATCCATATTAACATTTGGGTGAAAAAATCTCCAAATATTGAGATACACATTTTCATAGAGTGATTTCATATGTATATTTTTTATATTTCCTTTTGCAAAAAAATTTCTCCAACAAAATGTTTGAGAACCTAAAAACATATTCTTTCCCCTAAGAGAAATATTGGGAACATATGTTGTTCAAGAAGAACATTATAAATACTAAAAATTATTTTTGAGAAATAAAAAATTTATGTTTAATTACATACATCTTTTTAGTTTTATTTTTTTAATTGGTATTTCTAATAACTTTTATGTAATATTTATTAGATACACATTCCATAAATTCGATTCTTCATTAGTACCTCAAATGATCAGAACCTATGAATCCTTCATCACCATTTATATAATGTTTTAGATCAGATAAAAAAATATAATTTATTAAATTAAATCGAGAATATAAACTATCACCTTGAAGCTTATATAACCCCCACCATGTTTTTCATCCCAATTCGATTTTGTCAGAATTTTTTTTCAAAATCTCTTCCCCTATTAATTTTTTTTCTGTTTTCCCCATTATATTTAACTCAGATTGTTTATGGATATATTTTCTTCGAAATTGATGGTGTCCAACAAGGAACTCAATGACTGAATAATTCTACGAGAATGATTGGTGGACCTATATGTCATTACAATGTATGATTCTATAATTTGAAAAATCATAAATAAGAATAGATTGTAATGTTATACATGGCAAAAGAATATATTTAGGATCTTGTTTATAGATATTTTGGTAAAAGGATTTTATGAAACATTTCATTGTTATGAATAATATGGAAGAGAAATGTTTCCATTCAAGAGTTATGGATTGAAATTTTCGTTCCCTTAAA
Organism: Viscum album; assembly: GCA_963277665.1. Taxonomy (NCBI): domain Eukaryota; kingdom Viridiplantae; phylum Streptophyta; class Magnoliopsida; order Santalales; family Viscaceae; genus Viscum; species Viscum album. The sequence goes on along the minus strand of OY728144.1, from coordinate 413,084,292 downwards.
AAGGCTAGAAGAATTTTTTATATCTCTCTTGAAGGATTTGAAATTTTCTCTCATTCAAAAATATCTAGATAATTAAGGATCATTTGAGATGGTTAAGGATATTGTGTTCCTAAGGCTTAAAAAATGAAGAAACCAAAGACCTCCCATCATTTTAGAAACCAAAGATTAGGTTCTCTCTGGATATAAGGATTTCAAATTCCATGTAAGTAAGACAATAAATCCCTTAAGAGATGTGATATATTTTTGTTCAATTATTTTGGTAAATGTAGGGAGGTTAAAAATTATCATGTATATTCTTTTGACCATCTACAATATAAAGAATGGCATACTCAAGTATTAGATTATAATGTATTCGACAATCATGAACTAGATCATTGTCATATTCCCAAAATATTTGAAAATACCATGAATCTCAATGTAAAAAATATATATAATTAATATGTTATGTGAGGATACATTTATAAGAATGTTGATCAGATTTAGTATTTTCCTAGTATATAGTTTGGAACATCCTGATTTGGATGAAAAATCTAATATCACTGATGAAGAAGTTGGTGAATGATCCAAGAAATCCCCCATGAGAATAAAAGGTAATGAGCGGGAATATCATGATAAATAACTTGCTACTGAACCAGTATCTCCTCCACCCAATCCAAAGAATCAAAATTCCTTTTCTGTGGAAGTTATAAGAAAATGGGGAGAGAATAAGAAGAAGAAGAAGAAGAATAAATAGGAATATTTGTTTCTTGGGTTAGTCCCTACAAAGTCTAAACCCTTACGTGATCTTGGAGAAAATGAAAATTGAGAGGAAACCCAAATAGAATATGTTGAAGAAGAAAATGTCAGCAGTTTAAATTATCCAATCATTGTTGAGAGACACGTAGGAGGAATCAAAATCAGTTAAGGTAATATTGTATTTCTTACATGAATCAGTGATAATTGAGACTCCAGTTTCATATTATAGAATGAAATATATTTAAATTCTTGAACCCATAGTAGAAAAAATATGATGTTCAGTAGTAAGAAGATGAAGATGATGGGTAAAATGATGTTGTTAGTATAATGGTTGAAGAATATCAAGATAAGAACATCCCATCTAAAGTATTTTCAATATCAATATCCCTATATGAATCAAACAAGATTATTTTGGATGAAGTATATCATATAAATGATGATATTTTCCAACATGATGAATGTAGTGATGGTGAAGTTATTCAATAAGATGATGAAAACAACATTGATAAAAATACTAATGAAAAATATGTTCTTCAACAAATAGATGATGGTGATATAGTTATCCATGTTTATGATAGAGATACTGAGACTTAGTATATTGAGAAGAAATTTTTTTTGGATGAGAAAGAAAAGAAAATCATTATTGAAACAGCTAAAAAATATTGTTGTAAAGTAAACGAATGATATTGTTCGAACATCTATTAGGGAAAATGATGATGATGATGGATTTGGTTATCCTACAAAAGATTCTACATTGAAAACCACATCTTCTAGGGGTCATGATTTCTTTAAACAATCTTCAAATATTCTATTAGATTCTATTCCATTTTTTCCAATCTTTGAATCATGGTACCAGTTTCTTTAACATTAAATTAATTCCAAATTAGAAACTACAATGATTTTGGTGTAGAATCTCATCATTCTAAAAGATGAATTCAAAACATTCATGATCAAATATTTAGCCCAAAACAAGTCATTCAAAAAGATAACAAGCTAGTCAATGTCTATCATTGATGAACATAAAATATTTGATGATTACATGTTCTTAGTTATTCATTATTTTATTAATGTTTCTGAAATGATAAAAAATCATCCTAAGAATATGAGTTATTTTAATTCATCCCAGATTAGTGAGAGATGAAATATTAATGAAAAAAACAATTCAATTTGAATTAGATTCATAAGATAAAGAGAAACTACTGAAAAATTGGAAGAGAGAGTTATATTCTAAGAACTTGTGATCAAGTCATGATAAAATAGGATGCAGGATCTTAGAAAGAGGAACTATGATCAAGAAGACATACTCATGAAGTTCCAATATGATCATAAGGATATATTTAATCAAAATTATATCATGGATAAAATTCTTATAGTTGTTAAAAAGGATGAAGGATTTTCTTAAAACTGATCTCTTGTTGTACAAGAACATATTTATTGATAGTAAATGAAATTTTTGTGTTCTAGTTTTTATCCTATGAATATTTCATAACTTATTAGGTATAAAAATATACCTCTCCATTAATTTTTCAAAATGACAATGGGGTATAAATTAATAATAAAAAAAATTAAGCGAACTGATGAAAATAACTTTGAAAGGTGAATATTTATTAAATAATAAATTCTTAAGTTAGGAAAAGTCATTTCTCTAATATAATCAAGAATATGTTCCATTTTGATCTTTAAATCTATGGGGGGTTATTTATATTCACCAAGATCCATAATCAAAAGGGAAATACAAATTTTATTTATTGTTTGAAAATGAAAACCTTAATTCTTATATTCTGTTATATAATGTTGATTAGCAATTAATGAAAAGGGGATATTATAAATTCAATAAATTTATTTTTAATTATCCATTCCATTATGTTTTGAAAATAAAAAACTAAATTTCTTATGGAAAATTACCTTTCTATGTGAATTATTTTCTTACAGAAAATTATCATTCTATAAGAAAGGTTATGACCATACCCTTGGTTATTAATGACTTATCTAATATTTTCGTAACTAATCCTAACAGTCAATATTTATGTAAAAATTAAGATGGTTATCAAATTAATACCCATTCAGTTTCTTAGAATCTGATTTACCTTGAATATGTAATCTTATTTGTTCTGAAATTACAGTCTAATTTTCGAAGAAATAGGACTCAGATTTCTTTTAAATTCAGACTCCATTATCTTCTGTAATAAGACACTAATTTTTAATGAAATTAGACACAAATTACTTCTGAAATCAGTCTCCTATTTCATCTAAAATCATTGTCATATTTCATTTGATATCATATTATGATTTATAGAAAATCATACAATTATTTCTTTGGAAATCAAAGTCCGATTTCATCTATAATCACAGTCAGTATTTTTCTGAAATTAGACTCTGATTTATTCTAAAATTAGACTATGATTTCTCCAAAAATTAGACTCTTTATTTCTTCTAAAATCAGATTCTAAATTCATCATATTATAGACTCTATTTCTCTATTTTCATAAAATTTTATTTTTAATTCTTTTAGTTTCTGAATAACAATTTATAAAGAATTTCATTATACTCTTTTATCGATGTTATCAAATTTCTGTAATAAAACATTTAATTTAACCACTTCTTAAATAATGATTCTTATTAATTATATATTACCAACATTTTTAAATATGAAACAATGTTGTACAATCTATTTTTAACAAACCGTTGGTTGAGTGATACATGTATTGGTCCCTCCGAAATTCATTAAACAAATGATTGTTGTAAGAGGAAGTCGATGGATGATATTATTAGCCAATAAATACCATGAAATATGAGCTACAATAGTGCTATATGTTTTTCTATGATCTTCTAATCATGATATGATTTTAGGGATCTGAATGTTGAATTTGTAAAATATCTTCTTAACCTGTCATATAGGAATGATACATACAACGTTTCATGTCATGAACATCTTTTTCAGCCTGCTTAGTGTGAATCAAATTGTTTATGATCAAGAGACGGATTCTGGATATAGGAAGATTGAGCTGTTGATCAACATTGATATATAGGGCTTGAGCTTATGGGAAGTAAGATTTTGATCACTCTATTGATGGCATACACTAGGGTATGTATGATAAACATTTTTTTAGTTACAAAACAGGGGAAATTTATCCAATTTTGTTTTATACCCTTATATTTGGGTTAAAATATTCTTTATAATTGTTTAATTGTTATAGTTATATGTTTTTAATTCGGATTCATATTTTAAATGATTGAAATAATAACATTCATAATATTTCTTTATCTTTCACACATTAATATAAATAAGACTTTATATGCATTAAGGTATAATATATACCAAAGTTAACATGACTTGAGTTTCCTTATCAGAATCATATTATCAGATTCTATTCAATTTAGATTACTTGTAATGAAATAAAGATGATTTATGAATTTTCCATGTTTGTTGTTTTTTAACAAATAATTTATTAAGGATAAAAACAAATTTTATAAAACAAATAATTAAGCCCTATTTTATTTGAGCACCTACTTATTAATATTGATTATACACATATTTTTTTCCATCTAAAAATTAAAGGTTGGGATCACATTGAATAAATTAATGAATTAAATTAATATATATAATTGTTTATTAGAAAATGTCACTAAAATATATTAATATATTATCATATGTCGGTAATTAATAATAATTTCATAAAATAATATTTACATAAATTTTGGTGATGTTTTATCCGTTGTATATTTGTTATAGACCCCACCCCTCCATCTAATGTTCTTCACGATTACAATTATTTTAATATGTTTTACTCTTTTCGAGACAATAATGTAACTTTTAATGGACAAATTTACCAAAAATGGACTATGATATAGAATTAAAACAGTATTTCACTTACTTGGATGATGATATAATATTTTATGAATTTTTTAATAAATTATAATTTATTTTTTAATTTCATTCATGAATTCTTATTAAATAGAATAAATATTTTAATATAATATATTATTGACTACTATCAATTGTATCAAAATGTAACAACCAATTGTTATTTAAATATTATTTCATTCTATCATAAGTTTTTTTAATATAATATAATATCCTAGACATATAATATAAATAGAACCAAAAACAATTATCTCTTTAACAGTGTCCATTAGATTAGTCATCTATGAAACAAATTAAAATTAAAAATATATTCTAATTGGATAAAATATATAAAATAAAATATCAATATTGGGAATGTAAGGATAACCCCAATCATATAAAACTATATCCCATGCATTAAACAACATAGAATTGAATCAATATATTATTAATCCCCTTAAAACATTATAAAAATCTAAATATAATCTTATGTAAAATTGTACTGAATTTTTATTGAAAGAATAAATGGGTATTTATAGGTTATAAAAGGAAATGTTACCACAAATATTCAATAGTTATATGACTGTTGTTATATACGAACATTGATCATTATGACTGTCGGTGAATTTTACCATTCAGAACAGTACACACAACCACTAACATTACATTTATAATTAGTGTATATAAGTACGAATGACATAAAATAATTGATACTGAAATAAGAATCAATATCCTCAACTAATAGAGTCGTACTATTGGAAGACTACTTATCCGAGCAAGGGTGGGGCATATCCTCACTGGGTTTTGACCATGACCAATCCAAAGACGATATCTTAGAAGTGATTCATGAATGAAATAGCCTATAGGATATGTTCATGTTATTAGATATAACCACTAGTTAGATGTTAGATGATGCACCACATGAAACTTCCACTATAACACACCTAAACATATAGAAATATATGTGTATAATAAGGGGTTATGTGTCCAGAACATAGTTACATTAATTTTAGATTATTATGTACAAATAAAATGATAGTTTCATCAATCCTTTCTTGTAGTTGATTTCTAAATAGAATTATAGCTTCATTGAGAAAATTTTGATAATATGTCTTTTATGTGTAAATAAAACATACATGTAAATTTTTAGAAAAGATATATATTTTTATAATAATCCATTTTATTATGATATTTATTACATTTATTTAAATATTTTTTTAAAAAGTTTTTATATAAATATCAATGATAAATTATTTTCAAATGTCCTGTGAACATTTTAATATGATTATAAAATTTGATTGTTTCAACAAAACATATTCAAAAAAGGGATTTATATAATAAAAAGATTACATTTTTATATTGATGCTATTTTTTTGATAAATGAAACATTTTTTTTCAAATCATCGCATCAGATTCACGTTAGGTTGAATTTAAATTAATTTTATAAATTAATTTTCTCATGAATAGTAAAAATTATGGTTTTTGGATTTCAGTATATTTTATGATATAATATTCATTTGATAATGAATTGATATTTGATTAATCATAACCCATGAATTGATATTTTCAATAAACACACCCCATATGTCCATTTCTATTCCCTCCCAATACATCCATCATGAATTTTTGTCATCCTTTTCCTCCAAATGTGTCCACCAAGATGTCCTCAAGCCCCAAAGGTTCCAGTCTCATGTTTTAGGAAAAAAACATTATGTAAGGGGAGACCATCACCCTTATTTTCATTCATGTTCAATTTTTTATGTGGTATGTCTTATAATTTTCAAACTATTTTACTTTTAACTTTCTATTATCCAATTATTATAATTGGTTTACTTTCTGAATGTTTTACCATTTTCACCTCCAAAATTCCATTCAACAAAAAATATGTTTATACCCATTATCCGTTGACATTTCATCTAAAACATTCTTCTATTACGTTATTAATTATCATTTCATTTTTATTTGAATACCAAAACAAATTTTTTTCAATGTGTTTTAAAAAAAATTATAAATTACATTTTGATTTGGGGGTATAATTATATGAATCCCCCATTTCCTTTCATAGGTTAAATATTTTTTAATTATCATGTATTTTAACTCGTACATGTAACGATTTTTTATATGAAACCTGTTATTTATTCTCCAAGGGTTATTAATGAAATGATATATTATGGCTTATATGGACCACATGAAATTTATATATATAAATGTTTTCCAAAATAATTTTATAATTCATTGATTAATAAATGTAATTTATAGAGATGAAATGTATTACATTACATTGTTGAATAGTCTTTGTAATTTTCATATATGACACCATGGTGACAAACCATTGTGATACGATTAAAATTTTATCATTTAAATGATTTTTTTTCATATTTGGATATAATTATTAATTTAATTTTTATTATGATATTCCACATTCCAATTCCTAATAAATATTCCTTTTGTTTTTAATTATATATCTCAAGATCCCATTTTATATGATTATCCTTTTTATTCCATGACTGTTCTTCATGCACACAAATTTCCTTTGATTCGTTCCCCTAGGTTGTGATATATAGTTTTTATAACACAGGGTGAACCCAAGCATATGTATTTAAATATTATATAGAACTTGTTTTATGTTGTAGCATAAAACTTTTTTCCATGAATCTAAACATGAAAATATCCTTTGTTTTATTACTATGTAATGAATAGTTATGTTATAAAAATTCGGGATTCCATAGATTGTATCAAAGTAATGTTTTCTTTTTCAATGAAATTATGATTTTATATATTTTCTAAGAACCATGGGTAGATGTATAAATATAGTAAAACACCATGGTATGTATTTAATATTATGTATTTTGATTCTTAGAAAATAAATCCATGTCAATATAAAAACAAGTTGATGAGTCTCTGGCAAAGATGTATCATTGGGTAACACCCCAAAACACCACATTGATAAATACTCGAATAATAACTATAACAGAAAAATGAGTCTTTCAACACTCATAATTTGACACTATTGGGAAGAATATTCTTGGTCAATAAAAATATTTCTATGATCCTATATGAATGTATAATATAAAATATAATTCTTACTTGCGGTGGATAATAAAATAATTATGAATGATGTTTTAAGAGATAAAAGTCCTTTAAAATAATAATGCTATTAAAAGTAAAACATTTATCACTATGTTTTTCTTCTTGTAGAAAAATTGAGTGAAATAGGAGGTGCTTCCTAAATGATGAGTGTTATGGAGGATTAATTATTGCAATTCTTATGGAATATAGAATTAAAAACATCACGATGATGATGAATCAACAATATAAAGTTACTAAAAGTTACCTGAATTAATTTGAGAGACTTTATTCTCCTCTTATGGAACAAATAGATGTTTAGTCCATAAATTCATTAAAGAACACCTTCGTTCAGTGGATATAATAAACCATTGATTTTAGAATAATGGATTATCATGATGGAAAATATTTTTTCTAAATCTTTTTTATAGATCCATAGAATGTAACCATGCCAATATTACTCTTATAAAGAAAAAATAATCAGTTGTAGACACATATTAGAAACAATAATCCACCAAAATAGAGGGATTCTATAGGGTGGTAAGAGTTCATGGGATTGTTTCTCAAAAAATATTTCTCATGTTTTAGTGAAAAGTATAATTGATAAATAATTCCTATAACTGATGAATAATAAAAATGAATCTGTGGGAGTTTATAAAATAAAATTTTCAATACATTCATGATACACACCTATATTTGTTCTGGGTCATAAAAATGGTTGATGGATTATTCAGTGGACTAAGGCCATATCAGTTGAGGAATCTAGGAAATTCTGACTATGAAATCTATAAGGATATAGTGAGAAGTGCTTAGAATGACGAATTACAGTTTGAAGAGATAGAGTGGTCACATTTGACTAATGAAAAGAAGAGATCAATTAAAAAAACATAGAGATAAATATGGATCATGGGAGAGTAGGAATGAATGCGTGTCATCAAACGTGAATCAAATGTTGGAAAACAGTTTTGGAATCTACTTATCATTGAGTTTAATTTGTAACATGTATTGAATATTTGTATTTGTAGCATAGAACTATCATATTAAGGTGAATCCTCAACTAGTAAACACTAACAAAAAAATTATTATGTTGCATGCCCATTTGATAGCCTAATGCTTCATGTCTATAAAATATGGTCACTATTCTGATGACTATCCAAATAAAATGATAATAGAGTGAAATTTCCATCAACACCATCATATGCCAAAGGATCGTGGTACAACATTTTCTATCATTATGAATCAAGTGGATTCTCAAAATTATTTTGTGTAAGGTACACTCATTGTGCCAAAAAATATATCATGTACAATGTTTTATTCTGGTTCGAGTCATTATGTTATTTCATACAGAGTTTTAAAGAATATAGAATCAATTCCTGAAATTTTAAAAGGAGACATATCAGTGACGACTCCAAAATGAAGTATCATAGAAACAACATAGTATGTAAACTCAAGTATTAACATTGGTGTGTATAATATCATTCAAAATCTAGTTACCATTCCCATGGAAAAATTAAACATTATACTATGGATATACTAGCTCGATAAAGTACAATTCAATGATAAACTACATTATATGAAAATAAATATTTAATCCTGAATGGTAATCCTCTAGTAATTTTCTAAAGAATGATATCTCAGTCACATCTTTGTTTTGAAGAACCTCAAATTTCTTTCATTGTATAGATGATGAGGTAATATGAAGAATGAAATAAAGTATTAAATATATATAAACCCCTAGAAATCATGAATACATTGGCATATTTCATATAGTGTATCATGGAACTCCCCTAGAAAGAGACTTTGAGTTCTCCAATTAAATCATTCCTTTACCATAGACAAAATCAATGACCCCTTAAATAATGTAAAAAGTGGAGTTAGAGGAATTACATAAACTCATCCAAGATCCTTCAATGATGGTTTTCATCCATCCAAGTGTGTCTTCATGTGGTTAAAATGTTATACATGTGAATAAAAAGGATGGATTAATGTGGATGTTCTTTGATTTTGGAGAAACTTACGGGATAAAAGATAAAAAAATGTACACTCTCCCAAGTATTGATGATTTATTTTACCAGATTTATGGGGTACAATTCTTCAGAATTAGTGGCCTCTAACCTGGGAATCATGAATTGGGGGTCAGGAAAGATGATATTCTATTAACATGCTTCCGAACAATATTTTTTCATTGTATGTTTTTTGATTGTTCCGATCATCTTGAAAAATTATACTACTATATTTATATATTTGATGAATAGGTCCTTTAAGTACTAACTTGATAAATTCATGGTAATTCATTTTGATGGTATTCTAAAATATTATAAAAGTCTCAAGGTGAATGAGAATCATGTATGGGTTATTTAATAATCATCGGGGAATTAGAATATTTTTGGAATATTTAGAAAAATATAATAATAGTTACAATATGATTATTTCTTAGGGATCATTGGATCCAATGAAAGAATCACATGTGAACATATGATGAAAAATTGTATAGAGGTGTTTCCTCTACCATTAAAAATAAAAAGATTATTAATTTTATTTTTTTATCATATAATTATTGGATGTTTGTGAAAACAATTCACAACGTTTAATCCACTTTCCATTTCAGGTATAGAAGGGGATATGTTCTTCTAGAAAATAGATTTTGAATAATGATTCCATTTTCTGAATAAGATAATATTTAATGAACATGTAAAAACTATACACTATTTCAATAAAAAGGATATTTATTTATAGTGATTCCTCTCAAAATTATCATATATATGACCTAGATCTAGTTATGGTTATTTTTTATTTGAAAATAGGTAAGAACTATCATTATGAAGATAAATTTTATATATACATAGACCACATACATTTGAAGATTATTTTAATGCTGGTGGAATTGAACATGATAAAAATGACGTGGTTCAAAACTCTAAACGACTATGAAAAATCAGTCAATAATCACACTGAAGGAGAAAAGAATAACATAGATGAATTAATTAAAAAATCTATGTTGTACTATAAATTAAAAGTATTGAAAGATAGAATTTGATCTAGTACATAGTTAAATTGGATATTGAAATTTTATTGTATTTGGAATCATCAACACTTTCAAAAATTACTTACCAATAATTATTACTAGAAAATAACATGAAATATCAATGGAAATATCCCATGTTTTAATAGAGGATAGAGGATGTGGAAAATTTAATGCTTATGGAGTTCAATATTCATCAATAAGTTATATTAAAATTTCATAAAATGATATGTCTTCCATCCACCCAAGAGATAAAGAAGGATATGATGGATGAAACATATATTGATACATTCTCTATTCATTTGAGAATGAATAATATATATAGTTTCCTTTAGGATCGTTATTTGGGTGATAAAATAAGAAGGGATTTTAGTGAATACACTGAAAGCTTATTCGTATAATAGTATATGAAAGTAGAGCGACAATATCCATGAGGCTTATTGATACCACTACCTATACAATCATGGATGTTGGACAATATCATTGTAGAATTAATCACTGAACTCCCTAAAAGAACCCATAAAAATAATTCAGCATGGGTTATAGTGGATCATCTCAATAGGACATCCCACATCATCACTATTTGATAATATTTCTCTATTTAACAACAATTCATGATATACATAAATGAAGTGGTGAGGATTCATGGGTTCCACGTTTTATATTATTTATAATGATCAACTGTTCACATCAAAATTGAAGAGAAGTCTCTAATATTCACTGAAGAGTGTATTGAATTTAAATATGAACTATAACCCCCAAACTAATATCTAATATGAAATGACTACTAGAAGTCTTAAGAACATACAATGAATATTCTCAATGGAATTAATTGGTGGATATGATCCAAACTTCCCATTAGTTTAGTTATCATACAACAACAACTTCATGTCAAGTATTCAAATGGTACCATATGAATATCTATGTTGAAATATATGAATTATTGCTTCTTTTTTAGATGAAGATGGTGAGAGGAAATTAAATTGGCCACATCAAGTGCATGATATTTCAGAAATGGTTAATTCCATCCAACAACACATAAAAGAAACTCCAATTCTAAAGAATATCTATGTTAATCATTAAAGGAACATATTTTCTGATACCAGGGATAAAATATTCTTTCAGCTACCTTCATCGATGATAGTAATTCGATACAGAATTAAAGGGAGGATTAGACCGAGGTACATTATCACCTTTGAGATCCATGATTTCATTATAGTAGTGTCGTATCGTCTATAATATCAACAAAATCTTGATAAGATTAATGATGTCTTCAATGTGACTCCCACGAGTAAATACATACCTTGTCCCTCACATATACAGAATCTAATTGTTGTAAAACTAGAGCACAACATTCATTATATGAAGTAGTTGGTGGAAATATTGTGTTATTAGGAAAATGATATATGCATAAATACATCCTACCACACCAATGTGTTATGGAGGAATGACCAATATGAAAAATTGACTTGGGATCCAAAGGAGAGAATAAATTTGAAACACCCTCCCCTTTTATTAATTAATAAAATGAGTTTATAATTCAATGAATCAATTTCTTATATGCAGAAGAATTTAATGACACATTGTTTTTTTAAAAATTCAGATTTAATGGATATGTGTTTATTATATGTTATATAATATCAAACAAGTCAAAACTAAATATAAAAAAAATAATATTTTATCTCATGAATAATTATAATTACATTTTCACTTATTAAACCAATTAAAATTCCAAACATTACAACTATAATAAAATAGATAGGATAAAATTTGAATCTATGGATTAACCAAATCTATTATAATTATCATCCCATTTAATTTTTTTTTGAAATGGATCAAAATATTAGAAAAACAAATCTTCATATTATCAAAATTTTAATTTAACATTATTATAAGTTATGTTGATTTTTAATGAAAAAATTAACTGTTATTTATTGGGTATAAAAGTAAAATTGACCATTCAGATTCAACCATTATATGACCATTGGTCAATATGACTTTCAGTCAATATGACTGTTGGTCAATATAACCACTAGCCAAGAGGATTGTCAGTCAAACAGACCATTTTTCAACATGTCCATTGGCCAATATGTCTGTTAGCCTAGATGACTATTGGATAGAGTGACCATTGGTCACGATGATTGTTGGTCATGATGATTTTTTATCATGATGATAGTTGTTTAGGTCTACTATTGGTCAAGAAGATTGCTTATCAAAATGATCGTTGGTCAACATGATCATTTTTCAACATGTCTATTTGTCAACATGACCACTAGTCAATATAATAGTTGGTGAACATAAATATTGGTCAATATGATATTTGGTCAATATGACCATTGGTAAAATGCATATTGGAAAGTATGACAACCCTTCTTTTTATTACAACATAAACATGATTTATTACATAAAACATCAATTGATACAATAAAGAATATCGAGAGGTTTAGTGACTTTGGGGCAGAGGATCAATACATAAAAAATTAAACATGAAATACATCATCTTTATTGAAAACATCCTTTACATGACCACTACATTCCTTCGTACTTAGCATTTCATGGGATAACCTGAGGACATGCATTAGAAATGGGTGAGCTATAAAGCCCAGTAAAAGAGTACACATGGAATAACATGAAAAGTAAAATACATGTTATAAAATAGGAATATCAATAGAGAGTAAGAAAAACATGAACATAAATGCATGATAAAGCATGATAATCATAACCTGGAAATGTGGCAACAACACTTAATATGAAATTAACTTGAGCCATGACCCATTGCACATGGAGCATGAGTAAATCCTCATTGCACATAAAGCATGAGTAAACCTTCGTTGCAATTGAATTATCAGGAGTCAACACTCATTTCACATGATGTATCATGATACTATACTTTACCCAATGCATTGGAGCTCTATAAGGGTGCACCCTTCTTAAAAATTTCATTTCATGCATAAGTGTGCCACATGGATCATAAAACATGGATTAAAAAACATAATAATTTATTCCACAACAAAGGAATGTGGAATTCATACATGAAACTTTACAATAAATATGTAAATGTGGATAAAGTTGAATACCCTTGTTGGAGAAATGGCCATGGTATTCACTACACAATGAGATTGGCTTAGAAAATCGGTGCGATTTCGGCAGCGTAACGACGTGACATAAAAATTCATAAAAAAGGTTGATTAGAGAGAAATGTGTTCCTAATAATATTTACATGTAATTTACAGTAATTAGGTCATATAGATACATGTCCCAACAATTGTAATGGAATTTATATTCATGATACAAATGTATTGCTTGAATGTAAAAGAGGAGAGAGAAGTTCCTTTCAGAATTTCGGCATAGTAACAGGTGTACATGGGAGGCATTTAATGAGAGAGAAAGGGTATCCAATCATTAAAACATAAAGAGGGATGTATGAGCGAGGCGAGAAACCATACCCTAACATTTATAATTGAAATTAATAGGGCTAATCAACTTAAAGAAAATTCGACAAAAATGATAAAGGAAGAAAAAAACCTTACTTGGAAGTTTGCTTCCAATTGCTAGAGAGAGGCTTGTGAGAGGCTTCTTGGGATCTTGGGGAACCTTGGAAGGATTATAGATAGATTAGGTAATAGGATGTACGAACTCCAAAGGCTTTGAGTGAGGAGGAAGTGGGAGATTGGGTGGGTTTATATAGGAAAGGTGAGAGAATTCTTTATTATTTAGGTTTGGGAACCCTTATATTAAATTAATCCAAACCACAAAAAATCCCATGGTTTTTGCCCATGGTTTTAATAAAATGGAAGAGGAAAACAATATTTTATAAGTCCAAAGTCCTATCTTCTTAAAATAATAAGGTTGCTTATGTGGAGGTGAGTCACACACCCATGTATATTAATTTAAAAAGGCAAAGTGTTGAATAAGTCTTGAGGGGTTCATTAATGCTTTGAAAAGTAAGTGAAACAAAAAGAAAATGACATTATTTTAATGTTAAAAAATATATTGGCCCAAAATAATGATTATTGTATTTTATTACATCACTATTGGGTCATTGTGATATCATAAAACACATTATATATCTAAATGGAATTTAATTTTTACCCAAAAATTTGACTGTCTCAGAAAATTATGAAAAATTCCCTGTTGGATAATTTTGACATCCTGATTCCAAACATAAAATTTATTTTATCTAAATAATTTTCTAAATATGTGAATTTTCACTCTTAAAATAAAAACATACATTTATAAAAAATTCACGGGTTTTGACAGAAATGGCTTTCAAATCTTAATAAAAATTTTAATTTCATTCATAAAATTATAAAATCATATATATTTAATAAAAATTAATTTAATAATTATAATAATATTTTATTAAAATATTATTTAATTAAAAAATCCCTTAATTTAATAAAATAGATTTCTTAATTAAATAATAACTAAAAACACCAGTTGTACTTTAAAAACTATTTACAATGTATAAAAAATGACTAGAAATTATATTCATTATTATATACAAAAAATAATGTACATGAACATTGTACTACTTATTTGTTACATAACCCATTATAATAGCCGCATAAGACCTAAGGTTAAGGTGTGTGATGGTGACAGACTCTTGGGGTGACTCAGTTAACATCGCTTGAGTGGTAATTTCAATCAACTTCAACTTTTCTCGTAGATGGTCACATTCGAGCTTGACATGATGAATCTCAGCTTGGGCTTGGTCAAGAGCGAAGCCCAAGGATGAAACATCTTTTCCGAGCTACAACAAATGGGCTTCATATGGGGAAATTCTACTGGATTAGGCCATCACTTCTTTTGTCTGAGTAATTTGGATTTGTTAAAGTTATATATTTATACTAATCACGTGATCACTATTCAACGACTATAAAAGTAACGGTCACAATTTTTATCATAAAACTAAATAATTTGACATTTTATAAAAACTTTTTATATAAAGAGACATTAAATTAGATCAAGAGTGATTTTCCATTAATGAAACTTTGGGTCGTTATAATATTCCCCCCTTAAGATATTTCGCCCTAGAAATTTTACTTTTCCCACACTAAAACTATTGTGGGTAACTCAGCTTCATCATGTCCTCTGATTCCCAAGTTGCTTCTTCAAACTTGTGGTTTCTGCAAAACACCTTAACGAGGGGCATTGTCTTATATCGTAGAACATTTTCTCTATGATCAAATATCTTCACTGGTTGATCCTCATAAGAAAGATCGTCATCCAATTGTACCAACTCATAAGAGAGTACATGTGAAGGGTCCAGTATGTACTTCCTTAAGAGGGATACATGAAAGACATCATGTACTTTTCCCATGGTAGGTGGAAGTGCTAGTCGAGAGGCCACAACCCCGACATGATCAAGAATATCGAAGGGGACGATGTACCTTGGACATAACTTACGTTCCTTCCAAACCGGTTGAACATCTTCTACAGAGATATGTGTAGAATGACCATGTCTCCAAATTTAAATTCAAGGTCTCGTTGACGATTATCTGTATAACTCTTCTGTAGACTGTGGGCTGCCTTGATATGATTCTGAATGGTTTTCACCTTCTCCACCATTTCTTCAACCATTTCTAGTCCAAGCAGCTTATGTTCACTGACCTCATCCCACCATGCCGGTGTTCTGCACCTTTTCCCATACAGGGCTTCATATGGTGCCATTTGGATGCTTGAGTGGAAACTATTATTATAAGAGAACTCAAATGGAGGAATATGTTGATCCCATCCTCCTTTAAAGTCCATTTAGAATGATCTCAACATGTCCTCAAGTGTTTTGATAGTCCACTCGGATTGGCCATCAGTTTGAGGATGATAGGCCGTACTGAAGTTCAGTTCAATATTCAGAGTATGCTGAAGACTCTACCAAAACTTAGAGGTGAATATTGGATCTCGGTCAGACACAATATATAGTGGTACTCCATTCAACCATATCACTTCCCTGATATATATCCATTCCATTTGATCCTATTAGAAATTCTCCCAAATAGCAATGACGTGTGCAGTCATTGTAAGACGATCCACAACAACCCAGATTGCATTGTTTCCTTTGGATGTACGTGGAAGTCCGGTGACAATGTCCATGGTGATGTTATCCCATTTCCATTCAGGTATGGGCAATGGATTCATCATCCCCTTAGACTTATTCCTCTCTGCCTTCACTTGCTGACACACTAGACACTTTGATTTATATTCAACAATCTCCTTCTTCATATTATCCCACCAAAAGTTTTCTTGGAGATCTCGATACAACTTTGTGCTCCCTAGGTTAATAGTGAAATTTGAACTATGTGCATCATCCAAAAGTTCCTTCTTCTTCTCCGGACATGATGGAACGCATAGTCTATTACCAAACCACACGATTCCTTCTTCATTCACATTGAACTCCAAGGATTTCCCTTTTTCGATAGCATCCAATTTTTCCTAAATTCCAACATCATCCTTTTTAGCATCCTTTAACCTTTCCAAAAGAGATGTTTGAGAAATTATTTGTGAAAGGATTGATGATGTTACCTTCATTATGATTCCCACGACCATCTTCATCAAGTCTATGAAGATTGGATCCTTCTCAATTCTCATCATAGATAGAATTGCTGGGTTCTTTCTACTTAGGGCATCTGCCACATTGTTATCTTTCCCAGGGTGGTAATGTATTGAACAGTCATAATCCTTGATGAGATCTATACATATTCTCTGGCGCATATTATTATCTTTCTATGTAAATATATATTTAAGACTCTTTTGTTCAGTATATATCTCACATTTCCCTCCATAGAGATAATGCCACTAGATTTTCAAGGCAAAGATCACTGCCGCCAACTCCAGATCATGCGTTGGATAATTTCGCTCATGTATTTTCAACTGCCTTGAGGCATAGGATATAACTTTATCATTCTGCATTAGCACACAGCCTACGCCCTTCTTTGAATAATCACTAAATACCATTAAAAGTTCCCCACTTGTGGGTAAAGTGAGCACGAGTGCAGTGATAAGCCTCCTTTTATACTCCTTGATGCTTTCATCACATTCATCACTCCAAGCAATCTTTACTCCCTTTCGAGTTATCTTGGTAAGAGGGTTGGAAAATCATGAGAAATTTCTCACAAATCTTCGATAATATCCAGCTAACACCAAGATGCTACGGATATCCATTACTGATTTGGCCTCATCCATCCCACAATTGCATCTGTTTTGGAGGGGTCTATAGATATCCCATTGCTTGTAATGATATTTCCCCAGAATGATACCTCCTTCGACCAGAACTCACACTTTTTGTACTTGGCATAGAGCTTCCCCTTGTGAAAAGTCTCTAGTATAGGTTTTAAATTCTCCTCATGATCCCCCTTGGTTATGGATTATATTAGAATATCATCTATAAAGACTACCAAAAAAATTTCAAGGTAATATCTAATCAATCTATTCATCAAGTCCATGAATATTTCTGGAGCATTTGTGAGTCCAAAAGGCATTACTATGAATTCATAGTGCCCATACCTTGTACGAAAAGCAGTCTTGGGGACATCTTCCTTCTTCACCCTTACTTGATAATATCCCGACTGCAAATCCACCTTGGAGATGTATTGTGCTCCACATAGCTGACAAACACGTCATCTATTCTTGGGAGAAGATACTTGTTCTTTATCGTGATTTTGTTCAGTTCATGATAATCGATGCAAAGCCACATTGACCCATCCTTCTTCTTGACGAAGAGGACTGGTTCACCCCATTGTGAAACACTTGGGCGTATAAACCCTTTATCCAGATTCTCTTGTAGTTGTATCTTCAGCTCTTCAAGATCTACAAAAACCATTCTATATGGGGTCTTGGATATTAGTAAAGCCTCGGGTATAAGTTCAATTGGGAATTCAACATCTCTTCTAGGAGAAAGACCATGCAGTTCCTCGGGAAACACTTCAGCAAATTCCATCGCAATAGGCATTTCTTCAAGGATGGTTTCTTCATTGGAATCAATCATCTGAGCCAGATACGCGTGCTCATAGGGTAGTAATATCCATTCTTGAGTTGATGGAGCTAAAAGAGATTCGTCTTCCTCCTAACATTTGTAAAGAATTGGGGGTCGATTCTCCAAATGGAGTGTGATTTCGCTCTCCCGACAATTTATGTTAGATCTATATAAGGAAAGCCAATCCATTCCATTAATTGCATCAAATTCCACCAGAGGGAGTATGAAGAGGATCGCTGGGAAATTCAATCCTCAGATTATAATAGGGGAGGACTTATATTCATGGGATGCAATGAATTCCCCATTTTCCGTACTCACCGACATCTTTACTTCCATGATTTGTGGTGGTGCGGGGATTGTTCTACTAAACATTAGAGATATAAAAGAATGCGTAGAACCTGAATCAAAAAGTACGATACCTATTCATGAATGAATAACTAGCGTACCTGTCACCAATTTATTTTCGGGGTTCACTTCGGTAGAAGTGGTGGAAGAAACTCTTCTTTGCTGCCTTGGAGGTTGTTGGTTGTCTCCGAAAACCCTTGGATTAGGGCACTGATTTGAAAAATGACCCGGTTCTTTGCATTTGTAGCATTGAACAACGCGTTGCGGTTCGAATGGAGCATTCCTCTCCTCTATCGCAGCCGCGGGTCTTGTTGCCAACAGTTAACAGCTAGGTGCCCTTCCCTTCCACACCTGAAGCATTTTCGCGTCCCCTTAAGGAAATTTCCAGGGTGCTTCTTTCCGCACTTTTGTCAAGTGGGGTGCTGAATCTTATTAGCACCGTTGTATTTATCCATCGGACCACCAACATTGAAGTCCACCTTACGATTCTTGTCCACATGATACCCCAGTGATTCCCCAATCTCTATTTTGACCTTGAGGGCACATCGGACAATTTCCTCATAGATGTCGAAGTCATGGATCGCTAATACTTTCTGTAAGCTAGGCTTCAGCCCACCAAAGAAGCAGTCAAACATGCATTCGGGGGTAACGCTAAAGCTAGAAGCGTATCGTTCAAGCCTTGTGAAGTTTGCCTCGTACAATCCAATAGATTCTTATTCTTTTTTCTTGATGGAAATGAAGTCCCTTTCCATCTTAAGACAGAGGGTGAGTGGAAAATATTTATCAAAAAACATCTTTCAAAAATCCTTCCATTCTAACGCCTCGATTTCCTCCCCAGGCTTCATATTTTTTATCATCGTCCACCATTGATCATATTCACCCTCCATACGATAAGCTGCCAGGAGAACCTTCTCTTGTTCAGAACATTGGAGGATGGAGAATATCTTTTCAATGGAGTTGATCCCTTGTTCAGCGATCGTGGGTTCAGATGATCCACTAAAAGTAGGATGCCTTTGTCTCATGAAGCTTTTGATGGCGACTTGTTCTTTCTTAGGGGGGTTGAACGTTCCTCTTGACCCATGTTTCTATTAAAATCATGAGTTGGATGAGAGAGAAGAGTGAAAAAGCTAGCGATTCCTGCTACCATTGGATTTGGCATCTCATTAGTACAGTCATCACACTGATCATCACAACGGTTGTTAGCCCGAGTCCTCCTATTACCAGCCATTGGCTGGAATAAAAGGATAGTTAGGGGTAACACATAAAGGGTAATTCAAAGAAAAAAGTTGATGACTTATAAATAAACTTTCATCTCATTAACTCTTGAGTATATAGGCTTCAATCTAGGATTTTCATGATCTACATTCTAACATATATTCATAGTTGAATTTTTTTTATTCCCTTTACAAGGGATCATACTAAGCTTGTGAATTTATCAAAACATATCCTCCGGGAGTGTCGTAACCAAGAGTGCAGCAAGGCCCATGTTGTGCACCAGTTCCCGTTCGAGTCTATCTCAAATCAGTCTTTTCGGGATTTACCCCTAGGATACAACTGTGCCAGAGCCGCCTCTACCTGCTCGTATCCAGACATGGATGTATTTGTCCGATAAACAACTTACTCAGTACTTACCAAAACATAGGGATATTTTTATTATACTTAGTCTTGTCTCTAGGGCTTTACTAGGGTTTTCTAATCCCAAAAATAACTAAACCTATCCTCTGATACCAACTATGACAACCCTGCTTTTTACTACAACTTAAACATGATTTATTACATAAAACATCACTTGATACAACAAAGAAGATCAAGAGGTTTAGTGTCTTTGGGTATTAGGATCATTACAAAAAAACATAGAACATTAAATACAACATCATTATTGAAAACATCCTTTACATGACCACTACATTCCCTCTTACTTAGCATTGCTTGGGATAACCTGAGGATATGCATAAGAAAAGGGTGAGCTATAAAGCCCAGTAATGGAGTACAAATGGAATAACATGAGGAGTACAATACATTTTATAAAAAAGGCATATCAATAGAGCATAAGAAAAACATGAACAAAAATTCATGATAAAGCATGATAATCATAACATGGAAATGTGGCAACAACACTTAACATGGAATTAGCATGAGACAAGGCCCATTGCACATCGAGCATGAGTAAATCCTCATTGCAAATAAAGTACGAGTAAACCCTCATTGAACATGAATTATCATGATTAAACACTCATTCCACATGATGTATCATGATACTATTCTTTACCCAATGCATTGGAGCGCTATAAGGGCACACCCTTCTTAAACATTTGATTTCATGCATAAGTGTGGAACATGGATCATAAAAAAAGGATTCATAAAACATAATCATTAATTCCATGATAAAGGAATATGTAATTCATACATGAAACTTTACAATCAATATGTAAATTTTCATAAAGGAGAATACCCTTGATGGAGAAATGGGCATGGTATTCACTACACAATGACATTGGCTTAGAAAATCAGTGCGATTTCAGCAGCGTAACAGCGTGACATAAGAATTCATAAAAAAGGTTGATGGGAGAGAAATGGGTTCTTAATAATATTTACGTGTAATGGATAGTAAGGAGGTAATATAGGTACATGTCCCAACATTTTTAATGGAATTTGGATTCATGATACAAAATTATTGTTTAAATGTAAAAGAGGAGAGAGAAGTTCCTTTCGGAATTTCGGCATAGTAACAGGTGTACATGGGAGGAATTTAATGAGAGAGAAAGGGTCTTCCATCATTCAAAAATAAAGAGGGAAGTATGAGGGAGGTGCATAACCATACCCCAAAATTTATAATTGAAATTAAAATGGAAAAACAACTTAAATAAAATTGGACAAAAATGAGAAAGGAAGAAAAAAACCTTACTTGGAAGTGTGCTTACAAAGGCTGGAGCGAGGCTTGTGAGAGGCTTGTTGGGAGCTTGGGGCACCTTGGGAGGATTATATAGAGAGTAGGGCGGAGGTTGGACGAACTCCAAAGGCTTTTAGTGAGGAGGAAGTGGGAGCTTGGTGGGTTTATATAGGAAAGGCGAGGGAATTCTTGATTATTTAGGTTTGGGACCCCTTATATTAAATTAATCCAAACCAAAAACCATCCCATGGTTTTTTCCCAAGGGTTTTGGCAAAGGGAAGAGGAAAAAAATATTTTACAAGGCCAAATTCATAACTTCTTAATATAATAAGGTTTCTTATGTGGATGTGAGTCACACTCCCATGGAAATTATTTTAAAAAAGGAAAAGTGTTGAATAAGTCTTGAGGGGTCCATTAATGATTTGAAAAGTATGTCAAACAAACCCAAAATAAAATTATTTTAATATTAAAACATATATTGTTCAAAAAAAAGATTATTTTATTTTATTACATCACTATTGAGTCATTATGATGTCATAAAACACATTATATATTTAAACGATATATAATTTTAACCCAAAAATTTGACCGTCTCAGAATATTATGAAATATTCGCCGTTGTATAATTTCGACATCCTGATTCCAAAAATAACATTTATTTTATCTAAATAGTTTTCTAAATATGTGAATTTTCACTTTTGAAATAAAAACCGACATTTATCGAAAATTCACGGGTTTTGACAGAAATAACTTTCAAATCATAATAAAATTTTTAATTGCCTTCATAAAATTATAAGATCATTTATATTTAATAAAAATTAATTTATTAACAATAATAATATTTTATTAAAATATTATTTAATTCAAAAATCCCTTAATTTAATAAAATATAATTCTTAATTAAATAATAACTAAAAACACCATTTGTACTTTAAAAACTATTTACAATGTATCAAAAATTACTAGAAATTATATTCATTATTATATAAAAAAACAATTTACATGAACATAGTACTACGTATTTGTTACATAACCCCTTAATATAGCCGCATAAGACCAAAGGGTAAGGTGTGCGATGGTGAAAGACTCTTTGGGTGGCTTAGATAACATCGCTCGTGTGGTAATTTCAATCAACTTACACTTTTACCATAGATGGTCACGTTCGAGCTTGACATGATGAAGCTCATCTAGGGCTTGGTCAAGAGAGAAGCCCAAGGATGCCACCTATTTTCCGAGCTCTGACAGATGGGCTTCATGGGCAATTCTACTAGATGAGGCCATCACTTCTTTTGTCTGGGTAAATTGGATTTGTTAAAGTCCTATATTTATACTAATCATGTTATCACTGTTCAACGACTATTAATGTAATTATCACAATTATTATCATAAAACCATATAAGTTTCCATTTTATAAAAACATTTTTTATAAAGAGGCATTTAATAAAATCATGAGGGATTTTCTATTAATGAAACTTTGGGTCGTTACAGAAAGTATAAACATGGTTGAAAATTTCACTATTATAATTAGTGTTTTTTATTAGTAATTTTATTGGATAATTAATAGATATAGTATAATTGATGGCCTCGACTGGTATAGGGGGATTAATGTAGTCCACTTATAAAAAATTGGGATAGTGGTTTAATAGTTGGGGTTCACCGATGACCAACACCAATCCAAGCATTTACCAATGAACTACCTATCAGTTCTTGTTAATCGATATTACTAATCAATTGATATTAACAGAGGCACCCAACACGAACCGTCCTCAGGGACCATTCCATGACTACCCCAAGCCCACCTTCCATAGGCCTGGGGCTGGCGACTAGCACCAAGGCGTAAATCCCGGGAAAGGGGAAGGCATTGCCTTTGTAAAGTAAACAACAAACACCACAGAGCAAGCATGTAGAAGTAAACACTATGTAAAAGCTGAGTACTAAAGTAAGTGCGGAAAGGTATGTGGGCCAGTATACAAACCCAAACTGAAAGTAAAGTACAACTGGGAAGAGAAAACAACAACTAAAAATTAAAGTCACAATGTCGAGCTGTCAACTAGAAATCCCACCTGAAAGGTTGGTACAGAAAGCCTCCACTACTCCTCGGCTCCAGCCGACCGCTCCGAGTACATCCCGCCCAGTGGTCCACCTCAAGGTATCGTCCTGCTCCGCAAGCCTGCACCACGATCAGTGATGTCCATCATCTGCAACCAACACAATGTAGTGCGGGCATAGCCCGTGCAGGGGTGAGTATATGCTACTCAGTAAGGACCCCGAGACCCCCGAAGGTCTCCTAGAATCCACAAAGGATAACCAAAAAGGAAAGATACAATCACAAATTAACATCTGAAACTTCTTAGTTATATGCCCATACATATACCTAAGTCATCAATTCTCACTCGGCTCCAACATCCAAGCTCAAGTACAACCCAGTCCACACAGGAAAGAAAAACGTAAATCCACACAGGATAGCACAACACAATCCACAATGGAAAGTAAAACAGGATTCATCTCACACAGTTATACTTCTTCATATGACATTAGAGATGATCAGATGTAGCCACTGATTCATCTAAGCCGTCGGACCCACAAATGATATGTAGGTACTAACCCCTGCAATGACCCACACAGGATCAATCAGGAAGTTGAACCCAAAGCTATTGGGAAACTCCTTCTACATCAAGTACAATGGTTATGCCGCTACAACCAAGCGCTTCCCTCTCACCTTGGACTGCTGTAGTACTCCACCTATCGAGTACTTTGGGCCTACTGCTACAACCATGCGCTTCCCACCATGGGTATGCCGCTACAACCAAGCGCTCCCCCTCATAGCCTCTAGAGGTACTCCTTCAGTTGAGTACCACGGGTCAGCCGCTACAACCAAGCGCTCCTCCGTCGTGGGTCTACCGCTACAACCAAGCACTCCCATGTGCTGCTACAACGAAGAGCTCCTCCGTCGTGGGTCTGCCGCTACAACCAAGCGCTCCCCCTCACAGCCTCTAGAGGTAATCCTTCTATTGAGTACTGTGGGTATGTCTCTACAACCAAGCGCTCCTCCTCCATGGGTCTGCCGCTACAACCAAGCTCTCCCCACTGGGCTATCCATAACACACCGACTCATTCAATCAGAAGTCGTCAAGTCTCAACCGGCTCTAGGGTTTCCGCCCAGAGCATGCTCGTTCCGGGAGGGTCCACTCCACGAGCTAAGAGGTCGATGAATCAACTGACATGTAGTCCGGAGTTGACATATCCAAAGATGTACCGTAGTGGTCACTGTCGAAAACACGGAGGATTCTCGTACTGTTTTCATCATTGTCGCAGTCGAATCCACTGAGGATCTCTGTACAGTCGTTGTCGTCAAAGTAGCAGTTGCAGCCAGCTCTAGGGTCCCCGCACACAACAAGTTCGTTCGGGAGGGTCTGCTCCACAACCCAAGAGGATGATACATCAACTGAAACATAGTCTAGGGTTGATGTATCCAAAAATTCCGTATCGCCAACAGGAACTCACCGTTGCAGACGGCGCGTCAATCGGACGCTCGGTCTGAGAGTTATTGGCTTTTTCATCATAGGGGCCTGGTTGGGTTTTAAGGAAAAACCAACCCGACCGTACTCCACATGCATCCAAACCTCTGGCGGAGTAAGCCAAAAGATATATCTCACTTAGAGGAATTCAACAAAGTCGACGACACGTCAATCGGACGTCCGAAGCTCAAGATATGAGTGTTTCCGCTCCGAGTGCCCAGTTGGTTTCGTGTACGAACCAACCCGGCCAAACCCAAAGTATTCCAAAACCTTGAGTGTGATATACCGAAGAGACCGTCTTGATCCAAGGATCGCATCGTCGCTGATTGCGCGTCATTCGGAGGCCCTTAGCTCATGTTATGAGTAAAAGATCAAAAAGTTCCGAAAACGGGGGGTCTGGGCCCGGACCGACTCGGCCCGACCCCCCCTGGGTCTGCCCGAACCGGTTGGGCGTGACCGGGCTCGGCCAGGGCGGCCTGGCCCGGCCTGGGCGCGACCCGGCCGGCTGGTCGGCGTGGCTCGGCTCGGCCGAGCAGGGGAAACCGCGGGCGAGGGGCGTGCTGCCCCCCCCCCCCCCCCCCCCCCCCGCGTGAAGAGAAGCCGCGGCCCGGCCACCGCATCCCCCTCCTTCTGTCCCGCGTGGTCGCGGGACCGCGCAGCTGCCACCGCGGCTGAAGCCGCGGCGGGTCCGTCTGGCGGCGCGCCGGGGCGCCACCGCCTCTGGACGCCGGCGCCGCCGATGGAATCTGCGGGCCACCGGAGTTGCTCCAGTGGTTTGATATCATTTCTGTCTGTGCCGTAGCTCATCCTGGGCCGCGTTCTTCACTGCGGAATCAAAAAATCATCTATGCGGAACATTTTGTCGTCGTCTGCCGTTCCACACACCAAGAAACAAATGGCGGTGGGTTCGGACTTGTTCATTGGTCCGCACCCACCGCGTTAGCGTTTCGAAACAACACCATAATTCCCATCAATTGATAAACCTCGACCCGCAATAATAATCCACGAACCAACTTGTTAATTGGTTGGTCCGTGTTCTTGCCTTGGAGGAAAACAAACATGGGTATTAAGATTTTCAAAACGACCCCTACCTTCATCGTCGTCGGACGCGAGTTCTTCGCGGAATTGACCGTCGCAGAAGAAAAGGATAGTCGCGTCGCGGAAATGCGTCGTTGTCCCGCGGTACTCGGCGTCACGTAGAAAAACTCTGAGGATCAAGGACATACAGATTTAATTATAACAATTAAATCCATGTTGATGTTATAATCCACAAAGAATTAAAAGGACCGCAATCCCCTACATGAAGATGCCGGTCGAAGATTGTCGCGGGGAAAGAACTTCGCGGAAGAAGCGTCGGCGTCGTGGTACTCGGCATCGCGTCTTCGATCTTCGAGGGCTCGGTGTTCTTCGCGTTCTTCGCGTTTTCACTTTCTTCGTGTTTATTGCATTCTTTGCGAAGGAGGATGAATATCTTTAGAGATTCTCCAAAGGTCTAACACAACAACCAGATAATAAAATAAGTTCTCATCTTATTTTATTATCAACTAATGAATTTGAAAAACAAAGATATGTAACGAACAATTAATTCATATAATTAATTGCAATGAACTAACCGCCCAATTAATAGGGGTGTTAAGAATATATAAAACGCATCAGTTGACTTTCATTTAAAAGAGGTTTTCGCGGGTGCGTTACTTAGCGGAAAAGAAACGGCGGGGCTCGTGCGGGACCCATCTCACAAATATCCTACCTAGAGGGTAAGATATTTTGGGTTCCACCCTATCCGCTTCAACTCAGCTTAAGCAGATTTATGTGGCTTTAAGCAGCTTTAAGTGAAATAAAATAATGTTTGTCATACCACATTATTTTATTTATTATCATAAAGCTCAAAAATTAAAAACCACACCCGAGCAAACGAAACTCCAGAAGAGGCATTTCGTAGAAATTATCGGTGCTGCGATTCCATCGGTGCCCTCGGAATTTGGTTCCGAGCACCGGTTCAAAAGTTAGAAAAACCCGCTCGTCTGTTCACAAAACGTACTCGAGCCAAACTTTGGAAAATGATTCCTGGAACACCGAGCCTCGGAATCACGTGCCGTCAGAAACTGCGTTCTTGTAAAACAGCAAATAAAATTATAAAAAAAAATTCCTTGAATTTTACGGCTCTTTATATCACTCCCACCTTAGGAATTTACGTCCCCGTAAAGATTCATCATAAACTAGGGAAACAAAAGTGGGTACTGAGCATGCATCTGAGCCTCCCGCTCCCATGTGCTTACCTGGGGACTCCCATAATTTCAGTGAAAGTGCACCCGAGGAATTGACCACCCTCGTAGGACAACCCCTGTCGATCCTCGATCCCCAATGGAACCTCCGTGAATGTCACCCCATCGTCATCGTTCAGCTCCTCATGGTCGATGATGTGTGTAGGATTATGCACGTATCTCCTCTGCTGAGATACGTGGAAGATGTCGTGTACCCGGTGCAACTGAGGTGGTAGAGCCAAATGATAATCCACCTCGCCAATCCTGCTGAGGACCTGGAATGGTCCGATGAAGCATGGAGACGACTTTCCGCCTCGTCCAAATCTCCGTAATCCAGGTTGAGGTGATACACGCCAGAAGACGTGGTCACCATCCTCGAACTCTAGTGTCCTCCGACTTCTGTCAGCACAAGAATTTTGCTGGATCTGGGCTATCCTCATCCACTCATGAATGACATGGACCTTTCTTGTTCTACAAGAGCTGCTGAGATTTCTTCTTTGACGATAAGAGAAATCCGGTCTCATCCCCTAGATGAACCATGTTCTTTTCCTAATACAGTCAACCCTGACATGGATGATACTATTCCATACCATGGATGACATCGTAAGGCCCCGACGCTACTACCAAGAGATCCAACCGTTAATCTCGCCTCCAATGGTTGAGTCACACTGTCGGCATCAGTGTGTGGTCACTGGGTCTCCTGTAGTAGGTATCTCAAAGTGAGGGTCAAGTAAATGGGTTTTTTAACCGGAACCTCTTAGTAACAATTAAAAGAGATAATAGTAAGGTAAACGCCACACAAAAAGTGTCTTTTATTACTGCAGCACAATGTAAAAAGACACAAAAAATTTACAAACAAACATCAACAACGCTAGAAGCAACATAAACAAAAGTATCCAAGTCTGGAGGTAGTCCTGCTCTTGTCCATCTGCTCTCGGAGCTCCATGATCGTTGGCCTCAGCTGCCTGAAGCTGAGCTCTCCCATGTCCACCAGCTTCCTGCAGTCGGGGTGGACCTCCTGGTGGTGGTGGTGACAACACCTCAAAGCGTCGTCCAACTCCAGCTGCATGGCCAGCTCCCCTTCCACGGTCTCCTGCTCCATGTGATCCGCATCGATCGAACCTCTTCCTCTGCCTGGGAGGTCCTTCGTTCATCTGCTGGCCATCCGTATGGCGGGTCGGACAATCACGAGCCATGTGACCAACCCCACCACAGGATTAACACTGTCCGCTCATGGTAAGCCATTGTCCACCCCGTGTGCCTCACACAAATGATCATGTGTCACAGGGTCGACCACTGGTAGGTCTATTCCTCTTGGACCCATGCGTCATTTGTCTACTGCCCGCTGCAGAAGACTCTGCCGCATGCCGGCTAGTGGTGGGTCCTGCTACTGGAGACTACTCAGCAAGGAAAGTCTCCACTAAGAGGGATCGCTCCAACACCCCTGTCTGTGTGGGAATGCTGTGAGAAACAACTGAAGCTCTGATATCTCGCCTGAGCCCCTGCTCGAATGTTCGGGAACTGATGAATGGGCCCCGTACCATGTCCATGGAATAGCGCGAGATATCGGTAAACCTCGCCGCGTACTGGGCTACTGTCATGCTTTCCTGCCGCAGCTGTAGTAGCTCCTAGATGCGCACCACTCGGAGGGTGGCTGGGATGAACTCTGAGCGAAAAAGGCTCTCAAAGTCCGTCCAAAGGAGTGATTCCTCGTCGTTCACCTGGTGCATCAAGCTCCACCATCTTCCTGCTGCCGCATGTAGCAGGCTCGCTGCAAGGACCACTATAAGGTCTGCTAGTGTCCTCACTAACCGGAAAACTCGTACAACCGCCTCCAGCCAGTCCTCGGCTTCCTGGGGGTCTGTCTCCCCATGGAACCTAGGCGGTCGCTGGTGCTGAAACTCGTGCAGAGCTCCAAGGAGACGTGCATCGTCAGCGGCTGGGGCTGGAAGCATCAGTGGCTCTGCAGGTAAAGGTACCGCTGGTGCCTCACCTGTCAAAGGGCCCTGCACCTAGGCCTCGTCGCTCGGTCGTCTGTCGTCACGCCCAACTCTCGGAACCCTAGCTCGCTGACGTCGTGGGCCATCATGAAAAGGAAACAGGTGCTCCATGGTCAGAATAGTATTCCTGGTGAGCTGATACAAAGTAATCACGATGAAAACTTGAAACACACATGCAATCAATGTTTTCATGCATTATGTTGGAAATCAGAAGTCAGGGTCCTAGTGTACGGATACGTCGGCTGCTGCACCAACACTGGGCTCCCTGGACTGATAACCACACTCAATACGCTTAATAACATTGCTTCACATAGAATAAAGATTAGAGTCTGGGGTAGAACCAAACTCCTCTGATACCAATTTGTCACGACCCGTCCTCGGGGCCCGTGTCGTGACTACCCCAAGCCCACCTTCCATAGGCTAGGGGATAGGGACAAGAACCAAGGTGTAAATCCCGGAAAAGGGGAAGGCATTTCCTTTGTAAATTAAACAACAAACACCACAGAGAAAGCAGGTAGAAGTAAACACTAAGTAAAAGCTGAGTACTACAGTAAGTGCGGAAAGGTAAGTGGTCCAGTATACAAACCCAAACTGAAATTAAGTACAACTGGGAAGAGAGAACAGCAACTGAAAAGTAAAGCCGCAATGTCGAGTTGTCCACTAGAAATCCCACCTGAAGGGTGGGTACAGAAAGCCTCAACTGCTCTCGGGTCCAGCCGACCGCTCCGAGTACATCCCACCCAGGGGACTACCTCCAGGTACCGTCCTGTTCCGCAAGCCTCCACCATGATTAGCGCTGTCCGTCATCTACAACCAACACAACGTAGTGCGGGAATAGCCCGTGCATGGGTGAGTATAAGCTACTCAGTAGGGACCCCGAGACCCCCGACGGTCTCCCATAATTCACAAAGGATAACCAAAAAGGAAAGATACAATCACGAAGTAGCGTCCGACACTACTTAGTTATATTCCCATACATATACCTAAGTCATCAATTCTCACTCGGCTCCAACATCCGAGCTCAAGTACAACCCAGTCCACATAGGAAAGAAAAACGTAAATCCACACAGGATAGCACAACACAATCCAAAAAGGAAAGTAAAACATGATTCATCTCACACAGTTATACTTCTTCATATGACGTTAGAGATGATCAGATGTAGCCACTGATTCATCTAAGCCGTCAGACCCACAAAGGATCTGTAGGTACTAACCCCCGCAATGACCCACACAGGATCGATCATGATGTTCAACCCAAAGCTATTGGGAAACTCCTTATCCATAAAGTATAGTGGTTATGCCGCTACAACCAAGCGCTTCCCTCTCACCTTGGACTGCTGTAGTACTCCACCTATCGAGTACTGTGGGCCTGCTGCTACAACCAAGAGCTTCCCACCATGGGTCTTCCGCTACAACCAAGCGCTCACCGTCATAGCCTCTAGAGGTACTCCTTCTGTTGAGTACCACGGGTCAGCCGCTACAACCAAGCGCTCCTCCATCGTGGGTCTGCCCCTACAACCAAGCGCTCCCCCGTTCTGCTACAACCAAGTGCTCCTCTGTCGTGGATCTGCCGATACAACCAAGCGCTCCCCCTCATAGCCTCCAGAGGTACTCCTTCTGTTGAGTACCGTTGGACTGCCGCTACAACCATGCGCTCCTCCGCCATGGGTCTGCCGCTACAACCATGCGCTCCCCACTAGGATATCCGTAACACACCGAGTCGTTCGATCAGTAGTCGTCAAGTCTCAACCGGCTCTAGGGTTTCCGCCCACAGCATGCTCGTTCAGGGAGGGTCCACTCTACGAGCTAAGAGGTCGATGCATCAACTGACATGTAGTCCAGAGTTGACGTATCCCAAGATGTACCGTAGTGGTCACAGCAAAAAACACGGAGGATTCCCGTACTGTTTTCATCTTCGTCGTAGTCGAATCCACTGAGGATCTTTGTACAGTCGTCGTCGTCACAGTAGCAGTTGCAGCCAGCTCTAGGGTCCCCGCACACAGCAAGGTCGTTCGGGAGGGTCCTCTCCATGAGCCGAGAGGATGATAAATCAACTGACACATAGTCCAGAGTTGATGTATCCAAAAATTCTGTATCACTAACAGGAACTCAACGTCGCAGACGGCACGTCAATCGGACGCTCGGTCTGAGAGTTATTGGATTTTTCGTCCTAGGGGCCCGGTTGGTTTTTAAGGAAAAACCAACCCGACCATACTCCACATGCGTCCAAACCTCGGGCGGACTAAGCCAAAAGATCTATCTCACTTAGAGGAATTCAATAAAGTCGATGACACTTCAATAGGACGTCTGAAGCTCAAGATATGAGCGTTTATGCTCCGAGGGTCCGGTTGGTTTCGTGTACAAACCAACCCGGCCGAACACAAAGTATTCCGAAACCTTGAGTGTGATATACCATGCGATCGTATCGATCCAAGGATCACATCTCCTCTGACGGCGCGTCGTTTGAAGGCCCGTAGCTTAGGTTATTAGCAAAAGACCAAAAAGGTCCGGAAACGGGGGGTCTGGGCCCGGACCGACCTGGCCCGACCCCCCTGGGTCGGCCCGAACTGGGTCGAC
This sequence comes from Viscum album, assembly GCA_963277665.1. Lineage (NCBI taxonomy): Eukaryota > Viridiplantae > Streptophyta > Magnoliopsida > Santalales > Viscaceae > Viscum > Viscum album. Next base: position 413,052,059 of record OY728144.1, on the reverse strand, counting down.
CCGACCCGGGTCCGGGTCTGACCCAGTTGGGCGCGACCCGGATCGGCCGGGGTGGCCCGGCCCGGCCTCAGTGCGACCAGGCCGGCGGGTTGGCGTGGCTCTTCTCGGTCGAGCGGCCGAGCAAGGGAAACCGCGGGCGGGGGGCGTGCTGCCCCCGCGTGAAGAGATGTCGCGACCTCGCCTGGGGCTTCCCTCGCCAGCGGACGCGGCCGGGCCGCTGTGTCCTGCTCCTCCAGTTCCGCGCGGTCACAGGACCGCGCTGTTTCCGCCGCGGCTTCAGTCGCGGTGGGTCCGTTCGGTGGCGCGTCGGGGCGCCGCCGGTGGAGTCCGCGGGCCAGAGAAGTTGCTTCGGTTGTCCGATTTCATTCCTGTCTGCGCCGTAGCTCATCCCAGGTCCAGTTCTTCACTGCAGAATCAACAAATCGTCTCTGCAGCACGTATTGTCTTCGTCCGCCATTACACACACCAAGAAACAAAGGGCGGTGGGTTCGGACATGTTCGTTGGTCCGCACCCACCGCGTTAGCGGTTTGAAACTACACCATAATTCCCAGCAATTGATAAACCGCGACCCGCAATAATAATCCGCGGACCAACTTGTTAATTGGTTGGTCCGGGTTCATGCCATGGAGGAAAAAATCTTGGGTATTAACATTTTCAAAACGACCCCTCCCTTCGTCGTCGTCGGACGTGAGTTTGTCACGGAATTGACCCTCGCGGAAGAAAAGGATCCTCGCGTCGCGGAAGGGCATTGCTGTCGCGCGGTACTCGGCGTCACGTAGACAAACTCCGAGGATCAAGGACATATAGATTTAATTATAACAATTAAATACATGTTGATGTTATAATCCACAAAGAAGTAAAAGGAACGCAATCCCCTACCTCAAGATGCCGATCGAAGATTGTCGCGGGGAAGGAACATCGCGGAAGAAGCGTCGGTGTCGCGGTACTGGGTGTCGCGTCGTCGATCTCCGAGGGCTCGGTGTTCTTTGTGTTCTTCGCGTTCTTCACATTCTTCTCGTTCATTGCGTTCTTCGCGAAGGAGGATAAAGATCTTTAGAGATTCTCAAAGGCTTAACACAACAACCAGATAATAAAATTAATTCTCATCTTATTTTATTATCAACTAATGAATTTGAAAAACAACGATAAGTAACGAACAATTAATTCATAGAATTAATTGTAATGAACTAACTGCCCAATTAATAGGGGTGTCAGGAATATAGAAAACTTTTCAATTGACTTTCATTTAAAAGGGATTTTCGCGGGTGCCTTACTTAGCGGAAAAGAAACGGTGGGGCTCGTGCAGGCCCCACCTCACAAATATCCAACCAAGGGGGTAGGATATTTTGGGTTCCACCCTATCCTCTTCAACTCAGCTTAACCAGATTTAAGTGTCTTTAAGCAGCTCTAAGTGAAATAAAATAAAGTTTGTCATATCACATTATTTTATTTCTTAACTTAAAGCCCAAAAATTTAAAACCACACCCGAGCAAACGCAACTCTGGAAGAGGCGTTTCTAAACAATTACTGGCGATGTGATTCCATCGGTGCCCTCAGAATTCGGTTCCGAGCACCGGTTCAAAAGTTAGAAAAAACCCACTCTTCCTTTCACTAAACGTACCCAAGACAAACTTCGGAAAATAATTTCGGGCACACCGGGCCTTAGAATCACGTGACCTCAGAAACTGCGTTCTTTTAAAACACCAATGAAAATTATGAAAACAATTTCCTTGAAATTTACGACTCTTTAAAGCACCCCATAAAACTACCTCCATTGTAGAGTATACACTTATGTTGTCTACGAGAACAATAAGGGGTTATGTGTCAAGACCATAATAACAAAAAGTATAAGAAAATTATAAATAATTTTTTTCTCCCATAAAGAACATTTTAAAATATTTTTTATTTATAAAATAAAAATTTAATTGACATGAATTTGACAATTTCTTTGGATTCAAATAAAAAAAACTTTTAATTATTAAAATAAAGATATATAATTTTATATTAAAACATGTTACATTGAATAGTTTTTGATATATTGACATATATATTTAAAAAATTATTAATAAAAATATATTTGAAAATATAATTTTACAATGTCTTAGGAAATGTTTTATATATTTCAGAATGATGACTGTGTCTTATAAATGATATTATTAAATAAAATAATATTTGAATATATAATAGTTATAATTATCGTATTTATAAATTTTTTAATACAAAATAAACATCATTTTGGAAATAAATAATTTTAATTTAGGTTAGCATAAATTTATGATAATTTTCTGAAATACATTTTTCATGAATAGTAAAAAACACAATTTTAGGTTTCTTGTGTATTTTAAAACATCATATTTTTTTTCACAAATAACTAATAATTTAAAAAAAAATTATAATAACTATAACTGTTTTTTATTTAATACTATATATTTATTTGATATTTTTCATATTTTAAAACTATAAGTTCTTTCTAAAAAGTCAAATATAACTTTTTTAAAACATTAGATTATAGAATATTTAATATTCCATCAAAAAATATGTATTAAATAATGTTATTCTGATATGGATGGTCAAAGTATCATAAAAGGTTCCCTAATTGTCCAAAAATGTGGAGGAAAAACCATAGATAATCAAATGGTTTTCATTTGTACCAATATAGTTTTCCAAGAACTATATTTTCAAATTGTTAAAAAACAATTATACATCTCCTATTAATTCACACCAATTTTTTCATTTAATATGACTACAAATAATTCATCTAAAATTTTTGAGTTATTTTTTTTCTTCCATGGATACCACTATATTCCCTCAACCCCCCATGTTCCATATTTAGTTTTTATTAACAACTCTTTAAGGTATCAGAATCCTTCTCTCATATTTGCATTCATGTTTACTTTTTCATGTGTTATGTATTAAATTTTCTACACTAAGGTATTAAATACACTTCATATTATCCTATTATTGTTATTCAAGCCATTTATGATTGAGAGAACCTTTTACCATCACATTTCCCATTTTCTAAAACCATTTCTTATACCCATCATTTTGGAAAATCTTCTTTTCAAAAAGTTATTCTTTTGAACCCATAATTCTCATTTCCATTTTATTTTTATACCAAATCTTATTTTTTCAATTATTATTCAAGTAAATTTTAAAAAATTATTTTTTATTCAGTGATTTACATATAAAAACCACAAATTTACATTTTTGGTCAAAAATTATGTAATGATCATGTATTAATGCTATTTTTAATTCCATGAATAATAATAAAAAACCAATTTTTTATTGACATTAGGTAATTAATGAAATTATTTATTATGATAAATGTGGACCAAATGAAATTAATACATATGAAGGGTTCTATATAATATCTCTCTAATTTATTGGGTAAATAGTTTAATATCTAGAGAAGCCATGTTTTATAGTACCTATGTAAATACCCAATGTAATTTCCATTTACGAGACCATGATGAAAAATCATAGTGCCATACCTACGAGTGTCTCATATAAATAGTATAGACACAATTAAAGGCAATTATTCATGTTATTTTCATTATGATATCCATCATTGTAATTCCTATCCTTTATTCCCTATGATCTTATTGATATGTATACAAACAACTTGTTATATGTATCTCTTATTTATTTCCTTACAAGGCATCAGGAATAACTAGTTCCTTTGATGTATTTCCCCTAGTTATGATATGCAGTAAGTATAACATAGGGTAAACCCATGAATATTTATTTCCATAGAATTTGAGTTATATGTTATATTTTCATGTATTATGCATATTTTTTCAGGGAAACAAAATGTTAAAAATTACTCCCTTTTTACCACTTAATGCAGTATTACAAAATAAAATTGTAAGATGCCATAGAAAATTTTAAAATAAAATATGGTTATGAGGATTTATTCCGAACATAGTAACATAATAAAACATATAAATTTATATATATCCGTTCAAAGCTATGATTTTTTTAGGACAACTTCATTAAAAAAAATTCCTCCTACCCATTATATGTACATTTACATTTTTAAATGGTTATAATAGTACTTTTAAATATAAATTTTTTTCACAAATGTATAAAATATTAGATTTTATAAAATTTCGAATCCTAATTTACTTAATATATTATATTATTATTCTTTTTAATTATTATAGTGAAATTCATTTAATATAAATATCTATTAATTTCATTTTAGTAAATATTAATATAATTTTATTTTGAAAATATCCTGAATCTAAGGGAATTAAAATATAAAAAAATATCTAATTATAAATTTATATCTCAAAACTTATAGGTACACTATTTCTGACCAACTAAACATAACGTTTAGCTGTTTGAAAACCATTTAATTCATATTTATTACTTAAAATGTTGCCTCTACGTAGTATAAAAATTTATGGAAATTATATAAAAACAAATAATAAAAATATATTACCATATTTTTAATTTATTAATTATGATCACATAAAACATTTTTATTTTTTGAATATTAATATTTACTCATATTTGTAACATGATAACTTCTTTATTTGGTTATTTTGACTATTCAATCCTTCCTGATCACTGTACAAGAATTTAGATAAATCATTTGTTATATTAACCAAATATTAGAAGGTATTCCTCCAAATATTTAATATGAATTCAAAATTTTTAATATATTTTATAAAATACATCCAAATTCTTGACTATTTTATTTTAGACACCAGTGTTTTCTTTTCCAGCATTATTCTACCTTTGTGTCGACCGCGAAATATATTTTTAAATTACTCAGAAGTTCAATAAAATGATTACATATTTAATTTTTAATGTAATTTTTTATATTATTAAAAATTATTATTTATTTAATTATAATATATTTTTTGATCATATTTCAGTCATTCTATTAATATATAAAATAAAACATTTTAAAAAAGTTAAAATATTTTACAATTCACACAAAATTTAACTTCATCACAAAAATATAAAAAATACATACTAGTATAATTTTGATATTCTATAAATAGAAATAAAATAAAAATAAATTTTTTTTATATAATAAGTTATATAAAATATATTTAATTAAAATTCATAATATGGAACAAACTATATTTTAAAACAATATGAGAGAAATATTTACTAATACGAAAAATAATGGATAAAAATATATACTATAAAATTAATTAGGATATTTATAAATATATGAAGATTATAATAATATAGTATATAATCCATTAAAAATGTATTTTCATATTCAAATAATAATTTGTATTTTTAATGTTAATTAATGTTTTTCTAAAAATAATTATTATTTAATATTAATTTTAATATAAATCCTCTCACTATAACATCAAAATTTTAGCTTATGAAAATTTTGATAATAATATTTAAAATATTATTTCATTTTTAGTAGAGAAAAGTTATAAATTTTTATTAAATAATTATAGAATTTTACCATAAAAGATAATAAATACCATTTTTGATGAAAACATATTTGTAATGAATAAATTGACAACACATAATATTTACGACATGTCTCGAATGAATTAATCAATTTAGTTTAAAGAAAAAGGATTTCACATATATTTATAATTTAGTTAATCTTATTAACACATCAAATTTTTTCCTAAGTAATAAAATGGGAATAATAATATATCATGGTTATTTTAATCTTTCTGTAACATGTTTTTATGATATCATACATAATGTAAATTTAAAATCACATGGTGTTACATTCTACCCCATTTAATAAATTGAATCCTACAAATCTGTAAATGATATAAGTAACACATTGATTGAAATTATAAAATACCTTCTTTGATATCAGACATCATAATAAATGATTCATAAACATCCTATTTGAAATATGGATTGATAAATATAAATGTCATAATAAATAATGCATATGTAGGATTCCAAATATTAGAAAATTTGTGAAATTAGAAAATATTTACATGGAACAAAATTATAAATCCCAAATAATTATGGATGGTGACAAAGAACAATGATAAAAATAATGTAAGTAGTCATTATTAATTAAATAATGAAAACAAGATAAATTATTTTAGGGTGAAAAAGATCAATGAATCTATTGAAATAAATGTAATAGGAAATCAGTTTTTTTTCAAGATCCTTTTTCTAGAGTAAAGTATTTCCATTAACATATATTGTAATGTGTTATGAAAATATACTTTTTTACAATTATAATATAATTCTTTAATCAAATATTACCATATTATAATATATTTTTTCCTTGAAATGAACATTCATTATGATTTTTTTGAAGTGACAACTAAAGTAAAACGCTATTGGATAACATAATAAAATATTAAGTAAAAGTATATTCAAGTTTCTATTGATGAATCCAAAATGGTCAGTACAATGTACTATGATAACCAAAATGAATAAACCATCCTATGATGAAATTAAACATTAATCAAAATAACAACCGGAATTTTTTTTCATCATTGATAATTCAATAATAAAATAACCCTATATCCCAATAAAACATAATAACAACTACATCAATGAATATTTTATCATAAAAGGGATGAAAATTACATTATACCGTTCATCCAAAAAAATAAAAAATAATTATATAAAAATAATCCTTAATTTTAAATCAAATGACAAACGTAATGATTAAAAATGTATCTCTATGAAATTGTGATAGAAACACAATTCTTATATTTATAGTTTTAATACCAATAATAATTACCAAATTACAACCATAAAAATATAATAAACATTAAATGGATGTATTTTATCAAATTACATACAAAATAGCAACTTAATTGTAAAATATTATATAATTAAAAAATTTTGACATCTCAACCAAATATCCATTTTTCATGAAAGAGAAATTATTTAATAATCAATAATTTTTTCTCCCAATATAAAAATAATATTTTAGAAAATATTATAATTAATAATTATAGGCATCATTAGGCACTGAGAATAAAATTAAAAAATTCAAATTTATAAGAAAATATCAGAATTGTTCATAAATGTTTAGATTCTAATTTTCAATTAAAAAATTTTAAAAAATAAAATTTTATTGCTTTCTCATAAAATTATTTTTTCATAATAAAAACTTATTTTTCTGAAGATAACCATTAGAAATACTAGATTTTAAATATAAATCATGTTAGATGTTATAGGGAATCATATTTAGAACCCATGTTCACTCATGTTAGAAATAATTTCATCTGATTAAAATCTATTGGATAAATGACAGTAGTTAACTCGCTAATTACAATTTATGATTAAATACATTAACCAATGAATTGGAGAGATATATTGTGATCACTACATCATATAAGAAATATCAGACTCCCTAATTCATTAAATATGTATCATGATAACTCTTTAATCATTCATTATTGTAAATTAACATGCGAAAAAATTATTATTTCTAGTTTTCATTATAAAACCTAGGATAAACTATTTTAATGTCTTCTAGAGAACATTTTCCAATATCAAAATTCCCTATCCCTTAAAAAAATATTTTCTAAACAGAAAAAATTATAATAATGGGGATGTTTTATTTCATTATATAGAAATGAAATATTTTAATGGGTTTAAAATATCAAGTAATAGTTAATATGGCTAGAAAATCAAATTGATGATTTAAAAATCAAAATTCAACATTCATTTTACCTTTATTAATAAATTATAAACAAATCAAAATATTTTTTCTATAAATATTAATTTTTTAAAAACATTGAATGAATGTAAAAAGGGAAAGATAACTTTTATTACAATTCACTAAAATCCATTAAAATCCATATAATAATTTTGCCAATATATACCTTGGAATAAGTGATTTTTAAATTAGATAATTAAAATATTTAGGTTGATGTATTTCATTAAAGTATCTCATACCTCAATTCTAACTCATCATGTGAATTAATTATCATACATAATAATAATCACATGGTTATTATTTACTATCATTATATCCTTTATAATTTTTATTATTAAATTGTTATTTATTACCATGTTAAACTGAATTACATAATAATTAAATTTTGTTTCGGAAGTTTGGATGATATTTGGCTCATATATACAAAATGAATTCAAGAGGATTGTCATGGTAAAGAGGAAATTCAACCATCACCACCAAAAAATAGGAATGAAAATATGTTAATTTTTATAATTCAATTATAAATTTAGAGAAAAACATGATAGATTGTATTTATAAATGAACTACATTACAATATGGGTGACGATTGGTTTTAATAATGCAAGAGAAAAAATTATATTTTTCAATGATAATTATGGAAATTATGTTTTCATGTTTTATATTTAAATAATTAAAATGTTAATTATAATATATTTTTATATCATTAACAAACTTATTTATATATTCCATGGGGTGGTTTGATTGAAAACGAATCACTCCACATCCTAGAGGTAGTAATAAAAAAGTACAGAAGAATGATGTCGTCAAATTTCAATAGATTTAATTGTATAAAATTTTGTAACAAAATATTTTTTCATAATGATATATATTTCATTAATATCATATATACAAATAAAATATTCTATTAAAAAAACAATATGAGGTGTTAATGAAAAATGAATTACATTGATTTTAGATGAATAGTCTTCTATAAACATGAATGATGGGTTCATTTAACATTTAATGGATGATAGATATTGATTGGGTATATTGTTTTATGTTAAAAATTATTAATATAAAGAATATAAATAATTTTTATTTAGTTTTTAAAATACTATTGAAGTAGGTAAAAATGAAATAAAACTAAAATATTTAGTTATAATTTTTAATATTTCTTATGACAGCAATCGTTTCATTACACTGAGATCGTATAAGAATTGTAATATTCAAAAAATAGAGTATATATATATAATGTGGGGATATGATTTTGAATATAGTCTCATATGAATTGGGAAATAAATGGTTCATGAATCATTGCTTGGATGGGAGAGGGGGTTCTCATTGATATGTGCGGGGAAGGGAAATCATGAAATTATATAAATTAATAAATTAATATTATTTAATTTATATAGAAATATTTAACCAAAAAGATATAATTTTTATATAATATGTGTTTTAGTTGAAATAATCCAAAAAATAAAATATATGTATCTGTAGGTGATTCATTAATCCGTATCTCATAATTTTTTATATGTTTACCCCTTTTGATGATTATTAAAATATTAATGGTTTACAATCATTTATTTTCAAACAATTTAATATAAAAGGATAAATAACCCTAAAATGGAAAATGTATTTTTATAAAACTATATAAAATTCATATCACCAAATTTTGTTTTTTAGGAATTTTCATTCATTTAATCGATAATTTTTAATAATTAAATATCATTAATGTATTATTTTGAAATACATAAAATATTATATGTTATTTTGTAATTAACTAATGTATAGTTGTTAAAAAATAACATGAATTATAATAAAATTATAATACATTTCAATATAGTCATAAAATTAAATTATTTTTTTATATTATATTACACGTTATCATTTTTGACAAATTTTTAACCAGTTTTACCTTTATATATTGTAGTGTACTTTTTAAAAACAAATGATTGGAATTTTGCGAATATAGATATAATTTGTTGATAAATGGATTTGTGATAAACTTTGGTATAATTTGTCATCATAATTTTACTCTATGTATATTATTATCAATTTTTAATAAATTTAAAGCAATTTTTTTAACATAATTTATAATCAATGTATTTTTAAAAATAATTCAAATAATTTTCCTTCCATAACAAAAAGATATAACATTAAATAAAAAACCATTATAAGAAATATAATAATAATATTTAACTTCAAAAATAAGGGGAAAATTTAAATTACTAAATTTAATATTAATTGAAGTGAATTTAAAATCATTGATGTCAATTTTTACTTTTTGGCCAATCACTATGAGGGTGTTTCATAATAATTTAAGGAAGTTATTTAAATATTAAAAATAAAAAAAATATTTAAAAATATTAAAAATATTAAATAAATTCATTATAAAAATTATATTCATTAATTCTATATATTTCCTCATATATATGTTATGAAAAATATTTAACAAATTATTTTTATATTTCATGATTTCTTCAAGCATTGCACAAGAAATTGGTTTTCCCCTCCTGTATATATCGAATTTCTAAATTGTTAAAAAATATTATTTAATAATTAAAATTTACTAAATTATAGATAAAATATTTATCCCCCATCAAATGTCATATTTAGGACACTGAATCTGACATTTATAGTGATGCATAAGCACTTCATTAGCACTGAAAATGACTTTCATTTTTGAAATGAAATATATTATAATTTAAATTAAAAAATTAATTTTGATTTTTTTAGTATACAATTATAAATAACAATTTACCCATGATTAATAAATTTTTAACACAATTTTTTGTGGTAAAATCATATAATATATAGTATTTAATAGAAAATATATTTTTTACAATTCACAAATAAATTTAATTCTCCTAAAAATAAATAATATTATTTCAATGATAAATAAGAAAATATTATTCCCAAAAAGGTCACCACATAATCAATTCTATTTAGTGAATAAATTTATTTTAATATAAATACATAAAATTCTATGAAAATCTGTTTTTATAGAAATATTATTTTAAGAAAAAAATAATCATATAACAAAATAAAAATATATAGCTTCATCAACTATAATTAAATAGTTTATTTATAATTAAAGTATTATTTTAATAATTTAAAATTTAATTCCAATCATAATGGTACTTTTTAGAGATAATAAATTATATAATTTAAAAAAAATTTATTTTTTATAATGTATTTAAAAGTATTTCATTTCTAGGATATCCCGAAAATTCATCTTAAGAAAATATGGATATGATTATTTAATTTATTTGATTTATTTTACAAAAATAAATATAAAATTGTGGACATAAATATTTATAATACAATCAGAAATATAGAAATAAAAATAATATGTGAATAAAAGAATATTTTAAGAATAAAAATTTATTACTGAAAACTGTGTACTTGTTAACTATTAATTAATAATATTGAAATTTATGACACAAAAACTTATATATATTTCCTATTGTTGTAAATAAAAAATATTAAATTTCATGGATTGGAAATATAATTTAAATATTAACATATCATGGATGTTTTTGACTATTTCTTCAGGGCATGTACCCATTCGTGGGGATGGGCTTGCTATTTCCCCACATTCCTACATTACAAACATGCATGGATTCTGTCACTTATTCATGTATCTTTGCCCCTTGATAAAAATGGAATGATGGGATGTCGGTCTCTCTTTCCTTGGATTCCTACTTGGAATTCATCGCGTAGTCTGGGGCTCCATTATTGATTTGATTCATTGTTCTTGAAACTCATTCATGATGCCTTGTCTTTTTGGAAACTGGTTAATTATGCTGCTTTTAAATAGACATTCCAAGTGGTCTTAATAGGGAATAAACTATTTGATGGAGTAGATGGTAACATCATGCATGTGAAAGAATCTATGGATATATGGACATTGGGGAACCTATATTCTTCCTCATAAGTGGGCATCTCAATGGGGTAGAACCTGAAGATTCTCACATCAATCAAGGGGTCCTATGTTATAGGCATGTCTCCGATGTTTTCCTAAGCTTCCCTTGCTTAAAATGGGTTATGAAATGAGTTGTTTAACATCTTGTAAGGAGAGTCACACCAAAGGCGTAGTTTCCATGGAATTCCTTAGACACTCCAAGTTCAACATACGGTAGGCTATGAGTTTAACATCTTGCAATGATAGTTAGGATTAATTTGGTCATTATTATTGATGGATTTTGAATAGTGCACCCTAGAAGGGGGAAGACAAGATGGGTAGGATAGAAGACCTAATGAGAGAAGATATAGGGTGTTGGGTCCCAAACTGGGATGATATCACACAATGAAGCTTAATTTGGGAACTAATGAGGGTCGATCAGATAGAGTTCACCCCAGAATGGGGAACACAAGATGGATAAGTTATAACACCCAATGAGAGTGGACCTAGGGTGATGTGTCCCAAACAGGGATGATATTAGACCTTGAAGGCCAATTTGGACCCCACTAAGTTAGGATCTTAAAGAGTTCACCCAATAGAGGGGGACACTAGATGGATGGATTAAAACACTTAATGAGTGTGGAAATAGGACACTGAGTCCCATAATTGGATTTTGACACACTGTGAAAGAAGATCTAAAAATATCTAGGGGCAGAATAGGGAGACTGAACCATAGAATGGGGAAACACTAGATGGATGGATCAAAGTTCCCCATTCGAGCACACACATGATGTTGTGTCCCAAAAATGAATGATATCACTCCCTAAAGGATTATGTGGACACCACTGATGGAAGATCATATATAGAACACCACAGATAGGGCGACACTATATTGATGGATTAGAATGACCAATGAGAGCGGACCTCAGATGGTTCGTCCCATAAAGGAATGATTTCACATCATGAAGGTTGATCTAGACACTCTTAATGGTGTATTAGGGATAATTAACCCCAAAATTGGGAGACACTGGTTGGAGGGATCATAACCAATAATTAGAGTGTGGCCAAGATGGTGTGTCCCTTAAAGAGAGTATTTTACACCAATAATGTTGACCTCAACACCAATGTGGGTGTATTAGTGATAGTTTAGCCTAGAATGGGGTGATACCATATGGATAGATCATGAAACCCCATAGGAGATGAACTGTTATGGTGTTTTTCATAAAGGGATGATTTCACACCATCACAGTTGATTTGGGTACTATCAAGGGCGGATTAAATAAAGTGCACCCCATAAAGGGAGATACAATGGTTTACAAATTTCTGGGTTTTAAACTCAGTGTGGTTTTCTCCATAACATGTGCAGATGATAAGGAACAAAACCCACAAATATTGAGAGGGTGATTAATCATAGTATAGATAAATGAAAAAAACAGAGACATGATGGGGCTTTCACATGGATATAATCCCATCCTAATAAAGACACACTTGGTTGAATGATAATGTATTGTGTGGGGATTATGTTTATTTATCTACCTATGTTCTACAGGGAGCGCTGATGGTATAGATTACATAATCTCACCAAGATGTGGTTGCTCGGATTAGAATCAGTATAGATGGTGGAGGGTTGAATGAAATTCATTGTGAATGAGATGAAAGTGACGTGAATACGATGGTAGTGTTGGGATTTAACCACACTAAGGCTTCCTACATATCCTCAAGGAAGGGAATCAAAGTCCACATATTTTAGTGGGGTAATGGGACCTCTGTGGAGGAAGCCTCTAAGAATGGACTCATGGATGGGACTTAAATGAAGTATAATATCTTGTTCAAGGAATGATCATTTTGAAAAAAAAACGGATTTAGGGAGGGATGAGTATGGGACATGACTAATGAGGTAGAACCCCAAGGAGGCTTTTTATGTTGGGTGTACACAATAGACATTGACCCAAAAATATGTTGGGTCTTACGTGTCTTTAGCAGCCCATCGGAAGCGGGACACTCTTGGTAGAAGTGTATGGATTGGGAATGGGGCCTATTCATGGTTAGAAACCAAAGAACTGGTCTAACACACCTATGGGGTAGACCAAGGATGCCAATTCCAACCAAGGGGACACAGATGGTTAACAATGTTAGGGGTTTAACCTCATGGAGCCTTCTTACATACAATATCATAAGAGACAGTTATAAAAACTCACATATTCGGTGGCATACTGTTTAGTGTCATGAAGGATGTTTTGGGATTTTTTAATGATATGAATGACACAGGTAAACTGATATAAAATAGATGGGGAAAACATGTAATATTCTGGAACAATAGGGAGGATTCTTATGTATCTTGCCGATTAATTGAATGGATCAAAGTCCACATAGTTTTGTATGGAAAGGGTTATGGATTACACACTTAATCAGCCCATAGTTGGTTGACATGACCGATGCTTACTCTAAGCCCATTTGATTCATGATCATTGTGTGGAACAAGTGGAAACAATATACCTAACGATTGTCATGGAAAGCTACATCCATGAAGGGTGGTGAATGGGGAATACACTTAGATGTTTCCAATGATGATTATATAGAGAAGCAATAGAGGATGAGGCTTATGCAATGAAGATTCTTGAGTGCCACTAAGGAGATGAAATAGTGAATGAGGAATACCCATGGGTGCATATTAGGTGCCTCTAATGATAAACAATGGTGAATGGGGCTATCAAATGGAATCTACTTGGGTTACACTATGGAGTTGCAATGGCTGATGAGGCATACACATGAATGATTCTGATCGTATTCAAAATAAGGGTCAAAACACTAATTTTATTCTAATGACTTTCAGGGTATTGGCATTGAATGGTTGGGTAGACAAAGTGGCATTGGATCAGAACATTAGGGGGTCTATTCGGACATGAAAGAAGATGAAAATATAAATTAAGATCATGAAAATCATGCGGTGGACAAATTGAATGTTTGAACAGATTTTAATGACACAGAAATTATGACACTATAATCATGGCATGTAGCATATGATGATTGTATCAAAAAAATATATATAATTTTGAGAAAAGGGAATCATATTACTGAATGATAGGTCATGTTATAGTTTAAAGTATTTTATTGATGACTATTGACATATTATTCTTGGTGCATAAGGTACCACTTGTGTGTTGCTAGATGCATCATATTTTTTTCATACAGGGTGTACAAAAGATTGTAGTTGTGTAGAGATGAATTTTGGTATCCTATATCAGGTGCATATAGAATCTCTTATTTGGAACAATATACATTCTAAGATTGTCACATAGGTTGTACTAATTTACAATGTCATGTAGAGAGAAATATTGGATTCTTATACATCACACATAAGGCATTGATTATTAGGAACAAGATGAATAATATGTTTGTCGCAATGGGTATACTAATGTTTAAAGTAATTTAGGGAGGAAAATTTGGTGTAAGGAACCTATAAATGGCTAGTGGGGGGACTTATTCCAGGACAACACTTTCTGATTTAACTTGTAATAGGAGTTATGTTATTGGGTTTGGAGAAATTTCTTCAAAAAATTTCAACTCATGGTACTCAGGGAATTGGGGATGAGAACTTATACTCACACCATGTGAAAGGGACCAAGAATAATATGAATAGTCAATGTATTACATTTATTTTGGAGGTGTATCATGTATCATCTCTTTCCATATGTGTTATTTGGTTGGCCATTACTGTGAAATAGAAAATGACGATGTCATGGCCCAAAAAGTTCACGGTGTTACTAAATATTATAAATGGGGGTTAGTTATGGTAGTGAAGGAACTGCTCCAGAGGGTCGGTCACACAGTCCCACATTGAACTAATGTGAGGGTGTTGGGGCACAACCCCAATGGTAAGGACTATTTGGCATGATAGTAGGTGGTTCACAAGGGATATTGATTCTCAATGTAATAGAGTTTTCATTGAATATGGTATCTTGAAAAAAGATGCTTTGTAGTGCTTTGGGTCTCATGAATTAGGGAGCTTTTGAGATCTTAGTTTCTCATAGAGCTTGGGTCTTTACGAAGCTCAGGGTATCTGGGATAAAAGGGGACTTCAAAAAGATTAGGGTCTCATGGAGCATGGGGCTTCACGGACCCAAGAGCAACATGAAGGTTATGCCTTCTTAACATGTTAAGGGCATCACTTCAAGGTACTCCAGAGCACTAAAAAATGAAATATTTTTCACCGAAGGGGTGGCACAAGACCACCCTAAAAAGGGGGTGATCCATGTATTTAAAGGCAATGGAGGTTGAATATTCTCTCTACATATATCAAATGTGTGACATGAATTGAAAATGATGTCATGTAGAAAATCATGCTCTGTAATGGAAGGTAGTTCCCTAAAGTTTCTCTGAGTCACAAAGGCAACTATTATAAACATTGAGACACTTGAGAAGTCACTAGTCATGTTCCTTTACTCTTCTATCATGGAGGGACCTCCATGAATCATCTATGTGAACTTGTTTTCCATCCCAACATTGAATGCCCCTAACATCTAATCTGTATCTCAATTTGAGCTCTATAACTAGAAAAATCAAAGCATGAGAAATGGGATACACACATGGATTGTGTATGGAATCATTTGAAAAATATTTTGAACACAATTTTTGGTGCCAACAATGTTCATTTATGCTTGGTGTTTTTTGTATCAGCAATCAAATGTATTTTTTTTATAAATATCAAATTGATACACATTGATCATAAAATATAATGTAACAAGGTATTACAAAAGTGGGATTTTTTAAAATCACATTTCCTTAATTTGGATATTGTAATACACATGAAGTGTATTTCTTAAACTATTATTAAACTCGTGGAATGATTCCTGAAACTATTTTGAGAAAACAATTATGGCTCCCAACATCATAGGATATTTAATAATTTTGGAAATCCATTTAAATTTCATTTCGTGTAATGATACTATCACATATTTTCAATTAAACATTAAATTTCGAAAACTATTGATGGAACCTCAATAAAATTGATTACTCAATCTTTATAGGTTTAACATGGATTCAGATTTTCCCATGATAATAAAATATATTTTTCATATGTTATATTATATAATACTATATTTTATATGGATATCATATATTATGAAACCGTTTTTTAAAATGAATTATCTTACGATAATAAATATAATGAATATTATAGATTAGTTTTATAAGAATGTATTTTCATCCAAAAATTCACAGTGATTGGTTTTTTTGTAGATTAAGAATGTAATGTATGATGATTCATATTATATAATTTTAATAAAAATTCCTATTATTGAAATGATTCTTTTAACATTGAGAGATAACGTTTGGGAGTTATCAACATAATTTAATCAACTGTTAACAATTTTCTATGATAAAATGAATTGGAGAATCGAGAATTAATGTATTTTAATAAATACATGAGACATTGAAGAACATTCTCAAACAATTCACAATGTATAATTAAATTATACAACAGATATGCCATTTTTTCAATATACATACATATTGTTAGAAACTAATGTGATGGGTCCATATGATACTTATTATATCACCTCCAATATCTTCCCCTCAATTAAAGAAATATTTCCCCTCCTTAAGTCATCAATGTTACTAGCATATCATAGATATGAATTGAATCCCCCAAAATATGTGGGGTGGTCTGCTCAGTACCTCTAAAAATCACTAATATGTTAACCGATTGGATTCTCATAATAAATATTTTCCAACAAATGCATTGGAGAACATTGTTGGGGTAATATCATGGTAATTTAAATATTCAATTTCCTATATTTATAAATATATGGGTTAAATTTCAATACATTATAATTCTTGAAATTTTGGGTTCAAATATCTTGTGTTTCTATGATTTAGTGATGATCAGTCATTATAAAATGTTTGGTGGTATTATACCATCATATGTATCAAAATTAATGAAATCATATTAAATATTTTGATAAAATTTATATAATTTTTAGTAAATAGGATACATCCTTAAAAATGATATTGATATTACATAGTGAATACACATACAACAATATATGATTTTTATTGTTGAATATTTAATTAACAATAAGTAAGAAGTTGTGATATAGTCCTGATTTATGAGATAGTATATCTTAGGTGGTGAGGTAGATGAAATAAATTGGTTTTAAACATATGATGGAATATGAAACACCTAGATTACAAACAGAATGGGTCCATTTTAACCTTACACATATCACAAAAATATTGTAACGTACAATAAATATTATGTGTTATATTATTTAAACTAAAATACGCCTAAGTTAGAAATATTATATCACAATAGATAAATAACTTTCATTTTATATTATAGACCATGATTAAAATAATTATAATGAAATATATCATAACATGATATATGATATCATATAAAAAATTAGGTTTCCTAAATTTTTAATAAATTTAATGTAATATATTATATATAGTTTATAAATTAAAAACAAATTACATGGTTTGATAATTATTTAATATATAAATTTTCCATTAAAATAATTATGTTTTTAATGTAATTTGTAATTTATTTTTTATAATTCAATTAAAAAATAAATATCCATTAATTTTATTTTTTATTGATAACAAAAAAATTTCACAATAAATTGAACGAGTAATAATTTTGATATAGAAGGTTTATATAGAAATTATATGTTCAAATTATTATGTGATTCTAAAATAAATAATAAAAGTTTTTTGTTGTTGAATATTCCACAATATATTTATTCAATAAAACATTAAGGAAGAACCACTACATAAAAATCTTTGATAATTTTTTGTCACTTTGAAGAAGAAATCTATCATGGTCAGAGTGCTATTTCTATAGACTGTTTAAAAAATATCCTACTAGAAACTTTTTTTCCAGGATGGTCACTGATTTGATAACAATCAATATCATATTTTCCCGAATACATAATTTCTATAAACACCATCATCCACTTTGATTCATCATAAATCCAAAAGAAAGTATTATTTATGTTTTATTTAAAATATGGTTTCTTAGTTCATTTAATTTTTTTATTCAACAACATTTTAAAGATGATTTTCATAATTAATGTTTATACTAACATTACTTTTATATTATTTCCATCAGGGTAATGAAATTGTAACCATATTTCAGTTATGATGCTGAGAACTTTCATCAACATATTTAGGTTGGGATTGAAGGGATTTTAAACATCAATTTTAAAATATTAGTTCACATAGTTTATATATGATGATATATGTGAAATAGCCACGTTAACTCCATGAACAATAAGAAAAATAATCTCCAATAAATTTCAATATTTGAGTAAAATGATGTTTATGGACATTAACAAACAAGAAATATATTAATAAGAAAATAGATACACTTTTCACAATAATTAAACAGAAGAAAGAAAAATGTGTTTTTCCTACCATAAAGAACCATCAATAACGTCATTAGCTAGATAGTTGGACAACGAATACATGTAGTATCATCCATCTGATCATAATTGTATTACCTAGTTTAAGAATAGGTTCATGTTTTAACATTCTTATGGGGATTTGTTGGAGATATTAACCACCATAGGAGAGTACTGATTTTGAATCTCATACGAAATGAAAGGAATATGTTCTTATCATGGTGAAGATCTATGATTGGAATGGATCCTCAATCATAGAACCTCATGATGGACCACATTATCATCTATATGTTGAGCCACTTGATGAATGAGGAATGATAGTGGTTGAACATGTGAGTCAATATCCAAATAGTAGGAATATGATATTGACATGGAAAATTTTTTACCCAAATGAAATGAAAATATTTCAACAAGAAATGATTAAAAAATGAAACTCGTGTAATTATAAGGAAACAATACATCAATGAGAAATAATATACAGGGAATAAAAAACAATTCAACCAAATATAATACTATAAATGGTCAGGGGGATTGGAAACAACTAGGTAGAAAACTATAATTCATCCATGTCCACATTTTCTCCCCTCCTGATTAGTGGGTTCCAATAGATACATTTACATATCTATATTAATAATGGATGATGGTGCCAACGTATCAAATTTTATGGTGGGTTTGGAGGTGTTAGAGGCCATCTCAGTGGGAAATAGTGGTGAGTTATCGATCATAATGACAGTTGTGTGTTTTTTAGAAGGGACGATGAATGGAACGTTGGTAGATGGTGGAATGGTTATACCCATTCCTATTACACACTACTATGCTAGAAACTCCATCTATTTTTCACCCTTAGTTGTAAAACAGGGAAATGAGTTCTAATTGAGTGTTTGTGATGGAATGGATGATGATGATGAAGGGATTTGTAGTAGTGGTGTGTGGCATGCTGTGGTGGATTATAGCAGTGTAGAGATGGTGATGAATGGTGGTAAAATGTGTGTGATGTAAAGGTGGAATGAGATATAAAATGGGATCTATAGAGTATAATTTTTCATGTTATAGAGATATGTCAGATATGTTAGGGAGGGGTTGGGTGCGGGATTGATAGTTTTCGATGATGAAGGTAAAATGATGTTGACGTTTGCGAGCCTGGGAGTAAGAATTGGTCATGTATGGACAATGAATTGATTTGATAAAATTAGGTGGCAGGAACAGGGGCTGAGTTGGTGGTAGAGGATTATGTTGGGTTAGGGTAATGAGCCTGGGACACTAGTGTGGTTGGGTCAGTTTCATACTGAGGAGGGGACTTCTAAACATCGCATATATTTGATTCTTCCCATCCATAGATGTATCTAACCATTATGTATACCCCATTTAGAGTGAAGTAGTACGGTGATTCCCTCCATAATTTCGATGGTGGTATGTGGATAGTCATCGTCAGTGGAACCACAATGATTGGCTGAATAGGTGATGAAAGACCCCCCCCATCCACATGCCATGAGTAATCATTTCAATGATACTAATGAACTCAGAAAAACTCATGGCCACGTTGATGGTTGGTCCACCCATCAATGAGGTCAGAATGATGAAATTTACCTTCATTTACCCCAAGTGAGCATCATAATGGGTTATCCATGTGCATTAAAGGTATCATTACAGGATCTAGAGTATAACATCTCAGAATGTGGTGCTATATTTTATTTTAGGATCATTAAAAAATAGTTATTCTGCAGATCCTGCCACAATTTCATATAGCCTCGGCTGTGATAGGATTAATCTACAATATCAAAATGATTTCGAATATGAAAAAAATAAAATTATATTTTTAGTCTGATGGGAAAAGTTCTCATTTTATGATACAAAGTTATACCTACATGTTTGAACTATAAAATGTCAATTCCTAACTCGTTGGTGGCTAGGAAATCTAGGAGAGACACAAAATTCAACCTTTAAAAATGTTTAATTATGGTCTCCATCAATAGGAATATGATGTTAATGGCCTCATGGTTATTTTTTATTTTCTCTAATAATTTGGGTCCTGATGTATTGCTGGTCCACATTAGTATTTATTGGAGATGGACTACACGAAACTGGTTTTCTGGGACAGAAAAATGTGTGAATGGATGATACTAAGGATGGGATGGTCCTTGAGAAATTCAAAAAAAAAGACTATGAGTCCTAATATATATGTGAGTAGATATAGTTGGAAGTACAATTTATGTTGCTGGGTATAGAAATAAGATGGACATGAGAGGCCTCTCACCATTTCAGGGGCTGGGTTGTTTCATTGATCTCCAGATTCTAGTTAGTGGGCAGGTATAGAATTACATTCATTCTAGTAATGTCAGAATGGATGGAATATGTAATAGTGAATAGGGTGTAGAGGAGGAGAAAATGAGGTGTGGTATTGGTGGAGGAAATGAGTTTTGCTGGTGATTATTTGTGGATATTTTTTAGGTAGGTAGTTATAGAGACCAGAAGCATGTCGTACATGGATATTACATTACTTTAGCGGAATACTTAATACATAACAAAAACACACACACACAAGGACCATAATAGTTTAGTGTCTTTGGAAACTCGGAATATAATCTTCTAATCGTGGTGAAACATCTTCAACATCTCCCATAAATATCTTCCTTTTTTTTACCTAAAACCTTTCTTTATATCCTGGGGAAAAGAAAACATAAAAGGGTGAGCTGAAATTCTCAGTAAGGGTAAACTAAAGAAATATCAATCACATCATATTCATAAGAACATAACATTTTGGAAATATTAACCTGCAAAAGAGAGCATAATTTAATAACATGGGATAAATCATAGTAGTGAAATGAAATCCCAATAATCATAACATAAAACATGAAACATTGTGGCATACACACATAATCATAGAGAATCATATCTTATTAGTCAAGACTCATTGCAAAGACTATCTTAGTGGACAAAGTCCATTTCTGAACCGAGTCACCCTCATTTCAGTCCTGTTTCACTGAACTGGTATAACCTACCGTTCCAGCCATGTCTATCTCATGAGATATAAAATCTTTACCCAATGCATTAGAGGGAGATATAGGTCCCACCCATCTCATAATGATACCATTCTTATGTGTGCCACAAAATCATAAATCATACATCATTGCATAACCCATGTAATAAAAATGGGATTCTTAAACAACATGACATCTTAAAACAATTCATATAAGATATTGGATTTCATAAAAATAATTCCATCATAACATAATCAAATCAATGTAATAATAGGGATAAAAACAGAACCCTTTATTATCTAAGATGGAAAATAATTTTGATAAAACAGTTGAACTCCATTCTTGAGGAAAATATCCTCTCTTCTTCAAAAACATTATTCCTTTTTTAACATGTCATACAACTTTAAACTAAAAGAAGTTGAATAAAAATAAACTTGAAAACTTTTAATGGAAGCTTCTTGGAAATAATGTTTTAAAAATCCATTCATTCCGTATAAGTTAAAAAAACATTCTTCTCGTACTTTTGTCGGAAAAGTCAAAAAGTACCTCGTACGAAAAACGAAAAAAGATTCCTTTAATATATTTTACTAAAAACATACCGAAGGGTAAAATTGGTTTTAAACAATTGTATTTGGATGCAAATAATATTACATATTGGGGAAACATGTATGTGGATGATAAAATACAACCTAGTAAATACCAAAGTATAAACAATCTCGGATAAAAATGAGATTGTGATATTTCCCTTACCTTATGTCTGATATGCTTTGTATGTATCTGAACCTCCTGTATAATGATTTAAATAATATAATCAACTTATTACATAATCATATTCATTGTTATGATATCATATATGGTTCACTTATGACTTTATATTACTCGTTCTTTTGTAAATTCCATGTTAAAAAAGCGTTTTGGGTAAAATCGTTTCATTTATCATAGGTGTTTGGACTTGCTGTTCTTGACATTATTATTAATTATATCATGATTTAATTACTTCCAGAATATAAAACATGATTTATATATCATATATATTCAGTAGATATATATATAATAGATAGATAAATGAAATGAAACACACCGTTCATGGAGACGGTAGTCCGTACGTACGCATGAACGCTGTTTTCGTTTCTTTATTGAATTGAGTGGAATTAAGTAGATGACATAAATATATATATACATAAATCCAGTATCATTATTATATCATATATTTCATTATTATTCATTATATATACTTTATGATCATTCATGTATGGTTATCATGCAGAATTAATCTCATCGCGTCCTGGAGATGGTAGTCCGTACGTACGCACGAGCGATGATATCGTTCCCATAATTATTGAATAGAATTGGAGTGGACGGTATAATATATCAGAATAAGTATGATGTTATAATAACTATGTATAGTTATTCTTTACACCATTATACCAATCCATGTATGGTGTTGGTGGAAAAACAAATTACACCATGGCGTGGAGACGGTATTCCGTACGTACGCACGCGCGGTGATTTTGTTTTCCGTAGGATGGATAGAAGGTGAAATTGGGTTATTTTATATTTATAAAAACAAATCAGTATATTATTTATACTTATGTTATTAATTTATAATGAAACAACTAAAGAAGAAGAAGTTGAAGAAGAGAGAAGCTTGAAAGAATCGGGAGAAGAAGTTACCTCTTCTTCTATACGCCTCTTTGAAACCTCCTCTTAGGGCACTAAGATTGGTCTTTAAAGTAGACCAGAACCTCTAGGATGTTTCTAGGGAAGTGGAGAATATAATTATTCAGGGTTTTTCCGAGCTTGAAGGCTCAAATTGGTGTGAGGAGGAGAGGGAAGAGGTGCCCTTTTATAAGGGAGGAGAGGGGCACCTTAGGAAAATCTCAAAATATTATTTTATATTAAGGTAAAATTCGGATTATAATGGTTCCAAAGGGTCTTATTTAGAAGATAAAGTGGGGATGGGTCGCAATCCTCTCATCCAATATGATTTAGACAAGTTTAGGTTATTATTTTAACCTTATCAATTAGATTTAACTCTAAGTTAAATAATTTAACTTTTACCGTGTCTTTTTGTTTTCTTACACTATATGGTTAATAAACTTACCATATCAAGCCAAACTAACCCCAAGTTGTTTATTATTAATATATCTATCCTTTTCTAAGTCATTTGGCTGAACCGTAGATTTTTAGGAATTAAATTACAATTAATAATATAATATTTGTTTTAAAAACTAATTTATGTCAATTTTGACACTATTTGGTACATGATTTTTTTGTAATTCATAACAGAATTCTAACTTCTAACCAAGTTACTTATATCAACAATAACATGTCATATTCACCTAGAAAATTAATTTAAGTCATAAAAAGTCTTAAATTACATTTATTTGGGCATTTATAACATCAATTATGTCAATATTTCATTAATAAGACAATTACTATATCATCTTTGTGTCATACTAAATGTTAATTATTTAATCCCTAAAAATTCTAAATAAATTCCTATGATGTATATATTTTTATTAGCTTTCTGGAGACTATTTAGTTTCGAAGTTTCATGAAGTTTATCACTAAATTAAAATTATTATACTTATAAGATTTAAGAAAGTGACATGTTGTCACATTCTTTGCTTTTAATAATAATTAAATTATTTTCATGGAACAAAGTCCATAAAATGAATATAATCCGACCCTTAGTTTATATGGCTCTACTTTTATCCATCCAATAGGATTTTTCCAAGTGTTAGGGTAATTTTATAATCTTATATTTACCCTTAATTACCCGATTTACCTTTAACTATAGTAAATAAAATTTACCGTAGTTACTATTCACAATGCCCAAAAATAAAAAGTATCTTATTAACATAATTTGGACCCACTGATTCCAAATATGGAATCCATTTTTCCAAATTCAATACACAAAAGATACAGAAATTAAATTAAAATTAATCCCATTTTCGAAATAAAACGGGTTTTTCTTTAAAACATTGCAAAAGATTGAATTGTTTTAACCTACAAATTCAAGGTAAAATCAATGATAATGACGTATATTATATTAAATGGTAAAAATCTATTCTATTTACACTTTAAAACAATTAAATATTATAATTTAACCACATAAGATATTACGATGAAAAAAGATGTTTTTAATTAAAATATAGCGTGTTTTTACTATTCATTAAAATATGAAAGTTATCGTAAAAATATCAAAACTTTATCTAATGTAAATTTTTATATCCTGATTCAAAATAAGAATTTTGTTTTGTCAAATTGAACATATAAACATGTCAAAATCTATATTTAAAGTGGGTTCGCCATCAAAAGGCGGCAAAACTGCATTTTTTGAAAAATACTTATTTTACCCAAAAATTTTATTTTGTTCTTATACCATGTTCTAGAAATATGTAAGATTAATAATAATGTTATAAAATAAAAAATTTAGTTAACATTATTTATAACGGCTAGTTCATAGCAATATTATAATAATATATCGTTGTTTAGTAAAACCTGGTATTGCGTACAACACACGCTATCGAGGAAGGTTGGGATTGAGTGTAATGCAAGCCAAGTCAGGGTTGCCTGTAGTGCACAACTCTTTTGTTGTTCCGTATAACAGAATCCAACCATATTTCATTTATACATTGAATTTATATATATATATACTCAATGTTGCGTAGAATAACTATTATCAAAATTGTGTGTAACACGATCCAAGAATAGTGTTGCGTATACTAGAAGCTAATACTGTGCTGCGTATAGCGCAAGGTAATCTTGGTGCAGAATACAACACAAGACATTAATGAAATTAAAAGAATATTTTTCATAAAATCTCGGGGTGTTACATTCTACCCCCCTTAAAATGAATTTCTCCCTCGAAATTCTTTGGGGTTATAAATGGTTTACTACTCGAAAGTTTGTTTAATAGAAACCCACATCGTAAAAAGGAATACCTAAACATGGCTTTAAAAACTAAAGTATGAAATGTAATGGTTACCCAAATTAACTCATTACTGGGTTTCCACATAGGAGAACATAGGTGAAAATATGGATATGGATGAAAAATCTAACCATCAAGTTCTGATGGAGAGTGGTAGAGAACATGGCTATGAAAAAGCCAACAATCGCAAAGCCATTAATTTGTGATGATCTAGGGTACCATCTGATTCATCAGATATAAGACCACTAGGACAACATTTTTGGTTTTCAAGATCGTTTCCCTAAAGTTGATGAAATTGGAATTAGAAGAAATACGTTCGTGATTTCGGTATAGTCTCACCGTTGGTCATTCTTTGGAAAATTTCCACTTCATATCTTAAAGAAATGAAGTTGAATTTGTCATTCATGATGTGTTAGCAGATCATGTGATAGAATGATGGGTCATTACATCTGTATCAAAAGGATAGAAAAGTTATCAAAAAATACCTAAGTCCATCTATATTGAGATTAATCATATATGGTTCCTAAAATGGAATAATACTTCATATAATGCTTAGTATAATAAAACTAGTTTCTACTAAATAGGGACTTCCTGTAGGCCAGTGGTAGGCAATAATGGTCAGTCGCACTTCGGTTGTGGGTTCGATTCCCACAGCCTTGTCCGATGCGATGGGCTGTCGTCCGTCCTACAGGTTGTCCTTTTTCTAAAGATATACAACTATAACATCCCATCAACAATATCAAAAATGTTTTATACTTAAACAATACTAACATATGTCCAACATAATTCATTCCAATCTTTAGACTTATCTAAAATAATTCGGTCCAAGCTCATAGTATAATGAAAATGATCACGTGAAACCCATCATTTATCCCCCATATATCATAAGATATATCTTGTTAGTGAAATTACAAATATGTGAATACCTTAATCATGTATTATCTTGAAGAATGAATATCCATTGAACCTTAGTGAAATCTTGAATGCGGTTAAAAGTTAACACTTTCCACATACCAAAATCCTCAAAATTCTATATACTCAAACCATGATATCACTTAGTCCTTATATCAATCATGAGCTCATGAATACTGTTAAACAATTCATTTTCTCGTTTACCCTTCATTATATGCATATCATCTTATTTCCAAAAATATCTGAATAACCTTTCATTGATACTGGTAAAATTAATCATACACTTTCAAAACTCAAGGAAAGGCAACAGTGTAACAATCCTTAGATGTCTCTTTATTCCATAGTACCATGAGATTACTTATACAACATTACACATGATAAACATGTAATCATTCCACTACATTCTTAAACCATTGACCGAGCTTCAACAATTCTTTCATCTCACATATCATTTGTAGTCTCTTCATCATCATCCACATACATACTACCCATACGACCATACTGATTCTCTTCATGATACATTCCCTTAGGGAATTGGTTTTCATAATGTCCGTACATTCCACATTTAAAACATTTAACCATTGTTGATGTCGTAGCAATACCATTATTCTCATCCCTGGTGTTAATTTAACGTTTTCCTTTTCACATACTAGCTTTGTGTCCTTCTTTTCCACACCCAAACCATCTTCCAGTTCCTTTGAAACATTCTCCTTGATGCCTCTTCCCATATGATTTACATAGGAGAACTTGAACTTTCTTTCCTCTATGATCATCATGAAACTCCATCTTTCTCTTATTAGCCGAGTCTGGAAACCTTCCAAATTTTACTTTATTGATCATATTATGAGATTTCTGATTCGGCATAATAATGATGTTTGGACTTCCAAATCCCATTTCATTTGGTTGCTCATGGAGAATATCATTCCATTGTCCATCATATCCACCATTATCGTGAATCATCTTGTTTCCAGCCATTTTGTAAAACCCAAAAAGAATAGTGTGAGAGTCAAAAATCATAATAAAGGGGGGGGGGGTAACTTCAATATCTAACATCTTTGGTTTAATCTAATACCGTTACCATAGTTCTAGGACTATATCCTATACGTATACTTATCCTTAGAGACATCCGTAGACATAACTTAGAAATATCTCTAGTGATCTCACTAACATTCTCGCATCCTAATTTCCAAAGGTTGACTAAACCTTTCCTCTGATACCAACTGTAGAGACCCGAAGCCTGTCGTACATGGATATTACACTACTTTATCGGAATACTTAATACATAAAAAAAACACACACACACAAGGACCGTAATAGTTTAGTGTCTTTGGAAACTTGGAATATAATCTTTGAATCGTGGTGAAACATCTTCAACATCTCCTGTAAATATCTTCCTTTTTTTACCTACAACCTCTCTTTATATCCTGGGGAAAAGAAAACATAAACGGGTGTGCTCAAATTCTCAGTAAGGGTAAACAAAATAAATATCAATCACATCATATTCATAAGAACATAACATTTTGGAAATATTAACCTGCAAAAGAGAGAATAATGTCATAACATGGGATAAATCATATTAGTGAAATGAAACCCCAATAATCATAACATAAAACATGAAACCTTGTGGCATACACAAATAATCATAGAGAATCATATCTTATTAGTCAAGACTCATTGCCAATACTATCTTAGTGGAAAAAGTCCATTTCTGAACTGAGTCACCCTCGTTTCAGTCCTGTTTCACTGAACCGGTATAACCTACAATTCCAGACATGTCTATCTCATGAGATATAAAATCTTTACCCAATGCATTGGAGGGAGATATAGGTCCCACCCATCTCATAATGATACCATTCTTATGTGTGCCACAAAATCATAAATCATACATCATTGCATAACCCATGTAATAAAAATGGGATTCTTAAACAACATGACATCATAAAACAATTCATATAAGATAAATGATTTCATAAAAATAATTCCATCATAACATAATCAAATCAATATAATAATAAGGATAAAAACAGAACTCTTTATTATCTTAGATGAAAAATAATTTTGATAAAACACTTGAACTCCATTCTTGAGGAAAATATCCTTTCTTTTTAAAAAACATTTTTCCATTCTTAACATGTCATACAACATTAAACTAAAAGAAGTTGATTAAAAATAAACATGAAAACTTTTAAAGGAAGATTCTTGGAAATAATGTTTTAAAAATCTATTCATGACATATAAGTTTTAAAAAACATTCTTCTCGTACTTTTGTCAGAAAAGTCAAAAAGTACCTCATACGAAAAATGACAAAAGATTCCTTTCATATCTTTTACTAAAAACATACCGAAGGGTAAAATTGATTTTAAACAATTGTAGTTGGATGGAAATAATATTACATATTGAGGAAACATTTATGTGGATGATAAAATACACCCCAATAAATACCAAAGTATAAACAATCTCGGATAAAAATGAGATTGTGATATTTCTCTTACCTTATGTCCGATATGATTTGTACATATCCGAAACTCCTATATAATGATTTTAATAATGTCATTAACTTATTAAAGAATCATATTCATTGTTATGATATCATATATGGTTCACTTATGACTTTATATTACCCGTTCTTTTGTAAATTCCATGTTAAAGAACCGTTTTGGGTAAAATCGTTTCATTTATCGTAGGTGTTTGGACTTGTTGTTCTTGACATTATTATTACATATATCATGATTTACTTAATTCTAGAATATAAAACATGATTTATATATCATATATATATATATAATAGATAGATAAATGAAATGAATCACGCCGTTCATGGAGACGGTAGTCCATACGTACGCATGAACGCTGTTTTTGTTTATTTATTGAATTGTGTGGAATTAAGTAGATGAAATAAATATATATATACATAAATCCAATATCATTATTATGTCATATATTTCATTATTATTCATTATATATACTTTATGATCATTCATGTATGGTTATCATGCAGAATGAATCTCATCGCGTTGTGGAGATGGTAGTCCGTACGTACGCACGAGCGATGATATCGTTCACATAATTATTGAATATAATTGGAGTGGACGGTATAATATATCAGAATAAGTATGATGTTATAATAACTAGTTATAGTTATTCTTTACACCATTATACCAATCCATGTAAGGTGTTGGTGGAAAAAAAATTACACCACGGCGTGGAGACGGTATTCTGTACGTACGCACGCGCGGTGATTTTGATTTCCGTAGGATGGATAGAAGGTGAAATGGGGTTGTTTCATATTTATAATAAAAAATCAGTATATTATTTACACTGATGTTATTAATTTATAATGAAACAACTAAAGAGGAAGAAGTTGAAGAAGAAAGAATATTGAAAGAATCGGGAGAAGAAATTACCTCTTCTTCGATACGCCTCTTTCAAACCTCCACTTAGGGCACTAAGATTGGCCTTTAAAGTAGACCAGAACCTCTAAGATGTTTCTAGGGAAGTGGAGAAGATAATGTGTCTGGGTTTGGCTAAGCCTGAAGGCTCAAATTGGTGTGAGGAGGAGAGAGAGGAGGTTCCCTTTTATAAGGGAGGAGAGAGGCACCATAGGAAAATCTCAAAATATTGTTTTATATTAAGGTAAAATTCGGTTTATAATGGTTCCAAAGGTTCTAATTTCGAAGCTAAAGTGGGTATGGGTCGCAATCCTCTCATCCAATAGGATTTAGACAAGTTTAGGTTATTATTTTAACCTTATCAATTAGATTTAACTCTAAGTTAAATAATTTATCTTTTACCATGTCTTTTGTTTTCTTACATTATATGGTTAATAAACATACCATAACAAGCCAAAAGAACCCCGAGTAGTTTATTATTAATATATCTATCCTTATCTAAGTCATTTGGCCAAACTGTATATTTTTAGGAATTAAATAACAATTAATAATATAATATTTGTTTTAAAAACTAATTTATGTCAATTTTGACACTATTTGGAACATGATTTTTTTTGTAATTCATAACAGAATGATATGTTCTAACCAAGTTACTGATATCAAAAATAACATGTCATATTAACCTAGAAAATTAATGTAAGTCATAAAAAGTCTCAAATTATATTTATTTGGGCATTTATAAAATCAATTATGTCAATATTTCATTAATAAGACAATTACTGCATCATCTTTGTGTCATAATAAATGTTAATTATTTAATCCCTAAAAATTCTAAATAAATTTCTATGATGTAGATATTTGTATTAGATTTCTGGAGACTATTTAGTTTCGAAGTTTCATGAAGTTTAGCACTAAATTAAAATTATTATACTTATAAGATTTAAGAAAGTGACATGTTGTCACATTCTTTGGTTTTAATAATAATTAAATTATTTTCATGGAAAAAAGTCCATAAAATGAATCTAATACGACCCTTAGTTTATATGGCTTTAATTTTATCCATCCAATAGGATTTTTCCAAGTGTTAGTGTAATTTTATAATCTTATATTTACCCTTAATTACCCAATTTACCTTTAACTATAGTAAATAAAATTTACCATAGTTACTATTCACAATGCCCAAAAATAAAAAGTAGCTTATTAACATAATTTGGACCCACTGATTCCAAAAATGGAATCCGTTTTTCAAAATTCAGTACACAAAAGATGCAGAAATTAAATTAAAATTAATCTCGTTGTGGAAATAAAACGGGTTTTTCTTTAAAACATTGCAAAAGATTGAATTGTTTTAACCTACGAATTCAAGGTAAAATCAATGCTAATGACATACATTATATTAAATGGTAAAAATATATTCTATTTATACTTTAAAACAATTAAATATTATAATTTAACCACATAATATATTACGATGAAAAAAGTTGTTTTTAATTAAAATATAGCGTGTTTTTACTATTCATTAAAATATGAAAGTTATCGGAAAAATATCAAAACTTTATCTAATGTAAATTTTTATATCCTGATTCAAAATAAGAATTTTATTTTGTCAAATTGAACCTATAAACATGTCAAAAACTAGATTTAAAGTGGGTGCACCATCAGAAGGTGGCAAAACTGCATTTTTTGAAAAATACTTATTTTACCCGAAAATTTTAGTTTGTTCTTATACCATGTTCTAGAAATGTGTAAGATGAATAATAATGTTATAAAATTCAAAATTTAGTTAACACTATTCATAACGGCTAGTTCATAGCAATATTATAATAATATATCGTTGTTTAGTAAAACCCGGTATTGCGTACAACACACGCAATCGGGGAAGGTCGCGATTGCGTGTAATGCAAGCCAAGTCAGGGTTGCCTGTAGTGCACAACTCCTTTGTTGTTGCGTATAACATAATCCAACCATATTTCATTTATACATTGAATATATATATATATATAATCAATGTTGCGTAGAATAAATATTATCAAAATTGTGTGTAACACGATCCAGGAATAGTGTTGCGTATACTACAAGCTAATACAGTGTTGCGTATAGCACAAGGTAATCGTGGTGTAGAATACAACACAAGACATTAATGAAATTAAAAGAATATTTTTCATAAAATCTCGGGGTGTTACATTCTACCCCCCTTAAAATGAATTTCACCCTCGAAATTCTTCGGGGTTATAAATGGTTTACTACTCGAAAGTCTGTTTAATAGAAACCACATCGTAAAAAGGAATACCAAAACATGGCTTTAAAAACTAAAGTATGAAATGTAACGGTTACCCAAATAAACTCATCACCGGGTTTCCACGTAGGAGAACATAGGTGAAAATATGGATGTGGAAGAAAAATCTAACCATCAAGTTCTGATGGAGAGTGGTAGAGAACATGGCTATGAAAAAGCCAACAATCACAAAGCCATAAATTTGTGATAATCTAGGGCACCATCTGATTCATCAGATATAAGATCACTAGGACAACATTTTTGGTTTTCATGATCGTTTCCCTAAAGATGATGAAATTGGAATTAGAAGAAATACTTTCGTGATTTCGGTATAGTCTCACCGTTGGTTGTTCTTTGGACAATTTCCACTTCATATCTTAAAGAAATTAAGTTGAATTTGTAATTCGTGATGTGTTAGCAGATCATGTGATAGAATGATGGGTCATTCCATCTATCTCAAAAGGTTAGAAAAGTTATCAAAAAAATACCTAAGTCCATCTATAGTGAGGTTAATCATATACGGTTCCTAAAATGGATTTATACTTAATATAATGCTTAGTATAATAAAAGTAGTTTCTACTAAACATGGACTTCCGGTAGGCCAGTGGTAGGCGATAATGGCCAGTCGCACTTCGGTTGTGGGTTCGATTCTCACAGCCTTGTCCGACGCGATGGGCTATCGCCCGTCCTATGGGTTGTCCTTTTTCTAAATCTATACTACTATAACATCCCCTCAACAATATCAAAAAAGGTTTATCCTTAAACAATACTAACTTATGTCCAACATAATTCATTCCAATCTTTAGGCTTATCTAAAATACATCGGTCCAGGCTCATAGTATAAAGAAAATGATCACGTAAATTCCATCATTTATCCCCCATATATCACAAGATATATCTTGTTAGTCAAATTAAAAACATGTGAATACCTTAACCATGTATTCTCTTGAAGAATGAATATCCATTGAACCTTAGTGAAAACATGAATGCAGTTAAAAGTTAACACTTTCCACATACCAAAATCCTCAAAATTCTATATCCTCAAACCATGATATCACTTAGTCCTAATATCAATCATGAGCTCATGAATACTGTTAAACATTTCATTTTCTCATTTTCCCTTCATTATATTCATATCATCTTATTTCCAAAAATATCTGAATAACATTTCATTGATACTGGTAAAATTAATCATACACTTTCAAAACTCCAGGAA
Organism: Viscum album; assembly: GCA_963277665.1. NCBI lineage: Eukaryota > Viridiplantae > Streptophyta > Magnoliopsida > Santalales > Viscaceae > Viscum > Viscum album. The sequence goes on along the minus strand of OY728144.1, from coordinate 413,018,435 downwards.
AGGCATCAGTGTAACAATCCTTAGATGTCTCTTTATTCCATAGTACCATGAGATTACTTATACAACATTACACATGATAAACATGTAATCATTCCACTACATTCTTAAACCATTGATCGAGCTTCAACAATTCTTTCATCTCACATATCATTTGTAGTCTCTTCATCATCATCCACATACATACTACCCATAGGACCATACTAATTCTCTTCATGATACTTTCCCTTAGGGAATTGGTTTTCATAATTCCCGTACATTCCACATTTAAAACATTTAACCATTGTTGATGTCGTAGCAATACCATTATCCTCATCCATGGTGTTAATTGAACCTTTACCTTTGCACTTACTAGCTTTGTGTCCTTCTTTTCCACACCCAAAGCATCTTCCAGTTCCTTTGAAACATTCTCCTTGATGCCTATTCCCACATGATTTACATAGGGGAACTTGAACTTTCTTTCATCTATGATCATCATCAAACTCCATCTTTCTCTTATTAGCCGAGTCAGGAAACTTACCAAATTTTACTTTATTGATCATATTATGAGATTGCTGATTTGGCATAATAATGATGTTTGGACTTCCAAATCCCATTTCATTTGGTTGCTCATGAAGAATATCATTCCATTGTCCATCATATCCTCCATTATCGTGAATCATCTTGTTTCCAGCCATTTTCTAAAACCCAAAAAGAATAGTGTGAGATTCAAAAATCATAATAAAGGGGGGGTAACTTCAATATCTAACATCTTTGGTTTAATCTAATATCATTACCATAGTTCTAGGACTATATCCTATACGTATACTTATCCTTAGAGACATCCCTAGACATACCTTAGAAATATCTCTAGTGATCTCACTAACGTTCTCGCATCCTAATTTCCAAAGGATGACTAAACCATTCCTTTGATACCAACTGTGGAGACCCGAATCCTGTCGTACATGGATATTACATTACATTAGCGGAATACTTAATACATAACAAAAGCACAGACACAGAAGGACCGTAATAGTTTAGTGTCTTTGGAAACATAGAATATAATCTTCTAATCGTGGTGAAACATCTTCAACATCTCTCATAAATATCTTCCTTTTTTTACCTACAACCTTTCTTTATATCCTGGGGAAAAGAAAACATAAAACGGTGAGCTCAAATTTTCAATAAGGGTAATCAAAATAAATATCAATCACATCATATTCATAAGTACATAATATTTTTCAAATATTAACCTGCAAAAGAGAGAATAATTTCATAACATGGGATAAATCATAGTAGTGAAATGAAATCCCAATAATCATAGCATAAAATATGAAACTTTGTGGCATACCCACATAATCATAGAGAATCATATCTTATTAGTCAAGACTCATTGCCAAGACTATCTTAGTGGACAAAGTCCATTTCTGAACCGAGTCACCCTCGTTTCAGTCCTGTTTCACTGAACCGGTATAACCTACAATTCCATCCATTTCTATCTCATGAGATATAAAATCTTTACCCAATGAATTGGGGGGAGATATAGGTCCCACCCATCTCATAATGATACCATTCTTATGTGTGCCACAAAATCATAAATCATACATCATTGCATAACCCATGTAATAAAAATGGGATTCTTAAACAACATGACATCATAAAAAAATTCATATAAGATAAAGGATTTCATAAAAATAATTCCATCATAACATAATCAAATCAATGTAATAATAGTTATAAAAACAGAACCCTTTATTATCTTAGATGAAAAATAATTTTGATAAAACACTTGAACTCCATTCTTGAGGAAAATATCCTTTCTTCTTCAAAAACATTTTTCCTTTCTTAACATGTCATAAAACTTTAAACTAAAAGAAGTTGATTAAAATCAATCTTGATAAATTTTAAAGGAAGCTTCTTGGAAATAATTTTTTAAAAATCCATTCATGCCGTACATGTTAAAAGAAACATTCTTCTCGTACTTTTGTCGGAAAAGTCAAAAAGTACCTCGTACGAAAAACGACAAAAGATTCCTTTCATATCTTTTACTAAAAACTTAACGAAGGGTAAAATTGATTTTAAACAATTGTAGGTGGATGGAAATAATATTACATATTGAGAAAAAATGTATGTGGATGATAAAATACACCCCAGAAAATACCAAGGTATAAACAATCTCGGATAAAAATGAGATTGTGATATTTCCCTTAACTTATGTCCGATATGCTTTGTACGTATCCGAAACTCCTGTATAATGTTTTTAATAATGAAATTAAATTATTAAAGAATCATATTCATTGTTATGATATCATATATTGTTCACTTATGAATTTATATTACCCGTTCTTTTGTAAATTCAATGTTAAATAAGCGTTTTGGGTAAAATCATTTCATTTATCATAGGTGTTTGGACTTGTTGTTATTTACATTATTATTACTTATATCATGATTTACTTACTTCCAGAATATAAAACATGATTTATATATCATATATATTCAGTATATATATATATATAACAGATAGATAAATGAAATGAAACACACCGTTCATGGAGACGGTAGTCTGTACGTACGCATGAACGCTGTTTTCGTTTCTTTATTGAATTGAGTGGAATTAAGTAGATGGAATAAATATATATATACATAAATCCAGTATAATTATTATGTCATATATTTCATTATTATTCATTATATGTACTTTATGATCATTCATGTATGGTTATCATGCAGAATGAATCTCATCGCGTCGTGGAGACGGTAGTCCGTACGTACGCACGAGCGATGACATCGTTCCCATAATTATTGAATATAATTGGAGTGGACGGTATAATATATCAGAATAAATATGATGTTATAATAACTAGTTATATTTATTATATACATCATTATACCAATCCATGTAAGGTGTTGGTGGAAAAAAAATTACACCGCGGCGTGGAGACGGTATTCCGTACGTACGCACGCGCGGTGATTTTGTTTTCCGTAGGATGGATAGAAGGTGAAATGGGGTTGTTTCATATTTATAATAACAAATAAGTATATTATTTATACAGATATTATTAATTTATAATGAAACAACTAAATAAGAAGAAGTTGAAGAAGAATGAATCTTGAAAGAATCGGGAGAAGAAATTACCTCTTCTTCGATACGCCTCTTTGAAACCTCCTCTTAGGGCACTAAGATTGGTCTTTAAAGTATACATGAACCTCTAGTATGTTTCTAGGGAAGTGGAGAAGATAATTGTTCAGGGTTTGGCCGAGCTTGAAGGCTCAAATTGGTGTGAGGAGGAGAGGGAGGAGGTGCCCTTTTATAAGGGAGGAGAGGGGCACCTTAGGAAAATCTCAAAATATTATTTTATATTAAGGTAAAATTCGGTTTATAATGGTTCCAAAGGGTCTTATGTAGAAGATAAAGTGGGGATGGGTCGCAATCCTCTTATCCAATAGGATTTAGACAAGTTTAGGTTATTATTTTAACCTTATCAATTAGATTTAACTCTAAGTTAAATAATTAATCTTTTACCATGTCTTTTTGTTTTCATACACTATATGGTTAATAAACATACCATAACAAGCCAAACGAACCCCAAGTTGTTTATTATTAATATATATATCCTTATCTAAGTCATTTGGCCGAACCGTAGATTTTGAGGAATTAAATAACAATTAATAATATAATATTTGTTTTAAAAACAAATTTATGTCAATTTTGACACTATTTGGTACATGATTTTTTTGTAATTCATAACAGAATGATAAGTTCTAACCAAGTTATTGATATCAACAATAACATGTCATTTTAACCTATAAAATTAATGTAAGTCATAAAAAGGCTCAAATTACATTTATTTGGGCATTTATAACATCAATTATGTCAATATTTCATTAATAAGACAATTACTGCATCATCTTTGTGTCATAATAAATGTTAATTATTTAATCCCTAAATATTCTAAATAAATTCCTATGATGTAGATATTTGTATTAGCTTTCTGGATACTATTTATTCTCGTAGTTTCATGAAGTTTATCACTAAATTAAAATTATTATACTTATAATATTTAAGAAAGTGACATGTTGTCACATTCTTTGGTTTTAATAATAATTAAATTATTTTCATGGAACAATGTCCATAAAAATAATCTAATCCGACCCTTAGTTTATATGGCTCTTATTTTATCCATCCAATAGGATTTTTCCAAGTGTTAGTGTAATTTTATAATCTTATATTTATCCTTAATTACCTGATTTACCTTTAACTATAGTAAATAAAATGTACCGTAGTTACTATTCACAATGCCCAAAAATAAAAAGTAGCTTATTAATATAATTTGGACCCACTGATTCAAAATATGGAATCAACTTTTCCAAATTCAATACACAAAAGATGCAGAAATTAAATTAAAATTAATCATGTTGTCGAAATAAAACGGGTTTTTCTTTAAAACATTGCAAAAGATTGAATTGTTTTAACCTACGAATTCAAGGTAAAATTAATGCTAATGACATACATCATATTAAATGGTAAAAATATATTCTATTTATACTTTAAAACAATTAAATATTATAATTAAACACATAAGATATTACGATGAAAAAAGTTGTTTTTAATTAAAATATACCGTGTTTTTACTATTCATTAAAATATGAAAGTTATCGGAAAAATATCAAAAACTTTATCTAATGTAAATTTTTATATCCTGATTCAAAATAAGAATTTTATTTTGTCAAATTTAACCTATAAAAATGTCAAAAACTAGATTTAATGTGGGTGCGCCATCAAAAGGCGGCAAAACTGCATTTTTTGAAAAATACTTATTTTACCCGAAAATTTTATTTTGTTCTTATACCATGTTCTAGAAATGTGTAAGTTGAATAATAATGTTATAAAATTCAAATTTTAGTTAACACTATTCATAATGGCTAGTTCATAGCAATATTATAATAATATATCATTGTTTTGTAAAACCCGGTATTACGTACAACACACGTTATCGAGGAAGGTCGCGATTGCGTGTAAAGCAAGCCAAGTCAGAGTTGCCTGTAGTGCAAAACTCCTTTGTTGTTGCGTATAACAGAATCCAGCCATATTTCATTTATACATTGAATATATATATATATATACTCAATGTTGCGTAGAATAACTATTATCAAAATTGTGTGTAACACGATCCAAGAATAGTGTTGCGTATACTACAAGCTAATACGGTGTTGTATATAGCGCAAGGTAATCTTGGTGTAGAATACAACACAATACATTAATGAAATTAAAAGAATATTTTTCATAAAATCTCGGGGTGTTACATTCTACCCCCCTTTAAAATGAATTTTGCCCTCGAAATTTTTTGGGGTTATAAATGGTTTACTACTTGAAAGTTTGTTTAATAGAAACCCACATCGTAAAAAGGAATACCAAAACATGGCTTTAAAAACTAAAGTATGAAATGTAACGGTTACCCCAATTAACTCATCACTGGGTTTCCACGTAGGAGAACATAGGTGAAAATATGGATATGGAAGAAAAATCTAACCATCAAATTCTTATGGATAGTGGTAGAGATCATGGATATGAAAAAGCCAACAATAGCAAAGCCATAAATTTGTGATGATCTAGGGTACCATCTGATTAATCAGATATAAGATCACTAGGACAAAATTTTTGGTTTTCAAGATCGTTTCCCAAATGTTGATGAAATTGGAATTAGAAGAAATACTTTTGTTATTTCGGTATAGTCTCACCGTTGGTCGTTCTTTGGACAATTTCCACTTCATATCTTAAAGAAATGAAGTTGAATTTGTCATTCGTGATGTATTAGCAGATCATGTGATAGAATGATGGGTCATTCCATCTGTCTCAAAAGGTTAGAAAAGTTATCAAAAAAATACCTAAGTCCATCTATAGTGAGATTAATCATATATGGTTCCTAAAATGGAATTATAGTTCATATACTGCTTAGTATAATAAAACTAGTTTCTACTAAACAGGGACTTCCTGTAGGCCAGTGGTAGGCGATAATGGCCAGTCGTACTTCGGTTGTGGGTTCGATTCCCACAGCCTTGTCCGACGCGATGGGCTGTCGCCCGTCCTGCAGGTTGTCCTTTTTCTAAAGCTATACTACTATAACATCCAATCAACAATATCAAAAAAGTTTTACCCTTAAGCAATACTAACTTATGTCCAACATAATTCATTCTAATATTTAGGCTTATCTAAAATACTTCGGTCCAAGCTCATAGTATAAAGAAAATGATCACGTCAATTCCATCATTTATCCCCCATATATCATAAGATATATCTTGTTAGTCAAATTACAAACATGTGAATACCTTAATCATGTATTCTCTTGAAGAATGAATATCCATTGAACCTTAGTGAAAACATGAATGCAGTTAAAAGATAACACTTTCCACATACCAAAATCCTCAAAATTCTATATCCTCAAACCATGATATCAATTTGTCCTTATATCAATCATGACCTCATGAATACTGTTAAACATTTCATTTTCTCGTTTTCCCTTCATTATGTGCATATAATCTTATTTCCAAAAATATCCGAATAACCTTTCATGGATACTGGTAACATTAATCATACACCTTCAAAACTCAAGGAAAGGTAACAGTGTAACAATCCATAGATGTCTCTTTATTCCATAGTACCATGAGATTACTTATACAACATTACACAAGATAAACATGTAATCATTCAACTACATTCTTAAACCATTGACCGAGCTTCAACAATTCTTTCTTCTCACATATCATTTGTAGTCTCATCATCATCATCATCAACATACATACTACCCATACGACAATACTGATTCTCTTCATGATACTTTCCCTTAGGGCATTGGTTTTCATAATGCCTGTACATTCCAAATTTAAAACATTTAACCATTGTTGATGTCGTAGAAATACCATTATCCTCATCCCTGGTTTTAATTGAACCTTTTCCATTGCACTTACTGGCTTTGTGTCCTTATTTTCCACACCCAAAGCATCTTCATGTTCCTTTGAAACATTCTCCTTGATTCCTCTTCCCATATGATTTACATAGGGGAACTTGAACTTTCTTTCCTCTATGATCAGCATGAAACTCCATCTTTCTCTTATTAGCCGAGTCAGGAAACTTACCAAATTTTACTTTATTGATCATATTATGAGATTGCTGATTCTGCATAATAATGATATTTGGACTTCCTAATCCCATTTCATTTGGTTTATCATGATGAATATCATTCCATTGTCCATCATATCCTCCATTATCGTGAATCATCTTCTTTCCATCCATTTTCTAAAACCCAAAAAGAATAGTGTGAGAGTAAAAAATCTAATAAAGGGGGGTGGGTAACTTAAATATCTAACATATTTGGTTTAATCTAATATCGTTACCATAGTTCTAGGACTATATCCTATATGTATACTTATCCTTAGAGACATCCCTAGACATACCTTAGAAATATCTCTAGTGATCTCACTAACGTTCTCGCATCCTAATTTCCAAAGGATGACTAAACCATTCCTCTGATACCAACTGTAGAGACCCGAATCCTGTCGTACATGGATATTACATTACTTTAGCGGAATACTTAATATATAACAAAAACACACACACACAAGGACCGTAATAGTTTAGTGTCTTTGGAAACATGGAATATAATCTTCTAATCGTGGTGAAACATCTTCAACATCTCCCGTAAATATATTCCTTTTTTACCTACAACCTTTCTTTATATCCTGTGGAAAAAAAACATAAAAGGGTGAGCTCAAATTATCAGTAAGGGTAAACAAAATAAATATCAATCACATCATATTCATAAGAACATAACATTTTGGAAATATTAACCTGCAAAAGAGAGAATAATTTCATAACATGGGATAAATCGTAGTAGTGAAATGAAATCCCAATAATCATAACATAAAACATGAAACTTTTTGGAATACACACGTAATCATAGAGAATCATATCTTATTAGTCAAGACTCATTTCCAAGACTATCTTAGTGGACAAAGTCCATTTCTGAACCGAGTCACCCTCATTTCAGTCCTGTTTCACTGAACCGGTATAACCTATAATTTCAGCCATGTCTATCTCATGAGATATAAAATCATTACCCAATGCATTGGAGGGAGATATAGGTCCCACCCATCTCATAATGATACCATTCTTATGTGTGCCACAAAATCATAAATCATACATCGTTGCATAACCCATATATTAAAAATGGGATTCTTAAACAACATGACATCATAAAACAATTCATATAAGATAAAGGATTTCATAAAAATAATTCCATCATAACATATTCAAATCAATGTAATAATAGGGATAAAAATACAACCCTTTATTATCTTAGATGAAAAATAATTTTGATAAAACACTTGAACTCCATTCTTGAGGAAAATATCATTTCTTCATCAAAACAATTTTCCGTTCTTAACATGTCATACAACTTTAAACGAAAAGAAGTTGATTAAAAATAAACTTGAAAACTTTTAAAGGAATCTTCTTGGAAATAATGTTTTAAAAATCCATTCATGCCGTATATGTTAAAAAAAACATTCTTCTCGTACTTTTGTCGGAAAATTCAAAAAGTACCTCGTACAAAAAACGACAAAAGATTCCTTTCATATCTTTTACTAAAAACATACCGAAGGGTAAAATTGATTTTAAACAATTGTAGGTGGATGGAAATAATATTAAATATTGAGGAAACATGTATGTGGATGATAAAATACACCCTAGTAAATACCAAAGTATAAACAATCTCGGATAGAAATGAGATTGTGATATTTCCCTTACCTTATGTCCGATATGCTTTGTAGATATCCGAAACTCCTGTATAATGATTTAAATAATTTCATTAACTTATTACAGAATCATATTCACTGTTATGATATCATATATGCTTCACTTATGACTTTATATTACCCTTTCTTTTGTAAATTCCATGTTAAAGAAGCGTTTTGGGTAAAATCGTTTCATTTATCATAGGTGTTTGGACTTGTTGTTCTTGACATTATTATTACTTATATCATGATTTACTTAATTTAATAATATAAAACATGATTTATATTTCATATATATTCAGTATATATATATATATAATATATAGATAAATGAAATGAAACACACCGTTCATGGAGACGGTAGTCCGTACGTACGCATGAACGCTGTTTTCGTTTCTTTATTGAATTGAGTGGAATTAAGTAGATGACATAAATATATATATACATAAATCCAGTATCATTACTATTTCATATATTTCATTATTATTCATTATATATACTTTATGGTCATTCATGTATGGTTATCATGGAGAATGAATCTCATCGCGTCGTGGAGATGGTAGTCCATACGTATGCACGAGCGATGACATCGTTCCCATAATTATTGAATAGAATTGGAGTGGATGGTATAATATATCAGAATAAGTATGATGTTATAATAACTATGTATAGTTATTCTTTACACCATTATACCCATCCATGTAAGGTGTTGGTGGAAAAACAAATTACACCATGGCGTGGAGACGGTATTCCGTACGTACGCAAGTGCGGTGATTTTGTTTTCCGTAGGATGGATAGAAGGTGAAATGGGGTTGTTTCATATTTATAATAACTAATCAGTATATTATTTATACTGATGTTATTAATTTATAATGAAACAACTAAAGAAGAAGAAGTTGAAGAAGAAAAAATCTTGAAAGAATCGGGAGAATAAATTACCTCTTCTTCGATACGCCTCTTTGAAACCTCCTCTTAGGGCACTAATATTGGTCTTTAAAGTAGACCAGAACTTCTAGGATGTTTCTATGGAAGTGTAGAAGATAATTTGGCAGGGGTTGGACGAGCATGAAGGTTCAAATTGGTGTGAGGAGGAGAGGGACGAGGTGCCCTTTTATAAGGGAGGAGAGGGGCACCTTAGGAAAATCTCAAAATATTATATTATATTATGGTAAAAATCTGTTTATAATGGTTCCAAAGGGTCTTATTTCGAAGATAATGTGGGGATGGGTCGAAAGACTCTCATCCAATAGGATTTAGACATGTTTAGGTTATTATTTTAACCTTATCAATTATATTTAACTCTAAGTTAAATAATTTAACTTTTACCGTGTCTTTTTGTTTTCTTACACTATATAGTTAATAAACATACAATAACAAGACAAACGAACCCAAAGTTGTTTATTATTAATATATCTATCCTTATCTAAGTCATTTGGCCGAACCTTAGATTTTTAGGAAATAAATAACAATTAATAATATAATATTTGTTTCAAAAACTAATTTATGTCAATTTTGACACTATTTGGTACATGATTTTTATGAAATTCATAACAGAATGATACGTTCGAACCAAGTTACTTATATCAACAATAACATGTCTTATTAACCTATAAAATTAATTTAAGTTATAAAAAGTCTCAAATTACATTTATTTGGGAATTTATAACATCAATTATGTCAATATTTCATTAATAATACAATTACTGCATCATCTTTGTGTCGTAATAAATGTTAATTATTTAATCCCTAAAAATTATAAATAAATTCCTATGAGGTAGATAATTGTATGAGATTTCTGGAGACTATTTATGTTCGAAGTTTCATGAAGTTTATCACTAAATTAAAATTATTATACTTATAAGATTTAAGAAAGTGACATGTTGTCACATTCTTTGGTTTTAATAATAATAAAATTATTTTCATGGAAAAAAGTCCATAGAATGAATCTAATCCGACACTTAGTTAAATGGGTATACTTTTAGCCATACAATAGTATTTTTCCAAGTTTTAGTGTAATTTTATAATCTTATATTTACCCTTAATTACCTGATTTACCTTTAACTATAGTAAATAAAATTTACCGTAGTTACTATTCACAATGCCCAAAAATAAAATGTAGCTTATTAACATAATTTGGACCCACTTATTAAAAATATGGAATCCATTTTTCCAAATTCAATACACAAAAGATGAAGAAATGAAATTAAAATTAATCCCGTTGCAGAAAGAAAACGGGTTTTTCTTTAAAACATTGCAAAAGATTGAATTGTTTTATCTTATGAATTCAATGTAAAATCAATGGTAATGACATAAATTATATTAAATGGTAAAAATATATTCTATTTATACTTTAAAACAATTCAATATTATAATTTAACCACATAAGATATTACGATGAAAAAAGTTGTTTTTAATTAAAATATAGCATGTTTTTACTATTCATTAAAATATGAAAGTTATCGGAAAAATATCAAAACTTTATCTAATGTAAATTTTTATATCCTTATTGAAAATAAGATTTTAATTTTTCCAAATTAAACATATAAACATGTCAAAAACTAGATTTAAATTGGGTGCCCCATCAAAAGGCGGCAAAACTGCATTTTTTGAAAAATACTTATTTTACCCGAAAAATTTATTTTGTTCTTATACCATGTTCTAGAAATGTGTAAGATGAATAATAATGTTATAAAATTCAAAAAAAAATTTAACACTATTCCTAACGGTTAGTTCATAACAATATTATAATAATATATCATTGTTTAGTAAAACCCGGTATTGCGTACAACACACGCTATCGAGGAAGGTCGTGATTGCGTGTAATGCAAGCCAAGTCAGGGTTGCGTGTAGTGCACAACTCCTTTTTTGTTGCGTATAACAGAATCCAACAATATTTCATTTATACATTGAATATATATATATATATATATACTCAATGTTGCGTAGAATAACTATTATCCAAATTGTGTGTAACACGATCCAAGAATAGTGTTGCGTATACTACAAGCTAATACGGTGTTACGTATAGCGCAAGATAATCTTGGTGTAGAATACAATAGAATAAATTAATGAAATTAAAAGAATATTTTTCATAAAATCTTGGGGTGTTACAGTAGTGGTAGGTTATTCATTGTTAGAGGTGGTGTGTAAGAGAGGAGGAGCGAATGGGTATGGGTTCAACCCCAACCCTATGAACATTGGATATTAAAAACGCGTGTAAAATATTTGTCGTTTATTCAGTATATATAATTCATTGAAAATGTATTTTTCATTTTGATTGATCTACATTGACACTCCATGAACATGTATCATATAGTGTATTTTTTTAATTCCTCTTTTTCAATAGTGAATGAAATTTAAAAAAATTTGAGTCTCAAATTTTTAGATGTTGTATCAATTGAACTGTTTTTGTAACACAATTAATTTAGGGATAATAATCATATGACTTCCAATTTATTATATAGATAATGTAAATAAATAATCTTATATATGTGGGAACAGACATATTTCTTATAAAAATGGAATAATAGTTTTTATTTTAATAATAATATTAAGAATTATTTGTGTATTTCCCCATTTTTTCCTTGTTCCATCTATTAAAGAATCTGGAAAGGTGATAAGTATGGATGTGGTGATATATAAATTTTACATTTTTTAGGATTTTTTTATATTTATCTATATATTCTAATTCAAATGTTTTCATGTAACCACCTATATCATATTCCATTAACTAGTTCCTCTCAACAACACATGAACGATAAAAATAAAGAATCAATCAACATCTAAAAAATACAATTTTATCCTCTTCAATCATATGAGTATCAGTATTACAGAAAATGTAACTCTGTTGAGGATTAGATTAATTTTAACTAATATTAACCATTTGATACATGAGGTTGTGTGGTAAAACATTTTGGTTTAGAATATATATATGTTAAATTTTCATATGTTGTTCTATATTTTGATGAAAGAAATGAGAATTTTTTTCAAGACAGTACTATAGAGTTTTTAATTTATTTTTTTGTCTTTGTTGATAATGTTATGATTTCTGATGTTGAATTATGACAACTATTGCACTATTTGAAATAGTTGTTTGAAAATTTAAAGTGGATCAGGAGATGGAACATGTATATGGTAACTAGGTGATCCCCAATTCATTAGTGATACATGACAACAATTCTACTGAAAATAACATTTCTTTTTTTTTGATTTGGCTGATTTGAAGACCTCTTTAGAAATATTTATTCCAAATATTTTTGGGGAAGATTTTATTGATGATTTTGATGACAATAAAACGATTAATTAATATATAGTGATCAGGGTTCCACTAATATTTCTTTATAGTCATGGTACTATTGAGGACCACTTCATTTCTCGAATGAATAAATTTCTCTTACTAGATTAGTATGGGATGGTGGTGAATCATGTAATAAGAATTATTAATTATTTTTGGTAAGATCCTCTTCATGAGCTATGAAGTGGTTCCTTATTCAAACTTATGTACTCCACACAGAGGAGGTCCTATATGTATTTTACTCAAATTTTGATTGTATGAGACTTTATAAACAATAACTTGGAAGACCTCATATGTTTTGAACATTAATAGTCAATCAGTATCAACATCTACACTAGTATATGCATCCAGTTGATTTCCTTAGTAAATTCCCATAATTGAATCCACACATCTAGTATTCCATTTGAAATGTTTCAAATTATCCCCTTAAATCTATCCCATGATTACTAGGATGATTCTTCATTAGAATGGGATAAATAAAGAATGTTGTTCCAAATCATCAATGTTTGGGTTAGTGGAAATTATATTTTGATGAATTTCATTTATACTTCTTCTAACAATATGATAAAATTGGATGTTGACTCATCTGGAAATCTTTTTATATATAATACTTAGATAATGGAATGAAAAAAGTCATATTACCTTTGATGACATGCACTGGATGGTAATGGTGTAAAAACCATTATGAAAATTAGAAACGTGATCATGTGATTATTCTCTTGTTAATAAATGAATTTCCCCATGTTTTGGTTTCGATGAATGTGTCTCAGTTTGAAATCAAAAGTTATCGCATGAATATGTTATAACATAATGAAAGTGTCATCATAGTTAATGGATGAAATCAGTATTCCAGATATTTAGCCTTCTTAAGTTCTCTTAGATTTCCTTAGTTGTGAGGTTCACATATTCGATGTTTTTGGGGATAGGTAGTCAAAGATCGTCACAACCATCTATTGTTATTTGGCGATGTTAAAACTGGATTGATTAGTCTCTATAATTTTTAATTCATTTCCTTCTACAAAAATGTTTCGTGAGATTGTTAGTGGACCCAGATTTATACACTATTATATAAGATGAGGGATATAAGGATATATATTAAGTGCACCCAAAGGAGAAAAAATTAAAAAGGAAAATGTGACGGAAAAGAAGAAAGGGGTTTATGTAATATGTGGAATGATCTTGATGTTCATTATTCCCAATGAATAACACTCCCCAAACTACACCTACTTTTAGGGTGTAATAATTTGGTAGTTTTGGACCGAACTTATGAGGAATAATAGCATTTTAGAAACAAATTGATCAAAACCCTCTAGAATAATTCCCCACTTCAAGTAATTTCATTTAGTTTTTAATAATGATAGTTGTTTTGATATAAATAGTTTTATAATAAATATTACCGGTGTTAATTTCAAGGATATTGATATAATATAATCCAACAATAAACATTGGATAGTCCTTCTACATAGGTTTACAAGGGTTATAAATTTCTGTAATTCATTTTTGTCAAACAAATTTGACATATCTATGATGAAACTGTCCCATGTACATTGTATAGATTAAAAAAAATTGTCTTTATTCTTTGTTTTAAAGAAGAAACCATCATTGGATAATTGTTATATTTCTTCTAAACTCAAATTAGGTTATATTTTCAATTTCTCTTCCAATGGTCATGGTTGTTCAAAATATTATTATAAAAAATATTAATAAATCAATTACTTGTCATATGGTAACCATAGATAAATATATTGATTCATTATGTTCATAATCCCCTAGTCTGGGGTCCTATACATATATTGAATATCCTCACATATAAATAGTGATCAAATGAATGAAAATTTAAAAAATGATATGTGTAATCATCAAATAGTTATGAAACAAGGTATTTATGATTTAAAAACCAATAATATTGATCAAAAAACACAATGAATGGAAAATCAAGTAAAAAAATATATATCATGAAGACAAATTGATGTTCATTGCATGAGTTTTAGAAGAACTATGGGTCGGGTGGAAAATGAAGATGAAAATTATAGAAGAATAGAAATCTCCATAGAAAAGGTGTAGAATTATTAATAACTCAAAATTATTTTCTAAAAAAATAAAAAAATTAAAATAGGATTGGATTCAAACAAATGAAGAAATTTTCATGAGAAATATGAGAAAAAATTGACAATCTGATAGTTTTTATGTGGTGGGTGCTTAATATATATGTAGGCATGAAAATTAAAAGATGTGTAAGTCATAAAAATTTTGTACAAACTTATGTGACAATAATCCCAACACATTAACATAATGTAATATTGTTACACATCTTATATTTGACCTCTATATTTACAAATAATGAATAATCTCGTATAATTGGAAAAGTGATCCATCCAATATTGAACTTCATTAAATATCATTATTTCATGTGTGTGATTCACTTTTCATATTATTTTTATTTTGTAGATTATCACATCATGTATTGTATGTACATGCCATTTAATAGATTAATTTCTTATATTACATTCATGTGATGGTCTATATACATTTAGAGATTCTATTAATTCCGTATAAATTTCATGTATGTGATACACCCCATGCAAATCCTATTTCATATGTTTTTCAACATTTCTTCCTTTAATTCCAAAATTCCTAATTCCCAAGAAAAAACCAAAAAACCACTGAATTATCTTATAAAATAAGAAAAATTGTGTTTAAATTTATCCAATATGTATATATAAAAACATCTTATATATAATACCCACCCATTTATGAGCTATATGATATAAAACAACATATCCAGAATACTAATTCACAAGGTGTTAAACTCCATGAAATCTTCCTCAAAACATGATGATTAAATATTGTGTTACATTTTGTGAAAAATATAGGATGTATCATGTAATAAGAATTAGATTATTCCCCATATTCTGGGAAGAGACCACAATTTATCCCGACACTTCACCTTTCTACAACCACTTCCAGGATGCAACAATCTATACCATACTATATTAAACTGTATGGACCAGTCATGTCCATTAAAATTAAATTTTCTACATAGACTACATCAGTTATGATCCATGTCTCCAAATAGGGTACTTGGTACTCCAAATTATAGTAAAATATTTATACCTCATCACCACCCATAATTTTTTTCCTCCCCCAATATGAAAATCAAATTGTGATGAGTGATTATTCCAAAACAATAAAAACACCACTATAGTTTTTTTGAGAGAAGACAGATATCATTAATGACGAAGATCATCAGACGTACATAAGCAAAGCCACATAGGGAAATTATCCAGATAGAGCTGGTTGGCATTGAAGGGGCCTCACGCCGCCAACTGATGGGCCAAATTGTTTCCTTATCTTTTGGTAAAGGAGAAGGTGCAGAATGAAAAGCATTGGAGGAGCGAGAGAATTCTCCTAAAGATGATGCAAAAAGACTGGAGTCCACCGTCGTTGTGGTTAATGGCATCGATCATGGTGAGGCAGTCAGACTCAATGTTGATATCAAGCCACCCATGATACCTAGCCAGTATTATACCTATCAGGATAGCGTAAGCCTCACCCACGACAGGTTCCCCAAAGACATGATGTGATTCATATTTTACAGCAATGATTTTCCCCAGCTGATTTCGTGCTAGAAGACCGAGGGAGACAAGTCTATATTTGGGGAGAGACATGTTTACATTTATATTAAGAGTTCCTTCCATTGGGGGGTTCCACGGAGGAGGATAGGAGGGCGGAATATCTGGCATGTGATGTCTATTGTGGTGGTTCCATCCCTCAATCCATGACGTTGTCCATTAAATCCAGAATTCAGGAGGTTTATGAGCGTGATGGAAAACAACATCGTTATGCTAGACCTAGATGATCCAGGCCAGGGTGCAGTGTGAGGTAGTATTATCCAAAGAGAGGGAGGAGCACCAGCATAGCAGGAGAGAGGGAAGGTTAGAAACCATGGCCAATGATGCATCTGGAGGCGGGAACCATTTGTTCCAAATTTCCTTAGCTCCAGGGCATTGAATGACAGCGTGCAAAGGTGTCTCAGGAATATTCGTGCAGAACAGGAAGGCAATGACATAGGTCATATATCGGTAGACGAGACGGCTCATGGTATGGAGGGTGTTCGTGCACACCTGCCACTAGAAGTGGCGTATTTTTGGGGGGACGTTGAGCTTCCAGAGTGATTTCCATGGACCCTCATTCTGGTCGACATGGAGGTTTCCAAGAGAAAGTCTGTATCCGGATTTCACCGTGTACTTACCCGATAAATCTTTTCTCTAGAAGAGATGGTCGGATCCTACATCTGGGATCCAGGGGATCCTTAGGATAATACTTTGGTCTCTTTCATTAAAACATTCAGGAATCTTATCCAAACACCACCACGTCCCTTTTTCATAAAGGAGGCACCTGACAGTGGAGTTTTCAAAGCCTGGTTGGGCGTGGGAAGTAGCTCGCATACCCTCTAAATCGAACATCTAGGGATCAGTCCAGATATTGATAAATGACCCATCCCCAATCCTTTAGACCATCCCTTTTTCCAGTAGCTTTCTGGCCCCCCAAATGCTTCTCCAAAGGAAGCTAGGATGAGGGCCAAGAGAGGAAACATGGAATTCCATGTGGGGAATGTACTTAGCTCTTATAACTCGTGCATAGATAGATGATGGACGATTAATAAGTTGACATCTTTGCTTGGCCAATAGAGCATCATTGAAGAGAAGAAGGTTTCATAATCACATCCCTCCCTCTGACTTGGGTATGCAGAGTTTCTCCAATGCCATTAGTGGGGTCTATTCCTTCCATAATTCTTCCCCCACTAGAAGTTGGACGTACGTGTGTGGATCTGGTTGACAATGGTCACTGGGAGCTTGAACATGTACATAAAATAGCTAGGGATAGACTGGATGACATCTTTAATGAGGGTCTCTTTGCCTGCTTTTGAAATTCGTTTTGGTGTCCAGCCATGAATTTTTTTCTCAATCCTTTCCACCAGAGATGAGAATATTTATTTTTTGGACCGGCCTATCTCCATGTGTAGCCCGAGATACTTTTGGGGTTTTTCAACCATATGTATTCCAGCTACAGCACAGATTTCATCTCTCATGGAATGGGGTACCCCTTTACTGAAGGAGATTTCAGATTTCTCATGATTGATTGACTTACCAGACGCCGTCTCGTACTAGTAGATCACTTGGATGATCACCCAAAACTCATTAATAGTTCCTCTTGAGAAGAGGAGGCAGTGATCAGCGAAAATGTGATGCGAAACTGGTGGAATTACATGACAGACATTTTCCCCATGGATAGATTCAACAGATGCAGCCCTGGAAATAAGTTTAGAAAAAACATCAGCCACGAAGATGAAGAGAAAAGGGGATATGGGATCTCCCTTACGAAGGCCTCAGGATGGATCTAATCTACGAGTGAGCTCCCCATTGACCCATATTCTGAAGGAGACAGTCATGATGCATTGCATGACCATATCTATCCACTTATTTCAGAAACCGATTTTCATCATCACGACTTTGTGGAAGTGCCATTCCACCTTATCAAAGGCCTTGGACATATCTAGTTTCCAGGACATGGTTCCTCTTCTCATGGTGGAGCGTGTTTTCATATAGTGGAACACTTCATGGGCCATAATTGCATTATCAGCCATTAGCCTCTTGACATGAAGGTGCTCTGGTTTTCCGAGATAATGTCAGATAAATACGGTCGCAGCCGGTTAACAAGGATCTTTGAGAAGATCTTGTAGGAGACATTGCATAGGTTGATAGGCCTGAAGTCAGGGACCACCATGGGTTGCTTGATTTTGGGAATGAGGATGAGGACAGTTTCATTGATGGCATAAATTCTTGTTCTATAGGACTAAATAATATTTATCATTTTTCATATGTTGGGGCCAATGATGTGCCAGTATTTCTTAAAAAATAGGGCATGGAACCCGTCTGGTATCGGGGAATTTCTGGGGTGAATCTATTTTAGAGCCATGAAAATCTCTTCATCTGTCACATCTTTGGTGAGCTACCGATTGATCTCATCAGTGATCACTGGTGGGATACATTCTTCTACTTCAGCAGAAATGGTAGGGGTTCCTGTATTGAAGGGGTTCTGGAAGTAGCGTGTCAATGTTTGGTGAATTCCAAAAGTTTCAGAGACTATGCTCCCATATGGTTGTGCGATGAAATTGATAGAATTCGTATGGTTCCTCGTAGAAGCTTTCTAGTGAACGTAACAGGTATTGGAATCCCCTTCTGTAATGTGGGTATCCCGCTCCCGCATAGCCTAGAATCATTCCTTACTGCGTAGGGTCACGTCCATCTCTCTTTGTTTGGCACCCATCATGGCAAGATTGCAAGTGGATGGGGGGTTTTTTGAGAAGGTTGTGAAGTTTCTTTTCAAGGAAATCACAGTGCCTCTCCAGATAACGGAATTTATTGTTGCTCTAAGACCTCAGGTCAGAGGCAACCTGTTGGTGATTAAGGCCAACATCTTCGTGATTATTGTTCCAGCTTGATCGGACAACCTCTTCGCATTCCTGGTCCTTTGACCAGAAGCTTTCAAATCTGAAGGTTCTACTAGGTTATTTTTTGCGGTCATCTTGAGTGTAGTAAATGAAGATTGGGAAGTGGTCTGAGCAGTTGAGCGTCATGTGGCAAATTTGGAACATTCTAAAGAGTTTTATCCAATATTTTGAGCCCAAATATCTGTCATGTCATTCATCAATACGTGTGACCTCCATATTACCTCGTAACCATTTGAAGGGATTGCCCATATATAACAAATCGACCAGGTCCGCCCTAGTGACCGCGTACTTAAAATTTGAAATTTACGCAGGATGTCAGACATTTCCTCCTCTTTTTTCCCTGTGGAACATAATCTCATTGATGTCCCCACCGAAGTGAATAGGGCTTGGAAGCTCGTGATGAAGCTTGCAGAGAAGGTCCCAGGATTTCCCATTCTCATTGTGGGGCGACCAGCTATAGAATCCCACAAAGGTCCATGGAGGGGTTTGGTCCACCTGAATAGTCGCAGCCACGTGGTGCGAGGAGAAGGACAAAATCTTGATGTCAAAGTGATCCTTCCATAGGAGACAGGGAGGCAGCCTTGGAAGCCGCATTTCAGAGCCATGTTAGTGGTGTCCTTGAAAAATATGATGTTCCATTATAAATAATCCTTTTATTCTTGGGGAATGTTTCATAATAGTGGGAAAATTATTCCTTTGGTTACAAACCAATGATAATTCATTCATGATATTCCCTAAATATTAATAGACTGTTCATTTATTGGAAACCAACTATCCAATATCAACATATATTTGAAGATGTCCAACTTCACTATCAATATAAACCCAAGGTAGAATCCAATTAATGATTGAAATTGTATAATTTTCTAGTTCCAACATCATAACTTGATTAATAATATTCTTCATGAACATGAGATTAATATATTCGGGACACCGATATAGGGCTTCAACTTTATGGAGTAATCAATGAATGGAGTAACTGAGACAGATTTTTCCCATTATGGTAATGTATTTAACATAATCAATAATGGTGGTAGAGAAATCCTGCATTTATACATTGGGAATTATGGGAAATCATCAACATAGGTAGAGGCGTAACAAGACATAGGATGTAGAACACTAATGGATAAGCAATTGATATCATGTCTCGACACCTATGTGCACCCTTAGGGAATATCATTGTAATATAAAATATTGAAACCAATATAAAAATCAACTCATTCAACTAGGACAATATGACTACACATTCCATGACCAAAATTGAAACTAATTCCCACTATACTTTTGGAATCTAGTCTCTAGGTAATAAAATAATTTTCATAACATGAGACAATTCACATTAAACTGTGGAAAATTGATGAATAGTATACAACGCCTATAAGATACCTTATCAACCTAGATTACGAAAATACATTATAGATAATTATTGGGGTTGGTAATTCGGTGAATCACCATCATCATGAAATTATGGGTGGTTTACATCATGTATCATATTAAACATATGACATAGAAGTTTTTTTTTGAAAACCATCAACATTACTAGGGGTATGAGCACCAGTGTTGCAATAATACCACAGAACTACATTCCCCAATTGGTTTTAACCCCTTAATTAGATACTAGGTACCCTCACCCCATCTCTACCTTTGATAAAATCAATTAAAATGATTCCAATTCTCCAGTTCATCATTTTGAATATGAATGTTTCATCCCTCAAAGGGGAATAAGGTTAAGGATCAGTAATTCTTCATATCAGACTGGGTCACCACTATCGAAGGGATATGGATGGGGGAAGAGACATTTATGTTATGGCCTCAATAATAACTTATTTAGAACAACATTATAGGTATTCCACTTAGATATTCCAAAAAAAACATCTGGTTCCATATTCCAATTATAATACATATTAGAGCCATTCAATATGAGCCCCAATCTGGGACACCTAATACCAATCAAGGGGTATGTCACAATCCTAACACAATACATGGACTCCCCATAAAATCAAATGGAATTGTATACCAATAAAACAACTAACCCTTCCCTCACAATCACTACATTGAGGGAATATTCACATAGTGGATTTTGAAACCCCAACTACCAACCATGCATGTTGTTTTAATTCTCCTCATTATGAGTTCCAAAAAACTGAAAAAAAGATTGTCGCATGATGAAGGGTTATTATATATAAGTCTTATACAATGAAACCTCAAAAAAATAACATTTCCTCAAAAAATAACACCACTATTCTGATGACTGATCTAGGGATAGGGCAAAAAACAACCCCGAAGAGGAACTAGATAAAATATTATCCAAAACACATGAAAACCAATCCCTACAACAATTGTGGATGGAATCTAGGAAACTACTATGTATTATGGTGAAGTAACAAAATATATGCATCGTATCCATCAATTTATTAGTATTAAATGTTATTGATGATTTTATGGAATAACCTCTACACTCACTAGAAATTTGGTGATAGGATCCCCTCATGTGAGGATAACCATTCATGGGGAATAAAATCTATAATGTACATTGAATACTCAAAATGTATTTTCATGTGGATGAATACTTGTTTTCTAACATTGGGATCACTATTCAACCACCCATATCTCCATTTGTTTCTCACTCTCATCCCCACCCCTAAAGTAGTTAGATGATAACATCAATGATGGTCTCCTCCGATGATGGTGATGATCTCACCCCTATATGAGGTGTTTATTTAATTTCTATTCATAATTAACATTTGCTTCCACATTATATATGGATATGGTATTAATGATTTCGACACATATAGAAGAAACTCTAATGTTATATTGATGGTTTCCATTTATGATGCCTCAACATCTAGAAATTCATGAAAAGACATATCACTTCCAGTACCACCACCAGTATCCTAATAATCTTTTATTAATTCCATGGGTGATCAAGAATATTATTATTCTCTATACTATGATTAAAATGATTTCATTTGGGAGGTCAAGACCATTGGAAAGATATTTTTTATATTCTAAATCCTATATCAATGTAGTTAATACTTTCAAAGTCTCACACCAAGGAACATACATCGTATTTCCTCATAAACATTGATTACATTTATCAAAATCTATGATTTCTATATGGCCTATGTAGGAGGACCTAATAATTTGGAGTTCAACCTTCACCTAGGCCTAATAAAATATGTTTCCTCTCTCCCGATGGCCTCGTTTCATGACACATAGAGGGACTTATTTGGTTTAGACCAAAATCAGAAGAGCTACAATACATTAGTGTTCTTGGAACATGATACTAACAATGTGAATATCATAGCTTGACTGTAATATGTTACCCTAAACATTTTTCTTATTCCATTTTGACAATGAGATCATTAGTATAGTATGCATGATGATGTTTATATCCAACCTCCAATCACCTCCATCATTAATTTCTTCACAATAAATAATTTTCATTATTATAATAATTATGTTAAATTGTGTGATATTGGATGGATATAACATTCCCCAGTAGAAACATAGTATCAGAAAGACATTATCATATTTTACTACCCTCATTAAAAGATATTTACATTAATCTATATAAGTTCCCCACCATTGAATATCTACCTCTCCATAAACATCTCATTAATGGGAAGTATTTATCTTAACCATTCTTCTGATATATGGTCATTTCAGTGGTTTGATGAGGTGCAATGATGATAATTTTTCTGTTGGAGTATTTGGGTTTTAATTAATTCATCTATATGGACTATTCTAGAAAACTAACATTAGCGAGATAGAGTATGTAATGAACATACCCCTCCATCAGTTGAACATACAATCATTTATATATAGGAATCCCAATTAGTAGTGTGCAGTCTTACCAATCCAATAGATGAGGGGGCTGTGGTTCTCGAAAGATACTTAGATATAGTTATCCAAACCAATCTAGGAAGTGTGACATCCCAACTAAAGCCCATAATCACTTCTCTTATTGATATAACAAGTTTAAAAAATAAGTGGTGACTAGAAAACCTCCCCAATATTTTGTGATGGAAAAAATCATAACCTATCATAATGAATTATAGATGATAAAATTATTGACCCCACCAAAAATGAAAGCCTTATATTACATCAGTTAAATAATATCAACCACCCCTTGGGTTTAAAAATTTGATGTCCACGAAATTAAATTACCTGGGTGATCAATTAAAACACATTGTTTAATAAACCTATCTATTTTTTTCAAATCATTAGAAACTGCAAAATGGAACAATGTGTTTGTGCTTTACTATCTTATATAGACATTAAATGGTGCTGCAGTTTTTTAAGAATATCCCATCATCCAAAGGTTTCATTACCAATTCAAATGATATATGAAGGAAGTTACACTTATTTTTCAACAACACCATGCACAAAACAAGAATCATTATCCACTAAAAAGAATGAATAGTTTGGATGATAGAGTTTATGAATCTATTTTTTGATTGTAGGGGTACACATAGTACCTTTATATGGATCATTATTAGGAATATATATTTGTGCTATGTATGATAAATTATTGATATGAGTTATTCTCAACCCTCATCTCATTTAATTAACTTAGTGGATTATGAGATTTTACTAAGAGATATCATTGTCTGATCGAAGAATTGTAGTAGAATATGTAGTGGTTTCAACAATTATGTCATTCATCCCATCTACAGAGATATGTGGGTTAAAAAACACCAACATTTAAACAAACCAAGAAACCATAGCTATTCTTCCATTTGGAATCCCTATTTGACTAGACCCACCAACAACATCATAATTAATTGGATACTCCCTATGAGAATGCATAAAATGTACCAATTAGAAAACAACACCCATAATTGAAGACATTAATATCCGTGATGGGGAAGGATACCCATTCTGTAGTGGTATATGGTAAAAGGGGTTGTCTGTGTGCCGATGCAGTATGCGAGAATGGGTATAAATGACCACATACCATAGTGGTGTGTGGCCCATCACACCATATTGGGTTCTATTAGAGTACTAATGATGTATTGGGGGCCAGGTTCAGCCTGCCATAGCGGTGCACTATGTGGAGAACCTCTTTGAAGCAGGGTTTGTGGGATTATCGTTCACGAGGAATTATTCTACGAGAAGTATGTGGTTTGTGGTTCATCTATCAGGATGTAAGTTCTATTATTATTATTTCATTGCCCCATTTTATGTTTCGTAGCCAGTTGAATCTTTGGAGAATTTGGTTCATTATTCATGCTTTTTTGTTGAATCGAGATTGAAACCGTAGTCTTCTCTGAATCCTTTCATCAACCTCTAGGTTCCATTCAGCTTTAGTCATCTATCTATCTTCCTTATACTATGATCCTTTTATGTATAATTAGTAAAATTGTATCTATTGGGCATGGAGAACCATTTGAGGAGGCTCATGAAGATATATCCTGACCCATAGAAGACATAGTCAAAAGGGGTTTTGCGGAGGCTTTAGTTCGCGATAATGGTTTATGGAACATTGTTGGTTTGCATCATCTGTGAAAATATGGGTTCACATTACAGTAACTTGATTGAATTCTCATTCACAATTCCAGGGGCGACATGGTTCTAAATCGTCCTAGTTTCGCTAGTGATCACTTTGCGGACCGACTGTTTGCAGATCATCCCTTATAGATGTTGGTTCCCGATCGAGCTGGTCCACTTACCATTTCGGGTGATGGTATGCAGGAAAGTTGATAATCCATAAAAATAATAATTCCATCAAGATTCCACTAAAAATTTCAATTCATTTAGAACCCATTCACTTTTCTACACATTTAGAAGTACATTCTTCTTTCTGCAAAGTGATGGTGGGGGATTTTTCTTCCCTTATCAGAATAGTCAGGACCAAACAGTTAAAAAATAATTTTCTTTTCAAATATTTATTTCTATTAATATATTAAAAAAATTATCATTAAAATTTTGAAAATTATTTATTTAAGTAGATATTAATAATTTTACCTTATTATAAAATCTTTTCATGAAATCCTATTTTCTCTTTCCGAAGAAGGAATTTTTCAATCATTTCCACAACAGAAAAGGAAAATTAGTTTTTACCCTGTATAACAGGTATGAAATTAACCACCATAATATCATTGAAACATTCGATTAATTTTTATCATGAAGCTTTAAAAAGAATTTTTTAAAAGCTAATTGAAAAGAAAATAATTATTTTAAAAAAAATATGCAATGGATATTTCCATCAAAAACGTTTTTAAATTACATTTTATTCTATTTCCATTCATGAAGTAAAGAAATCATTTATTCTTAATAAAAGGGGTATATGTTATATTTATAGCACAATTTTTCTTTTTATGGATGGTTTATGATATGTCTGACTGAGGAAATTATTTTAAAAAAAGTCATATTTCATATTTTGTAAAAAACATTGCCAATAGATGATCAATTTCCTGTTATTATTAGACATTAAATTTACTATAAATAAAAAACATTATTTATCATGGATATGATATATTTTTTAATTGATTTTTATTTTTACATTGGTTTTCAAAATTGATTGGTTTTTTTCCATGGATATATATAAATATAGAAATATATATATATACTGAATAGAAATATTACATGATAAGTAATTCTGTTCATTAACTAAATATATTTCTAATATATGAGGATATATTTTATACATTAAATGATGGGCGGAGTGAAGACATTATATAGACCAATTATACATCTATATGTATTGTGAGACAAATCATTTAGTCAATGTGAAGTTGTTTTATTACTATATTTTAAAATTGTTGGGAGGGTAGATCCTCAGAGTTGAGGATTTCATGTGCTTCAGACATGAGATCATACAATTAATCATTTCATACATTTATAATTAAATTATTATTGTTATTTTTGATATATCTTATTTGAAATTCATTTATACAGTAATTTAATTATATTTTTATATTTTTAATCGTACATGTTTTACTTATTTCCAGTTGAATATTGATTATCCATTATCATGAAATTTATGGTCCATTGGTGTTCACATATACACCATTCCATGTTTCATATGATTATTGATTCAGGACAAATTCCATTCTATGTAACCCTTACTATGAATTTAAGATCACCATAATCTTGTTTCACTTCCCTATTATATAAGAATTTCAATTGTTTGAATGAATTTCAATGAATTATGAGGTTTTCCAATTTTTATGATTTATTTTATTTTCTAATGCAATATGCATATAATATATCTAATTTGAGTTTCCTAAACTGCTAAATAATTATGTTTATTTGAATTTAATTTGGTATCAATTCTTATTTACTAACATAAGAAATAATATATAGACAACTAGGGTCTTGGTTATTATAGAATAACCCATGTCATATAGAAGAATATTGAATACAAAAATATTTCAATGGGAAACCATTCTAAAATAGGATCAAAATAAACATATGGGAATGGATTTGAGAGATATTAATCCTAAATTGAATGCAAGGGCATGTTGAATGTTTTTATATAGAGTGATACATATTCTTTTGAAAATGTAATATTCTTTCATCAATCTTTGATACTGACATATGCAGAACTTATTAATTCCTCTATCCTTCTTCATTTATGTAATCAATGATATTTTTTCATCCTTTTCAATTTATGATTAATTGAAACATGATTCATTATGTGTCAACTATGAAATGGGTTCATACATATATATCATTCATGAAAATACTAAAATGTGTACATTTTAATCTATGTCCATGACAAATATGACAATCATGAGGTATGATTCCCTCTATTATAGGGGAAAATGCATCCCACCCCGTAGGTTCTCATGAATTCTCCATCATTTGCGACTCCAACATTATATGGACCATGACACCACCAAGGGGTGGGGAATTAGTGTTTCCCAAAGGACCTAAAATCATGATCCACATCTTCTTTATCCTACCTAGAATTAATTAAAATTACCTTAAATGAACAAATATGTATCATCCATTCATTTGACATACCTTTGTGAATGTTGAGTACCAATAGTCCATGATCCTATACATTTGGGACCAACTCATGTCTCAATCTACTCCATGACTAGTAATACCATCCCTAATGTCATGGGCCATTCCTCAAATAGTTACATTGTCAGTGGTATCTTCTATTTCTCATAATAAATGGTACAATAACAGCATGATCCATGGTCACAACCTAGGAGGTCACATCATCAAGGGAAAAAAATGTTATTCCCTTTAAGTATGGATATATTCATATACTCTTTTAATCAATACATACGGATGAATATTTTTACATACTATGATATAGATCTATTTATGAGTTGTAATTCATTAAACTACATTTCCCATCATCCGAGTGAGTGATGAAAAACCATGTTTGAAAATACAAATTATATGACAGTAGACCATATACATAACGTATGACACAATCATTGAATACATATTATGATAATCATTATATGAACATTAATTTTTAGATATGTTTTCTTTCCAAACCCCACAACATCCCTTCTATCACCCATTATGTTACAAAATAATACTTACTTCTAGATGCTAGAGTTCATGGACTTGTTATATCACATGATCATTAATTGTGTTTGCAAGCAATATGTGTTTGAAACCCTGACTCTGAATAGGGTTCCTAGTAATACTTATAAATAAGTAATCCTGATACTATGACATTGACACAAAAATACAATCTTTTTGAGTGAAGGTAACATCTATGATGTGTTATCATTTCCCCCATTAACACACATAAACACACCAACCAAACATAAGGGCCCCGCTAGAGCTTGATGTCTCAATGTGATGGTAACCTATAGCCTACCTAGAATGTGACAGTTGTAATAGGAAAATGCCACCAAAATTCAACAATTGAATGTAAAATTCCCCATGAGACTTAAAACATGTGAAAAAATTCCCATAATAATTTATGGCTTTTTTTATTTCCCTATAAGATAATATGCCCTTTACCCCTCATGATACATCAGAATCAATTAGTAATGTTCCAAACATGAGATTCCCTTTTTAATTAGCCATTGATACATTATTACATGGGGGATTTCTTCCCCATGATGGAAAAGTGATTCATTTGGATACAAAAAAATGAAACATCATTCATATGGTTCCATTTTCTTCAAAATATTCTCGTGTTATAGATTGCCAATAGAGGCAACATCCCAAGATGGGTAGTGATGTCCAATCTCAATGTTTTCCAAAATACATGTACTGTTTGTATCATTATTAATATCATATAATTGATCGTAACCCACATAAATATTTCCCTATAAATTAGTTTCATTATGATGTGTCATATATATGATGGATTCATGCACTTGGAAATAAGATCCAAGGATAAATAAAAGGAAGGAGGAATCAAAATCCCATCATCCTATTCTAAAAAAGTATCATACATAATCAACTATGGTGGCCTAGGCTATACACATTATGCAATTGGGAACGTCCGTCAATCAGCCATGCTAGAGGAGGTATGACTAGCACAATAATAAAAAACTACAAGATAAGAAAATACTATCTTGTCACCATCCTTATGCATGAAATGGGAGAATAAAATCAGATCCAATTAGCTATTTTTAAAAATATTCAATATTTTTTTATTTTAATATTATCATTCTATACATGGTATAAAAATATATGATGTTGTTTTATTTGCAAAGATTTTATTATTTTATTTATATAATTATCTGGGTTACATTAAATATCTATGGTGTTTGCGTAGTGATGGAATTTAATTCTCTATTAATTAATCAATCCCTATATAGATCGACTATGGATTGAATGTTTCACTAGTTTGGATGCTTATACTCCTCCTACAAAAGTATGGGTTGTCTCTCATTGGCTCTGTGATAACCCATGCGGGGATTCAATGATTGATAATATATAATACAAAAAAATGGAAGGTGTTTTATATTCCACTTGTATATATTTCATTTGTAAAGGTGTAAATATATTTAGTTTCTATCATTGGGTGATCCAAAGAATTGCCTTTCTAGGAATGAGTTAATAATTAATAATATGTGACCAATTTAAATTTTTGTCTGATATTATGATTTAAAAACAACATCATTAGAGTAATGAATAAATAAATTAATAAAACATGAATTAATATTGGATTAATATTAATAACTAGTAAATGATTTAGTATTGTTATAATTAATATTAAATTTATCACATAACATATGTGATCTAATTTGTAAAACATTTTTCCCATCAAGAGAAATTATTATATAATATATCAATATTAATTCATGAATTATTTTAAAACATAAATTCCAAAAATTTATAAATTTAATTTCATGACATATATTTAATTATTTAGCCACAATTTAGTAATTATTTTAATAAATATTTTTTATATTTTTTAAGTAGTTTATGATTTGGTGAATAATGAAAATTATTATTCAAATACCGACACTTTAATATATAGATATATATAATTAAAACAAAAAACAATGAAACAATCACTTTTAGTATAATATTTTTTTAAAGTAATCTTTTCCTAATTAAAATACAATTTTAAATTGTTAGATTCATTACATTTTAGAAATTGATGAAATTTATTTTCCATAACGAAAAATGGTTTTCATTTTTTTCTATTAATCATGAACTCACATGGATCCTTTTGGTTATGTTAATGTTTAAAAAGAAAATTATGAAATTTTTTGGACATATTTAAATTAATTAAGTTATAATAATCATTATTATTCATTTTTTTATTAAACATAATTTTCTGATCAGAGATAATATTTATATAAATAATTACTTCCTTGCATTTTAAAAACATATATTAAACTTTTTTCCAATAAATTAGAAAAGAAAGAGAATTGTTAAATTTATTATATAATTATAATAATCATAAATATTATTGGTTAATAAGGTTACAATAATTCGCTGTCATTATTAATTTTAATAATTGAATTAAAACATTTTTCACATTTTTTGTAGAAAAATGGGATTACCGGGGTTTGTAATAATTTATAGGGTTATAAATCCCATGTAAACCGTTATAATATTGATTTTAATGCATTTTTTTTCATAGAACAATAAGATTTTAATATTCTATAATATATATTATCATTCATTAAAAAATATTTTTTATTATTAATTTATTTTATGTTATTCCAACCGTTTGATTTCCCTGAATTTTAGTATTGCTATACATATATTTTTTAATACACCACATTAGCCACATATCATAATATATAGATGAAAAATACCTTACAAAACATTATCATCATATTCTAGAGGAAATATTCACATCAAAGGATAGGAATAGAATTTTTTTAGTTGTAACCAAGATGCATTTCACTAAATAATATGTGTAACATTTTAATGAGGATTTCGATATTATTTTTAATTATACCACATTTATGTAGGATATAATCATTTTAATATAATAATATATTTATATTAAATATAATATAATATAATTATTCATTTGAATGATCCTATATTCATATATATTCCATCCATAGATATATAAAAGCATCAGTCATTCGTATATACTATATACCCTCTCCACATAAATGTGAAACTAACTATTCATTACCACATTAGATGGATGGTAATAAAAAGGGTAATAAAGACTATATATTATATATATTTATATTAAAAAATTTTATTTCTGATATATATTATTTGATAGATTTTTATCCCTTCCAATCTATAAAAAATGATAATGATTGTCCACCATACATATGGACTATAGCCTCCATAAAAAATGTGATGCATTATTCTTCTATGGTTTTAAATAATACTACTATATATGCATATAAATTATATATAAGATATTAATATAAGTCTTAATATGATAGATATGATATAAAATTGAGCAATATGAATGGAATAAAATTGTAAAATCCAAACTCACTTGAAAAATGAAATGATAAACCCCAAAAATTGATGATTTCCCCAATGATTGAAATATAAATTTATGTTTAAATGTTATAAATAGATAATATATAATTTTGAACTATTTATGTTGATTTTATATATAATGATAATAAGTTTTAATTTAATATAGAGGTGGATAAAATATATTTCAAACAAATTAAATGCTAAATTAAGGTTTTATTTCCTAATATCATAATAATTCCTATCAATTTCAATATTATCTAGTTATTTATAGTTATTCCTATTATGTGTATCATTTTTACAACATTTATTACTCGTATCGATCAAATTTATTTTTTAATATATATTTGAAATAGTATATATGATTATTCATAAATGATTTAATTATATTTATTTTTATTTTTTTAACTATTTTTCTAATCATTTTTGATATAGTTGGATGAATATTAATGTCTTTTTTCACATTATATAGTTTCTATAACAAAATAAAATGTGACGTTCTAATAATTTTTTTATTTATGGACATTTAATTAATTTCCTTCATGGTATCATTTTTTTACTGTTATTGAACAAATTAGGTTTCCCGTCACAATCACTGATATTTTGAAGATAAATAATTTCTACTAATAATTCAATGTAATATTAATACCGTATATTCTATACGGTGAATTATTTTAAAATAGTTCTTTACAAATGGAAACACAATTTTACTCAATAAATGTTCTATTATGATTCAATAGGTTATTTAGCTATGTTAACATAATTTAAAAAATCATCTGATTTAAATGGGATATTGTACAATGATTTCATCTTTAATATTTCTTTAGATGGATTTTGATCAAATTTACTTGGTAATGTTTTCATATTATGTAACCTAGTTATTCCATTATGGATAACTATTTTTTATTAATTCATATTGGTGATGTTTTAATTATTATTCTTGTAGTGAAGGCAGTAGATGTGGTATGTGATGAGTGGGTCCAAGAATTAAATACCTCATTGATGCATCAGTTGGTCACATGAAACTAAATAATCTGGGTATTTGGACTAGGTCTTAGCCATTTTTATGTTATTCTATTTTATGAGGCCTCAAAAATATTTCTATTATATTTGAAATTGTGGATTGCATCATTATGAAATTAGTTTTTGATGTCCATGATATCAATTGAATAGTTATTTTTCCCATGAAATATTTTGATCTCTTTTTATTATCAGCAATATATTTATTTATCATTATCTTATTTTTCAATGTTTTTCATGGATTATTTATTTGATTATGGATTCTTCTATAAACATGTATTCTCTATTCATTGGATCCAACCATTTTATTTTTTCCCCTAAATTCCAAATATTCTAAAAATTATAATATGAATATTATTTATGGATAATATAACTGAAAAAAATATTATTATCAATAAAAATAATCTATTTATATTATTGTATTAAAATATAATAATATATTTACAAATTCACATTCTTTTCCTAGAATAATTCACAAATCAATCCCATGAGATGTGTTTTATTATATGTAATGGAATTATATTAAATTAACTACTGAATCTTAGGAACAAGGGTCGTCATTTCTCCAGTTGGAATAAATGATAGTATATAATGATACTTTTCCACTATATTTATTAGTAGATATATTAAATAATGAAACACAATGATTGAATTTATAGACATGTTCTAGTATACGACACCATAATTAGGAATTTTTAATTTGGACATTTTTTTGGTATTACACCAAAACATATCCCACTCTAGAAACTCGAATGTTGATGAATCTATGGTATATATTCATTTTGAGATAACAAATATAAAAGTGGATAATTTTTTATAGTTAAATTTCAATACTACATGTTGATTGATACATGAAACTCACTCCATGATAGAAAATATTAGGCAATAATCAATTATTTATTATCATGATAATTATAAAATACTTTGAAATATTCCAAAAAATATATTTATTCGAAGATATTCCCAAAGATACTACTATTACGATTATATGATTATCTGTGAATATATATTCAATTAACATTAACATTTTTAAAATTTTATGAAATGAGGATTGAATATGGGTAAAGCCCCTTTCTGTGAGTACTGTAAAATCATAGGTCAATCGATAATAAACTGTATGGTGGTGTTCAAACAGGTCTCACAACCAAGTTGTATAGAATGGACGGAGACCAAAAAACCACATAAATGTATATGTCATATCAATTAAAAAAAGTGATTTAAATAATTTCATAACTAAAAGTCTTTATTACATATCATTGATTTCGTTAGTCAGTAGATTTATAATATCAATTTGTTCAAATATTTACACAATAAGAAAACCTATTATGCCCAGTCACATATAAAGGGTATACATAATTAAGGATATAATAATGTAATGATTTTTGGAAAGAGTTGAAATAGATTTCTTATGAATGTGTAGATGATTATAATAATATTTAATGGGAATTAATATGTGATATATAGTAATGGCTTGAATCATGTACATTTAGGCATTCCAATGTATAATGATTATGTTATTTTCTAGGAATTAATATATATATTGTTTCATGAACACAACTATCCTTCCCTTGTTATCAAGTTTAAATTTGTAATGTATCAATAATGATTTCTAGGGATTATATGTAATATGAATAAATCATATATATATATGGATCTTAAGAGTTTGAAATACATATTTTTGCATAAATATATCAACTTGGGGAAAAGAAGAATGATATAGTTACTCAAAGATTATAATTACTCAATAAACTATCCCTTTTGGAAGGATAATATTGTGTCTAAAATTTTTAGTAGACAATATGTAGGCTTTGAGAATATTCCATGGATTTTTAAGGTTTCTCTATTCCCAGATGTAGTGATGTTGGATATGGGAATTATTATAGAAAGGAGAAATTAACATCATTACAAAAAATTACTAAACCATCAATATAGTATAAAATAATATAGTATCCTACGCAATTATAGCCTCTAAAAAAATATATTAAAATTGGGAAACTAGAATTTTTTTAATGATGGTGTGATGATATTTAGAAACATGTAATGGGTTCCAATCATACTTGATATGAATATATATATTAGATTATTCCAATATTTTAAATGTTTCTACAAATATTGAACAACTAAAATGTGCCAGAAATTGAAGTAATATTTTTTGGAATAATATGATATGGAAATTTTATACTATGTTTCATGATTATTGGTTTTCCAACATATTTTGTCTTATAGAAAACATCCCAAAATAATAATGAAACCACTATATATTCATGTAATGAAAAGAGTTGATATTTTAATGGAATTTTCTATGTATATTTTTAAATATTTTTAGAATAAGTGATGCCATATGGTCTTCAATTATTCACCTTATAGTTTCCATACATTTTTATATAACAATAAAACGTCAATCTCTTTAATTCCATTCACATATCTTTATTAACTATTTTATAGACTTCCAAGTAAAACTTTTTTTATATTGTTTGATCATGAAAATTGTTTACATTAAAATTGTATAACAAATTATAATGATATTGAAAATCTTATTTTTCAAAGTATTTTCTATTATACTAAAATTTATGTGACTCTAAAAAACTATTTAGATATTTGATAGAAAGTTGATATGATTATCAATTGACTCTCAAGGTACGAGTGATAATTATTTCTATTTAGTGGAGTTAAACTATAATAATATATTTAATTTATGAATTCAAATGTATCCATATAATGTATTTTCTTATAATAGTTGATTTAACCTATGTAATTACCAGCCTAGGTTATACTAAAAGGTTCCTAGAGATGGAAGGTCTCATGGAATCATGCAAGCCTCCATGTATGAAAGAGGCATATGACTATAAGTTATCATTTTAGGTGGGTCTATATGGAGACTATGTTCTCTTGTGAGTGTGTAACATATAAATTTAAATATATAAATAATGTAAAAAATTAGATAAATAACGATGTGTCAGATATGAGATAAAAATATTGATGTCCATAATAAAAAATAACGATAAGTATACATATACGATAATATTTTCATTTCATGTATATATATAAATTTAATGAAATACATGTCAATTAAAAAACATAATGTACATGTATAAAAATACAACACTACCAAAAAACTATCTCTAGATAGAATAATGAGTCTAAATCAGTCATTTTTTGTAATGGCTTGGACCTCTCTAGTCAATTCCATTGTAAAAATATGATGTTGGAGGTGTTCCAAGAGGAAAAGGGGACTTATCCCCAATAGTTTGACAATTTTCCAATTATGTGAACAGTTCTAATGGTGAACAATTCTATCAGTAACCTCTGAAAGTAACCTCTCTGTCCTTTGCCAAGTTAACATTTCATTGAAAAATTCCATCAGTGAATAGTTATATTGGTGATGTCTAATAGAAACCTATAACAATAACCTCTATCAGTAACCTCTAATAGTAACCTCTATCGGTAACCTATATCAGTAACTGCAAACGGTAACCTCTATTTCCTTTGACAAAATTTTGAGTTTTGTGAACAATGTTTCTATAAAGGTGACCTTCTAACGGTGACCTTTTCATTCCTTTTCCAAAGATTGCATTCTTTGAACAATGTTTCCAGAACGGTGACCTTCTAACTGTCACATCTTCTTTCCTTTGACATTTTTTGAGTTTATGAAGAGTGTTTCCAGAACAGTTACCTTCTAACTGTGACCTCTTTATTCCTTTTCCAAATTTCGAGTATCTGAAAAATGATTCTAGAAAGGTGACCTTCTAATTGTCACCTCTTCTTTCCTTTTCAAAATTTAGAGTTTTTGAATTGTGTTTCCAGAACAGTGACCATTTAACTGTCACCTCTTCTTTTCGATGCCAAATTTTGAGTTTGTGAATAGTGTTTCCAGAACAGCGACCATCTAACTATAACATCTTCTTTTCTTTTCCTAATTTTGAGTTCATAAATAGTGTCTAATTATGGGCTTTATTAATATTGTCTAATGGTGAGCTTCATAAACAGTGCCTAAAGGTGATCGTTATGAACAATGTGTAATTTTGAATTAATGAACAGTGTCTAACGTTGAGCTTCATAAACAGTGCCTAAAGGTGATCGTCATGAAAAATGTCTAATTTTGAGCTTCATGAACATTATGTAATGGTGAGTTTCATGAAAATTGTCAAATGGTGAGGTTCTTGAACTATGT
Organism: Viscum album; assembly: GCA_963277665.1. Lineage (NCBI taxonomy): Eukaryota > Viridiplantae > Streptophyta > Magnoliopsida > Santalales > Viscaceae > Viscum > Viscum album. The sequence continues at coordinate 412,981,826 of OY728144.1, read as the reverse complement.
GTAATGGTGAAGTTCATCAGCAATGTTTTTCCTTTTCCAAATTTTGAGTTTATGAACAGTATTTCCAGCTTCCTACAGTTTCACCCCATTAACGTTTCGATTAATGTAAAATATATTTAATGCCTCGTTTTATATAAATTAAGGCCAATTAAATGGCCATAAATCCTATATTAATTATTCATAAGGGTCGGGATGTTTTTACTTGGTCAAATCGTGTGGTTTAATTCGATAAACTTTTAATGCGAAATTAAGCATATCATAAACTTTCACACCATTAAATATTATAAGGGGATAATATATCTTACTCCATAATTCATCCTCTTACTCCTCATATATGAGATGCTAACCCCTTTCATTCTATTCCATAGTATTTTGATAATCAAACATTACTCCAAGGAGTGGTTCTGCTCTATTTTGATGCTACCGAGTTGTATCAGTCATTATTCGATATAAGGTATGTTTTATCGTCATTCATTTGGGTTTAGTATTCTCATGTTTCTCATTTCCATATTATAGCATGTAATATCCATTTTTCTAATGGGGTTTCATGGGTTTCGATAGGTTCAGACTTACCATGGCATCCTCAGGTGGATGCAGTTGACGCGAGAGGAGAATCGTCACCCTTCAGGTGTATAAAGAACGTCAAGAACTGTTTGAGGTAGGGGATTCATTTCTTCTCTCTTATTTTATGTGAAATTGTATTTTTATCTGGTTTTATCCCATTGGAGGATAATGGAATTAACATAATAAATATTTGGAATGGATAAATAAATTGACATCGATCTTATATTATTCCCTCATGTTTTTCTTGATAGTATGATATCAATGCATTCATTGACTAGTTGTTCGTTCCTGATGGAAATAAGTAAAGAACATAAACTGTTATTCATTGATAATTGTATGGATAAAGATAAAGAGGAATGTAAATGAATCATGATCTTGTTGTAATTTGATGTTAATCAAATAGGCGTAGTAATCCTGTATAATTATTTTTGATAGCATACTGATTAGGTTTCCTGAATTTGGAACTTATGAATAATAAATCTGTTAATTCCTGATGGATTAAAGAAAATTCGGTTTGATAATTCCTTAATGGGTTCTGAGTTACCCTTTTGAATGGTAAAGGGCCAAGAGCCAAATTGATGTGATGTTTGTATTCCAGATTCTTGTTCTGTGATGTGATCCTGGATAGCTGATGTGATTTGTAGGGGTATGAAGGATTTTAGTTGTGGCAGCAGATGATGCCTAGAGTTGAGAGATTCATCGGTTTATGTATGTGGGTGTCGGGGAGGACACCATGGATGATAGAATGGGATAGCTGTGATTTTTTGGTGCATTCGGATTTCTGTTGGTTGTTTATCTTCATTAAATTTCCCCACTACTAAGGGAAGTTGGTCTTACATACCCTTATGCCAAAATAGGCAAAGACCTGCGGGATATTCCACGTTCTTTCCATGTATAGCTTCTTAGGGAGGATGGGTATATACTCTTTCTATAAGCGAAAAAGACTCAACGGGTACTACATCAACTCACAATGCCGATCCCCCTTGTGTTCAATAGCATATATTGTTTTTCTAGAATGCATTGGAATGTGGGAATGTAATTCATAAATGAATTATTGAATAAATGGTGTATACCAATGGGGTTGGAGTTTTCTTGAACATAATGATGAGGTTGTAATTTTTAAGGAACATTGGACATGGGTGTGTTGCTAATGAAATTTAATGTGGAATTGTTCATTGTTAATTAATGTTTGAAGTATTAATTAATGTAAACTGGAACTGATAAAATGGGAATAATGTAATTTAATAAAGATCTTTAAATGGTTGTGTTCTTATAGGATACATAGTCTTAGAAGTAGCTATCCGGTGTCTGAGAGACGTTAGCTATAGTTGTGTCTAAGACTAGGTTATGCCCATATTGTGGTTGTGAGATTTATTATATCATGTACCTTTCGTGTTTCTATACGCTACCCCATCCTGTCAGTAAGGGAAACCGACACCCCGGGGATTCTGAGCCCTGGGGGTGCTTTCCATAACATTTCGGTGGGAGGATGAATGGCTGATTACCCCCTTTGGGCCGCTCTCTTCTCCTGGTAGTTACTTGTGCTGGTAGGAACATCGGTTAGTTTCCCCCATATATGTGTGTAGAGGTATGTAATGTCTTGTGGTTATTCACAAAAATATATTCTGGATGGAGTTTTCTATGAATTATTATCGGTGTAACATGTATAGGTTGGGATGGATTGAGGATCCTTACTCGGTGTATGAGATGTAATGGCATGAGGTATATTACACAACATATGATACACATTATTAAAGTTGTGGTGGCTCCCATAAGCTACTAGGTTACTTTGCTATGTGGATGTGGTGTTTTTGTTGCACGAGGTGCATATTTTGGTTCTTCGACCATGTGTCTGCGGTCAAGCCTTTTTGGAGAGATATGCTTAGGACGCACGACAATGGGGAAATGTGGAAAAATAGCGAGGAATTAGTAGCAGGTTAGCCTTGATATTATTTATTATATGATATATTATTTTATGCGTTACTTGGTGAGAGTAGCCTTGGAATGTATGGGAACATAATATATCTGTTTAGGTGAGGAGTTAGTTTCACTTGTTGTTCATTGTTCATTAACATGCTTTATTTACATTTGAACAAGAGGCTTTGGGTTTGATCCTACTGAGTATACTGTTATACTAATTCTATGTATATATAAAATTCTTTTCAGGTCACTAAAAGCAGGGGGATATCCGGCTGGTTACTACTTGCTGGTGGTTCCAGGAGCTGTTTGGAATTATTGTTGATGCTATTTTACTTTTTTTGGGTTCTTGCTATTTTTTCCTTTCAGTTGTAGTAATTTTTCATGGAATTTCATGAGTGTACCATAGATTTCTTTTATCTTCATGGTTGTGTTGGAGTTGGTTGTTTTCTATCGTATCTCTCCCTTCCTCATGTGTTCTCTTATAGTGTAATGCCTCCAATTTGTGTGTTTTTTATACCCTCGGTGTTAGTCGCCAACCTGAGGCCTACTGAAGGTGGGACTCATGGGTTACTATCTCCCTTCTCACATTCCTGGCCCATGAGGGGTACACATTGTGGGGAGGGGGTCATGACATTTTCTCCCCTAAACAAATTCATAGTAAAATCAATCATCGTACAATGGGCCTTTACCTTATTCTATAACAATATATATGAAATATGCTCTTGTACCCAAGGATGGACTGAACAAGGTTCCATGTAGACAATATTCAATATCATGAAATGTGTATATAACATGTATAGTCATGGTATTTTAAATATACTAAATGTTTATTATTTCACCGATATAATTTTAAATAAAATATTTGTGATCTTACACTAGCATACAGACCTCCATGTAATCATTAGTGAAGCTAATGAAAAAAATAGGTTATAAACCCTAAATAAAAAATTATTTATATTGTAGAACCTGGAAACTATAAATTTATTCCCATAGTAGGGATATCTGTAAGAAAATAAAAATGAATTAAATTTCAATTCCATGTAATCAATTGTAAAAAAACCCAACTTCATATTGTATTTCATTAGTGTGAGAACATGAATGTTCTAAGCCATTGAAAAGATGATGATGTGATCATCATCAACTTGTAAGAACATCTCGATGAAAATATTTTAATGACTTGGGTGTACATTATAGAGAATTACAACATAGCATTTCTGATGAGAATCTACGCAATCTAGATCCATGGTGCAGCCATTATTATGAAGTCATATATAATCAGGATCTAAGGATCAAATATGTCCTTGGAATCCACTAATGTAAACAAAATTTAGGATTTTGAAGTTAACATGGTATATAAGGAATTATGATCCAAGGAAAACATTCAAGGTAGCCACTATAGTTTAAATCCACCAAGAATATTTGTTCAGAGTAGATTAATCAAGAGGGGATGAATTGTGTCTCTAGAAAAATTTGTGTTAAAAATATAACATAAAATTATTCCCCAATGAAAATGAATACACTATAGTTAATCAAGGTAATACGGTTATAATAGATTGACAATTAAAATTATGTCTTATAAGATTGATTAATTATTAGTAATAACCATATGTGTTATTGATACAACATTAAAATCTACTCTAAAATGAAAAAATAGTTATAACATCTATCCTAGAATAAATGTCAAAGTAAAATCTTGTTTTTTGAAACATAATGTAAACCAGTGAAAATGAAAATTATAAGACACAATAGATAAAACATGTGGTTTTGTATATTGTCGAGACATAATCAAATCCAATTTTTGATCAACTTCCACAATGTAATTTATATTAATAAACATGTTCCACAACCCTGATTGGTGTAAACAACAATACACAAGAGTGTCCAGGTCACCTGAACAATTCCACTATTCTTCGTTGGCATAAAAAACCAGGTCACACTATGATATCTACCATGATTATCAGCAGGAGTAAATAGATATAAATGATATGAGAGGAACGATATATTATGTCCATTAGTTTAATAAAAGAGACGATCTGTGTTATAATACAGACACAGTCATGCTGCTTGAAAGATAAATATAGTACATAATAGAGAAACGATAATGAAAAAGGACTCAAAATTCCTTTAGTTTTTCTCTATGCATCGTTGGTCTTGTAGGATGATGTATTTGAAAATACCGAGTCCTCTTGTGAATATAGAGTATCACACTTCTCGTACCTGTTTTCTAGTTCAATGATGTATGTTATGTATCTCTAGTTCTTCTTTGAGTTTGTACTATGAAGATGATGGGGCTCTAATCTTTTGTAATTCTACATTCTTCAAATCAAGTGTGATTCGTGTGTTCTTAAGTTTAATATTTTTTCATGTATGAGTTTTATTTTCAAGCGGTCACTGATCTCTTTCTCTAACTCTCGTGTTCTTGTCTCCAATTTAGGGTGAATGTGTGAGGGCAGTCAAGACGCGTGATTACTAATACGTGTACCTCATACTATCATGTGAAATGTATACAAGGAAACATTAATTATACCAGTGAAATTAAAATACTCAAATATTACCACTATAAAAAACATTTAAATTTAATTGAAATAGAAAATAAATAAGAAACAGTGTCACATTATGTCATAAAATTATATCATAAGAACTCGTGTCTTCACCTATGACGTTTAACAGTGAGACAGTCATGGTGCAACAATTGTGTTGAGATTTTGAACCAGTATCATAGAAGAGGTGTTAGAATCACTATGACTCTTCAAATGGTGTCTAGTCCTTCTTCAAAACATTGAATTAAATCTTAGTGATTATAGTAAGTAAAAATTTTCACATAGTTATTGAAATCTGAAACTAGTTACGATGTCTGAGTCACGGTGTTCGTATTATGCTGCCTTGATTTTACTGTAAGAGTCATGTTGTCTTGATTATAGTTTCCAGGTCACGGTGTGTAGATTACGATGTCTAGGTAATTGGGTCTTGATAATGGTGTATTAGTCACTGTCTCAAGATTATGGTGTTAGGGTTATGATGTCAGCGAGTTTTCGAAAATAGAAAACTGCTGGAAGACTTATAATTTCTCAGACATAGCCATATATCTATAAATATTTATTTGAAAATAATTTTCACATAATGAATTAGATATAATAATTAATATAATAAAAAATTATAGAAGATGATCAAGTATAGTTTCTTATATTCAAAAATGATTTATATGATTCTTAATATGGATCATTTAAATGGTTTTACCATGATTTGTAAACATTACTGTACGGAGAAACCAATCATATCCACACATGATTTGAGATCTATTAAACAAGGTTAACTTGATTTTTGATCATTAATACATGTTTAAATCATGATGAGTCCAACAATCACCCCTTTTCCGATGATCAATAATCATATGATTTAGATTCCCAATCATATTCTCCCCAATTTGGGATTAACAAAATGAATATAAGAAAAATAAAATATTCCTGGAATTAATGAATCATGAGAATAATCAACAATAGTTCACATTATGTTAGATAGATAGATGAATTTTAGTACAATCATTAGGGAAACATTGAAAGCATCCCAATAAAAATGACATCCTTCCCTTTTATCATTGTTATTTATCTTCTATTTTCCCTTGGAATAATCACCAAGAGGAACCATGTGAGAATAAATAAATGTTAGAGAAGGGATTTATCAAATTGGGATAGATGTTAACACCGAGGCAAGGATTGGTCAAGGATATCTGGTCTGCTCTAGCTCAAAGACTGAGATACAAATATGGAGGAAGAAGCAAAAGTAGTGGATGAGGAATGTGTTTAGCATAGTGGAAATGGTGCTGCTATAAGAGCCACAATGGAAAATATTTTCACATGAAGATAAATCTTCAACAATTGAATTAAATCACTACTAACCTCACACTCATAGAGCATTGCCTTCTTGAAAACATCTGTATTATCCATGGCCTTTTCTAGTAGATGAATAAAATATTTCAACTATTGTACTTGAGTCTTGACGACTTGTGTGATGGGGGGAATTTTAAGAATTATCTATGAGTCATTTGAAATGATTGGCCAGATCATGCATAGAGTAAATTGTAATAAATTATAAATACACATTCTTACTAATTTCATCTGAAGAATCATTGGAAATATTTTAGTGAATCATTACTAAGTCAAGTATTAGTTCACTATTATCGATGACAACAGATAAAATTTCCATTCCAAGACAACATAAAACTGATTGAAGTTATTATTCAACAATAGTTCTAATTAGATCAATTTCCATAGGTTGAGCTATCTGTCCTGAGGAATTTGAAGTGTAACAGATGAACTGATATACAAAAGAAGATTTAGATATACTTGTAAACATCAATTTTAGTCATCAATTATATTATTAAGGCCAACAAAAATCTCACTCATTTCATTTAATATCATGATGTTTCTGTCATCCACATTTTCATATATTTAAGTCAAATTTGGTTGAATCAGAGAAAAAAATTCTATGGAATATAATCACTAACATCCTCAAAAGGATGATAAATTGGATCTTATAATGTTTTCAACACTTATTAGATATCGTCAATCGTATATATGAGATACTTCACCTCATCACTCACCATCTTGTTCTCAATACAATATTCATGTATTTCGGGAATTATTTTTGGTTGAATATGCCATATGAATTTCTATAGTAGTAAGGCATAATCTCTGTCACAATGATTTGTCATAGGATCAAGCTAAGATTTCATGGTCATTTCAAATACATCAAACAAAGTATCTCCAAAAGCTTTCAGATCTTTTGACTCACATAATCAAAAGGTTCTTGTCTAGTGTATGGAATAGGAGCTAAGAAAGGATCGAGAACCTTAGCGTAGATTACATCTCAATCAAAAAAATGTTTTATTTGAAACACATTGGATTGATATATTAATTTAACATATGCCTCTTTGGTATTGACCACATCAAATTAACAAGGAAACATATACCAAATATCCACAGTGCATTTATCCATTGGATTCTGAACCCAAACACTCTCTACTCTAAGGTGTCGCACCCCCTCAATAGGTGCATCTTTAATTGGACTAAGAGATTCAATCTCTTGAACAACATCCCGGTTATCATCACTAATAGGATCACACATTTTCATTATATCTAGAAAAAAGACTTGTTCCATTAATTCAACTATAGATAGGATAAATTCATGATTAACGTTGTTCTTTTAATCATTATCCAATACTATCCTCTTCAACAATAAAATGTTATTCTTCTAAAATATACTTAGGAACAACTTTTTCAATTATAGTAGAAGCTATTTATTTTCCAAAAGCTTGTTCTTCTATTGAATAATTAACTCTTTTTATAATAGTTACATCATTTTCAACAATATTTTGTGTAAAAGGTAGACCACATTCATTTTTTCCAAGATAAATTCCTCCATAGGTGCAACAATCTTATATCATACTTCTTCGTCTGAATAAATAACTTCATCTAGTTCCAAACAATTATTAGATATGTTCATAGGTCATGAAGGATTCTCAACTAGATTAAAATTTTCATACAACCTTTCAATATCCTCCTTATAATACCTTTTCCATGGATTCCAACTTATTTTATTTCATCTGATTATATCCTTTGAGATATAGAACTCATAATATTCATTGAATTCTTCAATCGGGAATCCTACTATTTTAACAGACATCATAGATGAGATTAATCTTGTATTTACTAAAGATGTAGACTTTGAATTTGACATGATCGGTTCAAACTTGTGAAGTATAATACAAATACACAGATTAATAATATTTCTCTTATTCATGAGATGTTCCGTGAATACATCTTCATTATTAAGAGAATAAAAATACCCTTTTCGTGGACAAATAATATTTTTGATAAACTTAAATAACAACCTTGTCTCACCATCCAACTCAAAAGAAATTTCCCATGTTTTCTTCTTTATTTTCAGTCATACTTTTTATGGCCTTTTATGAGATCAAAAATACACTAGTTGGAGGAGAACCTATTTCATAATCCTCAATTATTCCTTCATGTCACTAGGAATCCATCCCCGATGCTCGAGGAAAAATTAAACCATTAAACAGTAATACATATTCTTAAAACATATCCATCATTAATATTAAATGAAAACTGTATGTTATGATAAAACTAAGAACCATGATTTCATAAATCAATATTTTCTCTTTTGTAACCAGTTCATGCATTCCTTCACATGAAATAATTTTATAACAATAGACATACTTACCAAAAACTGGTTCAGACATAATTCTTTTTCTGGTACTACAATTCTATCAGTAATAATTGGGTTCATCGGTCCCTCAAGAATAACATTCAATGTAGTTTTCACTCACTATGTGCTTATTAAAAGTTTTTATGTCATTTGTTTCATTCTAGGAATTCAACGTGGGTTCGAGAGAGATGACAGGTAGAGAGAGGAATAATAGTTTGAATGATATGGGTTTCGATTTTGATAAAAGTGAGTTCATGTGAATAATAGAGTAAAGGATGTTATGTTTTTATCGTTCTGGTATTTCAAGCATCCCACTTTAAAAATTCTTGCATAAAAAAATAAAAAAATAAAATAATGATATGGTAAAAGAAATAAAAAAATAAAAAAACTGAATCTTTATGGTGAGACCAGAACTGATTGTTAGACTGTCATCTTAACAATGTGACACCAAACCATGTGACTATGTTATTGAGACAACAAGTCTATGAATGTAACTGAGAGATAGTAACTATGAGACCATATATTTGAGACACTATTTACAAGACATGACCTTGTGAAACCATGAATCATGAAATTGTAAACTGTGAAACAATAAGTGTGACAATGTATGTTTGAGACTGAATTTTTTTTTACTTAATACATATATTTTGTAAATCATGTAAGATGTAATTTATCCTTTAATAAGTTAATGGTTTAGTTAATATAACAACAATCTAATGTTTAGTTCCAATGAATTCCAAAGTGTATCACTATTTTGATAATGATCCCTAAATATTGATGTCGTAAATCAATATGCTTTGTACTTGATTGTGAAACAAGGTTCTTTGAAATGGTAATAGCACTTGTATTGTCACAAATTATAGGTACATGCCTGAATCGATATTCACATTACTGTAATGTGTGTTTCATCAATAAAAGAGGTGCAGTATTTCTACCATCAACATTGTATTCTGTTTTAATAGTGGATAATGCGACATAGTTTTGTATCTTGCTACACCATGACACTACAGACATTTATAAAATTTGACATGTTCCATATGTTATTTTCCAATATTACTTACCAACACCAAAATCAGCATTATAATATCTAAGAAAAAGAGATGATAGTCTTCTAGGATAGAACAACCCCAGATTGGGTGTATGTTTGAGGTATTTGAATACACTTTTAACAACATTTAAACGAGTATCTTTTTGGTTTTCATGAATGTGATAACAAATAAATACACTAATCATAATATTAGATCAACTAGATGTTTAGCAAAGTAAGAATCCAATAATTACCTATATGTGGTTCGATCAATATATTTTTCATGTCCATCAATATCCAAATTACATGTAGTAATCATTAGAATATAACTTATTTTAGTTTTATCCAATAAAATACATTTTAGATGTTCTTTAGTAAATTTTATTTATTAATTATAATACAATATATATATTTAATGATTTAAATCCATGAAATAATTTTAGTTTACCCATTATACTCTTTTAAAATTCATTTTTCATTATTATATAAAACTCAATACATAAATAATTTATTGATGTTACAAAAATAATATTGTATATATAAATTTTATCAATAATAACATTATTGAAAACTTGTTTTATAAAAATTGTACGATTAGAAATATATTAGGTAAAGCCGTATGAAATTCGAAAATTACTTACTATATTATACCAAACACTTGGAGATTGTTTTAAACCATATAAACCATTTAATAAATGAAAAAAATAGATTTGAAAGTTGGGGATTTTTTAATCCATGGGGTTGTTCAACAAAAACATCCTCATAATGTGTATGGTGAAAATGTATGTGGGTCTAATACTAGTATCCAAACATTTTTACGTTCAAACATTCTATGTTCATCATGCATTGGCAACACTCAAAATTCATCATTTATTGCATCATTGATGTTTTTATGTTCATGTTAAAATCTTGGGGATCATCCTAATTTATAATAGAATCTCTAGTTCATGCTCCATTAACTAAGTCTCCTATAACATCATCAAAAATATGACTATTAAGAGTTATAACATCTGTAGAAAAAGGAGGGGCTAGTGAAATCATGCTCATGAATAGGTTCACATTCATTAGGGTTGGAATCTGAATAATTTCAACAATTTTGTTTTTAACCGATTCCAACATTATCTGGTGAGAAGATATTATATTGACGACTAAATTTGACACATCATCCTCAAGATTTTAAAGGGAGGTATTAGGCTCATGTGGATTTGTCTCATCAAACATGACACAAATAGATTCAACCATGCATTTAGTTCTTTTGTTAAATACTCTAGAGGCATTACTAGAGATTTATTATCCTGTAATGATTCTCTCATCACTCATGGATTAAAATTCGTCATGATTGTCCTTGGTATTAAGGATATAGTCTTTTCATCCAAATACATTGAAGTAATTCAATTTATGTCTTTTAAATTTCCACAACTCAAATGGAGTTTTTTAAGAATAATATCAATCAAAACCCTATTAATAAAATAGAATGATGTATTTACAGTGTTAGACCATAAATAAATAGGTAATTAATATTCACTAAACATATTTCATGAAATTTCCTGAAAGTTCGTATTTTTTCATTCAATAACACCATTGTTTTGAGGTGTTCTCGGTTTAGTGAAGTTACGACAATAACCATACTGTGTTAAAATGGATTTACACTATTAATGTTCAAATTCATGGCCATGGTTATTTCTTAGAGATTAAATTTTAAATCCACTTTTATTTTATATAGTTTCAGCATACATTGGGAAATGAGAGCAGTCTTCCCATTTGTGATCCAAAAAGACGGTCCAAGTATACATAGAAAAGTCATCTACAAGAACATATAAATGGTGATCCCTATTTAACGATGATAATCTAGATGGTCCAAAATAGTCCATGTGAAACAACTCGAGTGGTTGAGATGTTGAGACATCATTTTTGGATAGGAAGGTAATTTTTTGTTGTTTATCTTTTTTACCAGGATTACAAACATTATAATTTGGATACTCAAGATTGGGTAGATACTTGACTAAAACATTTCTACCTAGATTTCAAAGGGAGTGAATATTATAGTTCTTCATTCATATATGAGATTTTCGAGACTCTTTCAGAAATAAAATTAAGCATGAAATGATTTTAGAAAATATAAAATCTAGGTTAACCGAATATACATATTAATTTCCTAATGCAAAAAATACTAAATCAATTTTTTGAATTAAAAACTTTTCAACAATAATTTTTAAATTTAAAGTGAAATTGATCATGACATAGTTGTGAATTTCTAAGCAGATTATATTTCAGTCAATCAATCGAAATGTACTTTAGAAATTAAAACTGAGTTAGGGATACTGATTTGTACTCAGATAATGATTTTTCAATTGTAATTTTCACCAAATGTGAAATTCCCAACATCAATCATTAATATATTCTTGAAACAAGAATATTCTCTAGACATGTGTCTTGAACAACCATTCTGTAAGTACCATAATATTATATAAGATCTATTCAAAAAAATTTACTATAAAATAGTAAAATAAAAATAGACTTTGGAACTCACATTTTTTGGGTCCAATGATATTAGTATCTTGTGATTTTCTAACCCACATTTTTATCATAGGTTTACAATAATAATTATGTAATTTATTTGAGAAATAATATATATTGGTCAACAAAAACCCAAAACAGTAGAAGTTGTATCATAGTCTGAACTTGTATAATGATTTCCTGATCAAGAAATAAAGCAGTATATTCAATATTTATAATCAAAGTAGGGATTTCCATAATTACTTTTATCAGGACAATTGCCAATAAAAATAGTGTATTTTGGAGAAAATTGATTACCTATAATTTGTACCAAGATTACATTGTAACGCCCCATGATTTTATGAAAAATATTCAATTAATTTCATTAATGTCTTGTGTTGTATGCTACACCAAAATTACCTTGCGCTATACGCAACACCGTATTAGCTTGCAGTATACGCAACACTATTCTTGGATTGTGTTACACACAATTTTGATATTAGTTATTCTACACAACATTGAGTTTATATATATGTATATTCAATTTATAAATGAAATATGGTTGGATTCTGTTATACGAAACAACGAAGGATTCTTTCACAACACGCAACCCTAACTTGGATTGCATTACATGCAATCGCGACCTTCCTCGATAGCGTGTGTTGTACGCAATACCGGGTTTTACTAAACAACGATATATTATTATAATATTAGTATGAACTAGCTGTTATGAATAGTATTAACTAAATTTTGAATCTTATAACATTATTATTCGTCTTTCACATTTTCTAAAACATGGTATAAGAACAAAATAAAATTTTCAGGTAAAATAAGTATTTTTAAAAAAATACAGTTTTGCTGCCTTTTGATGGCGCACCCACATTAAATCTAGTTTTTGAAATGTTTTATAAGTTCAATTTGTGAAAATAAAATTCTTCTTTGGAATCATGAAATAAAAATTTACTTTGGATAAATTTTCATATCATTCTGGTAACTTTCATATTTAGATGAATAGTAAAAACACGCTATATTTTAATTCAAAACAACTTTTTTCATCGCAATAATTTATATGGTTAAATTATAATATTGAATGATTTTAAAGTATAAATAGAATATATTTTTACCATTTAATATAATGTATGTAATTATCATTGATTCTACCTTGAATTCGTAGGATAAATCAATTCAATCTTTTGCAATGTTTTAAAGAAAAACCCGTTTTCTTTCGACAACATGATTAATTTTAATTTAATTTCTTTAACTTTTTTGTTTGGAATTTTGAAAAATGGATTCCATATTTGGAATCAGTGGGTCCAAATTTTGTTAATAAGCTACATTTTATTTTTGGGCATTGTGACTAGTAACTACGGTAAATTTTATTTACCATAGTTAAAGGTAAATCGGGTAATTAAGGGTAAAAATAAGATTATAAAATTACCCTAACACATGCCAAAATTCTAATGGATGACTAAAAGTCGACCCATATCACCTAAGGGTCGGATTAGATTCATTTAATGGACTTTTGTTCATGAAAATAATTTATTTATTATTAAAACCAAAGAAAGTGACAACATGTCACTCTCTTAAATCTTATAAGTATAATAATTTTATGTTAGTGATAAACATCATGAAACTTAGAACATTAATAGTCTACCGAAAGATAGAAAAATTATCTACATCATGAGAATTTATTTTGAATTTTTTAGGATTATATAATTATCATTAATTGTGACACAATAGTGATGCAGAAATTATTTATCTAGTGAAAAACCAAGAATATAGTTTTTATTTAACTAATAGTGACCATAAAAGGCACAAAACCCTGACCAAAACTTATTGGTCATGTAAATTTAAACTATAAGCATCCAATGGTCGAATATTTGACCATTTGGAGTCTTATACAAGCAATTATGACACTTATATTATTTTATATTAAATGATGCCAAAGTTGTCACCTTCATAATTTAATACATATAACAATTTAAATATTGTGATTTTAAGATGATAAATTCGAGTAAAAGTATTATTGTGAAATTTAATAGATTTATATTCATCATAGGATTTTATTTTCAATTTTTGTGCAACAAATAAGTATATTAAATAATTATACAAAAACGTTGTAGTAATTATTGTATTAAGAGATAAACCAAATAAATGGTTTTAAAAATAATAAAATAAATATTATATGAACTAGTTAATGTGATCCACTAATTTTATATATACTTATGACATTTTAGGAATTTATTAAAGCTTTTAGTTAGAACATATCTTCTGTATATATTTTATTTAAATTCAAATAAATGAATAGTGTCAAAATTGACACTATTGTTATTTTATAAAAATAACATATTATAAAATTGTTTAAAAATCACAAAAATATTTAAAAATTATAAATTTAAATTTTTATGGTATATAATGTTATAATGTAAACAATTATGGAAAATTAACAAATAATTATTTATTATTTGTTATAATTTAAAATTTAGAATTTTATACCACAAATAAACAAAAATAGATTAAATAAGGATAAATCAAAATGATAAGGTTTAAAATAAGATCCAAACCTGTCTAAATTTGATTGGTTGATGCGATTACAACCCTATATCATCAAATAATCTAATATGAGTCATTTTGGGAGGTTTTTAAGTGGGGTTAGATTTATTATAAATTAATATTTTTAAGAATTCCAAAGGTGCCCCTCTCCTCCCTTATAAAAGGGCACCTCCTCCCACTCCTCCTCACACCAATTTGAGCATTCAAGCTCGCCCAACCCCTGACAAAATATCTTCTCCACTTCCATAGTATCATCCTAGAGGTCCTGGTCTTCTTCAATGACCATCCTTAGATCTTTAAGTGGAGGTTATGAAAAGGTGCGTCAAAAAGAGGTAATATCCATTACCGATCTTTTTCAATTTCTTTCTTCTTCAACTTCTTCTTCTTTAGTTTTTTCATGAGAAAGTAAAAAAATAAGTATTTATTATATATTTATATGTTATTATAAATATGAAATAACTATAATTAACCTTCTATCCATCCTACGGAAAAAGGAAATCACCGCGCGTGCGTACGTACGGAATACCGTCTCCACGCTGTGGTGTAATCTATTTTCTGCCACCACCTTAATTGGATGGGTATAATGTTGTAATGAGTAACTATATATTATTATTATAAAGTGATATTGATACTTAAATAGTATACATACACTTCAACACATGTTCACGATCACGAGAATGATATCATCGCTCGTGCGTACGTACGGACTACCGTCTCCACGACGCGATGAGATTTATTCTCCATGTTAACCATTTAAGAATGATTATAGAGTATATATAAGAAATAATAATGAAATATATGACATTATAAAGCTACTGGATTTATGTATATATGTATTTCATCTACTTACTTCCATTCAAGACAATAAGGAAAGGAAAACAGCGCTCATGCGTACGTACGGACTACCGTCTCCATGAACGGTGTGTTTCATTTCATTTTTCTATCTGTTATATATATATATACTGAATATATATGATATATAAGTCATGTTTTATATTCTGGAAGTAAGTAAATCATGATATAAGTAATAATAATGTCAAGAACAACAAGTCCAAACACCTACGATAAATGAAACGATTTTACCCAAAACACTTCTTTAACATGGAATTTAGAAAAGAACTGGTAATATAAAGTCATAAGTGAACCATATATGATATCATAACAATTAATATGATTATTTAATAAGTTAATGACATTATTTAAATCATTATACAGGAGGTTCGAATACATACGAAGAAAATCGGACTTAAGGTAAGGGAAAATATCACAATCTCATTTTTATCCGAGATTGTTTATACTTTGAAATTTACTGGGATGTATTTTATCATCCACATCCATGTTTCCACAATATGTAATATTATTTCCATCCACCTACAATTGTTTAAATCCAATTTTACCCTTCGGTGAGTTTTTAGTAAAGGATATGAAAGGAATCTTTTGTTGTTTTTCGTATGAGGTACTTTTTGACTTTTCCGACAAATGTACGAAGAATGTTTTTTTAACTTATACAGAATGGATAGACTTTTAAAACATTATTTCCAAGAAGCTTACTTTAAAATTTTTCATGTTTATTTTTAATCAACTTATTTTTGTTTATAATTGTATGACATGTTAAGAAAGGTAAAGTGTTTTTGAAGCAGAAATGATATTTTCCTCAAGAATGGAGTTCAAGTGTTTTATCAAAATTTATTTTCCATCTAAGATACTAAAGGGTTCTGTTTATATACCTATTCTTACATTGATTTGATTATGTTGTGATGGAATTATTTTTATGAATTCCTTTATCTTATATGAATTGTTTTATAATGTCATGATGTTTAAGAATCCCATTTTTATTACATGGGTTATGAAATGATGTATGATTTATGATTTTGTGGCACACATAAGAATGGTATCATTATGAGATGGGTGAGACCTACATCTCCCTCCAATGTATTAGTTAAAGATTTTATATCTCATGAGATAGACATGGATGGAACGGTAGGTTATACCGGTTCAGTGAAACAGGACTGAAACGAGGAATGAACTTGGTTCAGAAAGGGACTTTGTCCACTAAGATAGTCTTGGCAATGAGTCTTGACTAACAAGAAATGATTCTCTATGATAATGTGTGTTTGCCACAATGTTTCATGTTTTATTTTATGATTATTGGTATTACATTTCACTACTATGATTTATCCCATGATATGAAATTATGATCTCTTTTTCAGGTTAAGATTTCCAAAAGATATGTTCTTATAAATATGACGTGATTGATATTTCTTTTGTTTACCCTTACTGAGCATTTGAGCTCACCCTTTTATGTTTTCTTTTCCCCAGGACATAAATAAAGGATTTAGGTTTTGAAAAAAATGAAGATCTTTATGGAAGATGTTGAAGATCTTTCACCACGATTAAAAGATTATATTCCGAGTTTCCAAAGACACTAAACTATTACGGTCCTTGTGTGTGTGTTTTTGTTATGTACTAAGTATTCCACAAAAGTAATGTAATTTCCATGTACGTCAGGCTTAGGGTCTCTACAGTTGGTATCAGAGCAAAGGTTTAGTCAACCTTTGGAAACTTGGATGCGAAAACGTTAGTGAGATCCGTAGAGGTATTTCTAATGTATGTCTAGGGATGTACCTAAGGATAAGTTTTCGTATAGGATATAGTCCTAGAACTATGGTAACGATATTAGATTAAACCAAAGATGTTAGATATTGAAGTTACTCCCCCTTTATTATGATTTTTTCCTCTCACACTATTCTTTTTTGGTTTTAGAAAATGGCTGGAAACAAGATGATTCACGATAATGGAGGATATGATGGACAATGGAATGATATTCTTCATGAGAAACCAAATGAAATGGGATTTGGAGGTCCAAACATCATTATTATGCCGAATCAGCAATCTCATAATATGATCAATAAATTAAAATTTGGTAAGTTTCCTGACTCGGCTAATAAGAGAAAGATGGAGTTTCATGATGATCATAGAGGAAAGAAAGTTCAATTTACCCTATGTAAATCATGTGGGAAGAGGAATAAAGGAGAATGTTTCAAAGGAACTGAAGATGCTTTGGGTGTGGAAAAGAAGGACACAAATCCAGTAAGTGCAAAGGAAAAGGTTCAGTTAACACCAGGGATGAGGATAATGGTATTGCTATGACATCAACAATGGTTAAATGTTTTAAATGTGGAATGTACGGGCATTATGCAAACTAATTACCTAAGGGAAAGTCTCATGAAGAGAATCAGTATGGTCGTACGGGTAGTATTTATGTTGATGATGATGACGAGACTACAAATGATATGTGAGATGAAAGAATTGTTGAAGCTCGGTCAATGGTTTAAGAATGTAGTGGAATGATTACATGTTTATCAAGTGTAATGTTTTATATGTAATCACATGGTACTATGGAATAAAGAGACATCTAAGGATTGTTACACTGTTGTCTTTCCTTATGTTTTGAAAATATGTGATGAATGGTACCCGTATTTTTGGAAAGTAGATGATATGCGCATAATGAAGGGATAAGGAGAAAATTAAAGGTTTGATAGTATTCATGAGCTCATGACTGATATAAGGAGAAGGTTATATCATGATTTGACTATATAGAATTTTTGGATTTTGGTATGTGGAAAGAGTTAACTTTTGACAGCATTCATGTTTTCACTACGGTTTAATGGGTATTCATTATTAAAGAGAATACATGATTAAGGTATTCACATGATTGGAATGTGACCAACAAGATATATGGGGGATAAATGATGGTATTCACATGCTTGGTTGACGACATTTCAAGTAATAATTTTATTTATACTATGAGCTTGGACCGAAGTATTTTAGATAAGCCTAAAGATTGGAATGGATTATGTTGGACATAAGTTAGGATAAAACTTTTTTCGATATTATTGATGGGATGTTAAAGTAATATAGCTTTAGAAAAATGACAACCTGCAGGACGGGCGATAACCCATCACTTCAGACAAGGATGTGGGAATCGAACCCACAACCGAAGTGCGACAGGCCTTTATTGCTTTCCACTGGCCTACAGGAAGTCCTTGTTTAGTAGAAACCAATTTTATTTTATTAAGCGGTATGATATATGAAGTATAAGTTCAATTTTGGAACCATATATGATTAATCTAACCATAATATGGACTTATAACATTTTCTAACCTTTTGATTGAAAGAGATGGAATGACCCATCATTCTATCACATGATTTGCTAACACATCATGAATAACAAATTCAACTTCATTTCTTTAAGGGATGAAGTGGAAATTGTTCAATTCACGAACAATAGTAAGATTGTACCAAAATCATGTAAGTATTTCTTTTAATGATTTTGAAAACCAAAATTGTTGTCCTAGTTTCCTTATATCCGATGAATCAGATGGTACCTTAGACCATCACAAATCTATAGATTTGTGATTGTTGGTTTTTTCATAGCCATGTTCTCTACCACTATCCATCAGAACCTAATGGTTAGATTTTTCTTCCATATCCATATTTTCACCTATGTTCTCCTACGTGGAAACCCAATGATGAGTTAATTTGGGTAACCGTTACACTTCATACTTTAGTTTTTAAAGACATTTTTTGGTATTCTTTTTTACAATGTGGGTTTCTATTAAACGAACTTTCGAGTAGTAACCCATTTATAACCCCGACGAATTTCGAGGGCGAAATTCATTTTAAGGGGGGTATAATGTAACGCCCCATGATTTTATGAAAAATATTCATTTAATTTCATTATTGTCTTGTGTTGTATACTACACCAAGATTACCTTGCGCTATACGCAACACCGTATTAGCTTGCAGTATACGCAACACTATTCTTGGATCGTGTTACACACAATTTTGATATTAGTTATTCTACGCAACATTGAGTTTATATATATATATATATATATATATATATTCAATTTATAAATGAAATATGGTTGGATTCTGTTATATGAAACAACGAAGGATTATTTCACAACACGCAACCCAGACTTGGCTTGCATTACACGCAATCACGACCTTCCTCGATAGCGTGTGTTGTACGCAATTCCGGGTTTTACTAAACAACGATATATTATTATAATATTAGTATGAACTGGCTGTTATGAATAGTATTAACTAAAATTTTAATCTTATAACATTATTATTCGTCTTTCACATTTTCTAAAACATGGTATAAGAACAAAATAAAATTTTCAGGTAAAATAAGTATTCTTAAAAAAATGCAGTTTTACCCCCTTTTGATGGCACACCCACTTTAAATCTAGTTTTTGACATGTTTATAAGTTCAATTTGAAAAAATAAAATTTTTCTTTGGAATCATGAAATAAAAATTTACTTTGGATAAATTTTCATATCATTCTGGTATCATTCATATTTTGATGAATAGTAAAAACACGGTATATTTTAATTAAAAACAACTTTTTTCATCGCAATAATTTATATGGTTAAATTATAATATTGAATGATTTTAAAGTATAAAAAGAATATATTTTTACCATTTAATATAATGTATGTCATTATCATTGATTCTACCTTGAATTCGTAGGATAAATCAATTCAATCTTTTGCAATGTTTTAAAGAAAAACCCGTTTTCTTTGGACAACAGGATTAATTTTAATTTAATTTCTGCAACTTTTTTGTATTGAATTTGGAAAAATGGATTCCATATTTGGAATCAGTGGGTCCAAATTATGTTAATAAGCTACTTTTTATTTTTGGGCTTCGTGAATAGTAACTACGGTAAATTTTATTTACCATAGTTAAAGGTAAATCGGGTAATTAAGGGTAAATATAAGATTATAAAATTACCCTAACACATGCCAAAATTCTATTGGATGACTAAAAGTCGACCCATATCACCTAATCGTCGGATTAGATTCATTTAATGGACCTTTGTTCATGAAAATAATTTATTTATTATTAAAACAAAAGTAAGTGACAACATGTCACTCTCTTAAATCTTATAAGTATAATAATTTTAAGTTATTTATAAACTTCATGAAACTTCGAACATTAATAGTCTACAAGAAATATAACATAATTATCTACATCATGAAAATTTATTTAGAATTTTTTGGGATTAAATAATTATCATTAATTGTGACACAATAGTGATGCAGAAATTATTTATCTAGTGAAAAACCAAGAATATAGTTTTTATTAAACTAATAGTGACCACAAAAGGCACAAAACCCTGACCAAAACTTATTGGTCACGTAAATATTAACTCTAAGAATCCAATGGTCGAATATTTTACCATTTGAAGTCTTATTCAAGCAATTATGACAATTATATAATTTTATTTTAAATGATGCCAAAGTTGTCACTTTCATAATTTAATACATATAACAATTTACATATTGTGATTTTAAGATGATAAATTCGAGTAAAAGTATTATTGTGAAATATAATAGATTTATCTTCATCATAGGATTTTATTTTAAATTTTGATTCAACAAATCAGTATATTAAATAATTATACAAAAATGTTGTAGTAATTATTTTATTAAGAGATAAACCAAATAAATGGTTTTAAAAATAATAAAATAAATATTATATGAACTATTTAATGTTATCCACTAATACTATATATACTTATGACCTTTTATAAATCTATTAAAGCTTTTAGTTCGAACATATCTTCTGTATGTATTTTATTTAAATTCAAATAAATTAATAGTATCAAAATTGACACTATTGTTATTTTATAAAAATAACATATTATAAAATTTTTTAAAAATCCCAAATTTTTTTAAAAATTATAAATTTAAATTTATATGGTCTATAATGTTATAAAGTAAACAATTATGGGAAATTCAAAACTAATAAGTAATTATTTGTTATAATTTAAAATATAGAATTTTATTACCACAAATAAACTTAAATAGATTAAATAAGGATAAATCAAAATGATACGGTTTAAAATAAGATCCAAACCTATCTAAATTTGATTGGTTGATGAGATTACAACCCTATATAATCTAATCATCGAATATGAGTCATTTTTGGATGTTTTTAAGTGGGGTTAGATTTATTATAAATTAATATTTTTAAGAATTCCAAAGGTGCCCCTCTCCTCCCTTATAAAAGGGTAGCTCCTCCCTCTCCTCCTGACACCAATTTGAGTATTCAATCTCGGACAACCCCTGCCAAAATCCCTTCTCCACTTCCCTATATTCATCCTAGAGGTCCTGGTTTTCTTCAATGACCATCCTTAGTTCTTTATGAGGACGTTAAGAGAAGGCGCGTCAAAAAGTGGTAATATCCATTATCGATATTTTTCAATTTCTTTCTTCTTCAACTTATTCTTCATTAGTTGTTTCATGATAAAGTAATAACATTCGTATTTATTATATACTGATATGTTATTATAAATATGAAACAACTCTAATTAACCTTCTATCCATCCTATGGAAAAAGGAAATCATCGCGCGTGCGTACGTACGGAATACCGTCTCCACGCTGTGGTGTAATCTATTTTCCGCCACCTCCTGAATTGGATGGGTATAATGGTGTAATGAGTAAATATATATGATTATTATAAAGTGATATTGATACTGAAATAGTATACGTGCACTTCAACACAAGTTCACGATCTTGAGAACGATATCATCGCTCGTGCGTACGTACGGACTACCGTCTCCACGACGCGATGAGATTCATTTTCCATGTTAACCATTTAAGAATGATTATAAAGTATATATAAGAAATAATAATGAAATATATGACATTATAAAGCTACTGGATTTATGTATATATCTATGTCATCTACTTACTTCCATTCAAGACAATAAGGAAAGGAAAATAGCGTTCATGCGTACGTACGGACTACCGTCTCCATGAACGATGTGTTTCATTTCATTTGTCTATCTATTATATATATATATAATGAATATATATGATATATAAATCGTGTTTTATATTCTGGAAGTATTTAAATCATGATATAAGTAATAATAATGTCAAGAACAACCAGTCCAAACACCTACGATAAATGAAATGATTTTACCCAAAATGCTTCTTTAACATTGAATTTACAAAAGAACAGGTAATATAAAGTCATAAGTGAACCATATATGATATCATAACAATGAATATGATTCTTTAATAAGTTAATGACATTATTTAAATCATTATACAGGAGGTTTGGATACTTACGAAGCAAATCGGACTTAAGGTAAGGGAAAATATCACAATCTCATTTTTATCCGAGATTTTTTATACTTTGAAATTTACTGGGGTGTATTTTATCATCCACATCCATGTTTCCTCAATATGAAATATTATTTCCATCCACCTACAATTGTTTAAATCCAAGTTTACCCTTCGGTGAGTTTTTAGTAAATGATATGAAAGGAATGTTTTGTCGTTTTTCGTACGCGGTAACTTTTTGACTTTTCCGACAAAAGTACGAAGAATGTTTTTAACTTATACGGCATGGATGGATTTTTAAAACATTATTTCCTAGAAGCTTCCTTTAAAACTTTTCAAGTTTATTTTTAATCAAATTCTTTTATTTTATAATTGTACGACATGTTAAGAAAGGAAAAGTGTTTTTGAAGCAGAAATGATATTTTCCTCAAGAATAGAGGTCAAGTGTTTTATCAAAATTTATTTTCCATCTAAGATAATAAAGGGTTCTGTTTCTATCCCTATTCTTAAATTGATTTGATTATGTTGTGATGGAATTATTTTTATGAATTACTTTATCTTATATGAATTGTTTTATAATGTCATGATGTTTAAGAATCCCATTTTTATTACATGGGTTATGAAATTATGTATGATTTATGATTTTGTGGCACACATAAGAATGGTATCATTATGAGATGGGTGGTACCTATATCTCCCTCCAATGTATTGGGTAAAGATTTTATATCTCATGAGATAGACATGGATAGAACGGTAGGTTATACCGGTTCAGTGAAACAGGACTGAAACGAGGAATGAACTCGGTTCAAAAAGGGGCATTGTCCACTAAGATAGTCTTGGCTATGAGTCTTGACTAAGAAGAAATGATTCTCTATGATTATGTGTGTATGACACAAAGTTTCATGTTTTAAGTTATAATTATTGGGATTACATTTCACTACTATTATTTATCCCATGTTATTAAATTATGATCTCTTTTGCAGGTTAAGATTTCCAAAAGATATGTTCTTATGAATATGACGTGATTGATATTTCTTTTCTTTACCCTTACTGAGCATTTGAGCTCACCCTTTTATGTTTTCTTTTCCCCAGGACATAAAGAAAGGATTTCGGTTTAGAAAAAAAAAGATCTTTATGGGAGATGTTGAAGATCTTTCACCACGATTAGAAGATTATATTCCGAGTTTCCAAAGACACTAAACTATTACGGTCCTTATGTGTGTGTTTTTGTTATGTACTAAGTATTCCGCAAAAGTAATGTAATGTCCATGTACGTCAGGATTTGTCTCTCTACATACATTACCTTTAATAAAACATTCAAGGTCCTTTTTCTATTACTCATTAGATAGTTTAATTAATTGTTTTCTTTGATTAATTGATCATTTTTTCTCGTTCTACAATATGTTCAGATTTTATAGTTGTGGTAAGAGCATACTATCACGTTAATGAATTCTTTTTATCTTTCTGTTCATTACATATCTCTTCATACATATTGAAAAAATAAATCATTTATTCATTTAACATAATTTCAGAATCGTACTCAACTCTAGAATAATATGAATTTGGAACAAGATATTTTAGGATTACCTTATTTGTTTTTTTTCATGAAACACATATTGGATTTCTTAGACTATTCATCATTTGAAGACTATATGTTTCCCATAATATCATCAGAAGAACTCCACATTGGATTCCAATTAATTTTATAATTTATAAAATTATACTCATATTTCTTTTTATACGTTATCTTGGGACAGTCCGCCTTAACAAGTACCTTTCTCGTACCTTCATAAAATAATAACGCATCAGAAATTTCATTTGTTTTCCAAGCCTTCTTCCATCATCCATTTTGATCATATCATCGTTATAAATTTTGATTTATGAATAATTTATTCATTTTGGAAAATTTATTAACCCATCTAGCTGATTGGGCAATATCCACATCACTATCGATTGATGATTTTTCACTGTAGTAACATTCTTCGAAGGATTATAGTCTCTCTTTCAAATTGAGTATATAGTTAGTGGTATTAAATGTTATATATTTTCTTTTGGGTTCATCCTCCTCTTCCATTTATACTTTTATCTCATCATTGGTGATCATTAGTTTACCAATGAGTTCATTTAAAGGTAAATTGTTAATGTTATATGACTCACTAATATAAACAGAAGTTCATATACATGTATCTTATAGGTATATTAGAATGCTCATAATTTTTTCTTTGGAAATATCAACTCTTAACAAAGAGATCATAGTGGTTAATATTTCATTAATACAGAGATACATCATAGAAAATGCCTCATCAGGATTCATTTTAAAATTCTCAAATTTAATAGAATATGTGTTAAGTCTCATTCCCATGACACATGATGATCCTTCATGTCAAACATACACAGTATCCCAAATTTCAATGGTTGTTATACATGTAAACATTATTTTATATTCTTCATCTCATAAAGAGCAGTATACAGCATTCATGTATTTTAAATTAATGTTATAAGTAGTCTTAGTTGGGTCATCCCATGTAATTATAGTAGTATCATGAATTTTATACTCATCTACAATCAAATAATAATTTTCCAAACACAAAATTTCACAAGGGATTCTCATTTTAATTTTCTATAGGGAATATTTATATCAATTAAGGAATAGAGTTATATTGGCTGCATAACCTTCATTCCTATTATCCATAATAAAGAAATACTTTTAATGATCTAGAAATTTAGAACTAATTAAAAATTAACAATCGTTAAAGTACAAAAAAATCACATTTGAAAATATTATAAAACATAGACTTAAAAATAAGAAACCACTTTGATACCAATTGTTGGACGAAGTATATTACTCAAGAGGTGAATGAATTGAGTATCTAAATAAATTTATGTCAAAAATATCGCTTAAAAATATTACCCAATAAAAAATGAATACATGCCAGCTAATCAAGGTAATACACTTATAATAGTTCGACTATTCTAATAATGTCTTATAAGATTGATTAATTACTAGTAATATAAATGTTAGTTATTGATAAAACTTTTGATGATACTCTAATAGGGTAAAATTGTTATAACCTCTATAGAAGACTTACTATCGTTGTAAAATATAGTTTTTTTGATATATATCTTAATGTACAGACAAACCAATTTTAATGACACAACAGATAAAACAATTGGTTCAGTCTCATGATGGGACCTAATACACTATAAATTTTTATCACCTACAAACATGTAGTTTATATTAATAAAATTTATCCACACCGTGGACTGGGTTAAACCATAGTACACAAGACTTTGTTGGTCACATGACTGACTCCAATGTTCATTATGGGAGTAAAATACCTGGTCACACAATGACCTCATCCACACTTATTTGTGGGAGTAAACATATGAACGAATATATGGGATGAAGGATATCTTGAATCTTGTAGTTTAATACATTAGCCAATGTGTGTTTTAATACAGACACACTCAAACTACTCGAAATCTAAAATAAGTACACAAAATTTCAAAGATGGTGAGAATGGATTAGAAATTCTATGAATGTTTTAGTATAAAGTATTGGACATGTAGGATGAAGCATAAGAAAATATTGACCCCTCATGTAAAAAATAGTGTTTCTCGAGTACAATGCTCTGGTTTCTAGTTTGATGATGTATGGTATGTTACTCGTGTTCTTTTTTCAGTTGGTACTGTGAAAATGTTTGAGGCTCTGATCTACAATAGTTCATCCTTTTTTCTATCAACTGTGCTTTCTATGTGCTATAATTTTATATTTTATCAGGAATGAGAAATCTTTTCAAACTCTTGCCCCTCTCTTTATCTTAATCTTGTGTTCTTGTGTTTATTTCGGGTTGCCTATGTTGGGGCTGATAGTTAGCATGATTTATACAACCCGTACCTCATAAATTTCGGTGACCTGTTTACAAATAATCATTAATTATTTCATTTAAATCAAATGAAAAAAATATGAAAACCCAAAATAATATTTAAATTAAAATGAAAAATTCAAGAATCTAAAAAACGGTGTCACTATATGGAAATAAATAGAGTCACTGGAATCATTGAATTCTCCTTTTCCATTGATCTATGAGATAGTAATGGTGCCATAGTTGTGTCGAGTATTGGAGTTGGATGCACATATGTGGTATCAGAATCATTGTTTCCTTGGTAATGATTTCTAGTCCTTTTTTCAAATCATTAAATGGAGTCATGGTGATTGTAGTAAGGTACTGGTGTGACAAAAATTATGAAATTTGAAATTGGTTAAAAGTTCAATGTCACAGTGTTGGGATTAAAATGTTAGGGTCACGATATCTAGATTACAATGTAATTGTCATGTTGTTTAGATTATGATGTCAGGTTCACAATGTCTAAATTATGGTTTTAGGATCATAGAGTCTGGATTACGATGTCAGAGCCAATATGTCCTGGACATTACCAAAATTCAGAATTGGTGGCAGACTGACAGTTTCTCAGACATTGCCTGATATATTTAAAAGAGTCTTAGGAAATTATATTCAAATAATTAATAAGTCTTAATCATTAATATAACAATACAATATAAAACAAATGAAATATATATTACCATATTTAAACATTATTTATAATATCATGAATCAGGATATTGTGAAATATTATACCATGAGTTGTAAACATTAATGCATAGGGAAACCAACCATTTGTATAAATCATTTTTGATAGGATATACTAGGTTAACAGGATTTGTGATCCTTAAAACATGATTAAAACATGATGAGCCCAATATTAATTATCATTCATAATTTCCCTATAATTAACATTCCTTGATATAATATAACAAAGATCCTCAATTTCTATTTAATCCTTATATCATTTTATACATATGCATTCACATGTAATGAAAGACGAAACCTTCTCCTAACATTTTAATTCAATTAGTTCCACTAAATTTCATTTAACAGTAAAAAAGGTTCTTACAAGAATAAAAAATTTACAAAAATTTCATTAAGGATCCCACTATGAATAGTCAGATTACACACACCCAACTAAGAGGCAAAAAATATGGAATCTATAGAGGAATGAATCATGGGTCCTCCAATAATGGGTCTAACAACTTACAACAATCACAAATCTACAACTAAGAAACCTAAAATATTTCTAATTCATTAAATTTAATAAATCAATTACTTTTAGGGGAAACACTTTAATGTCTAACATACATCACAATAGAAAAAAGAATAATATAAAACATCAATCTATTAGAGAATGGTATATACCACCTACCATAGGTATTTAGATGAAATAATGTCTATTATTGACCAATGATTTGGTCTATATCATATGAGAAATGATGAATGAAAGAAAATTCAAGAAATTAGGGTAATTATCATGATTATTATTAATCCTTCCCCAAGAATTGATACAACGACTTAATCAATTTTAATGGATTATTTTCTATTGTGTATTCTTTGAGGGAAAAAGTGTTTAAATCCTATTTTGGATGGTGTAATTGGAGGAAATCCTAGAAATTGCCTTCATAATGGGTCTCTTAAAGAAAATACTCCCCCTATGGTAGTGAAAAAGAAAAATAGGAAGGTGGATTGATTTATTATATAAATTGGGTAAACATGATCCCTAAAAATTACTAGTTGTCATCATCTAGCCACATTGTTGTCCAAAACATGCACCATCCATGCACCCGTAAATATAACTAGGGGTAGAAGAATGGTCATGGAACATGGTGAGACAAAAATTTCAATTAGAGTGTTACATGTCACTATAAAAAAACCGACTGATTTCTAGCACCAGAGTTCACTGCTAGGTTCTTGGTTTACTCATACCATGTAGCCTCATTTACCCCTATATTAATCATATCATGGTTTATTCATGCTACATAACTTTTATGCTAAGGTTTCTACAAACCATGCCACCTAGTTTATATTCTCAAAATCTGAAAACCCAAGCTCCGAACAATCCACATACAGCCCCAAATAAACATTAATTTCATTACTAAATATTATTAGGTCAAACTGGAAGAGTTAAATTAAAATTTAAATAATTTTTACCACACACTGGATCCATGGATATTATAATATCCCCACAATAATATAATTATTCATCAAATTTACCTTGTAAATAAGGACAAGAATAATCTTATAATATCCTTAGCCACTGAGAAAGTACGTCATCCTCCTACTACAATGTCTGAATATATAAACGATCATTCATCATTATTACATGTGCTAGATGAACATCCTGAATGTATAGAACCCTACTAATCCATTAAATGATAAAAACATGATTATACTCCAAGGTTTCATCTATATTAATATAAACATCAAACAAATATTGAGTATTATGTGGTTATAAGTCAAAATTAAATAACAAATATATGTTAAATACGCCAACCCTATCTGAGGAACTGCAATAGATAAGATATTTGAGAGGCTCTATCAGGAATCTAGAATGACCAAAAATATTTAGATAATATATAATGTTGTCTACTAATCCTTTTATTTCCCAACCACCATGTGAGGTGTAAAATATCTTTATCCTCAACCACAACCTCTAGATGTCCTCATTGGTTATCTTTTTTTGATTTCTATCAATAATATTTAGTAGCAGTATGTTTTCTTATCCAGTGTGATAGGACCAGTTTTTGATATAACTAACTAAGAGAGGGGGGGGGGTGTGAATCAGGGATGAGTACTTTTTAAACCCATTCTTACTTTTTATTAGTATACATCATGACCTATTAGTATCATGATTCTCTTATTCACTTTTACCCGTTGCATGCACTAATAGAAAGCACTAAAAATACGCCCCTGAAATTTTTACAAGGATCACTACTCAATTAGAGTAGATGTGACATTTCCATGAATGGGAATGACCCATTCCTAGATTTTGCACTATAATGTAATATGATGTTACAATGTAGTGTCTTGGAAAATAATACTTTTTCTAGTGTGAGTCCCTACAAATGGGAGGGGGTGAGAAACAATCCTCGTCCCTGGACTGGTGATAGCCTAGTCAAAAATGCATCCCCTAGCGGGTTATTTATACTCTCTATAGTGATAGACTTCTTCCATATTTATAAAATAGGTTCTAATCTTGGTCTTTATTCTTTCTTATCACTTGATTAGTTGCAAAGCATTAGGCAAGCAATTCAACTTTATTTCAGTCTCTTCTTTTGAGGTGCAACCTCAACTGCACTGGACTTCTTCCTTCCTCTTCATTATGGATCATTAAACTGCACTCAGTATTTATTCTCTCTTCATGGATAATATGACATTCAACAATGTGATTATTTAGGTAATGAAGATCACTTCATTTGGAATCATTATAATTAATTATTCTCTCCTGTTCACGAATGCATGTGAACATGCATATGGAATTTAGGCTAAACCTTGTATTCCCTTTCATTCCTCTGATTCCTTATAGATGTGAACACACTTTTTTTGATACATTATTTATGTCAATTCATGTTTACATGTGTATACATGAATAAATTCACCTCTATATATTCTTCTCAATACCAACACCTGAGCGTATCAGTAAACTATCATTCTCTTTTTTTATGATATGAGTTCAATTTCATGTATAGTTCTTCTTCACTTTTCAAAGCACATATAGAGAGTGAAAATATAGTTACATTAGTGTGTTTCATCATCTCATCATGATACCAAAATCTTCATGGCACTTCTTTCTTCTCAAAGTCACATAGATAGTGTTATGGACCTATTAATGACTAGCGGGAACCCAATATTTAGCCGACCCCTTTTGGAATATTTACGCACAAATTTAATAGCTTGCATGGAACATTCAACATTTGTCACAGAAGACCACATGCATGCCAAATCAAACTTGTGCACGACTCTCTTATTGGGTGTATCTATCCTTTCTTACGTGTAACTAATTCTTCATTCGTGCAACTAACTTTGTGTATATTTATTATGCGCTTTGATATCTGATTTCTTTTAAATGTTAATCATGACAAATGTGAGGGGGTCACCACTTATTTATAGATCTTGTCGACCCCTGCTCACAAAAACATAGATGTGTTGTGCTTGTTCTAAACGCATTGCGCAAAACCCCATTTGACATCGTATTGGGCATGTAAGTCATGCATCGCTCAAACAACTTCTGACGTTGCATTGGGCATTTAAGTTTCCTTTTTCCAACCTCATCATTCATGCAAATAATTAAATATTTCATGCACTTTATTCCTTATCCATTTTTTGGGTTGGACCTCAAATCGTGCCATGCGCACAAGATTCCAATATCCCTTCAATCTTGTGTACTAAAAACAATGTTGCAGGAAAATACAGATCATTCGTGCAAGCTTCTACATTTCCAAATTTTTATATTCGTATCATGGATCTCAAATTTCAAAAAACATACCATTTCATATTCAAACTTGTGTGAAAAATCCTTTTCCAGAAACACATTTATTCATCCCTTGATTTTAAGTCCCTAAAATTTGGAAAACATTGGGAAATGACACCACATTAAATTGTTTTTTTCACCACGAGATTATCCATTCCATTGTCATGATTCTAATCACTATATTCAATAACCATTATTCAGTTTTCATAATTAATTCCACTATCATGACTTATATCCAATGATATATCTGCTTTAGCATCACTTTAATTACAATGAGATGTACTGAAACATTTCCATCTTCTAGCATCATTATTCCATCCAATAAAAACTATATATGATTGGCATCATCATTTCACCCCCATTCATTCATAAGGCTTGCATAACATATTATTATAACTTATGATATTGGAGAAATACATAAAAGTAAAGCATCTTCTAATTTTAAATTAATGTGTAATCCATTGACATCATATAATTCCATGCACTTCCATACACTTTTCTCTTCTTCAACCATCATTCTCTACTTCATTCAAATCATATTATTATTTTCTTCATGTATTCTCTTGCATGGTTCTCATGAAATCAAGAATCATTTAATTATCTTCTTCAAATCGTCATTCTTCTTCAATCATCCTCATATGGACGTTAATTCTCCATTAATCCTTGTTTTAAAAAATGTTTCACCATGGACAAAAGTTAATTGGAGTTTATATCACTTCAACAATGGAATGAAATGAACTTCAAAGAGAATTTCACAATTATGAAATCCATTGATTTGATTCTAGCTCAATTCTCCAAGAAACCACACTCTGCCAATCTCCATTAACTTTTTATTCCTTCTTCATCTCCTTCTTCATTTTGACCAGAATTGACAACTGTATCCAAAAAATACAATCTCCATACACAATGTGGTCCCATAACAATGTACCTTCATTATATTCCACTGTAAGTGTTGTATTCCAAGAAACGGTGCCTCTTATACAACTATATAGAACAATGGTGAAGGAATGTTTTCTTATATAAAGCCTCATAAGGTGAAATCCTTATCTCCAACATATAACAATTATTTTAGTTGAATTAAAATAAGTTTATATTACTCACCCACTAGTCTATCAAACATAGATTTTTTCTATAATTATATCCTCAAGAACCTGAATCATGCGCGCTATATGGTCATCTGTCTAAGTGTGGTATGTTGTGTATAGAATATACTATGTACCCAAATCACTCTATAAAATCATCTAGAAATGAGATGTAAATTGTACATCCATATAAGATTTTGTGTTCTAAGGAACATGGTGAAGTCTCATTATCCAATGGATATAAAATCATCCTATCTCTTCTAAAAAAATGGTCTCCCTTGTTAGACAGAAATGAGAGTCTATTGTGAGAATGTGAACAACAACCCATAAACCATAACTTTCTCTAGGAATCCTTGGAATCCCAATCGAAAAATCTGTCACTACATATTCTAATTTACACTCATGAATATGTTACATTAATAAATTTCAAATTGAATTATGGTGATGTTTTTAAACTTAAGATAGGTATAACACCATGTAAAAAACCAAATACCACATGTTTCATACCATGTCACCTATATTGACAACACAAGTCATGTAAATCATCGTAACAATGTGTTGTATTTCTGATGGTGAGGCCCGAAACTATTTCATCAAGTCGTTGTATAAATATAATTGAAAACAAATAAAAGCATGAAGACATATAATTTCATCCATCCCCACATTCCAACAAATATGCATGTCCTCGCCCACCACACTCTCTCATAAGACAAGGCCCTCCAAATCGGATAATTATCTCATCCTAAATCAATCCAATAGTGTGGATGTATCATTCAAGGATTAGAGAAATGTTTTTACATCATCACCCTTGACCTCAACATGAATCTCTATGAAAACTCCATAAGGTTCCACTCACTACTAGATTCTTAATCTACATATATTTGAGTCCTCTTGCTCAGTGAATTGTCCTCTATATTTTCATTACCATGCATATAGGTAAGTACGATGTCAAAAAAATTTAGTAACTCATCCCATCATAATTACCTATAATTCACTCCATGTAGTGTAGATATATAATTCAGGCTATTACACTCCTTTTACACTACAAAAAAAATATCATATTAAATAATTCCTCCAACGATGCCAGGTATATACAACCTAACCAAACGTGAGATCATGAAATGGTTATTTTCACTCATGTGGCCTCAAAAATTGAGACATTTATTCAATGAATTTCTCTCCCAAAATTAAATATTCTATATTATTGATACTTGATGGATAAGAATTTATAATTTATCTTCTTCCTAACTATGGAAGAATCAGGACTTATGCTATATTTAGTCTCACTTTGATCTTTATAAATGGTTTCGCTTAAGTATATTACCATATAAATATCATATCCTTCCTATTAAATCACATTATAGGTTATTCTAGGGGTGATAAATATATAATTAAATGTATGGAATGTCGTTCTATCACTATGAAACATTTTATATCAAAGTCATTTTTGGTGTTCTCCATAGAAAGTAAATATCTTATTTTCTCTGGTTCAACAGATACTTATTACCATGAGATAATATTATCCAGTATGTGAATTTCATCAATCTAGTAGTGTCACTTTTTAGGTTATAATATAACAAATCCTCTCTCTATGTATCCAAAAATATATCAATAATATTGGTAGGGTTGTGTTGATTATGAGAATACAACAGTATTTCATCAGTGAATACAACCAAAAATAAATATAGATAATTTTGGAAGACTCGCTTCATCAAATTCAGAAAAAATACTACCACATTATTAAGACTAAAAGACACAAATATATACTCATATAGAAAACACCTACAATATAAACATATATTAGGTACTTATATAGGTATAACATGCCCATGGTAATTATATGATCTCAAATTAATCATTGTGAATACCACAACTCATTGGATATTGTCAAAGTGATCATATATATGTGATAGGGGATACCTGATTTTAAAAAATATTTGTTTATATGTTATATAATCCACATATAAAACAATGATACCATCATCCAATTACATTATAATAGAATGGTGAACCCCATGGAGAATTACTATGTCTTATAAGTCCTTTTCATCAATTAACTATAGATTTATATTTTGTTCATACAATCTCGTTGTACTCATCATGTAATGATTAATGGATACCCATGAATCTCATATAACTAGATCAATAAATAACTCCATCACTCTCTCTTGAGGTAGGTAGAAAAAAATTTCTGAGATAAAATCCTAGAAATAATAAAACATTAAAGGATAGCCCAATTGAAACATACCCAAATCATTCAGATATAAACAAGGTATCTAAAATAAGATCCTTCAGAACCCATGATACATGGGTCATGCTCTCCCTACCATGAAATACCATCTAATCATTTGAATAGAATTATTTACCTCTTATAATGTTATGGTAATAATATTGTAATAAAATCGATATAGGATTGATATGAAACTAAACATTCCGTACTGAGAATTAATTCAATCCCTATTATTATGAGGAAAAAATATTCCTTATAAAGTGACACCCTCATATAATATGGGGAAAATATTGCCCCATCATATGTTATTTGTTCTAACCCACAATGATGTATCTAATGACATAATGATATCAAAAATTTGATAAATAAGACAATGTATCGTAAAAATAGAAACAAATATTAAATAATTAGAAGAACCTATCTCACAAAGGGTAGATTCTAGAGTAGAGTATACTAAGACCATACCTCTCACTATAGAAGATACATTACTGTGCACCTCAATAGTAGCCTTTATAGAATATATCATCCTTTCCAAATTTCCCTATGAAAAAACCTCACTAATCAATGAAATACCACTCTATTGTATCGGTATAACAAGTACATGGATGCCTCACCCCTAAACACCACCTCAACATTGATGTTAAGAACTATTATAGAAAAAAATATGACAAGGAGTTGTGAATACTTCCCCAGAACCTAGAGTAAGTGTCTATCCCCTTCCACTGACTGTTGGATGGATGTTACTAACAAAATTTTATTCATGGGCCATCATTCTACATGCATAGAACTAGAATTTGTCTCAATCACATTGATTCCACATATATACACATCACCAACACTAGTAAAACCATACAATCCTCTAATCACAAACAACCTAACATGTAATATTATCATTATAACCCTAATACGGGGCATTTAGTTAGATGAAACTGGACCACATCACTGAGGGGAGGAACTACCTTAAAATTTCACCAAACTTCCTTAGGTTCAATTCAATAATATGTTTATAATTCATTATCACATTAATTTTTTACAATAATATAACATTGAACCATGATTAAATGACATTTATGAGACTATCAGTGAAGATTCTAAGCCTATATGTGGTACCAACTAGATAAATATGTGATATGGTTGATGGTATATCAGATGTGTGTAGTATTGCATAATGGTCATTATGTCCTACTACATAAGCATAAACAAACCAGAATTTTCATCTCTTAGGATCTCAAAAAATAAGTAATCATAGAACCTATTTTTTAAATACCTCCAATCAATAAAATGTTGTTTATCATACTGTTTCAAAACATACTAACATATGTTAGCTAATACCAAAACATATATGTTTGGAACATAACTCTCATATCATGAGATTACACCAAATGATTGTAAATTAAAAATATAATCATAATCCACAAAGCAGCTACCTATAGACTTCCCTCTCTAAAAAATGTGGTTTGATTCTATGACTTAATCACATGACTTAGCTCTTCCATAGATGATAGGATTTGTGAGCCTCTTTGTATAGTATTCTTAGTGAGCATGAATGACTCGTAGAACTATGCCTCACCCCAAATATCTATTAAAAACACATGATTTGAAGCTGGAAGTACATGAGTATCTAATGATATCTCATTTCCCACAAACTATAGACTATGATATTAACCAACCTCTTATAAAATGGTTGAAAGACATTATAGAGGCATGTATCTATAATGAGAAGCATATTCCTCGAAATTCCTTAATAATGACAATATCACAGTTCATAATCATAGGATTGGTTGATGCCTTACAATAAATCTAGGTCTAGGTAAAAGGAATAAACCCTACAAACAACTAATGACTCATCCAATTACCCACTCTAATGCTGGGTCATGATTAGGATCCCTATTTTATTGTTCTATTTCATTAAATTTCATAGTTATTTACATTTATATTTCTAAAAGATTTTAAAAAATGGGGGAACCACATCCAATCCACAAGAACACATATAGGTCATGAACCAAAATATATCATACACTTAATCCAAATCAAAATAAATTCCAATACATCAAAAAGGTGGTTTGTGACTCAAATTACCAATACAAAATACTTAGTGTCTTCTATAGCCTAATTAAGAAAACAATATTTAGATTACTAAAGCACTTTAAATACCATCTATTTTTCTCAACTTTATAAAAAACCTATTATTCATATTTCTATTTAATCACCAATGATGGAATAATAATTTCATGTAGTCACATAATTCATCATTTATATCACTGAATAATTCATGTAAATTTAACGATAAAAGGTTTCTAAATGATTCATGAGATGGAATACCCTCATATCAATGAGAAAAAAATAAAATATACAATCATAATAAACATAAAATTTAAATTGAAACAGCTAATGTTGGGATAAAATAAACTATAATAAGAAAATAAAAAATAATTGTCCCATGAAATTTTTATTTATCATATATGTCGATTAGATACTACAAGAATATATTATTATGAAAATAAAATACATACATCATATCATTTCAATTTTCAAAAAATAGTAAATCTAAAAAATAGGGCTCAAATAAAATTTTAGAGAATCCCGAACATGGTGCTACTAAATGGTTCCCCAAGTTAGTTCTTCAAATGGTCTATAAAACACCCCAGCATATGCTAAAGGATGCCGAATACCATCTGGGGTCTATGGTGTGTCTATGGGGAGACTATGCCCCAATTTTTTACTATAACGCAGTGGAATGAGCATATCAATCACGTATAGAAAGTACAAAAAACTGAAAATTTGATAAAATATAAACACTTATACGATTTTAGTAACAAATTACCAAAATAAACAATTCAAATTATGATGATCATGTTATATCTCTTTAAAAATGGATAACTAATACATGGAAACATGAAAACATAAGATACATGTATCAAAATACAAAAAATGACATAGATTTACTAACTCAAGAAAACATCACATTCCTAGACTGTCCTTATGCTCTCTTACTCTTAAAAATAAAACAATCAATCATTCTACTACAATCATTTATCCTAATTCCAATCTAAACCAAAAAAAATCTATCTTGGTACCAAAGGATTTCAGAAATTGGTTGTATGATATCACCCATAAGGACACAAAAAATGGTGTCTATAACATTTCCACTCTATATATTATAAACAAATTCTTTTTTCATTATATCACATGTATAACAGTAAAGAAAATATGTGTGATCATGTTGAGACTATCATGGATCCCTTTAGGTTATAGTATATTTCCCAGAAAATATGGTGGAAATAAATAATAAATATATAAATGATATAAATTCTATTCTGTTAGCATTATACTAATACCAATACAAGGGTGATCAATAGGTGTAAAAAATATCAACAACTAAAATTTCATGTAATAAAATGTAAAACATCATCATCATCTTATATAGAGTAATAAGTTTATTAACCCAGAGGGCTGGATACAATGTATAGAATACAGTGGTACCATTATCGTGCCCCATAATCATTTAGTTGTAATCACAACAATGACTTGGTTAGAGTCCAAAGAAAATTTCAATAGTGCATTCCAAATATAATTTCATGAAAAAATATATGAGGGGTATCTATTCCTCTGGAATCATATGGAATGAGGATCTAGTTCGTTAAAATATCAAAGGCATCCACTACAATAAATAAAATCCACTAAAGGTAAACATCCATGGAATATATGGAATCCTGGTCGAATGAACATTCCAAAGGAATCCTTTATCATTTAAATCCATCATTCAAGATATTAAATCATTTTAAAACAATTAACATTCCATATGTTCATCCAACTCAAATCCAGAATTTCCATTTTATACATACAACACTTTTATTCATATTAATTCACCGGTAAAGGTGGATCCAATATTCTCCTAACATTTCAATTCATCTAATTCCATTATGTTAATATTAAAATGTAAAAATGTAGATAAAAACCTTAAATGATTCATTAATTTTTCATTAAGGCTCCCAACTGATTGAAGAGATAAAACAATACCAAATTGTTTCTACAATATAGGAAAAAAAATTTAACACCCCATTAGTAGAAAATATTAGGGATAAAACATAAATCAATCACAATGTTACTAATGGGAATCCTAAACAGGTTACAATTCAATAAATTTAAGATATAAATTATTTTCAAGGGATATTAACAAAATTAAAATATTTTTCATAATGGGAACATTGTTTAAAAAACAACAATATTTGATGGAATGGAATAGACCACCTATGATAGGTCCATAGTAGAGCACATTCCTATTATCAACCTATGATGTTGTTTATATAACGAAAAATAGAATAGTACAAAACCTAATAAATAAGAAATTTTAACCTATTAAATAATAACCCTATCAATATGATGTTAGGGTAATAACTGAAAAATCTCAATGAAGAACATACCGGTGCAGATATAGTGAGAGAGGTGGTGTAAAAATCTAAGACTGGATGCATATTTCATAAAAGAATATGATCATCCTTCAATATTGAATAATAAAAGGAAAAAATCCTACCATTTTTATTAGAAAATATAAATACAGTGGTTGGTTTATTTTAAATAGAAATGGTTGAAATATAATAATTTACACTTAATTTTTTTGATCTCTTTTTTTTGCTTCATGGTTGGCCAAATCATTCAATAACCATACACCCATATCTTTTTCAAGTAGGTCTATCACAAGCATGGAACACTGTTAGAAATATATTCTTATTCCATTAAAATATCCTCAATTAAAAAACTATAAATAAACCATGATAGAGTTTGGTTTGAGTGAATGGTTTAATCAAACATTGTAGCCTCCCTCATCCATGAATCTAAATCGCCACGGTTTACTCAAATGGTGTGGCATTGTTTGCAAGAATTATACTAACCATGCGACCCTTTTATTTATTCAATAACTGAGCCTATGAACTACGAATTGGACTCAAAAACACTCAAAACTCAGGTAATCTCATTATAAGCTCACATTTGGTCAAAAATAAGGACCCAAGGTAACTATAAAATATATTTAACTTAGTAGAAAACTAGTGTTCTTACACACTAACATTTTGGGATGATGTTAGTTAAATGTAGCATATTGAAAATGATCATTTAGGGGAAGAACATTTGAATGTGAATAATTTTAAGAATAATATTAGGGTTTCTCAAATAAAGAAAAAGATATATATAGGTAACCGAAGGGGGGATATTTAGATTCTGGTATTAGATCATGTTATTTATATTATCTATATATTATGGTTATATAATGATTGAAAAAAATAAATAAGAAATGTCCTAGTTAAGTCAAATCATTTAATTTGTAAAATAATTAGGGTCGTATATTACTTTAAAAAAATTCTACCTACCATCTCTAAATATCATGATGTGATTTAAATATCTTTATGGATTAAGTATATAAAAAATCCAATACATGTTCTAGCCTATAAGAATATCAAATTTTAAGTGATTTATCTATCTGTAAACAACCTATCCATCTTTTGGACACTAGAGAATACGTTCTATGGTATTAGACAACTCTTCAGGTAATTGTATATTAGATAGATAATACGAAAGAAAGACAATAAGGGAATTAAAATGATCTATGACATGTACAATCTGAATATATTACTGGGGTGATATTTTTTAAATTTCCATGATAAATTTTGAAGTTGTTAAGAATATAAGACCCAATATTCAATTATAATAGGGATTTCATACATGAAAATCAATTTCATGGTTTACATAGTTTTAGACAATACTATGAATAAAGAATTTATAAATTTCAATTATTTATATTGACAAACGTATATAAATATTTTATTTATCCGATATAGTATATCATTCTTTGAAATTTTATGATGTTTCAAAAACAATTCATTTTTTATGAATGATGAAGAGTAATGATTTTAGAAAAAACTAACCTATATATGAAATTGTAGATATCTAATTATAAAAAGTAATATAAAGAAACTTTTTTTCAATAAGAAATAAGTATTTTATATATATTATATTTTATATTAAAAAATATTGTTGAATATGGATATATATTATTATAATTTTTTAAATCCATGTATTGTAATTTTTTTAATAAAATTTATTTCTTGTTCTTTTATTATAATAATTTTGTTTTATTATACCATTGTGTTTTAATTTTATGTTAAATAATTTTTTTATCAATTTATTCATCATAGTCTATTTTATTTATTTTTGATAAAAAATTTAATATACAATACATCAAAATATTTTGACATCTCGAAACATACATTTTTCAGCAAAATTTTCCATTCCCTTTTTACAACATATAAAAAAATTAATTTCTATAACGTATAAAAATTCAATATTTTAAAATTTATTAAATTTTAATAATTATAATATTTAATAGTATTTTGTAAATTGAACCTAATTTTAAAAAATAATTAATTGTAATGATAGTAAAAAAAAATTCCATGAGGACAATTATAACAGGATAATATGGGCTTAAACAATTAAGTAAGTATATAAATTTTTCTTATAAATTTATAATTATCATTATATTTTTGGACATAGAGACTAAATATAACATCTTTTAACAATTAAAATTTTTAATTCACTATCTAATGAAAAAATAATTATATTATAGAAATCATTTATATAATTCCATGTGTGTCATTTCCCCCAACTTATAATGTGGACCACATATCCTTTCATCATCAATCCTATTGATGATATTAAATGAAAAAATACATGAAAAAAATAAATTTTAATCCTTCCACCGAAGGAAAAAGAATCAACGGTGTCATCAACGGAAATACAAAGAATGCATACATTGTAATGAAAAGACTTGTTCATAATGAATATGTATAACTTTTAATAGAGTAATTTCCTAAAATTTATGGTTGATGAATA
This sequence comes from Viscum album, assembly GCA_963277665.1. Classification (NCBI taxonomy): domain Eukaryota; kingdom Viridiplantae; phylum Streptophyta; class Magnoliopsida; order Santalales; family Viscaceae; genus Viscum; species Viscum album. Next base: position 412,940,328 of record OY728144.1, on the reverse strand, counting down.
ATTTAAATTCATATCTTCTCCAACAAATATAAAATAAAAACCATGCTTGGGTGGAATTATAGATTACAAACTCCACATTGCATCGTAATTTATATTCCATCCCATCTATAAATCGATGGATATAAATATTTAAGTAGTATATATATGTGTGTGTGTGTTAATTATGCAATCTATTTTATTCTAAATATATAATACATCATTTAACATCAGATCCTTCAACTCATTAAAAAATGATTATGTCGCTCATACGTATGTGTGGACTACCTGCTCACGGTGTGATGTGATCGATTTTTTATGCTCTTTCATTTCAGGATAATAATAAATATGTTAATAATTAATAAATATATTATCAATATATTTATTAACATGATCTATATTATGTATCTATAATACACATGCACTAGAAAAAACAATCAAACATAAAAGTACAAGGAAAATAAAATAATAAACACTATAAAAAAAATATTTTAATAATGAATTATTAAGGGATGAGTGTTTTAATGTTTTGAATGGAATATATATGACATTTTAGGTAATTATATTTTTTCATACATGTTTATTTATGTGGGTTTATATATTAGTTTCATTTTTACCATATTTGGAACTCTGGATGAATGGAATAATATTTCAATTGAAATATATCCTTTTTTCAAATTTAGTCAGGAATAGTATCCTTCAATGTTAATATATTCTATTAAAAAATTATTTTTATTTAAATATATTAATGTTTAAAAAAAAAATTTAACTATTATTTTATATTATTTAAATTTTTTAATAAGTAATAATCTTCTCCCTTTCTAAATAAGATAATTTTTTTTATATTTTTTCATTGTAATCACAATTTTTATGTTTACCAAAATGGAAATGTATTTCTATGTCATGACTAAATTTTTCATTGTAAATTAATTTTCTAAATTTCATTTATCATTATGAAGAATGTTTTTCCAAAATACATTATATTTTATTATGCTATTAATAATTGATTTTTAAATGAAAATTGAATTGTACTAAATAAATAATCATATCTTAATTTAAAATTGTTTTCATCTTTTAAATTATCATTTAATGAATATTATAATTTACAGTGGATATAATCTTACAATTTACCCCCATATTCATTATTATATATTTTTATCATTTTCAATTGGTAATAATATTACATTATCTTTGATTATTAATGCAATAATGATAGATATTATTTATTATGTAAGGCACGAAATATTGTATTTTTTATTCATATGAAGAATTTTTTTGTTATATAATGTGATGAGAGAGTATGTAAATATCATTGCATCAGAGTTCTTCAGTAGGTATCAATACATTAAATATTTTTGGTAATTTGTATGTGGGTTGTTAAATTATGTTTGATATCATAGCATGATGCCTCAATTATAACATTAACATAGACAAAATTATGTATTTCATAATTATGAAGCTATTAATATAAATTAAATTATTCGATTAATTATGTTTTCCCCAGAAATATTCAATAATATATGATTATTTAATAATTATTTATTCTTATAATTATTTTCATTCTATAATTATTATTTAATATCTTATACTATATGTATTATTTTAATGGGTATCTAATATAATCAATTAATATTATTTCATTTCACTATGATTATTGGAAGCATATTATGATTTATATGGGTTTATATGGTTGAATGAATAATTATTTTCATAATGATTGTATTATGCTATATGTTTGTTTTTCAAATTTTTTTATACTACATTATGTTTCATGTTTTCCAATAAATATATACTATTTGAATCCTCACTATGTGAACCCTATTATCAGTTGAATATTTAAAAATGAATCCATCATCATTCGATTTTATATATAGGGGTTGTTACCATTGATATTTAATAAAATAAATCAAATTCACATTACGATATTTCCTCTACAAAATTAAAATTTATATACCAAAATTATGCAATCGGGGTGGCCATTGCATATCTAGGTTCCCATGGAATATCCTTTGATAGTTTTTTGGGAATAGGTTTTCCAAATATGGTTAATATACCATATTCAAAAATGATAAATTTTATAAACATTGTTGTAATAATCTAATATGATTAGAATTCTAGAGAAATAAAATATCATATTAAACAAATGATAGATTTTTTTTAAAAAATTCAATTAATGAGAGTAACTGTTAAAACTTATTTGATTATCTTGACTTCACAATATAATATTTATGTGATTGTGGAAAATCAAATTCATAATAATTACATTATAAAATAAATATCCAAACACACTAAATGTAATTATGTATTAGGTCATTATTTTAGTTGGGTAAAAAAATATAATTTAATAGGGAAAATATAAATTATATTCCACTCAACCATCGATAATAATTTTTCATAGGTTGTGTGTGTGTTAATGATTATCCTTTTATAGTCTCCAATATGTTTCTCTAATAATGTAATTATATATTTGTATCAAAAGTTGAGATGTTTTGTAAATAAAATAATTCTATTCTTTTGAATATGATTTTATATAATTAATTTCTCCAACTAATTTTTATTATATATAATATCTGAATTACATATTTATGTTGATAATTCCATAATAAATGATTGATATAAAATATTTAATGTGATATATATCTGTTTAAGTGCTATGGGGAATTAGCTTCTATATTAGTGGTTTGTTTGATTGATATATGTCAACCTATAACCTTAGTTATATTAATAGAAAATATTTAATATAATTATTTAATAAATATAAATTAATTTTTCACCAGGTTTTGTTGAAATAAAATTTTAAAATATTATTAATAACATTAATTATTAAATATATAAATATGAGTGTTTTTTATGGAAATGGAAATATTTTCAATTTATATTTATATTATATAAGATGATATTATAATAAAAAATAAAAATATAACGTCTACATTTGATTAATACCCATTATCCATTATTATTTTCATCATGGTCATCAAAATGAAAAAAACATTAAATGAATTTATATATATATATATATATATTGCTAAAATCATTCTATTGTGAATCATTTTATAAATTTAATCCATTTTAGATAAGAAATATTTCCAAATAATCATTAAGTAGAAAAATTAGAAATAATTATAACACTATTGGATCTAATACATTATGAATAAATATCTTACCTTAAACGTTACATAATATTGATTATTAGTCATGAATTTACCTTAATTCACATTATAGATCATTTTAAGTGTATAGTTTTAGAGTATTTAGAAATATCTAATACATTATAAAATAATATAATAAATAATATATAGTTCTCAAATGTATAATATTTTTTCACAATATAAATTTTTTTATTAAATAAATTATGATATCATTAATGAATACACTAGAAGATAATGAATTGCACCTCTTATAATCCCTTAACCATCATTTAATCATTTTAAAAAGATTGAAAATTTTTGAATTAATATAAAAATATCATTAATGGATAAAAAATGTTTTAATCATTTATTATACTAATAAAAGATTTATATTTATTAAAAAAATTCTAGAATGAGATAATTTTATCCAAAAAAAGGAATAATCATTAAAAAATAAATATAATTTTTTTACAAATTGAAAATAAAATTATTTCTATGAAATTTCATTTCAATCAAATGAAATTTCAGTAGTTATATAGGGACATCATAACTTTGAATAAATAATGATACCTTAAAGAAAATTTATAGTTTAGAATTATCATATGGCTTACATAAAATATATTTCTCCTAAGACAATAGTCCTTACGTAATGAATTGGAGTGATATCAAGACACACATATCATATAATCTATAATTATAACACCTAGGGCCCTCTGGTTACACCATTCATTTATAATTTTCAAGGACCACAATATGAAATAAAAAATTTCATCACTTAAAATTCATTTTTAAAATTTTATATAAAATAAATTATATATTAAAATAACATTTTCATTCAAAAGTGAAGATTTGAATACATAATAAACTATTATTTTAAAAAAATATTTTATGAAAAAAATACCCAGAAAAGAAATTAACATTTTCCATTTATGAAAACATGAAATCATTAGATGGTATCCAAATATAAAATAATGACTGCACCTACAAGAAATTCATTCTCACCATTTACGTTTCGAAAAAATATTCTTTTCTCAATGTTCAAAACAATAAATATAAAACATGTAAAAATATTATTACTGAAAGAATTATTATAACCCATACTGAGATTTTTATTCTCATCCCAAGTTTTGTGAAATGTTTTTCACAGGTCAAGGGAATGGTACGTGATATGATGATAGTGTCAAGGAAGTGTCAAGAAAGAATCCATGCTTTATTTTAAATATTTTTCCGTTGATGGGATAAATGAATACTATTTTTATGTAACCACTTTGTTTAAATGTGGAATGAAATGCAAGTTTTATGTTCTAATTTTCTAAAACTGTAAACCTGAAAAGATCCTCAATGTGTAATCTTGTAATAACTCAAGATTAAGTAAGGATTAAGGTCGGGGCCTTATATATCATGTATCCAATCCATCGTTGGGAGAACATTCATTAAATCTATAACTATATGCACCCTTTTCCAAAGAGGAATATGTAATGAATATATAAATCCTAGTTGCATTTGGTGATCTACCTTAAACTACTGATAGATGTGGATTCTCATAAAATATCATCCACTTATATTTAAATACCATTCTACGAAAATTGTGTGTTCATATCCTTATACTAAATATATATATTTTAGTTTTTATATCCCATCATGAATATAGGTAATCCTTAATAATTTCATCTTGAAATGCCATAGTAATGGCCATAAAATCTCAAAATAAAAAAAATTAACACCCATCAATATTCCATTCCATAATGGTCTCCACACAATTGATTTTTAAAATCAACATAACATATTAAAAATTTGATGTATGCATTTCCATAACCTTCTAAAAAAATTAATAAAAGAAACTATAAATAGAACCAAAATACAACATAATTCATCACAATCCAAGGGAATATTGGCTATAGTGGACATCAAATTTTAGTGATCCTAATCTACATTTCCCTACTAACATTAGGTCCTCCCATTTAATGCATCTTCTACTATGTTTCCTTTAGCCAATGTACACAATGATTGAAAAAAAAATTGTAGATACATCATCCATATTTTTTGTCTCAGGTTTGAATATCATTCTGGGAAAATGTATTTCAAAATCATATTATTTTTTAAAACCATAAATTTCTCCATAATTAGTTAATCATACCATGTATACAAATAATGGACTATAGTTTCTAATTAGAACTAATTTATTCGGTAGTTCATCATGAATAATCATATCATCCATGAACCATATGCTTCAGCATAATCTCCATGTATGAGAACACAATCATTCATTGATCCCAATGCATCATAATATGCCATATAGCCATGCCTTAATTCATGAAAATTCTATATTCAGGATGATGTAAGGGGATCCTAATACTATTGGAAATAATTATGACAGACCTCATTAAAAATTAATTGTACATTTTCCTTATCAATGAGGTTACTGTTATATCATTTCATGAAAATTCATCAACAAAGCATCGATAATAATCAACTGGGTCATGTATGCTTCATTTATCAAGGACATTAAATGATATTTTATAGTATTTTATGACCCCTATTGGTTAAGGATCTGACAAAAAAGATATTAAAATTATTATATGGACTATTAAACATTCATCTTGTATAACAAAATAAACACTGAATGTTTTTTATATAGACGATGATCCCACTGAATTTCCAACACTATCACCAAGTGTTTCACATTCGCATCCCTTGACTTCAAATAATCCAATATGTAATCTATAAACACCACTACAATAGAGTCCATGTATATTTTATTTATTTTATTTATCATTTATATTATATCTAATGGAAAATTCCAAAAAAACATTCATAACTACTTACATTTAATGGAAATATACAATCATAAAATATTTCTTTGGAATATATCTATCTCTCTACCAACAATTAGTGATATCACAATCATAATTCAATTTCCTAGAACCACTGGGATCCCCATAATTTTTTATATAGTCCTTAAATTCATTCAAATGGATATCATATGTTATAATAACATGGTTATGATTATGATCATTAACATACTTCTAAAGAGTCCACTATTTTTATTTCAGGTACAAAGCTAGTGATTCCCATCGAGATTTACTAGGACAAATGAGCTATTTTATTTCAATATCATTCAACTGATCAATAAATTCCATCAATTATATTGTTCTCATCCAATAATATGGAACTAATATAGGACTATTCCCATGTACTATATCATTTCTAAAATCTAGTTATCTTGTGGGTTGTAGCCCAAGATAATTATTTTGAAAAACATCTATAAATTAATAGAATTTTACAACAAAACCACAAATCAAACCACACACATGGATTCTATTTTCAATTACATCATTTTGTATGATATTGTTCCATTTGTGGGTACCAAAATTTCCACTAAACATGTAATTATATTATGGTATCCTCTAAATATATTCTTGATTCCATTCGTAGTTTGAGAAAGATCCCTAAGAGTATAGTAGTGGATATGATACTTTAAAATTGTCAAATAATACAAATGGAATATTATATCATAGAAATCAAAATCACTCAAAGAGAAATCCCATATCAATTCATACCCATATAAAATTATATAACATCATTTTCAAATAATGGATCAACATTTAATTTTACTATTTTTGTTTTGATATTTCAAAATAGAATGCATCGTCTAGGCATGAAAACCCAAAATATCACTAGCATGGTCACAAAAAAATGAATGTGATACATCTATGATGAAAATTTCTTGTTAAAGCATATAATTCAATAGAACCATACAAATCATTTTCTATCTTCCATTTTTAATACGTAAAATTATTTTCCCATATCTCAACAATGTATCACATATATCACTTTAGAAGTTATTAATATTTTTAAATTTGACTGGTTGAGGATTCATGGAATTTAATGATTCATCCTGCCTAGCCTGATTTTTCTAACAAGAATTATTCCTCTTCCAACTCCCCGTCAAAGAATAGGTGAACTGTGAAACATGAAATGTGTCCCTATAAAAAGAATTTAGAGTAATAAAAAATTATTTCTCATGATGTCAATTTTTTTTCAATTGTGATATACTCTAGGTGATTCTATAAAATCTCATAGTGAATGAGAATAATATCAACATTGAACTCATATCGACCAACTATTTTTTATGAAGAGTCACCAATACTTATGTTTGATTTTGAGTCATTCCACTAACTTGGAAATATGTTTCCATATTCCTCTTATCCCCACAATCAGATATCCTACCATTTAATATATTTTTTTCATATTTTTTTCCACCCATTTTTATTGTGAATTATATTTCTTCCAATTCCTCTATATTGAAAATCAATTCATAATATTTTATATAATGAAAAATGTTTATTGATCAAATCATCGGCATCTTTCTCGATTAAAAAATTCTTGCCTTCAAGGATTGACATTCATCATTTGTGGGTGAATAGAGTAGAAAATATCTAAATATAATAGCACATTCTATAACAAGATATTATACAACTTAAATAAAAAAAATATCAATTATTTTATTATCTATTAATGTGTGAGGATATTATTTATTGAGAAAAATTATTAAAAATTATCCAATGCTATGATTTGGTCTAATTTAGCCTTAATTTCTAAATCCCACAACTAGTATCCAAGATCTACTATAATATATATTGCAAACATAATTTTTATTTCAGTTAGTATCTATTTGAAAAAGATGATATGATTCATTATAATCATCCACATCACTTATATTTCTTGTTTCTAATTCACCTAGAAAGACTTGTGGACTCTGTTTTTGGAACTGAAATGAATGATCCACATTCTTTCGTTCATATCAATTATTCTGTCTATAATTTCCATGAAACTTATGGACAATACTCTGATCCTTCTATTGGTTCACCGATGGTTCATGAGAAACCCCATTCTCATTATCCATTAATTTTTGGTTCCTTTTAAGCCTAACAGGTAAAAAGTTATACAAAATAAAAAAATGACATTGTATTTCATTCTCTATATGTAATTGTTTTAAAATTTCAAATATACAACATCAAACATATCACTATAACGATTCAAAATAATTAATTATTTCTATTTTCTATCAATTTTTTAACATTACAAATATTTAATCAATATTTTTTTTAAACAAAATTTCCAGAAGCTTCCATTAAAAAATAATTCATTTGAAAATATATTAAAAAATTCAAATAATTTGTACCAAATCATAAATCATTATTGAAAATCGAATATCTACTACTAGTGGGAATCCATTTCAATAAATTTATGTCCTTATTTTCCCATACTGAAAACCCATTTTAATAACCCTAAACATGAAAAACATTGAAATTACATTAATTTTGAGTAATACATAATATATGACACATATAGATACACAATGGTAATATTAGTTTAGTGTCTATAGAAAATGGGAATCATAAACTACTAGTTTATAAAACAACTACATCATCCTATGAGTTATCCATCATAAATAGAACTCATTTTTGACACATCTTAGTTAATACCATTCTTCATATCATGTGGAAAAGAAACATAAAAATATGTGAGCTCAAATACTATATAAGAGTAAAAATGGAAAATTTTAAAAAAATAAACATAAGTATCTAATAACAGAAAACTAACATTTTAAAATTATTTTATGTATAACAAATACCATAATCGTGAGCCACAAAATATATCTTGGTAATTCATAAGTCCTAAATCATTATGGAATAAGAGCTATGTGATTGTTTCAAAAGTATAAAAATAGAATTGTTGATATCAGCATAAAATTGAAAATCATTTCTGCATTATCAAATTATCATTTACTAGACAATCATAGTAGAAAATGTTCATTACTAAACTAGGATTACATGTTGTTCCAGCCCTGTATTAATAAACGATATTTCATTTCCATTACAGTCCTATATTATTGAAATAGATATCACATTTCTTCGATTAATGACTATCTAATGAGATATAAATCGTTAATCAATGAATTTAAGGGAGATATACATACCAAATGTCTCATAATGAAAAAATTATTACATGTTCCACAATAATATAAATAATTCATCATAACTAAAGGGATAAATGAGTTTCCTTAGACAACATAATATTATCCATGTAAAACTAATCTATTTCAAAAATAACATTCATCATAATCACAATAAAAACAGATGAGTAATAAAGAAATTAGATGTGAAACAAAACCTTATCGAATAATTAAATCTTATATTGAAAATAAATTTGATATAACCCGTGAAATTAATTTTTGAAGACAATATCATATATTATTAAAAAACGACCTCTTTTTCCAAAATGTCATGATGTTTTAAAAGAAAAAATGTATTTTTATATAAACTTGAAATCCTATAAAGAAATATTAATGGAAATAAGGATTTATAAAAACATATAAATCCATTCATTCCATATAAGTTAAAAAACATTTTCTGAATTCTTTTTGCTGAAAAAAGTCCAAAATTACATTGTAACAATGTGTAAAAAAAGTCATTTCAGATGATTAAATAAAAAATAAAAAATGAGTAAAATTTACTATAAAAAATTGTATAAGGATGGATATAATAATTTTTAATACATATTTTGGAAGCATTAATAGGGATGAAAATTATACCATAGTACATAATTACGTATAAGAAATCTCTGATAATAATTAGATTGAAAAATTATCCCTTACCTTAGGCATGTTATCCTTTATATGTTGAAGCACCTGATTTATAATGAATTGAATGATTTCATTAACTTAATCAAAAAATTTATTCATCGTCATATTATCATCTATTTATTAACGAAATTATTACCCATCCTTTGGGTATTAACTAATTTATTTTCATATTCATTTTCTTTCGAATAATTTACACTTCCAAGGTAATATTTATATCATTTAATGAAATATAATAGTGTAATATATATCTTAATTATTAATTCAATTAATTTTTATAATCATGATTTAATAAATATCATGTACAATGAATCACATTGCATCATGGAGACTGTAGGTCATACGTACTCACAAGCAACGATGCCATTCCCAAAATTTTGAAATTGTAAATAAGTTGAATATATGTATTTTCTTCCAAAATAAATATCATGTTATTATAATCTTATATAGATAACATTTCAATCATTATATACATTCATGTAAAATTGTGGTGAATATCATATTACACTATGATGTGGAGATGGTATGTTGTACGTACGTGTGCATGGTGATTTCATTTTTCATAGGATGGATATATGGTGAAATTTGATTGATTCATAACCATAATAATATGTCATCATATAAATTATGATTTATTTATCACATTATAGTGGAATAAAATCATGTAGAAGTTAGATAAGATGAACTAATATAAATGAATCATTATAGAATATTACTTTTTCATTGATGTTCTCCCTCTAAATATACTGTTAAAGGGACTAGACATGGTATTTTGAGAATACCAGAACCTCTAAATTATAATTGGGGATGATTAGAATGTAAATGATCTTGGGGTGGCTAATTATTAATGATATAGGTGTAGTTAATTGTTAATGAAGAAGGTTCACATTTATAATTGAGGCGAATGACACTTTTGGAATTTAAAAAAGTATTAATTTATTATAATTTAAAACCACGTAAAAAATGTCCAAAATGTCAAAAATTTATGTTTAAGCCATATAGATGGTTTTAATAAAATAAACAATAACATTTGAGATATGTTTTTATATCAATGTAAACCTTAACATTTCAATTTATCACTTAGTTATTCTATTTCATTTTAACTAGGGTAATAATTATTTCTATATTAAAAGGGTGAAATATTTAATTATTTGAGGTCAAATAAATCATAAATAATTATTAGGGAAAATAATATACCATATCATATTTTTTTATTTATAATAAAAAATTGTTTATTATTATTGAATAATTTAATAAAAAATTTAACAAGATAACCATAATATAAATATTAAAAATATTCAATTTTTTGACTATTAAAAATATAATGAATAGATGATGTCCTTAAATGTAATATTTTAATATATCTATCTGATTCGAACATAATCTATAAAATTAATTTAATAAATTAATTATTTAAAATTATATTTATTTTAAGGTATATAATAACATGATGTTTACATTTTCATTAACAAAATAATTTTAACATCAATTTTGTATCATTATTTATTTCTCTTATTTGACAAATAAAGTAAAATAAAATACTATGAAAAATATAAAACTACTTGATTTCATAATAATAAATTTAGTCAAATATATATTTTTGAAAATAAATCATAAAAAATGGTGTACATCTAAAATTAGACTGGGACCTGATTAATAAAACTTTAGAAAAATAATATAAGGGTCATAATACCTATATAAGTCTCCAAATGGTCCATAAATCTAAAAATAAATTATTATAGTTGATATATACCCTAATAATAATTTATTTCAAGTTTTTTAATATTTTAATTGTTATTCTCAATTTAATAAAAAAATCCTTTATTTTTCATCAAATAAATATTTTCGTAATCATCAATATATAATCCATTAAGGTAATTATTTATCTTCTAAAAATAAAATATAAATTATAATGATATCGAAAATAAATTTAAATATAGAATGAGTATTCATAAGTGAATTTATATTGTATATAACCTTATATTGGAAATCATTTAGTTATTTAAATTTTGGTAACAAATATTTATTTTTTAATAAAATAATAAATAATAAATACCCTAATATAATTTAAGAGGTTTCCAAAGTGTATAATTAGTAACCAAGTATGTTATTGGCCTCAAATATCTCCTAAATCCACATTATGGGATCTTCTATATATATTATATAATATTATATTTACCCATAGTATCTAGATTTAGCTTTTTTACCATACTAATTAAAATTACTAAAGACAAAATTCAAAATACAAAAAAAATTAAATAAATATATATTTAAATAATATTGATGAACTTATTTCAAATGTGGAATAAATTTAAAAAAATTCAAAACATAGAATTTATATTAATTAATTTTAATTTATTAATATTTTTAGAATGAAAAATGAAATTGAAAATTGAAAACATTCCAAAAGAATAAAATGTTTTTACATTAAAATTCAATGAAAAATTAATCTCAATGGATTAAATTATATTAAATGATAAAAATATATTCTATTTTTACAATAAAAAAAATTTAATAATATAATTTAACCATATAAATAATTTTTAAGAAAAATCTTGTTTTCAATTAAAATATTGTATTTTTACTTTTTATCAAAACATACATGTTTGAAATTTTTTTAAAAAATCATACAAATTAAAATTTTCTATACCATTTCCCAAAAATATGTTTATATTAGTAAATAAAATATAAAAAACTGTAAAATACATTATTAAAAATGGGTCTCCCATTAAAAGGGGGGAAATTTATTTATTTGATAATTACTTCTTTTATAAAAAAAATGAATTTTTCTTATATCATGACTAGAAAACAAATTAGATGAGTTATAAAAATTATATTGAATATCAAAAACATATATTTCATTAAAAAAACTCCGAAGTGCGTGATTTTATTATTTTATAAACTCGCTTATTTGCATTAATATAGATTTTAGAGGAAAGTTAATATTGGTCATACATGCCATTATAATGACATTACTAAAAGGTAACATAAATATATTTATTTTTTCACATATACTAGATATTAACTAAAATGAAATATTTCAAAAATACATAAAATTTTGTTTCACAAAATCCTATCATAGCATTTTTTATTCTACAAGCTAATTTTCCATTTCATAATGCACAAGATTATCAAGGATTAACATCCAACACATTTCATTAATGAAATAAAAAACCAATCTCATTAAAATATATGTGTTTCAATCTACCCCCCTTAAAAGGAATTTAACCATTTAAATCTAATAGGGTTATAAAAGTTTTAGTAATAAAATATTTATTTCATTGAAACCCACAATGTAAAAAATAATACAAAAACATTCTTTTTAAAAAGGAATGTTAGAATCATAATGGGTACCTAGGGTAACTCATCACTTGGTTTTCACAAAGGAGAAAATATTTTGAAGTGAAAACATGGATTTAGAAGAAAAATATAACTATCATATTCTGATGGATATTGATAGAGAAAATTGTAATGAAAAATATAAAAATCATATATCCATAAATTTGTGATGATATAAGGCATCATCTAAAAAATTAGATAATGAAGTGACGTGAAAAATTTTGTTTTTTTCATGATCATTCCCCTAAAGTTTAAGAAAATGCGAAGAAAATATATACTTGATTTCTGTATGGTCTGACAATTTGTCATGCCTTGATCAATTTCCGCATCATCTCTCATTCAATGAAATAAAAATGAATTTTTCATTCATGAATTGGTAACAGATCATTCAATCCTTAAATAAAATTATAGGGTATACCATCAGTCTAATATTTTCATAATAGAATGGTTATCACAAATAATAAAATATTCATAATTCCAACTATGGAGTGATAATAATTTATTCTCAGAACCGTCATCATAATTTTAATTTAAACATTCCATAAATTAATAACCATAAAATCCATTTGAACAATGAAAATACAATACTATAGAAAAATGTTCACTAGCACAACATTACAGTTATACCCCCATATATCATAAGGTATATATTTTTGGTCATATTAAAAATAATGTGATCAAATTCTCATGGATTCTATTGAGTTATTATAATGACAGAAAGTATTAAATATCCTTATTGAAACCATGTGATTTTCATTAATATTAGGTCTAAATAATTTAAAACTACATCCATGATAGAAAACACCACAGTTCAGTAAATCGTTTACCAATTCCATGTTAACTAATATTTTCTAATTTAAATATTACAATCAATAATATCATTATCCAAATATCATTATCTCAATTTTATGCTCATATTATGGATTATCCTTCCATTAATCATCTATTTTTCAAAAAACACACCACCAAATTAAACCATTAACTTTTCATGGTTAACAATACAACTCATTATAAACTTTTAAATACATGTATATGAACATAGTGAACCCCTAAATAGATATTTCATTATTATATAATATAAATAAAGATATTCTAAATCATTAATCTTTGATAATATTATATAAACATGTAATCATTCCACAACATCGTTTTCATACTCATCATTGCTTGTAGTAAACACATTTAATGTGCCTTTTTATTTTCCCATTAGATAATTTTTACATCGATCATCATTTGTAACCCTTATTTTTTGGATTTGGATAGAATAATTACATATTTACTACCACATGAACCATTGAAGGGCTGTAGTTTCATTCAGAGTAGAATTTTATCTATTCCCATAATTATATACCTTCTTCCCATTACATTGGAAATCATGTAACCAATAAACTTCTTTTCCACTCATAAATACTTAACTATTACCTTTAATACAATCTAAACCATTATTCTAGGGAACGTGTTTAACATAAGTGAAGGAGCGTCTTCTTTTCACCATTGTCGTTAGATTTCCCCTCCAAAACTATCTTCTATTTTTTTTCCAAAACATAGGATTGATATATTATAACAAATACAATTTATAACATGATATTAAAACAGAAAATCTATTCATATCTAATAATGTATCATATATCTAACACCCTTATAAGACTGGGTTTTAAGGCACTAAATAATTAATCAAACATTACATTCACGTTTTTTATAATAATTCATGAAGAATACCTTTCAAGTCTTGTAAAAGTTTCCTCACTTTTATCGAAATATTGATCAACATTTTTATTAATATCTAGGAACTCTTAATATCTCTTCATTATAAAAATATGATGAATTTATATATTAAAAATTTATTTCTAGAACTCATCCCATTACATGGATTCTATTTCCTTTTACAACCACATATTCTTGATGAAAGTCAACCACTAGTCTACTAAACCTTCAAGAAGAAAAATAACCAAAATGAATTTTTCATGTTTTAAACTGTGAAGGGTAGAAAATATCAACTGAATGGTATAAATACATTTTCTAGTAATTAGTGGATCATATGACACATTGAATGAAGGTGGATGTTGCCTCATGAAGGACTAAACTTTATTTTATTTCCTTATCTACACATTAGGATGTTCAGAATTATTCATCGCTTGTGTATATATAGAGATAACAATTTTCATTCTATATACCCTAATATATGGTTGTTCACGATGAAAATCACCGAATATCCCATTTCATTGATCATAAATATTGTTCCTTCGTCATATAACCATTTTCTAAAACCCACATATAATAGTTGGATAGGAAAACATCATAATACAAAATGAAACATATTAAAGGGTAAGTATATTCAATCACTGAAAAATTAGGTTTAATCCTTAGTTAAAAATTATCATTATTAATATTCACAAATTTTAACTGATAATTATACATAAACATAGGGAAAACCCTATAAATAAATTATTGATATCTTTATGGATCTCACTAATAGTTATTAATCCTAGTTTCCAAATGATGAATAATCCTTCACTCTGATACCAACTATATAGTCCCTAAGATTGATGTATATAGACATTACACTTCATTGGTGGAATCATTAATACATGACAGAAAAAGAAAACCAATTTTGTGTTATTTTAGTGTTTTTTTTGGAACTGGGAATCATAAAAATGTGGTTTATAATCCATATACATGCTATCCTTCATTTTTCTTCATAACTAGAACCCATTTTAACACGACTTACATAATACCCTTCATCGAATATTGGGTAATAGAAACATACAAAGTGGTGACCTTTAGCTATTAGTAAATGTAATCATGGAAAATTTCAATCCAAACATAAACATAAGAATTTATAAATATGAACATAAATTTTCCAAATCATACCATTTATATGAAATATCAAAATCTTGAGTCATCAAATAAATACTGGTATTTCATAAGGAATAAATCATAAAGGAAGAAGATCCATGATAAAATAAATTGGAATAAAAAATTAAATTGTGGTAAACATATTATAATATAAACTAATTTCCATATTAACCAAGATTCATTACTAAGACAATCATATTGGGAAAATTCCATTACAAAAAAATGATTACATGTCATTCCAAGTCATGTATTACTATATCAAATTACTTATCATTTTGACCATGTATTACTGAAATAGAATTACTTGTCTTTCTGGTCATGTCTATCTTGTGAGATACAAATCATTCCCCAAGGCATTGGAGGGAGATATACGTTCAACTATTCTCATAATGAAATATTTCTCACATTTTCCAAAATAACAAGAATCATTCATCATAACACAAGGAATAAATTTGGTTTCTTCAAACATCATACCATAATCCATGTAAAACTATTTTATATCATAAAAATAATTCCACCTTAAAGACAATATAACAAAATAATAACAACAAAAATTATGCATAACAAATAACCATACTTAATAAATCAATATTAAATGGTAAATAATTATGATATATCACTTGAAGTATGTTTTTGAGGAAAATATACATTCTTATTATGAAACTATTTCCATTCCTAAAATTTTATTCAATTTTTAAAGAAATGAAATTATTTTAATGAAAACATGAAATATTTTATATAAAGCATCATGGAAAAAAGGCATTACGAAACCATATAATCCATTATCTCCCTTTATGTTAAAAAATATTCTCCTCTTTATTTTTAAAAAAAATTCCTAAATTATCCCATATCGAAAATGGAAATACCTTCCATTCATACCATTTAATAAAACATTAATAATACATTAAGTTGATTAATAATGATTATAGTTTGATGGAATAAATATTGTAGAATACATACTTCGGAGACATGTTCAGGGATGAAAAATATACCCTAATATTTACATATGTATAATCAATATTGGATAATTATGAGATTGTGAAATTATACCTTACCTTAGGTCTAATATCCTTTTTATGTTTCTAAACATATTCAATAATGATTTCATTTATTTTATTGATTTAATACAAAGCAATAATAATGTTCATATTACCGTCAATCTGTTAGTAACATTATTACTCACCCATCAAGTTCTAACATCTCTATTTTCTTATGCATGTTTTTTCATATAAGGTCTTCATCATATTTTATCATTATGTCATTTACAGAATTATATTTTTATAATATTTATCATAATTATTCATAAAATTATTTTTTATAATCAATATTTAATAATTATATTGTAGAATGTATCACATCGTATCATGGAGACGGTATGCCGTACATACGCTTGAGTGATGATGTTATTCCAAAAATTAGGAAATCGTATGGATGTGGATTATATATATTTTGTTCCATAATACATAAAAAGTTATAATAATAATATATATATATATTATTTTCATGATTATATACCTCCATTTAATAAGGTGTTGAAAAACATATTACACCGCCTTGTGGAGACAGTATGCTGTTTGTACGCAGACGTGGTGAATTTGTTATTCGTAGGATGGTTATATTGTTAAGTTTTGGTTTGACATAAAATAACTAAAATATTAGAATATAGTTGATATTATATTTATCTCTTTTTATTTGAAAAAACATATGACCATGATGTACAAGAAAAAATTATATGAATGAATCAATAGAGGATATTACCTCCTCTTCAACGTGATCCCACTAAATCTATTATTAATGGTACTAGATTTGGTCTTTTGAGAAGACAATAACAACATGAATGCTACTATGGATTATTTTTAAGGGAATTTTTTATGGGATGAATGATCATGAAGGCAAAAGGTATAGTGAATGGGGGAGGGATTTGGTGCTATTTTATAATTGAGGTCAGTGGCAATTTTTGAATCTCCAGAAGTATTAATTTATAATAATACAAAACCATATAAAACCTTAAAAATTCCCTAATTTAGATGATTATATGATACAAGTATATAATATTATAAACCAGTAAATATTAAATTCATCTTTCATCCATTTAATGTTTATAATTATTTTTTATCACTTAGTAATTCTATTTCATTTTAGGTAGGGTACCAAATTTTTTATTTTAGTAGGATAACAAATAGTATGATATTTAAAGGGTTCAGTATTTACTTATATGATGTCAAAAAAATAATAAATTAATAAGTTAAAACATTCTATACAGTATAATAATTCTTCTATATATTTTTAAAGGATTTATGATATTTAAAATAATTTCATAAATAACCATTTTTACAAAACATTAATAGTTTCAATTCTGAAAATATTAAATTATTGGATTTATAAATATATCAAGAGGATATTTTATCCTTAAAAAAATATTTTATTATTTCCTTTGAGGGAAAACATAATTTGTACAATTAACTCTCTATATTAATACTCAACAGTTATGAATTTTTTAATATTATTAATAAAATTAATTTGATATATTCATTTATAAAATAATTTAAACAGCCATTTTGTATACTTATTTAATAAACTTGTTTTTCAAATAAAAATTAAAAATAATTGATGGAGATAAATATACTATATTTAATAATAATTCTTTTAGGTTAATATACTTTTTGAGAAAATCCATCATTAAAAATGATATTATAAGGCCCCGGCCTTAATCCTTACTTAATTGTGAGTTATAACAAGATTACACATTGAGGATCTTTTCAGGTTTTGAGTTTTAGAGAATTAGAACATAAAACATGCATTTCATTCCACATTTAAACAAAGTGGTTACATAAAAGATAGTATTCATTTTCCCATCAATGGAAAAATATTTAAAATAAAACATGGATTCTTTCTTGACACTTCCTTGACACTATCATCATATCATGTACCATTCCCTTGACCTGTGAAAAACATTTCAAAAAACTTGGGATGAGCATAAAAAGCTCAGTATAGGTTATAATAATATGGAAAGGAAACATGAGTTCATATATACATAAAAATGAAATAATAATTTACCCATAAAACAAAATCACTTTAACATGCCTCATCAAATCATTAATAAATCATAGAACTCATAAGACATAAAGGTAACTTGAGGCATTCATAACATTCTTATGTATGGAGTAACCCACTTGGTTACATTTGGAATACCCATCACATTATATTCCCTAAATCTCTTCGGAGAAACCTTAACATTTCACTCCTTCACATTACCCAATGCATTGGAGAGCTATATAGGGCTCACCCGCCCTTAGTTTATCACGGAACCACCCATATTCATAATAATGCCCAAGAACCACAACATAATCGTATCACATAAAACATGCATAAAGGAAACATAACATTTCCACCTTTCAATCAAAAGATATCAATACAACACATTGATATAAAAACATTATGAAAACTATTTTCAATACCAAAATAAAATAAAATAAAAACATGGTATTTCTTTTTTTCTTATTTTAAAAAAAAGTGTATGGCGTATAGAGGAAACTGAAACTCAAATTATAGTCACAGTGGCGTAGAAGTCGTTGTCGCCGCATACGTACGACAAAAACCTTCCCCTTTGTCATTTTGTAAAATGATTCGTATAAAAAAGAGTCCTTTTGGATGAACTTAAAAGTAAAATGGGTTTATACACCGTATAAAAGAAGGTTGTGTATAAAATAAAATATGCCTCAATGAAAGGAGATTGAGACGAAGTCCTTTACCTCGTTTCCGACATGACCTGACCGTTCTTTAATATCCTGAATAATAAACTTGAGTTAATTTATACTTGCTTAAGAACCTTTTTTAAGTTCATTATTCCTTTTATATCACTTATTACCATGTCATGAACACTATGTAATTATTTTAGTTAATAACGGTCGTTTTAACGATCATTGGTACTTGAGTCAAAATATGCTCTTTATAATTACAATTTTTTCATGTATACATTATATCTAGAGTTATAATAATGATGTATATATCATATATATAATATATATCAAGTATATACAAGCATTTATAATATTACACAATGTTTAGATGTAAAAGATGAAATGCACCGTTCATGGAGACAGTAATCCATATGTACGCATAAAGGCTACTTTCATTTCTATTTCATATATTATGAAATTAAAACATATTGATACATAATAGTATTTTAATTCAAGTATGGTATCATATATAATATCATTAAATATTTCCTTTATACGTACCACATATGGTATTAACGAATCAAATCACTCTGAGGGGCGGTAGTCCGCACTTCGTAAAATGAAGATATCGTGTTTACTCATAATGGTAACCATAAAGATATGAAATAAATGAAAAATACAGAATCTTAAGTAAAACATAAACATAATATATATAATATATAAATATAGTTAAATATTAATGGCCACCTTTGAAGGTGATATATGAGTGTTGAACAATCATCGTTTCGTGAGGCAGAAATTCATCATCCACTGAAACAGTTTGTTCTTTAACCATTATATGTAGGTGTGTGTAAGTGTATCTGTAATCCTTCTTATAACAACATCCTAGTATATGTAAGATACTAGTGTTGTTACAAAAGAAATGAATGAAAAGATTTTAAGGGGGTTTGAGAAGCAAAATAATACAAAATAATACAAGTGAAAACACTACCTTAAAATCGGGTAACTCCCTTTGGTTTGAGCTTAAAGGATTCCTTGGGAAGAATTCTGCCCAAAGTGAGGCTTCTAAGAGTTATAGAGGGATGTGGAGAGACAAAATTAGCAGGTTTTGGCTGATCGAAAGGCGTTTGATGTGTGGGTAAGGAGGTAGAGGTGGGGGCCTTTTATAAGAGGAGATGAGGGGCGCTCTTGGAAAGTAAAGAAATGTTCCTTTCTTTTAAAATGAGTTTCGGATTTAAAAGGTCCCACATTGATATAATTCCAGGATAAGGTGATAAGGGTTCTAAATATACCCATCCAATAGGTTTTGGACATGTGTAGGTCATATAATTTACATTATCTTTTCATTTTATTTAAATCCTTTATTAATGAGGTAATTGATGCATCATCATGATGTCATAAATAATTTATTTTATTTAATGTCTAAAAATTATAAAACAAATATCATGATGTAGGAAATCGTTTTATATTTATAATGAATATTTATAGTCAAATATTGGACTTTTATAACCCCATGTAAAAAATGTTTTAGTAAAACAACCCATGTTTGTGTCATTTTTACTTTTACATTAAATAAAACGTTATTTATGCCATTTCACAACCAAAGTGGTTCCATGGGGCCCCCAAGTTGACCCATAGATTTTCATGGTCGGCCATGACACATAAAATGAGGGTAGGACATGTGTCAAGCTCATATCATATTATTAAAACAATATTTTTACCTTAAACTACACTAATTACCTCTAATCGCGATTCAAAACATAAATGTTACTATTCACCAAAAAATTATTTTTATCCCATTGAAACAAATTTTACTTTTTAATGACAATCATGTATGTTAGATTTTTGAAATTCAAAACACAGAAGTGATAAAATTTCATTTAAACGAAAAATCAGTTTTTAAGTACCACTTAGTGGTTTCACTATTCATCAAAATTGATGTTTTTCAGAAAAATACCAAAAATTCACCCTAATCTATATTTGATATTCCGAATTCAAAAATGATATCTGTTTTACAAAATTCAAAAAATATAAGTTTCATTAATTAATTTAATAATTAATTCCCGCTGTCAAAACAAATTGCGTGTTTTTATGAAACAAAAAGTATCAAAATATTGACATTAGTTTAAGTCTGATTTCAAAGTGAAATTAATTCAAACGACAATAACTGGATTGAATGTAAAAATATATTCCAATTTCAATTTAAAAACAATTCAAAAGATACTCTAATAACATAAATAAATTAGATTAAAGATAGGTTTTGAATTAAAATACAACATTTTTCACTATTCATTAAAAAATGAACTTTATCGGAAAAATACCAACAATTTACACAAAGTAAATTATGATGTCCTGATTCTAAAGAATAGTTTTATCTGGTCCAATATAATGTATAAGAGTGACCAAAACAATATTTAAATAAGGTTTTCCATAAAAATGCGATAAGTCGACCTTTAGTGAAAATTAAAGTATATATGCCTAAAATTGAATTCTTTTCGTATTTTAAGCCTTTATCATTTATTGGATAAATGTAAAAACATTTAACAAACATATATAATCATACATTAGTTAATAATATTCATTCCCGCCAATACAATGACTATGTGTTAACTACCATTTAAAATAATATTATTATATTACTAGTGTGCAACGTAAGATTTCAAAGAAACTCATTGTTGCGTATCGAGTACGTTATTGAACATAGAAACCCCTTTAATGTAAAATTATATTTAATTTGTAAATATTAATAAATATGAACATGCTTTATTCTTTATTTACCTGGGATGTTACATCCTTCCATCTTTTTGGGAATTGTGTCCTCGAACTTTTATTCACTTATCAAAATAAGTGGGGGTATTTATCCCTCATAAAATTTTCAAATTCCCATGTTTCCTCTTCACTCATGTGGTTTTTTCACAAAAACATTACCTGATGAATCACCTTATTCCTCAACACTTTCTCCCTATGATAAAGAATCTGAAACTGTTGTTCCTCATAAGATAGATTCTCTTCCAACTGAACTACCTTTGGACTCAAAACATGAGATGGATCTGGCATGTACTTCCTTAACATTGAAACATGAAAAACATTGTGCACCTGAGATAAACTCGGAGGTAAAGCTACTCGGTAAGCAACTGATCCATCTCTATCCAGAATTTCATATGGTCCAATAAACCTTGGACTCAGCTTTTCTATCTTACCAAATCGCATCACACTTTTCCACATTGAAAATTTGAGAAATACATGATCTCCTACCTTAAAAGAGAGATCCTTCCTCCTATTGTCCGCATAACTATTCTGCCTACTCTGAGCTGTTCTCATGTGTTTATGTATCAGCTGAACTTTTTCTGCCAACTCTTCTACCAATTCTGGTCCCATCAGCTTCCTTTCACCCACTTCATCCTAGAAAGCTGGAGTTCGACACCACTTCCCCTATAACGCCTCAAATGGTGCCATATGTATACTGGAATGAAAACTGTTATTATATGAATATTCAACCAAAAAAATATGTTGGTCCCAACTTCCCTGATAATCCATCGAATAGGCATGTAGCATATCCTCCAATGTCTAGATCATTCGTTCTGACTTCCCATCTGATTGAGGATGAAAAGTTATACTAAAATTTAATTCAGTACCCAACGAATTCTGAAGGCCTTTCCAAAAGTTAGATGTAAACCTGAGATCACCATCAGATACAATGGAGAGAGGAACTCAATGTCACCTAAATATCTCTTTAATATACAAACGTGAAAGTTGATCTAGGGAAAAAGTATCTTGTATAGCAAGGAAGTGATCAGATTTAGTCAAGTGATCAACAATAACCCAGATTGCATTATTACCTCGAGATGTCTTTGGTAATCCCACAACAAAGTCCATGGATATATTTTCCCATTTCCACTCTGGCATTGGTAAAGGATGAAGCATCCCTTTCGGTAACTTCTGCTCTGCTATATCCTTCTAACAAGTCAAGCACTTCACAGTAAAATCAGCAATATCTCTTTTAATCCCTTCCCACCAGTAATACTCCTAAAGATCTCTATACATCTTAGTACTGCCAGGATGAACTGAAAACGGATAACTATGAGCTTCACATAACAACTCTCTCTTCAACTGTGAATCACAAGGAACACAGAATATCTTCCCAAATCTCAAAAAAATTATTATCAATGTTAAATTCAGGAAACATACCCCTCTGAACCATCTCTACCTTTTTCTGCAACTCACTGTCTTGCTTCTGTGCTTGCTTGATTCTATCTAATAGAGAAGATTTCACTGATACCTGAAACAAAATAGAAGAACATCCTTCACCAACAACTTCTATGCCAAATATCATCAAATCCTTAACCAAAGGATCATGTTCCAAACACAACATTGCTAATGAAGCATTACTTTTTCAACTCCAAGAATCAACTACTTAATTTTCTTTTCCCGGATGGTAATGAATTTTACAATCATAATCCTTGATTAATTCTAACCATCTCCTATATCTCATGTTCAATTATTTATTAGTGAATTTATACTTTAAACTTTTGTGATCGGTATATATTTCACACTTTACTCCATACAAATGATGCCTCCAAATTTTTAAAGCAAAAACAATAGCAGCTAATTCCAAATCATGTGTAGGGTAATTTACCTCATGAGTTCTCAACTGACATGAAGCATAAGCAATTACCTGATCATTCTGCATTAGGATGCAACCAAGTCCTTTCAATGAAGCATCTCCCTAGATAACATACTCACCATTTGTGGATGGAAGTGCCAAAACTGGAGCATTCACCAATCTTTTTTTAAACTCCTGAAAACAATCATCACATTCTTTTGTTCAGATAAACTTAACACCCTTACGAGTTAGCTTAGTCATTGGACTAGATAACCGTGAATAATTTTCAACAAACCTTCGGTAGTAACCTGCCAAACCAAGAAAAATACGGATCTTGGTTACATTTGTGGGTCTTGGCCATTCTTCAACAAATTTTGTTTTAGCATGATCAACAGTTATGCCATTTTTTGAAACAATGTGACCAAGGAAAGAAATATGTTGTAACCAAAACTCACACTTGCTGAATTTCCCATACAATTTATTTTCTTTTATGGTTTGAAAAATAACCCTTAAATGTCTTTCATGATCTTATTTACTTTTAGAAAACACCAAAATATCATCAATAAAATAAGCAAACATTTTCCACCTGATTCAACTGAGCCATCACTGCAATAAACTGTTTAGTTCTGATTCTGACTATCTCAGGATACTAATTTGAAAGGTCATTTCCCTCTGTATGCTTCCCAGAAAAGTTGTTATGTTTCCTCTATGAAAAAGCATTATTAACACAGAAATATCTTATGTGAAGAAACATGGTAATCTTTAAATTCTATATCATATTAATTTGAAAAAAAAAATTTGGATAATCATTTAATAAAATTCTAACTCCTAAAGTTATCTAAACCGACCTCTGATACCAACTATAAGGCCCCAGCCTTAATCCTTACTTAATCTTGAGTTATTACAAGATTGCACATTGGGGATCTTTTCAGGTTTAGAGTTGTAGAGAATTAGAACATAAAACTTTCATTTCATTCCACATTTAAACAGAGTGGTTACATAAAAGATAGTATTCATTTTTCCCATCAACAGAAAAATATTAAAAATAAAACATGGATTCTTTCTTGAAACTTCCTTTACATTATCATCATATCCTGTACCATTCCCTTGACCTGTGAAAAACATTTCAAAAAACATGGGATGAGCATAAAAAACTCAGTATTGCTTATAATAATATGGAAAGTAAACATGAGTTCATATATACATAAGAAAGAAATCATACTTTACCCATAAAACATAAGCACTTTAACATACCTCATCAAATTATGAATAAATCATAGAATTCATAAGACATAATGGTAACGTGAGGCATTCATAACATTCTTATGTAGGGAGTAACCCTCTTAGTTACGTTTGGAATACCAATCATAGTATATTCCCTAAATCTCTTTAGAGAAACATTGACGTTTCACTCCTTCGCGTTAAGCAATGCATTGGAGAGCTATATCGGGCTCACCCGCCCTTAGTTTATCACGGAACCACCCGTCTTAATAATAATGCCCAAGAACCACAACATAATCGTATCACATAAAACGTGCATAAAGGAAACATAACATTTCCACCTTTCAATCACAAGATATTAATATAACACATTGAAATAAAAACGTTATGAAAACCATTTTCAATACCAAAATAAAACAAAAGTAAAACATGATATTTATTTTTTTCTTTTTTTTAAAAAATGTATGGCTTATAGAGGAAGCCAAAACTCAAATAATAGCCATGGCGGCGGAGAAGTCATTTTCGCCTTATACGTACGACAAAAACATCCCCTTTTTTCATTTTGTAAAACGCTTTGTATAAAAAAGATTCATTTTGGATAAACATAAAAGACAAAGGGGTTTATACACCTTATAAAAGAAGGTTGTGTATAAAATAAAATATGCCTCAATGAAAGGAGATTGAGACTAAGTCCCTTACCTCGTATCCGACTTGACTTGATCGTTCTTTAATCTCCTGAATAATAAACTTGGGTAAATTTCTACTTTCTTAATATCCTTTTTGAAGTTCATTATTCCTTTTATATCACTTATTACCATGTCATGAACACTATGTAATTATTTTAGTTAATAACGGTCATTTTAATGATCATTGGTGCTTGAGTCAAAATATGCTCTTTATAATTACAATTTTTTCATTAATCCATTATATCAAAAGTTATAATCATGATTTATATATCATATATATCATATATATCATGTATATACATGCATTTATAATATTACACAACATTTAGAGGTAAGAAATTAAATACACCGTTCATGGAGACGGTAAGCCGTATGTACGCATAAACACTACTTTAATTTGTATTTCGTATCTTATGGAATTAAAAAATAATGATACATAATAGTATTTTAATTCCAGTATGGTATCATATATAATATCATTAAATATATCCTTTATATGTACCACATATGGTATTAACGAATCAAATCACTTTGAGGGGGCAGTAGTCTGCACTTCCTAAAATGAAGATATCGCGTTTACTCATAATGGTAACCATAAAGATATTCCATAAATGAAAAATAAAGAAGCTTAAGTAAAACATAAACATATTATATATAATCTATAAATATAGTGACATCTTAATTTCCACCTTTGAAGGTGTTATATGAGTGTTGAACAATCATCGTTTCGTGAGGCAGAAATTCGGCATCCACAGAAACAGTATGTTCATTAACCATTAGATGTAGGTGTGTGTAGGTGTAGCTAGAATCCCTATTATAAAAGAATCCTAGTATATGTAATATAATGGTGTTGTTACAAAAGAAATTAATGACAGATTGTTGGTGGATGGAGAAGCAAAATAAAACAAAAGAACACAAATGAAGACATTACCTTAAAATCGGGTAACTCCCTTTGGTTTGAGCTCAAAGGCTTCCTTGGAATGACTTATACCCATAGTGAGGCTTCTAAGAGTTAGAGAGGGATGTGGAGAGACACAATGGGAAGGTTCTGGCCGATCCAAAGGCTTTGGAAGTGTGGGTAAGGAGGTAGAGGTGGGGGCCTTTTATAAGAGGAGTGGAGGGGCGCTCTTGGAATGTAAAGAAATGTTCCTTTATTTTAAAATGGGTTTCAGATTTAAAAGGACCCACATTGATATATTTAGAGGATAAGGTGATAAGTGTTCTAAATATACCCATACAATAGGTTTTGGACAAGTTTAGGGCATAGATTTTACATTATCTTTTCATTTTATTTAAATTCTTTATTAATGAGGTAATCACTACATCATCATGATGTCCAAAATAATTTACTTTATTTAATGTCTAAAAATTATAAAACAAATATCATGATGTAGGAAATATTGTTATCATTATAATGAATATTTATAGTAAAAAATATGACTCGTATAACCCCATGTAAAATTTCTTTTAGTAAAATAACCCATGTTTGTGTCATTTTTAGTTTTACATTAAAAAAAAGTTATTTATGTCATTTCCCAACCAAAGTGGCTCCATGGGATTCCCAAGTTGACCCATGGATTTTATTGGTCGCCCATGACACATCCAATGAGGGTAGGACATGTGTCAATCTCATCTCATATTATTAAAATGTTATTTTTACCTTAAACTACACTAATTACCTCTAATCGTGATTAAAAACATAAAAGTTACTATTCACCAAAAAATTATTTTAATCCCATTGAATCACATTTTACATCATAATGACAACCATGTATGTCATATTTTTTAAATTAAAAACACACAAGTGGTAGAATTTCATTTAAACGAAAAATCATTCTTTAAGTACCACTTAGTGGTTTCACTATTCATCAAAATTGATGTTTTTCAGAAAAATACCAAAAATTCACCCTAAGATATAATTGATATTCCGAATTCAAAAATGATTTCTATTTTAGAAAATTAACAAAATATAAGTTGTATTAATTAATTTAATAATTAATTCCTGCTGTCAAAACAAATAGCATGTTTTTAAGAAATGAAAAGTATCAAAATATAGACACTAGTTTATGTCCGATTTCAAAGTGAAATTAATTCCAACGACAACAATTGGATTAAATGGTAAAATTATTTTTCAATTTCACTTAAAAAAAATTCAAAAGATAATATAATCATATAACTAAATTAGATTAAAGAGATGTTTTGAATTTAAATACATCATTTTTCCCTATTCATTAAAAAATGTACTTTATCAGAAAAATACAAAAAATTTACACAAAGAAAATTATGATGTCCCGATTCTAAATAATTGTATTATTTGGTCCAATAGAATGTATAAGAGTGATCAAAACTATATTTAATGAAGGTTTTCCATAAAAAGGCGATAAGTCGACCTTTAGTGAAAATTAGAGTATATATGCCTAAAAATGAATTCTTTTCGTATTTTAAGCCCTTATCCTTTATTGGATAAATGTAAAAACATTTAACAAACATATATAACCATACGTTAGTTATTACTATTCATTCCTACCAATAAAATTACTACGTGTTATCTACCATTTAAAATAATATTATTATATAACTAGTGTGCAACGTAAGATTTCAAAAAAAATCATTGTTGCGTATCGGGTACGTTATCAAACATAGAGAACCCTTTAAAGTAAAATTAATATTTAATTTGTAAATATTAATAAATATGAAAATGCTTTATTCTTTATTTACCTAGGATGTTATAGATATACTTCTCTAAACATTAATGTGACATGTTTAACATCAAATTGATTAAAATAATACATATTTCATAATCTCATCTATATGGCTCTGAATGTTCATTAAATCAACCCATGGATGATTATGATCGATATATAACGGAAAACACTATTTTTTCATATTAATGTGTAATTTAATTTTTTTATAATTTTATTATGTTTTTTTATTAATTAGATAATCTATTCTTCATCAATTCAAAAACATTTAAAGTATTTATTTATTTCCTAAAAAAATTAAAATTAAATTATAATTAAAAAGATTTTATCTTTAAAATGATTATTCAAGGTATAATTTCACTTTTTTATTACATTATATTAAAAATGATTTAGTTCTTAAAATTTAAGAAAGGTGTTTTTTACTTTTCATTATTTTAAAAATATTTTATCTGAAAATATAATCCTGGTGGCTTGCAAAAGGAATAATTTCGACCAAATGATGGATTAGGCAATAAATAACACATCAAATCAATTTAGGAAAAGTGTTATGGTAATTTTATAAAATCATATTTTCCCTTATTTTCCCGATTTATTTTTTTACTGTATTGATAAAAATTAATAAAGTCACTATAAAAAATACATAAAAATAAAATTATTCTATTTAAAAAATTGGGGAATATAGATTCCTAATATAGAAACCATATTTCTAAAATAAAAAATTTAATATTTATTGAATATTTTATAATTATTCATGAATTTAGAATGTAAAGTATGTTTTAAAAGTTAATACGTTGTAAAAGATTGATATATTTTCAATTCAAAAATTCAATGTAAAATTAATGTTAATGAAATAAATTATACCGAATGATAAAAATATTTTATATTAATAAATATTATCATCTAAATAATATAATTTATCAAAATAAATTATTTTGATGAAAAAAGTTTTTCTGAAATAAAATTTAGTTTATTTTATCTATTTATCAAAACATTTATGTTATTTGAAAAAAATGAAAACTTAATCCAAATTAAATAATTATATCCCGATCTACAATAACTGTTTATGTTGTAAAATAGTGTATATATCATTTTAAAAAACTATATATATAATGGGTGAACCCTAAAATGTCCGAAAAATAATTTTTTTTTTAAATTACTTATTTTATGCGGAAAAAATTTATTTTTTCATATATCATGTATATAAAACATATAAAAAGAATTTTAAAGATTATAGTGGATATATTAAACAAATATTTCATTAATAGAATCAATCATATGTGAATATGTTATTTTATAAACTCAAATATTTTCATTTAAATTGTTTTTCAGAAGCAAATTAATATTTTTCATACAATAATTACAATGACTATGTTATAAGGTAACATAATAATATCCAGTTGTTGTACCACCCTAGTTAAATAAAGGATATGATATTTTCATATTTTGTTAATATTTTTGAATTAAATAATAATTTTATTTTAAAGGGGTTGCTATTTTCAATGGCTTACCCGATATGCAACTACGGGTTTCCACTACAAAAAAATGACATATAGACACAGATCTATAGACACACTATAAATGATCTATGGCTATAGCTAAGATATATCCACACCCAAATAGCTGGGCATGGAAATAGATCATGTGAAAATTATTTTGATCAGGTTTCCATTCTCCCTCATCCCAATTCTCCTCCCTCATCACCCTCGTCGTTCCTCCAGCATCGTGATTCCTCCTCCGTCATCATCCCAGCTTTTTCTATTCCCCTCCCCCCTTTGGATTCCACCTCCCTCACAATTTATCCTACCCTCCTCCCCTCCATTCATCGTTATTCCTCCTTCTCTCACAATTCATCCTCCCCCTTCAGCTTCGACGCAGCCAGTAAAACTCCCTGCCGGCTCCGACGCGGCTCTAACGCCTCCCCCCCGACGCGGCTCTGACACTACTAGCCCACCTCCCCGCGGACATGACCTACCCACCTCCCTGCAATCACCTCACCTCCCTACAGATGCTGCACTGAGGCTTCCTTCCCATCTCCTCCTTCGGCTCACCTCTTATGCGACAATTGAGGTAGGAATATTTATCTATTACCTTCGTTATTGGTTGATTAGTTCATTATTATTGATGAGGAATCATTGGAAGAGATAAATTATCCTGTTACTATGAGTTTCAATTTATTGGTATATTAACTCTGATTAATTTTTAATTGAGTAAACTTAGCTTCTACAACCCTTCATCACACTGGGTAATCATAAAATTACTATAAAGAGGCGAAATGTTTTCAGATAACAAATAGGATATATATGTTTCTACACATTCCAAATTATAATAATTTGAATTTTATTGAGTTTGAGACAATGGGGTTGTTTTTTTTAATTCGTTTGTTTCAATCATTTTCATTTAATACTATTGTCTGTGTTCATTTTTAGTTGTTTTTAAATTGCAGTGTGGTGATATAGGTGCATAGATTTTATGTTTTAGGCTCCAAAGCATGAGCTCAACTATCTGTAATTTGATTCCTCATAATTTAGTTATGAAGGATATATTTATGGAGTATTCTGCAAGATATCCATGAACCCAAAAAACCATTTCACAAATAGTCATTCCTTGTAAAACTATCTATCATCTGCTACCTACTCTAGCTTATACATCCATTTATTATGAATAAATTTAATTCTATTAGGCCTCACCATTTTCTCCCATGTCCCATACACATGGAGGGAATCATTATCTTCCATCATATATACCTACCACTTATTAATCTCATTCAAATATCATTCCTCATTTATGATATTGGGTTCTCAATCTTCCATTAGATACAAGTAACACAAGTTAATTTCATACCTTTGTACTTGGCACCAATGCAATAGAATTGGATGTTTAATAACTTCATGGTAATGTAGAACTTCATCTAGAGAAATAACATTAATTTTTCTCATTGCTGTGTGTTTGATGATATGAGATACATCATCCCACTTAACTTTGCTCATAATATGCTTATTTCCAAACCAATAAAGGAAAGGGTCAATGTGATGAAGATTGAATTGTCTCGATGTTTTGAGATGATAAACAACAGTATGAATAAATGGATCATTTAGATGATGATTTTTAGGAACTTATGTTTTGGTACTTTTTTCCTAAATTATTTGTATAACATCTTGAAATTTGTGGATCACTTCATCACGGGCGAGGTGAAACCAATCACCACACCCCTAGTTGAACATTTCAAATTGAGAAAGGAGAAGTAGAAGTATGTTCTTATTTATAATACCTCACACTCCAAATTTGTTAATCATACTTCAACCTCATGTGTAATCGTTTAATGAATATAATTAATTTGTTCTAGAACAATGTTTTTTTATAATACAAAAAATGATTCATTTATTGTAACACCCAGAGATTTTATGAAAAATATTCTTTTTAAATTTATTGATGTCTTGTTTTGTATGCTACTACAAAGGAGACTTTCACAACACGAAACCCTATCCCGGCTACATTACACACAATCACGACCTTCCTCGATTGCGTGTGTTGTATGCAATACTGAGTTTCACTAAACAATGATATGCTATTAAAATATTTTTAAAACAAGCCGTTATGAATAATAATAACCAGATTTTGAAATTTTGTAAATTTTATTTTTCAAAATGGAGTTCATTTTTGTATTCGCAATATCGAAATTAGCATAGGGTGAAATTTTTTTATTTTTCTGGAAACTTTCAATTTTTGATGAATAGTGAAAACACTGGGTTACTATTTAAAAACCGACTTTTTATTTAAATAATTATTTGTTTTATTTAAATTTATTTTAGCTCAAAATTGATACATAATACCTATATAAGATCAACGTAATCAATTGGAGTAATTTTATAATAATTTTAGATATATAAAAATTTTATTGAACTTTTCACCATCTTTTACCCACCTCCTAGGAGAATTTGCAAATTTACATAAAACATAATTTTACCGCTTTTTTGAATGGAATTTGAAAAATCCAAGACAAACGGTTGATGTCAGTAAGTAAAATGTGGTTTAATGAGATGAAAATAATTTTAGGTGAGTAGTAACTTTTTAGTTTTATTTACCACGGTTAAAAGTAAATAGGGTAATTAAGGGTAAAAATGATATTATTATTACCCTAACAGATGTCCTAACTCTATTGGATAATTTTAATTCGACCAAAAACAACCTTAGGAATAAAATATGACCCTTTAGGTCCACTTGTATTAGATTAGGACATTTATTATTAATTTATTTAAAGAAGGGATAAAATAGTTAAAATCAAAGTTTTATAAGTAAATCATTTTTAATATGGGGTTATACATAAGATAAATTCGACTATAAAATATTCATTAGAAAGATAAAACGATTTCCTACATTTTGGTATTTTATTTGTAATTTTTAGACTTTAAATAATTTAATTTATTAATGACCCAATGATGATGCAGTAATTATATTATTAATGAAATATTGACATAATTGATGTTATAAATAACCAAATAAATATAATTTGAGACTTTTTATGAATTAAACTAATTTTATAGGTTAATATAACATGTTAGTATTAATTTTATTAACTTTTTTAGAACTAATTATTCTGTTATAAGTTTCACAAAAATCAATTACTAAAATGTTTTAAAATTGACATAAAATAGTTTTTAAAACAAATATTAAATTATTAATTTTTATTTTATTCCTAAAAATATAAGGTTCAGAAAAATTACTTAGATAAGGATATATATATTACTAATAAACAACTTGGGGTTCGTTTGGCTTGTTATAGTAAGTTTATTGACCTAATAGTGTAAGAACACAAAAGACACGGTAAAAGTAAAATTATCTAACTTAAAGTTAAATCTAAAAGTAAAGGTTACAATAGTAAACTAAACTTGTCCAAATTCTATGGGATGAGAGTATTGCGACCCATCCCCACCTTAACTTCAAAATAAATCAATTTGAATCTATTTAAAACCGAATATGGTTTTATAATAATATAATATTTTCAGTTTTTCCAAAGGTGTGCCTCTCCTCCCTTATAAAAGGGCACCTCCTCCCTCCCTTCCTCACACCACATTGAGCTTTCAAGCTCGGCCAACCCCTGCCAATTTCTCCTCTACAATTCCCTAGAAACATCCTAGAGGTATTGGTCTTATTCAAAGAACAATTTTAGTTCCCTAAAATGAGGTCTCAAAGAGGCGCTTCAAAGAAGAGGTAATGTCCGTTACCGATTCTTTCAACGCTATTTCTTCATCCACTTCTTCTTATTTAGTTGTTTCATTATGAAGTAATACCATAAGTATAACTCATATATGGATATGTTATTATAAGTATGAAACAACCCTATTTCACCATCTATCCAACCTACGAAAAATGAAATCACCGCACGTGCGTACGTATGGAATACCGTCTCCACGCCGTGGTGTAATCTATTTTCCACCACCACCTTACTTGGATGGGTATAATGGTGTAAGTAAATAACTATATATGATTTTTTTAAAGTGATATTTATTATTAAATACTATACATACACTCCAATACAATTACATGATCATGGTAATGATATCATCACTTGTGCATATGTACGGACTACCGTCTCTACGAACGCGATGAGATTCATTTTCCATGATTAACAATTCAAGAATGATTATAAAGTATATATAATGAATCATAATGAAATATATGACATAATAATGCTACTGGATTTATGTATATATATATATATATGTATGTCATATACTCAATTCCATTAAATTCAATAAGGAAACGAAAACAGCAATCATGCATACGTACGACCTACCGTCTCCAAGAACGATGTATTTCATTGCTTTTATCGATCTATAATATATATTTATATGATGAATATATATATAAATCATGTTATACATTCTGGAATTATTTCAATAAGGATATAAGTAATAATGTCAAGAACGACGAGTCGAAACTCATACGATAAATGAAACTATTTTACCCAAAACGCTCTTTAACATGTAATTTACAAAAGAACAGGTAATATAAAGTCATAAGTGAACCATATATGATATCATAAAAATTAATATGATTTTTTAATAAGTCAATGACATTATTTAAATCATTATACAGGAAGTTAGGATATATACGAAGCATACCAGACATAAGCTAAGGGATAATTATTCCAATCTCATTCCTATCCGAGATTGTTTATTCGTAAGTATTTACTGTGGTTATGATTATTATGCATGTCCATATGTTATAAAAATGTTTCTTAAAATGTTTACTTTTCTTCCATGTATGTTTAATGTAATTTTTACCCTTTTCTACTTTTACCACACTGTATGGAAGGAATATTTCTTTTATGAGGTACTTTTTGACTTTTCTGGAAAAAGTACGAGAAGAATGTTTTTTTAACTTATACAGCACAAACAGATTTTTACTGTTTTATAAGGCCTTATTTTTATGAAGTTTTCTCCAAAAGATTTCATGACTATTTTAAAAAAATACTTTTCTTTTAAAATTCCTTGATGTTTTGTGAAATGAAATTGATTTTGTAGAAGAAAGGATATTTTCCTCAAGAATTCATTTCAAGTGTTTTATCAAAACCATTTTCCATCTAAGATGAAATTATTTCATATGTGTATATTTCACGTATAATGTCTCTATGATTTACCTGGTTTTTCTTTTCATATTATGAAATTATATCCATTTCTTTTATATGGATTATGTGACAATGGGATGATGTTTATGAAACCCATTTTATTCATTGGGTTATTATGAATGATGTATGATTATTTTGTGGCACAAGTAAGAATGATTTCATTATGAGATGGGTGGGACCTATATCTACCTCAATTTCATTGGGAAAATATTTATATCTCATGAGATAGACATGGCTGGAATGGTAAGTCAATCTTGTTCAGTGTTACAGGACTGAAACGAGGACTGAAACGAGGACTGAACTCGATTCAGAAAGGGACTTTGTCCAATAAGATGGTCTTGGCAGCAATACCTTGGCTACGATGGAAATCATAACATGTAATGAATGGTTGACACAATTACATGTTTTATGCCTATTATATTTTATCATGGTTGATGTTCTATTATGATATATGTCTTACGTACTTCCACGATTTACGACTTTTGTCAAGATTTTGATGTTTAAATTTCATGTTCAAGATTTTTCTTCCAAATGTTTATGGATTGTTTTAGGTTATCTATGTTTTCCCTTACTGAGCATTTGAGCTCAACCTTTTTATGTTTTATTTTCCCCAAGAAATAAATAATGGTTTTACCTAAAACATTTCTTTATTTCCTAGGGAAAATAAAACATAAAAAGGGTGAGCTCAAATGCTTAGTAGGGGAAAACATAAATAACATAAAACAATCCATAAAAATTTCAATTCAAAAACATGAACACGAAATTTAAACATCAAAATATTGAGTAAAGACATAAATCGTGGAAGTACGTAAGGAATATATCATAATAGAACATAAACCATGATAAAATATAATGGGAATAAAACATGAAATTGTGTGAACAATTCCGTACAGGTTATTATTTCCATTATAGCCAAGGAATTGCTACCAAGACCATCTTAGTGGACAAAGTCCCTTTCTGAATCGAGTTCACTCCTCATTTCAGTCCTGTAACACTGAACCAGATTAACTTACCGTTCCAGCCATGTCTATATCATGAGATATAAATCTTTACCCAATGTATTGGAGGGAGATATAGGTCCTACCCATCTCATAATGAAAACATTCTTACTTGTGCCACAAAATAAACATACATCATTTATAATAACCCAACGAATAAAATAGGTTACATAAACATCATTCCATCATCACATAATCCATATAAAAGAAATGGATATCATTTCATAATATGAAAAGAGAAACCCTGTAAATGATATAGGCATTATAATTTAAATATACACATATGAAATAATTCCAACTTAGATGGAAAATGGTTTTGATAAAACACTTGAAATGAATTCTTGAGGAAAATATCATTTCTTCATCAAAATCAATTTCATTTCAAAAAACGTCATGCAATATTAAAAGAAAATGATTTTATTGAAAATAGTCATGATATCTTTTGGAGAAATATTCATAAAAATAAGGCTTTAAAAAACAGTAAAAATCAGTTCGTGCCGTATAAGTTAAAAAAACATTCTTCTCATACTTTTGTCGGAAAAGTCAAAAAGTGCCTCGTAAAAAAATATTCCTTCCATACAATGTCGTAAAAGTATAAAATGGTAAAAATGACTTTAAACATACATGGAATAAATTTAAACATTTTACGAAACATTTTGAGAACATATGGACATGGATAATAATCATAAGCCATGTAAATACTTACGAATAAACAATCTCAGATAAGAATTAGATTGGAATAATTATCCCTTACCTTATGTTTGATATGCTTCGTGTGTATCCGAACCTCCTGTATAATGATTTAAATAATTTCATTGACTTATTACATAATCATATTCATTGTTATGATATCATATATGTTTCACTTATGACTTTATATTACCCGTTCTTTTGTAAATTCCATGTTAAAGAGCATTTTGGGTAAAATCGTTTCATTTATCATATGTGTTTTGACTCGTTGTTCATGATATTATTACTTATATCCAGATTTACATAATTACATAATGTAAAACATTATTTATATATATATTAAACATTTACATATATATTATAGATCGATAAAAGCAATGAAATACACAGTTCATGGAGACGGTAGGCCGTACGTACGCATGAACACTGTTTTCGTTTCCTTATTGAATTGAATGGAATTGGGTATATGACATACATATATATATATATACATAAATACAGTAGCATTATTATGTCATATATTTCATTGTTATTCATTATATATACTTTATAATCATTCTTGAATGGTTAATCATGGAAAGTGAATCTCATCGCGTTCGTGGAGACGGTAGTCCGTACGTACGCACGAGCGATGATATCATTCCCATGATCGTGGAATTGTATTGGAGTGTATGTATACTATTTCAGAATCAATATCACATTACAATAATCATATATAGTTATTTATTTACACCATTATACCCATCCAAGTAAGGTGGTGGTGGAAAAAATAGATTACACCACGGCGTGGAGACGGTATTCCATACATACGCACACGTTGTGATTTCGTTTTCTGTAGGATGGATAGATGGTGAAATAGGGTTGTTTCATACTTATAATAACATATCAGTATATGAGTTACACTGATGGTATTACTTCATAATGAAACAACTAAATATGAAGAAGTGGAAGAAGAAATACAGTTGAAAGAATCGATAATGGACAGTACCTCTTCTTTGAATCGCCTCTTTGAGACCTCCTTTTAGGGCACTACAATTGGTCTTTTAAGAACACCAGGACCTCTAGTATGTTTCTAGGGAAGTGGATAGGATAAATTCGTAGGGTTTGTCCGAGTTTGAAGGCACAATGTGGTGTGAGGAAGAGAGGGAAGAGGTTCCCTTTTATAAGGGAGGAGAGGGGCACCTTTGGAAAAACAAAAAATATTATTTTATTATAAATCCATATTCGGTTTTAAATAGCTCAAAATTGATTTATTTCGATGCTAAAGAGGGGATGGGTCTAAATCCTCTCATCCAATAGAATTTGGACAAGTGTAATTTATTATTTTATCCTTATCACTTATATTTAACTTTAAGTTGGATAATTTTACTTTTACCGTGTCTTTTTGTGTTCTTACACTATAAGGTTAATAAAATTAATATAAACAGCCAAAAGAACCCGAAGATGTTTATTATTAATATATATAACCGCATATAAGTCATTTGGCCGATCCTAAGATTTTTAGGAATAAAATAACAATTAATAATATAATATTCTTTATAAAAACTATTTTATGTCAATTTTGACACTATTTAGTAATTGATTTTTTTTGAAAATCATAAAAGAATGATTAGTTCGAAAAATGTTACTTAAATCAATACTATCATGTCATATTAACCTATAAAATTAGTTTAATTCATAAAAAGTCTCAAATTACATTTATTTGGCTATTTATAACATCAATTATGTCAATATTTCATTAATAATATAATTACTGCATCATCATTGTATCATAAATAAATTAAATTATTTAAAGTCTAAAAATTATAAATAAAATACCATTATGTAGGAAATCGTTTTAGCTTTATAATTAATATTTTATAGTCGAAATTATGTTATGGATAACCCTATATTAAAAATGATTTACTTATTAAACTTTGATTTTAACTATTTTAACCCTTCTTTAAAACAATTAATAATAAATGTCCTAATCTAATCCAAGTGGGCCTAAATGGTCATATTTTATTCCTAGGGTTGTTTTTGGTCGATTTAAACCTATCCAATAGAATTAGGACATGTGTTAGGGTAATAATAATATCATTTGTACCCTTAATTACCTTATTTACTTTTAACCATGGTAAATAAAAGTAAAAAGTTACTATTCACCAAAAATTATTTTCATCTCATTGAACCAAATTTTATTTATTGACATCAACCGTGTCTCTCGAATTTTTGAAATTACATTCACAAAATCTGTAAAATTAAGTTTTATGTAAATTTGCAAATTCTCCTAGGAGGTGGGTAAAAGACGTTGAAAAGTTCAATTAAATTTTTATATATCTAAAATTATTATAAAATTACTCTAATGAATTAAATTGAAATTATATAGATATTATGTATCAATTTTGACCTAAAACAAATTTAAATAAAATAAATAATTACCAAAATAAAAATACGGTTTTTAAATAGTAACCCAGTGTTTTCACTATTCATAAAAAATTGAAAGTTTCCAGAAAAATACCAAAATTTCACCCTAGGCTAATTTCGATATTCCGAATTCAAAAATGTAGTCCATTTTGAAAAATAAAATTTACAAAATTTCACAAAGTGGTTATTACTATTCATAACGGATAGTTTTAATAATATTTTAATAACATATCGTCGTTTAGTGAAACTCGGTATTGTGTACAACACACGCTATCGAGGAAGGTCGTGATTGCGTGTAATGTAGCCAGGTTAGGGTTACCTGTTTTGAAATACTCTTTTGTTGTAGCATACAACACAAGAAATCAATAAAATTAAAAAGAATATATTTCATAAAGTCTCGGGGTGTTACATTCTACCCCCCTTAAAATGAATTTTCCCCTCGAAATTTGTCGGGGATATAAATGGTTTAGTACTCGAAAGTTTCTTTAATAGAAACCCACATCATAAAAAGGAATATCAAAACATGTCTTTAAAAACTAAAGTATGAAATGTAATGGTTACCCAAATTAACTAATCACGGGGTTTCCACATAGGAGAACATAAGTGAAAATATGGATATGGAAGATAAATCTAACCGTCATGTTCTGATGGAGAGTGGTAGAGAACATGGCTATAAAAAATCCTACAATCACAAAGCTATAAATTTGTGACGATATAGG
Source organism: Viscum album (assembly GCA_963277665.1). NCBI lineage: Eukaryota > Viridiplantae > Streptophyta > Magnoliopsida > Santalales > Viscaceae > Viscum > Viscum album. The sequence goes on along the minus strand of OY728144.1, from coordinate 412,900,050 downwards.
GTACCATCTAATTCATCAGATATAAGGGCACTAGGAAAACATTTTTGGTTTCCAAGATCATTTCCCTAAAGTTGAAGAATTTGAATTAGAATAAATACTTACTTTATTTTGGTACAATCTCACTGTTGTTCATGCTTTGAACAATTTCCACTTCATCTCATAAATAAATGAAGATGAATTTTTTAGTCGTGAAGTGTTAACAGATCATGTGATAGAATGATGGGTCATTCCATCTGTTTCAAACAAAATGTTAGAAAAAGTTTTCAAATATACATAAGTCCATATATGGGGAGGTTAATCATATATGATTCCAAAAATGAATTTATACATCATATATCATACCGCGTAATAAAATAAAACTAGTTTCTATTAACAAGGTACTTCCTGTAGGCTAGTGGTAGGCGATAAATGCAAGTCGCACTTCGGTTGTGGGTTCGATTCCCACAACCTTGTCCGACGCGATGGGCTGTCGCCCATCCTACAGGTTGTCCTTTTTCTAAAATTACATTACTATAACATTCCATCAATAATATCAAAAAAATATTCTTTCCATAAACAATACTAACTCATTTCAAACATAATCCATTCCAATATTTAGGCTTATCCATAATATTGTAGTCCACTCTCATAATATAGTGAAAACGATTACCAGATATTTCATATAACATGCATGTTAATACCATCGTTGATCCCCATATATCATAAGATATGTCTTGTTGGTCACATTCCAAACATTTGAAGTCCTTAATCATGTATTCTCTTGAAAAATGATTACCCATTGAATCATAGTGAAAACATGAGTGTTGTCAAAAGTTAACTCTTTCCACATACCAAAACCCAAAAATTCTATATACTCAAACCATGATATAACTATTACCTTATATCCTTCATGAGCCCATGAATACTGTAAAACATTTCATTTTATCCTTATCCCTTCATTATGCGCATATCATCATCTTTCCAAAAAATATCTCGATCACATTCCATGGTAACTGGTACAATAAAATTATTGAAAACCACAATAGACCAATACATAAATATTCCAATATTCCATGATACTATATACAACATTATTTTGGAATCCCATTACATAAACACTTAATCATTCCACCACATCGTTGTCATAATCAACATCACTAATATTGATCGCATGGGACTTCCCTTTATCCATTGCCTTAAGTGGATTCTCATGTCGATCATCATTAACCCTTGGATTAGGGCATTGATTAGCATAATGCCCCATTTAATTTCACATGAATCATTGAAGTGTTGGTGGTGCGTTCTCTGTAGTGTTTTCTTTCTTCACACCCTTATCAACACTTTTTCCATTACTTCGACACTCAGCTGCTCGATAACCTTCTTTTGCACACATAAAGAAGATGATTTTTTTCTTATGCTCAAAGTGTGGAAAGAACCATGGTGGAGATTGTCTTAAAGGGACTAGAAAATGATTTATGTGTGCAAAAGAAGGTTATCGAGCAGCTGAGTGTCGAAGTAATGGAAAGAGGGTTGATAAGTGTGTGACGAAAGAAAACACTACAGAGAACGCACCACCAACACTTCAATGATTCATGTGCAATGAAATGGGGCATTATGCTAATCAATGACCTAATCCAAGGGTTAATGATGATCGACATGAGAAACCACTTAAGGCAAAGGATAAAGGGAAGTCCCATGCGATCACTATTAGTGATGTTGAATATAACAACGATGTGGTGGAATGATTAAGTGTTTATGTAATGGGATTCCAAAATAATGTTGTATATAGTATCATGGAATATTGGAATATTTATGTATTGGTCTATTGTGGTTTTCAATAATTTTATGGTACCGGTTACCAAAGAATGTGATCGAGATATTTTTTGTAAAGAAGATAATATGTGCATAATGAAGGGATAAGGATAAAATGAAATGTTTTACAGTATTCATGGGCTCATGACGGATATAAGGTAATAGTTATATCATGGTATGAGTATATAGAATTTTTGGGTTTTGGTATGTGGAAAGAGTTAACTTTTGACAACACTCATGTTTTCACTATGATTCAATGGGTATTCATTTTTCAAGAGAATAAATGATTAAGGAATTCAAATGTTTGGAATGTGACCAACAAGACATATCTTATGATATATGGGGATCAATGATGGTATTAACATGCATGTTATATGAAATATCTGGTAATCGTTTTCACTATATTATGAGAGTGGACTACAGTATTATGGATAAGCCTAAATATTGGAATGGATTATGTTTGAAATAAGTTAGTATTGTTTAAGGAAAGAATTTTTTTTTGATATTATTGATGGAATGTTATAGTAATGTAATTTTAGAAAAATGAAAACCTGCAGGATGGGCGACAACCCATCGTGTCGGACAAGGTTGTGGGAATCGAACCCACAACCGAAGTGCGACTTGCATTTATCGCCTACCACTAGCCTACAGGAAGTCCCTTATTAATAGAAACTAGTTTTATTTTATTACGTGGTATGATATATGATGTATAAATTAATTTTTGGAATCATATACGATTAACCACACCATATATGGACTTATTTATATTTGATAACATTTTCTAACCTTTTCTTTGAAACAGATGGAATGACCCATCATTCTACACATGATCTGTTAACACTTCACGAATAAAAAATTCATCTTCATTTATTTATGAGATGACGTGTAAATTGTTCGAAGCACGAACAACAGTGAGATTGTACCAAAATAAAGTAAGTATTTATTCTAATTCAAATTATTCAACTTTAGGGAAATGATCTTGGAAACCAAAAATGTTTTCCTAGTGCCCTTATATCTGATGAATTAGATGTTACCCTATATCATCACAAATTTATAGCTTTGTGATTGTAGGATTTTTTATAGCCATGTTCTCTACCACTCTCCATCAGAACATGACAGTTAGATTTATCTTCCATATCCATATTTTCACTTATGTTCTCCTATGTGGAAACCCCGTGATTAGTTAATTTGGGTAACCGTTACATTTCATACTTTAGTTTTTAATGCCATGTTTCGATATTCCTTTTTATGATGTGGGTTTCTATTAAATAAACTTTCTAGTAGTAAACCATTTATATCCCCGACAAATTTCAAGGGGAAAATTCATTTTAAGGGGGGTAGAATGTAACACCCCGAGATTTTATGAAAAATATTATTTTTAATTTTATTGATGTCTTTTGTTTTATGCTACAACAAAAGAGTATTTCACAACATGTAACCCTAACCTGGCTACATTACACGCAATCACGACCTTCCTCGATAGCGTGTGTTGTACGCAATACCGAGTTTCACTAAACAACGATATATTATTAAAATATTAGTATGAACTGGCTGTTATGAATAGTAATAACCACATTGTAAAATTTTGTAAATTTTATTTTTCCAAATGGACTTCATTTTTGGATTCAGAATATCGAAATTAGCCTAGGGTGAAATTTTGGTATTTTTCTGGAAACTTTCAATTTTTGATGAATAGTGAAAACACTGGGTTACTATTTAAAAACTGACTTTTTATTTTGATAATAATTTATTTTATTTAAATTTATTATAGGTCAAAATTGATACATAATATCTATATAAGTTCAATTTAATTCATTGGAGTAATTTTATAATAATTTTAGATATATAAAAATTTAATTGAACTTTTCACCGTCTTTTACCCACCTCGTAGGAGAAATTGAAAATTTACATAAAACTTAATTTTACAGCTTTGGTGAATGTAATTTCAAAAATTCGAGAGACATGGATGATGTCAATAATTAAAATGTGGTTCAATGAGATGAATATAATTTTTTGGTGAATAGTAACTTTTTACTTTTATTTACCACAGTTAAAAATAAATAAGGTAATTAATGGTACAAATGATATTATTATTACCCTAACACATGTACTAATTCTATTGGATAGGTGTAAATCGACCAAAAAACAACCTTAGGAATAAAATATGACCATTTGGGCCCACTTGGATTAGATTAGGACATTTATTATTAATTTTTTTAAAGAAGCGTTAAAATAGTTAAAATCAAAGTTTAATAAGTAAATCATTTTTAATATAGGGTTATCCATAACATAAATTCTACTATAAAATATTAATTATAATGCTAAAACGATTTCCTACATAAGGGTATTTTATTTTTAATTTTTATACATTAAACAATTTAATTTATTTATGACACAATGATGATGCAGTAATTATATTATTAATGAAATATTGACATAATTGATGTTATAAATATCCAAATAAATGTAATTTGAGACTTTTTATGAATTAAACTAATTTTATAGGTTAATATGACATGATATTATTGATTTAATTAACATTTTTCGAACTAATAATTCTTTTATGATTTTAAAAAAAAATCAATTACTAAATAGTGTCAAAATTGACATAAAATAGTTTTTATAATGAATATTATATTAATAATTTTTATTTTATTCCTAAAAATCTTAGGTTCAGCCAAATGACTTATATGCGGTTATATGTATTAATAATAAACAACTTAGGGTTCTTTTGGCTGGTTATAGTAATTTTATTAACCTTATAGTGTAAGAACACAAAAAGACACGGTAAAAGTAAAATTATCTAACTTAAAGTTAAATCTATATGATAAGAATAAAATAATAAATTAAACTTGTCCAAATTCTATTGGATGAGAGGATTTCGACCCATCCCCTCTTTAGCTTTGAAATAAATCAATTTGGAGCTATTTAAAACCGAATATGGATTTATAATAAAATAATATTTTTTGTTTTTCCAAAGGTGCCCCTCTCCTCCCTTATAAAAGGGAACCTCCTCCCCCTCTTCCTCACACTACATTGAGCCTTCAAACTCGGCCAAACCCTACCAATTTATCCTATCCACTTCCCTAGAAACATACTAGTGGTCCTGGTGTTCTTAAAAGACCAATTGTAGTGCCCTAAAAGGAGGTCTCAAAGAGGCGATTCAAAGAAGAGGTAATGTCCGTTATCGATTCTTTCAACTGTATTTCTTCTTCCACTTCTCTTTATTTAGTTGTTTCATTATGAAGTAATACCATCAGTATAACTCATATACTGATATGTTATTAAATGTATGAAATAACCCTATTTCACCATCTATCCATCCTACATAAAACGAAATCACAACGCGTGCGTATGTACGGAATATCGTCTCCACGCCGTGGTGTAATCTATTTTTTCCACCACCACCTTACTTGGATGGGTATAATGGTGTAAATAAATAACTATATATGATTATTGTAAAGTGATATTGATTCTGAAAGCGTATACATACACTCCAATTCAATTCCACGATCATGGGAATGATATCATCGCTCGTGCGTACGTACGGACTAACGTCTCCACGAACGCGATGAGATTCATTTTTCATGATTAACCATTGAAAAATGATTATAAAGTATATATAATGAATAATAATGAAATATATGACATAATAATGCTACTGTATTTATGTATATATATATGTATGTCATATACCCAATTCCATTCAATTCAATAAGGAAACGAAAACAGTGTTCATGCGTACGTACGGCCTACCGTCTCCATGAACGGTGTATTTCATTGCTTTTATCGATCTATAATATATATGTAAATGTTTCATATATATATAAATAATGTTTTACATTTTGGAATTATGTAAATCCGGATATAAGTAATAATATCAAGAACAACGAGTCAAAACACATACGATAAATGAAACGATTTTACCCAAAATGCTCTTTAACATGGAATTTACAAAAGAACGGGTAATATAAAGCCATAAGTGATCCATATATGATATCATAACAATGAATATGATTATGTAATAAGTCAATGACATTATTTAAATCATTATACAGGAGTTTCGGATACATACGAACCATATCGAACATAAGGTAAGGGATAATTATTCCAATCTAATTCTTATCTGAGAGTGTTTATTCGTAAGTATTTACAGGGCTTATGATTATTATCCATGTCCATATGTTCTCAAAATGTTTCATAAAATGTTTAATTTTATTCCATGTATGTTTAAAGTAATTTTTACCATTTTATACATTTACCACATTGTTTGGAAGGAATATTTCTTTTACAAGGCACTTTTTGACTTTTCCGACAAAAGTACGAGAAGAATGTTTTTTTAACTTATACGACACGAACGGATTTTTACTATTTTATAAAGCATTATTTTTATGAATATTTCTCCAAAAGATATCATGAATATTTTGAAAAAAATCTTTTTCTTTTAATATTTCATGACGTTTTGTGAAATGAAATTGATTTTGAAGAAGAAAGGATATTTTCCTCAAGAATTCATTTCAAGTGTTTTATCAAAACCATTTTCCATCTAAGATGGAATTATTTCATATGTGTATGTTTAAAGTATAATGCCTATATGATTTACATGGTTTCTCTTTTCATATTATGAAATGATATCCATTTATTTTATATGGATTATGTGATGATGGAATGATGTTTATGTAACCTATTTTATTCGTTGGGTTATTATGAATGATGTATGTTTATTTTGTGGCACAAGTAAGAATGATTTCATTATGAGATGGGTGGGAACTATATCTCCCTCCAATACATTGGGTAAATATTTATATCTCATGATATAGACATGGCTGGAATGGTAAGTTAATCTGGTTCAGTGTTACAGGACTGAAATGAGGAGTGAACTCGATTCAGAAAGGGACTTTGTCCACTAAGATGGTCTTGGCAGCAATACCTTGGCTATAATGTAAATAATATCCTGTATGGAATGGTTCACAAAATTTCATGTTTTATTCCCATTATATTTTATCATGGTTTATGTTCTATTATGATATATTCCTTACGTACTTCCACGATTTATGTCTTTACTCAATATTTTGATGTTTAAATTTCGTGTTCATGTCTTTGATTCGAAATGTTTATGGATTGTTTTATGTTATCTATGTTTGCCCTTACTAAGCATTTGAGCTCACCCTTTTTATGTTTTATTTTCCCTAGGAAATAAAGAAAGGTTTTAGGTATGGAAAAAAAGGGGAATATAGTTATGGGAGTTGTTGAAGATATTTTAACATGATTAGAATTTTATATTCTGAGTTTCCAAAGACACTACACTATTACGGTCCTTGTGTGTCTATTTTTGTTATGTATTTAGTATTCAGAAAATGTAATGTAATTTCCATGTACTTCAAGCTTAGGGACACTAAATTTATAATATATAACCATTAGTTCATTAATAGTATTATATTATTTTAACTTTTTTGGTTGAATTAATTACTAAGATTCATGGTTGGTCCACCTATGTATATTTATGAATGTTCTTATTAAATGGATATAATACATCGGAAGTGAATCTAAATTCCAACAATTCACATATATAATTTAGAATGATAAAATATATAATTTTTCTTAAATACATCTCGGTGATTCATTTTATATTTTTACAGATATATATATATATTGTTTATTTTGGTCGTTTATCCCACCATCATTGACTATTATTTAATTATTATTACACCAACACACAATCACACTCAAACACAAAAACATATATATTAGTCCATGAACAAGAAATTGGTTATAATATACATATTAAAATTTTATTTTACCTAAATAATAAAATTATCACCAGCCACAAGAGTGGTAATGAAGGAAAATACTTATCCACTAAGATGATTAAAAGTCATAATATGGAAAATGGTTTAATTTCATTGAATTAGATGAGAAGTGAAATGGATTTGATATAATATTTTTGTATATCAACTATACTAAAGTTATCTCTATTTTATGTATGAAGGTGTTGAGGAGAAAATATTGTAGAATATAAATTAATAGAGGTTGCGTGAGAATGTTACAAATCATAAATAACCTCAATGATGGCCCCATAAGGAACGTTAAATTGGGTTTCTTGGATACAATAATGAAATATATGTTCATTGAGTAGGTATTCAAGTTTTGGAAAGATATTTTAATATATTTATGTCTTTTTAGGGGAAACTGGTTGGTGACAGTTGGTATTAATATTTTTTAAGTGTTGTTTTTTGTGATTTTTCATGATTATTTATTACTAAAATACAACCACATTTGGGTGTAATTAGTTACAATAATTGTGCTGATAATTTTTTTTAATGTCAATATTATAAATATTAAATCATCTTCCAACCATTTAATTTCACTGTTTTCATGTATTTTTATGCTTTTACCTTTTACCTTTAACCAACTACATTATTTAACTTATACTGTAATAACTCCTATTTCACTACAGAAAAATTTAGTTTCCTAAAAATTAAAATGACAATATGGCCAAATTTTATTTCATTATTAAATTTATAAAATCCATTTATGTTTATTTAATTTATAATACTCATTAAAATATATTTTTTATTTGTTAAATATACAACATATTAAAATAATTTTATAGTTAAAATCGAAGTTTTTCAAAATTTAGATGATTGTGTTTCTAAATGTAAAACAATATGAATGATGTAATTTTATAAATATATCTATATCAACATATGGTATAATTTGTTTTCTCTTGGTCATATATTATTTATTTTATAACATTTATGGTTTTCAAATAATCAGTTGTTTCAACTGTTTTCCAAATAAATCTACTTTTTTTATAAAATTCCCAAAATAGTATTGTAAGATAAATTTTAAATTTTTAGTCTAGGGAGAATTTTTTAATTATATTTTAAAAATTTATCAATGTTTATTTATATTTTATTCCTCATATAAATAAATAATAATCTTTATTTAATGTTATCATATATTAGATGAATAAAACAGCTTCACCAAAAATCATATGATCATTTCCTAAGAATATTAAAATTTTAATTAAATATAAAATTAATTTTTATTTCATTATATAGTTAATATAAATCACATTGAACAATTATTAGTGATTTAATAATGGTTTAATTAATATAATATCCTTTTGGAGTTCGTTAATGATTATTGTCCAATGAAATGTTTGTTAGAGACATAATGTTATTTTACAATATTGGGGGTCTTAGATTGAATAAATTCATTCATTTATATGATGTAAAAAGGGGAAAATTAGTGTGTTGTCTGTATTGATGATGTTAGTAACATTTTACAGCTTTATAAACTTATGTGCTGGTAATATCATGGTACTTTTCAAACCTCAATATACTTTTTGTAATTAAAAATTTTCTACCATAGTAGAAGATCCTATTTCATGATACACTAGTTTTTACAAACACTGCATGTGTCTTCAATGTTTTGATATATTATAGTGATAGTACAGAGTATCCCATTTGATGAAGTCGATGTGGGATTTTTAGGAGGAATTTTCATTATTTTCAATATAATGTTGGTTCATAGATTTTCTATATTATAATAGTATAACATTGATTATGTCACATTATATCCCATGGTCTATCTGCAGACATGTTTTACATAATTACTATTTCTATTTGGGGTATTATAAATTAAATAAAATTATCCAATTGTCATTGTTTTTGTTCTGAAAAACTATATATATTTTTCTAGTTGTGCTCCTTGTAATTTTTATTACATTTTCATTGTGTTAATATTCATTATCATTATTTTTTGTACTATGTTATTTTCAAATCTGTTTTTTGAATGTAATTTGTAAGGTAAAATGGGTAATTTTATTTTTTAAGATAGTTTCTTAATTACATTTTGAATGGATGGAAATGGTTTTCCCATAATATAAATGAATCATATTTTTCATAGGATTGAAAATGTCATTTAATAATGAAAATTTTCCATATCATATAATAAAATTCTAATTTATTATCATCTATTAGTCTTTAACATATTTAATATAATATTATTCATTTTTTTGACACTAGAAATATTGAACTGGTTTTTTTATAGGAATTGATATAATAAATTTTTGAGATCGTACTAGGCATGTCAGTCCACACCCTACGAACATTCATTTTGTAATTATATATAGATCATATAGTATATAAATATTATTCTATTCTATCCCACATTGATTATCACTCCCATTGGGTGATGATGGGTATGCAGGGATGTATTTTCCATCCATTATTTATATTGATAATTCTTGGAAGTATGGTTCATTTTATGTTTCATTTAGGGGAATTTGACGTATATAACATGTTGATTTTTGTTATTATTGTTAAACTTACCTTTTTAATATTTCTATGTAATTTTTAATTATTTAGTCTGATACAAATGATTTTGATCATATAATTTTGGATATGATTAATTTGTATCATATATATAAATTATATATTTGATTTTTTTGTATTGTATAGAAGTTTCAGCTAATAATTCTGCATATCTGGTTCACAGTAAATAATAAGATACATATTTACTCTAATTTTATTCAATATTTATTCTCATGTTTCCTTATTTTTATGCTATGCAACTTTTCTATGTATTTTGTGGTTTATGGAACTCTATTAGGCCCTATATAGAACTAGATGATGTACTGGTTTAGTGTTATCATTGGTAAATTTGATTAAATTTTTATCATTTATAAATCTCATTATTTCAGTTTAGTTTTTATAGTTTGGATATAGAAATATCATAACAATAAAGATAGTGTTTTTTAGTGTCTAGTTATGTCTTTACAACTTTTCTACTCAAGTGTTCAAGGGAGGTTGGCCTTCAATTCCTTGAATTTTTTTAGTATTTATTATTTTGATATGAGGTGATATACTAAAGAGATATTTGGATCCCCTATGTGTATGATAATGCTTTTTTCATATCTTTATATTTTTTTTTGTAAAAATGGAATAATAACTAGAGAAAAGTGGTTAACATGAAATATATATTAAACCATGATGATAATTCGTAGATTATTTTGTGGAATTCATAGTTTATCTCACATATTTGGTATGTGATCAAGCGAAGTGTGTTGAATAACCTATCACATTAATGCATTAATCATAATTTTTTAAGCATATATTGTCTTTAGATTTCTTATATTATGTTTTCCTCATATTGGAAGGGAATTAATATAGAATTTCATTATGTTTTTAGGCTATTGGAGTAAATTTCAAATGAAATATGGTGTTAGGATTCATTATTTATAAATGTATTAATTTTTTAGGGTTTGATGATTTAATTTTATAAATATTTCAAATTTTGAATTTTTTGTGGAATTTTTGAAAACAATATGTATATTTATAATGGTTTATCTTAAAATGTGGTGGATATAAATTTGGAATTTTGAAATTTTTTTAAAATTAGAAATATGTCTTTGTGAAACATATTTATATGAACCCATTTTATATGGAAATTATTTCAACAAGTTAATAAAATTATGTATTAACATTATTTATTTCTGAACTGTAATATAGTATTTATCCATGGTCAATTAATCTAAATATTATAGGTTTTATTAAAATAAATTCCATGGAAATATGGAATTGATATTATTTTTTATAATTTGGTGATTTTAGTGAGAAATTATTTAATATTTTTTGATTTAATTTTTTATGATTGATTTAGGTTTTTGTTATTGGTCATAATGTATATTGTGAGAAAAATTTGGTTTTAATTATGTGTCCTGAATACATTATGTGTAGGTATGTTTAATTAATTAATTTAATTCATTAATTTCATGAAAGATTATAGAAGGTTCGTCTCAAATTGTTAATCATCTCATCACATACAGAAAAATATTTATATCATGTACTGAACATATATAAAACTTAACATGGTGTAATCAAAACCATTCATACTATTTGATCATTTCATGCACTTAAAAATTCAATACAATACTTTATTCTATTGCGATAAAGTTTCATCTATTGTAATGGTGTAATAAAAAACCATAGTAGTAATTTTATATTCTAATGTGATTCTTGATGTTTCATAGGTAGTTTCTATTTTGGGATTTCTTAAAGGTTCCAAATGATTGTGTTAGGAAACTATCGTCCCCACATAGTTGTTTGAGTATATCTCCATGGATTTCTATAGGAAAATTTGTAATCTATGGTTATATATATAGGATATATTAATTGAGAATGGGTATTTGTTCTTCAGAATTCGTCATAGTTAGTGGTCAGTATGTGAATATATCAATTATCTTTGAAATATTGTAGTAAATTTTCCAAAAATACTCATTAATGAGTGAAAGAAAAAAATGTATTCTTGAGGTTTTAATTTGTCTAAATATTGATCAGTTATTCATTGATCCACAGTGAAAACTATTATGGATATGTTACTGAGGGAAATATAGGTGAAATATAACTAATCTATGAAACATTTGATGCATGAATAATATCTTTAACATAGTATTATAGAATGAAACCAATCTATGTTTTGTAGTGTATATTTTGGAAATAAATATGGATTGAATAATTATGAAAGTCAGTGTCCTCAAGGCCATCATTATCCTCTTAATAAGAAGAAACTTCCTATATCCCCAATTAAATAAAATACAGATTGTATGAAATATACAGAGACATTCTTTCATTATGAAAATTTATGATATCATTATATATATGGAAATATTTTATGGTATAATACATCATGTGTTTTCTAGGTTTATATTAGTAACTTTTATACAGTATATAAAGGTTGTATTTCTACTAGATTAACTATATTACTATACTAGGTTTCATTATTTCATATTAATGAATGATGAAATATTTTCATATGAGGTTTTTTTTTGAGTTTTGTTATCATGTATAGTTTATGGGGGTGAACATGGGTAAAACAATTATTAATTTTAGTTTAAATATTTCATTCAATACACCAATCATGTATCTTCACTATACCGTGTTTGTTTTTATTTTTGTGTTCAACATGAGATAGTGTTACATGTGTGATATCATTGGTTTCCATTTTTCATTTTTCGTTAACATAATGATTAATGAATATTTATTCTTTTTATAACCAATGTGATTAATTAATCTTTATTAATTATTAAAAATTATCATTGTTAGTATCAATGGTTCTATAGTAATTTTTGTTTGGATAGTTCAAAATATTTGAATGTATTTTATCACTTTTTGTGAATGATCAGTTACTTGTAGTTGGAGGATATCTACTGTTTATATTAATGATTATAATGAAAATGTTTTTCAATGGTGTTATGCACCACGTGGCAATGGGTTTTGTAACATTTAACTATTCTAGATTAATTCTCAATTGTTGGTAGATATATTATGGGTTCTAGTCCTCTTAGAGATCTAAGATAGACTGTTTCCTTTTGGTTGTGCGTGGATAGATTGAGTGATATAGTGAGGTCAGATTAATAATTTTAAAATATTTTAGATGATTCTTTTTAAAAATGGATTATGTTGGGTTTTTTCCATTTAATATGATCCTTTAATGTCATCTCGTACTAACTAAACAAATATATCTGGTTTGGAAACAGTTGTGTTTTCTGAATGTATATTTTGTATTGAGGCCCTTATAAGGGAATAATGTAACATAACTGTTAGAATTAAAAATATAACACGTAAAATTTTTTGAAAAAAATAGCTTACTTAATTACTATGTTAGAATTTATGGATTCTAAGGATTAAAATTTTGAGATTTAGGGAAAAAATGTTTCATAGTTCATATGAATAGATATATATATTTATTTATAAAAAATTCTTAGGTAAGGTATTTTTCATTAAAATTTTATTTTTTTATATTTTGTGAACATAGTGTTGATGTTGGTTCCACAACATGATGTGTAAATTATAAAACATTTGATTTCAGGTGTTTATGGACATTTTTGTTATTGTATATCATAAATTTTGTAGAAATATTAAATTTAATCCGTTGATGTTTTAATATTTATAGTATTGGATATCAGGAAGTTTGTTAACTACATCCAAAAATTTCTAAAAACTTTTTTGGGCATCTCAGTTTCAAATCAATAGGGAAATTAAACATTTTACCTCACTTTAATTATATTTTAAAACCCTATTACCTCTACTGCTATACGTGGATGACCTTACTTGGAGATTTCATGATAACATCAACACATTCATTAAATTTTGGCTATCATATTCATATTTAAACTGGTTATTCATTATAATACCTTCTTTTTCTTTACATTTATTATATCATTTATTCCCTCTTCCATTCCCTTAGAATTTTCTTCAACACACATCCCTAGAATCCATAATAATTTTTAAGGGAATATTTATAGTAGAGGTTGATTCTGACCATGAATATGGGGTATATAAATATTTTTTATATTGTTTCTATTTTTTATACCTTTTTCATCAAAGGAATCCAATTATATCCATTTTCATCATGGATTGATAAATATTCCTCTATGAAAAAACATAAATTTTAAATTCAATAATTACTAAGATATAAATTTTAATTTCTTACTGATGTTTATTTATTTATATTATCCAGGAAATAATGTAGTTTTATTCCATTAAAACAATTTATCTAAAATCTAATAATTTATTATTTTCATGTATTTCATATAAAAAAATTGGTTTTATGTGCCCCGTGTTTTACAATATTAATATAATGGTTTTTTAAAATTTTTAATAAATAAAATGGATGGATTTTTGATGTTTTATTTTTAATGGAAGGAAACCAATTTTTTCATAATTTTTAACATAATTTTTTTGATTCTTGATGCGTACTATTTTATTTCATTTATAAAGGAATGATTTTAATAAACTTAATTATTTTTAATGACTATTTTAAATGAAGATATTTAAAATAAAATTTAATGTCTTAGACATGAAATATTTTTTCGATTAAGGTAACAAATTATAAAATCAAAATTAATTCCTTCTATTATTGTAAGACCCTAATTGATTCATTTTATTATAAACCTCCATTTTTTTGATCGTCTGTGTTTTTTTATAATGTTAAATCATATTATTTATTTTTTTTATCATTTATAAGGTGATTTTTTTCCAATTAATGTATTTATAATTTCTATATTTTATTCCCAACCTATAAATATGATTGTTCCTTGGAACCCTAGAAAAACACTTAGAGATCTTAATTCATTCAAAACATCTCGGTACACATGTAACTAGTGTCAACCTAGTTGTTTTATAATATTGGGATAGTTTGGAGGTAATGTATCATCCCATCCCTAGAACATTATGTAATATCCTAGACATCAATCAGGTATATAAAAATTTAATGATGTATTTATGTATCTTAATTTTGGTTATTATAATTCTTATAGAATTCATTCGGAGGTTTGGGGGTGTTTCAGGAGATTCAGACATGAATAAAATGGAATTCTGACCATCCAGTGGATGTTACATGGTTGGACCCATGTTAGATATAAAAGTATACCCAAATAATGCTTGAAAGGTGGAGGGGTTCATAGTTAAGAAAAAATGTTCAAGGGGGAAGGCAAAATCATGCACCCCTTTAGAAAGTGTCCTTTTTTCAAACATCCCCCATGTGATTTTATGTATCTCACATTATGGTTTTCTCTAATAAACCCCTCCAAACCATAGTTATGAAATAATGATTCTTAAATATTCCCAAGGGTGTGAATCAATTGATTCTATTACATTTTCAGCTATATTGGTTTTAGATCGAAGCTTTATGTGATTCTAATACACCACTTACTTCTCATTTATGAACATGTCCTTGTAGATTTATTCTTCTAATTCAAAATCACAAAAACACAATATTCCCTTATGTATTAGCATGGGGATTAAAAGGGTGTTTGAATATAATTCTTATGATAAGGATAATGGTGTATTCATCTTCATATTCAAGGTATATAGTGTATAACTTATTTATTATTGTTTCAAAGTAAACATAGTCATGCGTTGTAGTAATACTTATTTTATCTTGATGAAACTTTTATGCCTTTTGTTGTATTTAGTATCAAGGATGGATATTTTATAAATTAAAGGCCAAATGGTTCCCTTAAAATGCATCAAGAGTGACAACACCGATTTAGGTCCACCCATGGTGTAACGACCCACTATTTTATCAATAGAATTTAACATAATAAATTTTTTTCATATATAATAATAACCCAATAGAACACAATATAAACATTATAAATGATCAATCCATGAAATAAGCATCATTCGTAGAAGTTGAGGAAGCTATACCGAAAAAATAATAACATGACCTTTGGAATAGTGATGTAAACCTCATATATAGTAATCATTCCCTTTGATTAGTAACCTCACAAATGGAAGTATTAATAAATATTATCATTAATATAATTGAATATATGACATAATTATATTATATTATGAGAAAATAAATATTTTAAAAATTATTAATTATGTATTTGAATTTTGTAAGTGATACATATTTAATTACAATTGTTAGAATTATTTTATGAATTGAAATTGTTTTGTTTCCAAAAAAATGTATTCCTACGTAAGTATAATTAAGTTATATAATAAAATGATAATTTTATGAGACAATATTAAATTTTCAAAAGTAATGGTAAATCTGTTAAAATATTATAATCTGTATTCTTTGAGTAACTTATAATCATACAAAAACTAAATTTATAATATTTAGAAATTTATTTTCATAAAATATAGTTTATTCTTTAATTCATCTTGTGGAAAAATGGCTACATTTAATTCTTGGGAATTTTCTGCAATATTTGAATTTTTGGTGAATAATAAAATAAAGTAGTTTACGATATATATTTATATACACATTATAAGTTAAATATAGTATTTATTGAGTCATAAATGATTGAATAATAGTTGTTTTGATCTTACATTATATATTTTATAATTGTAGTCTCAGTAAAAATAAATAATGATTCTCTTGAGAAAAATAATAAACTAATGATTTATATAATTAGAAAACTCACCTCTACACTTCAAATACCACCCCTCACCGCCTCTTCTCTTCACACCTATAAAGCATTATGCCTTGTAAAAAATCATCCAACAATTCATCCAAAACCCTCCATCATGTATATTAATTTTTTCACTTTTCAAAAGACCAAATACAATCCCCTATGGATGTTATCAAGAAGAAAAAACCAAAATGAAAAACTATAATCCTTTCACTTCAATTTCATTTCAAATTACATAATTTTAATTTTATCTCCCCACAAACCCATTTTCCATGTGGATTTAAAACATACGTATCTTATATAAACATTATTTAATCATGTTTATAAAATAAAAATTCTTCTAATCTATCTTTATATCAATTATTCTCTAATACTGAAATAATTTTCCATGACGTACCAATCTAAAAACATTATAGAAGCCATACATTTTATATTTCAATTATAAATTCAAGTATTATCAAGAAACAATTTTTATTGTTTTAATAGATTATAAAATATTTATTATATCCTATTTAATGTTCTGGAATCATTTTTTATTCATGATATTAATTTATCCATTATTTTATTCTCGTAATACCATGTTTTTAAGGAATTTGGCCATGATTCCTTAAAATTCATATTATACTGATGATTTTATCATGAATATCATTCCCCGTCCTACCCAAAATTTGTATCAACACTTGAATGAACATTTCTTCATGATCTGGGTCAATTATATCCCATCCAATCATATTTCCCTGAAAATGATGATAATTTTTATCTAATATATATGAAATACATTATTCACTTAATTGATCTTTTTTGTAAAATGCAACAAATATCCCACCTCACCAACCTAATTAAGTATCCCAAAATAACTTATTTATTGAGGATAAAACATATTGGGATGCCCAAAAAATAATTCCTAAGACATTGAGAGACTCTAAAGAACACATGACCTCTAACCTTGAATGAAAATGACTATCAACAATGACCCACTTATGACTACTCATGACATTGTTCATTCTCCATTCTCTCCCTGATCAAATATTTTTTTCTATGGTCACTTTGTGAAATATTGATCCATCTATTTATGTCTCTAGAGTTTTTTCCCAACAAAGTTGAGAATGAAAAGGATTCCCATACAATTCATTTAAAGTATCCTCATGTGTTCTTGCCTGATAAATTTTTTTTATTAAAAGACTCCACTAATCGAATGTTCTCTTTCCATGGGCCACTAAAATCCATCAAAAATCTAAATTCATGTATTTTAATATTTGAATTGTACATTCAGTTTTTCCATCCATTTGAATATGATATTAGATTATCATTGTCAATTTTTTCATTAGAGATTATAGTGGGGATTTATGGAAACAAGACATGATCCAAAAATATTGGTCTCACTGTATCAAAATAGGTACATCATGCCTCTTTACCAATTCATTTATATGTATTTCTATTACGTTATCCACCTTCACATATTTATGAACACTAATAAAATTGATCAATTTTTTGATTTGATCCACTGTTAATGATATGATATCATGTATCCAATCCATCCTTGGGAGAACATTCATTAAATCTATAACTATATGCACCCATTTCCAAAGAGGAATATGTAATAAATATAGAAATCCTAGTTGCAGTTGGTGATCTACCTTAAACTACTGATAGATGTGGATTCTCATAAAATCTCATCCACTTAGGTTTAAATACCATTCTATGAAAATTGTGTGTTCATATACTTATACTAAATATATATATATATATTAGGTTTTATATCCCATCATCAATGTAAGTAATCCTTAATAATTTCATCTTGAAATTCCATAGTAATGGCCGTCAAATCTCTAAAAAAAATATGAAAAGCCATCAATATTCCATCCATAATGGTCTCCACACAATTGATTTTTGTAATCAACATAACATAATAAAAATTTGATGTATGCATTTCCATAACCTTCTAAAAAAATTAATAAAAGAAACTACAAATAGAACCAGAATACTACCTAATTCGTCTCAATACAGGGGAATATTGGCTATAGTGGACATCAAATTTTAGTGATCTTAATCTACATTTCCCTACTAAAATTAGGTCCTCCCATTTAATGAATCTTATACTATGTTTCCTTTACCCAGTGTACACATTTATTGAAATAAAAAAAAATTAGATACATCATCTATATTCATTGTCTTATGTTTGAATATCATTTTGGGAAAATGTATTTCAAAATCATATTATTTTTTAAAACCATAAATTTATCCATAATTATTTAATCATACCATGTATACAAATAATGGTCTATATATTCCCATTAGAACTAATGTATTCAGTAGTTCATCATGAATAATCATATCATACATGAACCATATGCTTCAGCATAATCTCCATGTATGAGAACACAGTCATCCATTGATCCCAAAGCATCATAATATGCCATATATCCATGCCTTAATTCATGAAAATTATGTATTCAGGATGAGGTAAGGGGAACCTAATACTGTTGAAAATAATTATGACACACCTGATTACAACTTAATTGTACATTTTTCCTTATCAATGAAGTTACTGGTATACCATGTCATGAAAATTCATCAACAAAGCAACGGTAATAATCAACTGGGTCATGTAAGCTTCATTTGGAAAAAGACATTAAATATATTTTTATAATATTTTATATCCCGTATTGTTTAAGGATCCCACAAAATAAGATATTAAAATTATTACATGGCCTATTAAACATTCATCTTGTATGAAAAAAGAAACACCAAATGTTTTTTATATAGACAATGATCACACCGAATTTCCAACACTATCAACAAGTGTTTCACATTCGCATCCCTTGACTTCAAATAATGCAATATATAATCTATAAAAACCACTACAATAGTGTCCAAGTACATTTTATTTATTTGATTTATCATTTATATTATATCTAAGGGAACATTCCAAAAAACATTCATAACTACTTACATATATTGGAAATATACACTCATAAAATATGTCTTTGGAATATATCTATCTCTCTACCAACAATTGATGATATCCCAATCATAATTCAATTTTTTAGAACAACTGGGATCCCCATAATGTTTTATAGTCCTTCAGTTCATTGAAATAGATATCATATATTATAATAAATTGGTTATGATTATGATCATTAACATACTTCTAATGAGTCCACTATTTTGATTTCAGGTACAAAGCTAGTGATTCCCATCGAGATGTACTGGCCCAAATGAGCTATTTTATTTTAATAT
The DNA here is from genome assembly GCA_963277665.1 of Viscum album. Taxonomy (NCBI): domain Eukaryota; kingdom Viridiplantae; phylum Streptophyta; class Magnoliopsida; order Santalales; family Viscaceae; genus Viscum; species Viscum album. The sequence continues at coordinate 412,880,084 of OY728144.1, read as the reverse complement.
CATTCAACTAATCAATAAATTCCATCAATTATATTGTTTTCATCCAATAATATAGAACTAATATAGGACTGTTCCAATGTACTATATCATTTATAAAATCTAGTTCTCTTGTGGGTTGTAGCCCAGGGTAATTATTTGGAAAAACATCTAGAAATTGATAGAATTTTAAACAAAAACACAAATCAAAGCACACACATGGATTCTAATTTCAATTACACCATTTATTATGATATTTTTCTATATATGGGTACCAAAATTTCCACTAAACATGTTATTATATTATGGTCTCCTCTAAATAGATTCTTGATTCCATTCTTAGTTTCAGAAAAAAAACCTAAGAGTATAATAGTCGATATGATACATTAAAATTGTCAAATAATACAAATGGAATATTATATCATAGACATCAAATTCACTCAAAGAGAAATCCCATATCAATTCATACCCATATAAAATTATATAAAATCATTTTCAAACAATGGCTCAAAATTTAATTTTACTATTTTTATTTTCATATTTCAAAATAGAATGCATAGTCTAAGCATGAAAACCCAAAATATCAGTAGCATGGTCACAAAAAAATGAATGTGATACATCTATGTTGAAAAATGCTTGTTAAAGTGTATAATTCAATAGAACCATACCAATAATTTTCTATCTTCCATTTTTACTAAGTAAAATAATTTTCCCATCTCTCGACAATGTATCACATATTTCAGTTTAGTAATTATTAATAATTTTAAATTTTACTAGATCAGGATTGATGGAATTCAATGATTCATCCTTGCTAGCCTGATTTTTCTAACAATAATTATTCGACATCCATGTCCCCATCAATGAATATGAGAACTGTGAAACATGAAATGTGTCCCTTGAAAATGAATTTAGAGTACTAAAAAAATATTTCTCATGATGTCATAAATTGTTTCAATTACGATACACTCTAGGTGATTCTATAAAATCTCATAGTGAATGAAAATAATATCAACATTGAACTCATATCGACCAACTATTTTTTATGAAGAGTCACCAATACTTATGTTTGATTTTGAGTCATTCCACTAACTTGGAAATATGTTTCCATATTCCTTTTATCCCCACGATCAGATATCCTACCATTTAATATATTTATTTCATATTTTGGTCCACCCATATTTATTGTGATTTCTATTTCTTCCAATTCCTCTATATTGAAAATCAATTCATAATATTTTATAAAATGTAAAATGATTATAGATCAAATTGTCGGCATATTTCTCGATTAAAAAATTATTGCCTTCAAGGATTAACATTCATCATTTGTGGGTGAATAGAGTAGAAAATATATAAATATAACAGCACATTTTATAATGAGGTATTATACAACTTAAATAATAAAATATCTGTTATTTTATTATCTTTTAATGTGTGAGGATATTATTTATTGAGAAAAATTATTAAAAATTATCTCATGCAATGATTTGGTCTAATTTAGCCTTAATTCCTAAATCCCACTACCAATAACCAAGATCTACTATCATATATGTTGCAAACATAATTTTTATTTCAGTTAGTATCTATTTGAAAAAGATGATATGATTCATTATAATCATCCACATCACTTATATTTCTTGTTTATAATTCACCTAGAATGTCTTGGGGACTCTGTTTTTGGAACTGAAATGAATGATCCACATTCATTCGTTCAACCTAATTATTCTGCCTATAATTGTCCAGAAAATTCTGGAAAATAATGTGATCCTTCTATTGGTTCACCAATTGTTCATGGAAAACCCCAATCTCATTATCCATTTACATTTGGTTCTTTTTAAGTTTAGTAGGTAACAATTTATACAAAATAAAAAAATGTCATTTCCTTTCATTCTCTAGTAGTGATTGTTTTAAAATTTCAAATATGCCCCATCAAACATATCACTATAACGATTCAAAATAATTAATAATTTCTACTTTCTATCAATTTTTTAACTTTAAAACTATTAAATAAATAATTTTTTTAAAACAAAATTTCCACAAGCCTCCATTAAAAAATAATCCATTTTCAAATATATTAAAAAATTCAAATATTTTGTACCAAATCATAAATAATTATTAAAAATAGAATATTTACTACTAGATAGAATCCATTTCAATAAATTTATGTCATGATTATCCCCTATGAAAAACCCATTGTAATGACCCTAAACATGACAAAAATTGAAATTAAATTAATTTTGAGTAATACATAATATATGACACATATAGATACACAATAATAATATTAGTTTAGTGTCTATAGAAATTGGGAATCATAAACTACTTGTTTATAAAACAACTACATCGTCCTATGGGTTATCCATCATAACTAGAACTCATTTTTGACACATCTTAGTTAATACCATTCTTCATATCATTTGGAAAATAAACATAAAAATATGTGAGCTCAAATACTATATAAGAGTAAAAATGGAATTTTTTTAAAAAATAAACATAAGTATCTAAAAACACAAAAATAACTTTTTAAAATCATTCCATGTATAACAAAGACCATAATCGTGAGCCGCAAAATATATCTTAGTAGTTCATAAGGCGTAAATCATTATGGAATAAGAGCTATGTGAATGTTTAAAAAACATAAAAAAAGAATTATTGAAATCAGTTTAAAATTGAAAATCATTTCTTCATTATCAAATTATCATTTACTAGACAATCATAGTAGAAAATTTTCATTACAAAACTAGGATTACATGTTGTTCCAGCCCTGTATACCTGAACCAGATTTCATTTCCATTATAGTACTATATTATTGAAATAGATATCACATTTCTTCGATTAATGACTATTTCATGAGATAGAAATCGTTAATCAATGAATTGAAGGGAGATATACGTAACACATGTCTCATAATGAAAAAATTATTACATGTTCCACAATAATATAAATCATTCATCATAACTACAGGGGTAAAATGGGTTTCCTTAAATAATATAAAAGTATCCATGTAAAACTAATCTATTTCATAAATAACATTCCATCATAATCACAATTAAACCATACGAGTAATAAGGAAATTATACATGATGATAAACCTTGTCGAATAATTCAATCTTATATTGAAAATAATTTTTATATAACCCATGAAATAAATTTTTGAAGAAAATATCATATATTATTCAAAAACGTTCTCCTTTCCCAAAATTTCATGATGTTTTAAAAGAAAAAATGTATTTTAATATAAACATGATATCCTATAAAGAAATATTAATGGAAATAAGGATTTATAAAAAAATATAAATCCATTCAATCCATATAAGTTAAAAACAATTTTCTAAATTCTTTTTACTGAAAAAGTACAAAATTACATTGTAACTATGTATAAAAAAGTAATTTCAGATGATTAAATAAAAAATAAAAAATGAGTAAGATTTACTATAAGAAAATGTATAAGGATGGATATAATAATTTTTAATTCATATTTTGGAATCATTAATAGGGATGATAAATATACCATAGTATATAATTACATATAATAAATCTCCGATAATAATTAGATTGAAAAGTTATCCCAAACCTTAGGCATGTTATAATTTATATGTTGATGCACCTGATTTATAATGAATTGAATGATTTCATTAACTTAATGAAGAATTTTATTCATCATCATATTATCATCTATTTATTAATGAAATTATTACCCATCCATTGGGTATTAACTAATATATTTTTATATTCATTTTCTTTTGAATAATTTACACTTCCAAGGTAATATTTATATCATTTAAAGAAATGTAATAGTGTAATATATATATTAATTATTAATTCAATTAATTTATATAATCAAGTTTTAATAAAGATCCTGTAAAATGAATCACATTGCATCATGGAGACCGTAGGTTATACGTACTCACGAGCGAGGATGTCCTTCCAAAAAATTTGAAATTATAAATAAGTTGAAGATATATATTTTCTTCCAAAATAAATATCATGTTATTATAATCTTATATAGATACCATTTCAATCATTATATAAATTTATGTAATATTTTGGTGAATAACATATTACACTATGATGTGGAGATGGTATGTTGTGCGTACACATGCATGGTGATTTAATTTTTCGTACGATGGATATATGATGAAATTTGATTGATCCATAACCAAAATAATAAATCATCATATAAATTATGATTTATTTATTACATTATAGTGGATTAAAATCATGTAGAAGTTAGATACAATGAACTAATATAGATGAATCTTTATAGAATATTACTTTTTCATTGATGTTCTCCCTCTAAATATACTGTTAAAAGCACTAGAGATGGTATTTTGAGAATACCAGAACCTATAAATTATAATTGGGGATGATTATAAGGTAAATGATCTTGGGGTGTCAAATTATTAATGATATAGATGTAGTGAATTGTTAATGAAGAAGGTTCACAGTTATAATTGAGGTGACAGACACTTTTGAAATATAAAAAAGTATCAATTTATTATAAATTAAAACCACGTAAAAAATGACCAAAATGTCAACTATTTAAGTTTAGATTGTATATGGTTTTAATAAAATTAAAAATTACATGTGAGATATGTTTTTATATCAATGTAAACCTTAACATTTCAATTTATCACTTAGTTATTCTATTTCATTTTAACTAGGGTAATAATTATTTCTATATTAAAAGGGTGACATATTTAATTATTTGAGGTCAAATAAATCATAAATAAATATTAGGGTAAATAATATACCATATCATATTTTTTATTTATAAAAAAAAATTGTTTATTATTTTTTAATAATTTAAAAAAAAATATTTAACAGGACAACCATAATATAAATATTAAAAATATATAATTTTTTGATTACTAAAAATATAAAGAAAATATGATGTCCTTAAATGTAATATTTTAATATATCCATATGATTCCAACATAATCTATAAAATTCATTGAATATAATAAATATTGAAAATTATATTTATTTTAATCTTTATAATAACATGATATTTACATTTTCATTAACAATATAATTTTAACATCAATTTTGTATCATTATTTAATTCTCTTATTTTACTAATAAAGTAAAATAAAATACTATGAAAAAGGTAATACTACTTGATTTCCGAATAATACATTAATTCAAATATATATTTTTGAAAATAAATCATTAAAAATATTGTACTTCTAAAATTAGACTGGGACATGATTAATATCACTTTAGAAAAATAATATAAGGTTCATAATATCTTATATAAGTCTCCAAATGGTCCATAAATCTACAAATGAATTATTATGGTTGATATATACCCTAAAAATAATATAATTCTAGGGTTTTTAATATTATAATTGTTATTCTAAATTTAATAAAAAAATCTTTTATTTTTCATCAAATAAATAGATTCGTAATCATCAATATATAATCCATTAAGGTAATTATTTATCTTCTAAAAATAAATAAGAAATTATAATGATATAAAAAATAAATTTAAATACAGAATGAGTATTCATAAGTGAATTTATATTGTATATAACCTTATATTTGAAATCATTGAGTTATATAAATTTTGGTAACAAATATTTATTTTTTATTAAAATAAAAAATAAAAAATTCCCTAATATAATTCAAGAGGAATCAAAAGTGTATAATTAGTAACCAAGTATGTTATTGGACTCAAATAACTCCTACAAACACATTATAGAAACTTCTATATATGTTAAATAATATTATATTTACCCTTAGTATCTAGATTTAGCTTTTTTACCATAATAATTAAAATTACTAAAGTTAGAATTCAAAATACAAAAAAAATAAAAAAAAAATTATATTTAAATAATATTGATGAAGTTATTTCAAATGTGGAATAAATTTTAAAAATTCAAAACCTATAATTTATATTATGTAATTTTAATTTATTAATATTTTTAGAATGAAAAATGAAATTGAAAATTGAAAAAATTCCAAAAGAATAAAATGTTTTTACATTAAAATTCAATGAAAAATTAATCTCAGTGGACTAAATTATATTAAATGATAAAAATGTATTATATTTTTACAATAAAAAAATTTAATAATATAATTTTAATATATATATAATTTTTAAGAAAAATCATATTTTCAATTAAAATACTGTATTTTAACTTTTTATCAAAACATCAAGGTTTGAATTTTTTTTTAAATATCATAAAAATTAAAATATTCGATACCATTTCCCAAAAATATGTTTCTGTTATTAAATAAAATATACAAAAGTGTAAAATACATTATTAAAATGGGTCTCCCATTAAAAGGGGGGAAATTTATTTATTTGAAAATTACATCTTTTATAAAAAAAATTAATTTTTCATATATCATGACTAGAAAACAAATTAGATGAGTTATAAAAATTATATTGAATATTTAAAACATATATTTTATTAAGAAAATCCAAATAGCGTGATTTTATTAATTTATAAACTCTCTTATTTGCATTAAAATAGATTTTAGAAGAATGTTAATATTGGTCATACATGCCATTATGATGACTTTACTAAAAGGTAACATAAGAATATTTATTTGGTCACATATACTAGATATTAACCAAAATTAAATCTTTCAAAAATACATGAAATTTTGTGTCACAAAATCCTATCATAGCATTTTATATTCTACAAGCTAATTTTCCATTGCATATTGCACAACATTATCATCGATTAACATCCAACACATGTCATTAATGAAATAAAAAAACCAATCTCATTAAAATAAGTGTGTTTAATTCTACCACCCTTAAAAGGAATTTAACCATTGAAATTCAACAGGGTTATAAATGTTTTAGTAATAAATTATTTCTTTCATTGAAACCCACATTGTAAAAAATAATAGAAAAAAATTATTTTTAAAAAGGAATATTAGAAACATAATGGGAACCTAGGGTAACTCATCACTAGGTTTCCTGAAAGGAGAAAATATTTTGAAGTGAAAACATGGATTTAGAAGAAAAATATTACTATCATATTCTGTTGGATATTGATAGAGAAAATTTTAATGAAAATTATAAAAATCATATATCCATAAATTTGTGATGATATAAGGCACCATCTAATAAATTAGATAATGAAGTGACGTGATAAATTTTCTTTTTTTTTCATGATCATTTCCCTGAAGATTAAGAAAATTTAAAGAAATATACACTTGAATTATAATTTAAACATTCCATAAATTGATAACCATAAAATCCATTTGAATAATGAAAATCCAATACTATAGAAAAATGTTCACTAGCACAACATTATAGTTATACCCCCATATATCATAATGTATATATTTTTGGTCATATTAAAAATAATGTGATCAAATTATCATAGATTCTATTGAGTTATGATAATGACCAAAAGTGTTAAATATCCTTATTAAAAACATGTGTTTTTCTTTAATATTAGGTCTAAATAATTGAAAACTGTATCCATGATAGAAAACACCACAGTTCAGTAAATCATTTACCAATTCCATGTTAATTAATATTGTCCAATTTAAACATTACAATCAAGAATATCTTTATCCAAATATAATTATCTCAATTTTATGCTCATATTATGGATTATCTTTCCATTAATCATGTATTTTATAAAACAAACACCACCAAATTAAACCATTTACTTTTCATGGTTAACAATACAACTCATTATAATCTTTTAAATACATGTATATGAACATAGTGAACCCCTAAATAGATATTTCATTATTCCATAATAGAAATAAAGATATTCTAAATCATTATTCTTTGATAATATTATATAAACATGTAATCATTCCACAACTTCGTTTTCATACTCAACATCGCTAGTAGTAAACACATTTAATGTGAATTTTTATTTTCCCATTAGAATATTTTTATATCGATCATCATTTGTAACCCTTATTTTATGGATTTGGATAGAATAATTCCACATTTACTACCACATGAAACATTGAAGGGTTTCAATTTCATTCAGAGTAGCATTTTATATATTCCCATAATTATATACCTTCCTCCCATTACATTGGAACTCATGTTACCAATATCCTTATTTTTCACACATAAAACATTAACTATCCCCTTTAATATAATATAAACCATTCTTCTAGGGCACGTGTTTAACATAAGTGAAGGATCATCTTATTTTCACCATTGTCGTTAGATTTACCCTCGAACTCTATCTTCTATTTATTTTCCCAAACATAGGATTGATATATTATAACAAATACCATTTATAAATTGATATTAAAACACACAGTATATTCATATCTAATAATGTAACGTATATCTAACACCCTTATAAGACTGTGTTTTAAGACACTAAATAATTAATCAAACATTACATTCATGTTTTTTATGATAATTCATGAAGCATACCTTTCAAGTCTTGTAAAAGTTTCCTCATTTTTATTGAAATATTGAAAAACTTTTTGTTGGGTCGGAGAGTAATGGAAAGAGGGGGGTGAATTGACTTTTAAAAAATAATTAACAATTTAAAATCAAAGTAAAAAGTGCAGCGGAAATAAAAGAGGCAAGACACAAAACGTGATAACAGAGTTCAGCTTGAACCAAAGCCTACGTCTCCGCTCCCAACTCAACCGTTGAGAGATTTACTACCGCTTGCTTTTTAATGGTTTTAGAAAGAAACCCACTAGACTTTAAGGTAGTTGAGAACCTAATACAGATTGCTTTTAATGGTTGAGCAAGAACCAACTAGCCTTCTAACAGGTGAAGGCTAGCTCACCTATGACTCAAGCCTTTTAAAGGGAAGGCTTGACTAACCTCTTCACACCATGAAGGTGGTGTGAAAACCCAAACAAAAGGAAGATGAGAGAAAGAGGGGTTTGTAGGCATAAACCCAAATTGATGCTCAAAATAATAAAACAAGAAAAACCGTAATGTGGAGAAGTCTTGGGCGCCAATGGATTGATTGTAGTTGATGAAGAGCGCTCCCAAGCTTCTATGGTGGTGCTCCTTGGTTGTGGAAGTGAGTTGGAGCAAGTGGGGATCCTTGAAGGAATGCGCCGGAGGTTCTCCAAATGATTGAAAAATGTTCCCGTGGGCTTCCTTATGTTTCCGGGGCATCCTAGTCCTTTATTTATAGAGGGGGAACCCTCATATGGCCTTTGGGGGTCTTCAGAGCCGTTGGAGAGGCCTTCGGAGCCGTTGGGAGTCAAGTGGACAAGTCTGGTCAAAGCCCAACGGCTAGTTTGACTGGCTCCACCGGCTGACCGGTGCTTGGCCACCGGTTGGCCGGTGCTTTGGAAAAGGGAGAGGCATTCTGCCCAGGCACCACCGGCTGTCTGGTGAGGAGGCCACCGGTTGGCCGGTGCTGAGATAGTAGCAAACTCTTCTCTCTGGGTTCCACCGGCTGGTCGGTGATGGTACACTGGTTGGCCGGTGGTCTGGACAGAGGGGATGCCTTCTGCCCAGGCACTACCGGCTGGCCGGTGGTCATCCACCGGTTGGCCGGTGGACTGAAATCAGTCCACTTTTGCCTTCTGTCTTTCTTGGCCCAATTCCTTGGCAACCTGAAATCATGCCTATCATCCAAAAACACTTAAAACAAGATTAGATAAATAAGAGAGTGATTGTGATCATGAAAATTAAACTACGAGGGGTACGAGAGGTACAACAATCTCCCCCTATTTTGATTATCACAATCACCAAAACAAGCAATGTAAAATACTGAAATGAAATGCATGCTTTAAAGGATAAAGCAAAGCATGAGAGAAAGATTTGTCCCCCAATCAACAATGAATTTCTCCCCCTTTGTGATTATCAAAATAGCACGGGGCATAAAACTTGATTGAGGGAATGGTTTGAAAAACAAGATAGAGTTTTTAAACCAATTGAAATTTTTGAGATTTGAATTGAAAGTTTTGAAATGAAAGTTTTGAAAAAAGTTTTGAAAAAAAGTTTTGAAAAAAGTTTTGAAAAAAGTTTTTAATATAAAGAAAAAAGGCTTAAACGATCCTAACTCCCCCTAAATAAAAACAACAAATCACTGGGGAGAGGATTTTAGAACCGAGACAAATTTTGGTCCGGTGAGACTCGCTAGAAGAGATTTTTCAATCCAAACTTGTCTAGTGGTGGGTCTTCTCCTATGAAATTCATCATTAAAAGAAATGGTTTTGGGCCTTCCATACCGGGAATTTTTGCAATTTCACTCATAAATTATGTGCCTGGGTTTTTTACAATAGTTGCAAAATTTATATTGGGAGCTCCCCCTTACAAAAATAGTTGGAGTATGGGAAGAGGAAGCTTGCTTGGAATAGCCAAGACCTTGGGTGGTTCTAGATACGCATTGGGAACCAAGTAATTTGGTTAAATTTTGTTCACTTTGGGTGAATTTGGCAAGGGATTCCTTTAAATCCTTGATTGTTGATTCCATAGAATCAACATCGGGAAGGTTTTGGATCTTGAGGGACAACTCTTCCTTCTCTTTGAGAAGTTGTTCCTTTTCGGAAGAAAGAATTTTGAATTTCTTTTTTAAAGCAATAAATTTGGAAGAAAGTTCGTGAAAACCTTCCTCCAATTGATCTCTCGCATGTTGGAGATCCTCGTACGATAAATGATTGAAATAATTGGAAGAACAAGAGGATGAGGAGTCGGAAGAGGAAACCTCATGAAATGCCATTAGGCATTTTTTACCGTTGTCACTTGAGGAGGAGGAGGAGGAGGATGTGGAGCTATCACTCCATGTGGCCTTTAATGCCTTCTTCTTTTCCTTTTTCTTGGCCTTTTTCTTGTTGAGTGTACAATCGGTCTTGTAATGGCCTTTCTTTCCACACCCATAACATTTTACCTCGGGCTCGGATTTTCGTTGGGTTGAGCCTTGCGGGATTTCTTCTTCTTGTGCTTCTTCATGAATTTGTGCATTTTGCGGGCAAGGTTCTCGATTTCTGAATCACCGCTTGAAGAGGAAGACGATGAGGAGGAGGAGCTTTCTTCTTTTTGAACTTTGAAGGCGAGGTTCTTTGGAGTTTTGATGAGATTGCCTTCCTTTTCAGCTTGCCTCCTCATGGTGATCTCGTAGGTCATGAGGGATCCGATGAGCTCTTCGACCGGAATTTTCTTGACATCTTTTGCTTCTTGAATTGCCGTGACTTTCGGTTCCCATGTGCTTGGTAAGATCCAAAGGATCTTCTTGACCATCGTTTCTGAAAACACATCATCACCAAGGGACATTCTCCCATTGCAAACATCAGTAAAGCGTGTAAACATTTCAGTTATATTTTCAGATGGATGCATGGTAAAAGACACAAAATCTTGATGGTACATATCCAATCGAGTATCCATAACTTTGTTGGTCCCCTCATGGGTAACCTCCAATAGTTTCCAGATTTCATGAGATGAAGTGCATGTGGAAACTCGATTGAAGTCATTTCGATCAAGGCCGCAATGAAGAGCGTTCATGGATTTGCCATCAAGCTCGAAATTTTTAATATCGTCTTGAGTCCATTTGGATTCATCTGGAGAAGAAAGAGAATAACCATGCATGACAATTTTATAAATAGGATAACCTATACTTCTAAGAAAAGTGGTCATGCGGGTTTTCCAATAAGTATAGTCGGTTCCATCAAAGAATGGATCACGACCCAAAGAATCGCCTTCGGGGGAGAAAGAAGTTGAAGCCATCACAAAGGATCTTGAATTTGAAACCGGTTAGGGTATTACTCAAATTTTGGCTCTGATACCAATTGTTGGGTCGGAGCGTGATGGAAAGAGGGGGGTGAATTGCCTTTTAAAAAATAATTAACAATTTAAAATCAAAGTAAAAAGTGCAGTGGAAATAAAAGAGGCAAGACACAAAACTTGATAACGGAGTTCAGCTTAAACCAAAGCCTACGTCTCCGCTCCCAACTCAACCGTTGAGAGATTTACTACCTCTTGCTTTTTAATGGTTTTAGCAAGAAACCCACTAGACTTTATGGTAGTCTAGAACCTATTACAGCTTGCTTTTAATGGTTGAGTAACAACCCACTAGCCTTCTTACAGGTGAAGGCTAGCTCACCTATGACTCAGCCTTTTAAAGGGAAGGTTTGACTAACCTCTTCACACCTTGAAGGTGGTGTGAAAACCCAAACAAAAGGAAGATGAGAGAAAGGGGGGTTTGTAGGCACAAACCCAAATTGATGCTCAAAATAATAAAACAAGAAAAACCGTAATGTGGAGAAGTCTTGGGCGCCAATGGATTGATTGGAGTTGATGAAGAGCGCTCCCAAGCTTCTATGGTGGTGCTCCTTGGTTGTGGAAGTGAGTTGGAGCAAGTGGGGATCCTTGAAGGAATGCGCCGGAGGTTCGCCAAATGATTGAAAAATGTTCCCGTGGGCTTCCTTACGTTTCCGGGGCTTCCTAGTCCTTTATTTATAGAGGGGGAACCCTCAAATGGCCTTTGGGGGTCTTCGGAGCTGTTGGAGAGGCCTTCGGAGCCGTTGGGAGTCAAGTGGACAAGTCTGGTCGAAGCCCATCGACTAGTTTGACTGGCTCCACCGGCTGATCGGTGCTTGGCCACCGGTTGGCCAGTGCTTTGGAAAAGGGAGAGGCCTTCTGCCGAGGCACCACCGGCTGGCCGGTGAGGAGGCCACCGGTTGGCCGGTGCTGAGACAGTAGCAAACTCTTCTGTCTGGGTTCCACCGGCTGGCCGGTGATGGTACACCGGTTGGCCGGTGGTCTGGACAGAGGGGATGCCTTCTGCCCAGGCACTACCGGCTGGCCGGTGGTCATCCACCGGTTGGCCGGTGGACTGAAATCAGTCCACTTCTGCCTTCTGGCTTTCTTGGCCCAATTCCTTGGCAACCAGAAATCATGCATATCATCCAAAAACACTTAAAACAAGATTAGATAAATAAGAGAGTGATTGTGATCATGAAAATTAAACTACGAGGGGTATGAGAGGTACAACACTTTTCTATTAATCTCTAGGAACTCATAATCTCTCTTCATTATAATAATATAATGAATTTACATATTAAAAATTTAGTTTTAGAACTCATCCCATTACATGGATTCTATTTCATCTTACAACCTCATATTCCAGATGAAAGTCAACCAATAGTCTACTAACCCTTCTAGAAGATAAACAACCAAAATGAATTTTTCATATTTTAAACTGTGAAGGGTAGAAAATATCAACTAAATGGTATAGATAAATTTTCTAGTAATTAGTGGATCTGATCACCCATTGAATGAAGGTGGATGTTGCCTCATGAAAGACTAAAATGTATTTTATTTCCTTATCTACTCATTAGGATGTCCAGAATTATTCAACTCTTGTGTATATATAGAGATAACAATTTTCATTCTATATACCCTAATATTGGGTTGTTCAAGAAGAAAATCACAGAATATCCCATTTCATTTATCATAAATATTGTTCCTTCATCATATAACCACTTTCTAAAACCCACATATAATAGTTGGAGAGGCAAACATCATACTACAAAATAAAACATATTAAAGGGTAAGTACATTCAATCACTGAAAAATTAGGTTTAATCATTAGTTAAAAATTATAATTATTAATATTCAGGAATTGTAACTGATAATTATACATAACCATATGGAAAACCCTATAAATAAATTAATGATATCTTTATGGATCTCACTAATAGTTATTAATCCAAGGTTCCAAATGATGAATAATCCTTCACTCTGATACCAACTATATAGTTCGTAAGATTAATGTATATTATCCTTACACTACATTAGTGGATCATTAATACATGACAGAAAAAGAAAACCAATTTCGTGTTGGTTTAGTGTTTGTTTGGAACTGGGAAACATAAACAAGTGGTTTATAATCCATATACATTCTATACTTCATTTTTCTTCATAACTAGAACCCATTTTACCACGACATACATAATACCCTTAATCAAATATTAGATAATAGAAACATAAAAAGTGGTGAACTCTAGTTATCAGTAAATGTAATCATGGAAAATTTCAATACAAACATAAACATAATAATTTATAAATATTAACATAACTTTTCCAAATCATACAATTGATAAAAAATATGAAAATCATGAGTCATGAAATAAATACTGGAATTTCATAAGGAATAAATCAAAAAGGAACAAGATCTATGATAAAATAAATTAGAATAAAACATGAAATTGTGGTAAACATACAAGAATATAAAATAATTTCTATATTAGACAAGATTCATTACTAAGACAATCATATTGGGAAAATTCTATTACTGAAACATGATTACATGTCATTCCAAGTCATGTATTACTGAATGAAATTACTTATCGTTTTTACCGTTTATTACTGAAATAGAATTAGATGTCTTTCTAGTCATTTATATCTTGTGAGATAAAAATCATTCCCCAAGGCATTGGAGGGAGATATACGTTCAACTATTCTCATAATGAAATATTTCTTACATTTTCCAAAATAACAAGAATCATTCATCATAACACAAGGAATAAATTTGGTTTCTTTAAACATCGTATCATAATGCATGTAAAACAAATTTATATCATAAAAATAATTCCCCAGTATAGACAATATACCAAAATAATAATAACAAAAATTATGCAGAACAAATAACCATTATTAATAAATCAATATTAAATGGTAAATAATTATGATATATCACTTGAAGTATGTTTTTGAGGAAAATTTACATTCTTATTATGCAACTATTTCCTTTCCTAAAATTTCATAATTTTTTTAAAGAAATGAAATTATTTTAATGAAAACATGAAATCATTTATATAATTCATCATGGAAATAAGGCATTATGAAACCATATAATCCATTATCTCCTTTTATGTTAAAAAATATTCTCCTCTTTATTTTTACAAAAAAGTCATAAATTATCCCATATCGAAAATAGAATTACCTTCCATTCATACCATTTAATAAAACATTAATAATATATTAAGTTGATTAAAATGATTATAGTATGATGGAATGAATATTATAGAATACATGCTTCGGAAACATGTACATGGATGATAAATATACCTTAATATTTACATATGTATAATCAATCTTGGATAATTATGACATTGTGAAATTATACCTTACCTTAGGTCTAATATCCTTTTTTTGTATCTAAACATATTCCATAATTATTTAAATTATTTCATTGATTTAATACAAAGAAATAATAATGTTCATATTACCGTCAATCTGTTAGTAACATTATTACTCACCCATCAATTTCTAACATCTCTATTTTCTTATGCATTTTTTCATATAAGTTATTCGTCATAGTTTATCATTATGTCATTTAAATAATTATATTTGTATAATATTTATCATATTTATTCATTCAATTATTTTTTTAATAAATATTTAATAAAGATATTGTTGAATTTTTCACATCGTTTCATGGAGGTGGTAGGCCATACATATGCTCGAGTGATGATGTTATTCACAAAATAATGAAATCGTATGGATGTGGATGATATATATTTTGTTCCATAATAGATAAAAAATCTTTATAATAATATATAGATATTATTTACATCATTATATACCTCCATTTAAGAAGGTTTTGAAAAACATATTACACCGCCTTGTGGAGACGGTATGATGTATGTACGCAGGTGTGGTGATTTTGTTATTCATAGGATGGTTATATGGTTGAATTTTTGTTTGACATAAACAAACTAAAATATAAGAATATAATTTATAAAATATTTATATCTTTTTATTTGAAAAAAACACATGACCATGAAGTACAAGAACAAATAATATGAATGAATCGATAGAGGATATTACCTCATCTTCAACGTGATCCCACTAAATCTATTATTAATGGTACTAGATTTGATCTTTTGTGAAGACAATAACAACTTGAATGTTACTATGGATTATTTTTAAGGGAATTTTTTGGGGATGAATGATCATGAAAGCTCAAGGTGTAGTGAATGGGGGAGGGAGTTGGTGCTATTTTATAATTGAGGTCAGGTGCAATTTTTGAATCTCCAAAAGTATTAATTTATAATAATACAAAACCATATAGAAACCTTAAAAATTCACTAATTTAGAAGATTATATGATACAAGTATATAATCTTATAAACCAATAAATATTAAATTCTTCTTTCATCCATTTAAAGTTTATAATTATTTTTTATCACTTAGTAATTCTATTTCATTTTAGGTAGGGTACCAAATTTTCTATTTTAGATGGATAAAAAATAATATTATATTTAAAGGGTTTAGTATTTACTTATTTGATGTCAAAAAAATAATACATAAATAAGTTAAAACATTTTATACTGTATAATAATTCTTCTATATATTTTTAAAGGATTTTTGATATTTAAAATAATTTCATAAATAAACATTTTTACAAAACATTAATAGTTTCAATTCTGAATATATTAAATTATTTGATTTTTAAATATATCAAGAAGAGATTTTATCCTTAAAAATTTATTTTTTTATTCCCTTCGAGGGAAAAATAATTTGTATAATTAACTCGGTATATTAATAATCAAAAATTATTATTTTTTAATATTATTAATAAAATTAATTTGATATAGTCATTTATAAAATAATTTAAACATCTGTTTTGTATAATTATTTAATAAACAGTTTTTTCAAATAAAAATTAAAAATAATAAAATTGATGGAGATAAATATATAATGTTTAATAATAATTCTTTTAGGTTAATATACTTTTTGGGAAAATCCATCCTTAAAAATGATATACTTCTTTAAACATTAACCTGACATGTTTGACATAACATTAATTAAAATAATACATATTTCATAATCACATCTATATGGCTCTAAATGTTCATTAAATCATGCCATGGATGATTATGGTCGATATATTACTAAAAATACTATTTTTTCATATTAATGTGTAATTTAAATTTTTTTATAATTTTTTTATGTTTTTTTATTAATTACACAATCAATCCATCATCAATACAAAAATATTTAATGTATTTATTTATTTCCTAAAAAAATTATAATTAAATTATAATTAAAAAAAATTATCTTTAAAATGATTATTCAAGGTATAATTTATCTTTTTTATTACATTATATTAAAAATGATTTAGTTCTTCAAATTTAAGAAAGGTGTTTTTTACATTTCATTAATTTAAAAATATTTAATGTGAAAATATAATCCAAGTGGCTCAAAAAGGGAATAATTTCGACCAAATGATGGATTATGCAATAAATAACACCTCAAATCAAAAAGTGTTATGGTAATTTTATAAAATCATATTTTCCCGATATTTCTTTTTACCGTATTGATAAAAATTATTGAAGTCACTATCCAAAATACATAAAAATAAAATTATTCTATTTACAAAATTTGGGAATATAGATTCCAAATATAGAAACCATATTTATAAAATTAAAAATTTAATCTTTATTGAATACTGTATAATTAGCCATGATTTTAGAATGAAAAGTGTGTTTTAAAAGTTAATACATTGTAAAAGATTGACATATTTTCACTTCAAAAATTCAATGTAAAATTAATGTTAATGAAATAAATTTTACCGAATGATAAAAATATATTATATTAATAAATATTATAATTTAAATAATATAATTTATTAAAATACATTATTTTGATGAAAAAAGTTGTTCTGAAATAAAATTTAGTGTATTTTATCTATTTATCAAAACATTTATGTTATTTGAAAAAAATAAAAAATTTAATCCAAAGAAAATATTTATATCATGATTCACAATTGCTTTTTATTTTGTAAAATAGTGTATATATCATTTAAAAAAAACTATATATATAATGGGTGAACCCTAAAAAGTCAGCAAAATTAAATTTTTTTGAAATTACTTCTTTAATGTGGAAAAAATTAATTTTTTCTTATATCATGTATATAAAACGTATAAATAGATTTTTAAACATTATAGTGGATATATTAAATAAATATTTAATTATTAGAATCAATCATATGTGATTATGTTATTTTATAAACTCAAATATTTTCATTTAAATTTTTTTTCAGAAGCAAATCAATATTTTTCATACAATAATAACAATTACTATGTTATAAGGTAAAATAATAATATTCAGTTGTTGTACCACCCTAGTTAAATAAAGGATATGATATTTTCATATTTGTTAATATTTTTTAAATAAAAAATAATTTTATTTTAAAGGGGTTTCTATTTTCAATGGCATACCCGATACGCAACAACGGGGTTTTCACTACAAAAAATAACCGATAGACACAGATCTATAGACACACTATAAATGGTCTGTGGCTATAGCTAAAATATAGCCACACCCAAATAGTTGGGAATGGAAATAGATCATGTGAAAATTATTTTGATCAGGTTTCCATTCTCCTGCATCGCGATTCTCGTCCCTCATTGTCCTCGTCATTCCTCTAGAATTGTGATTCCTCCTCCCTCACCATCCAATTTGTTCCTCTTCCCCTCCCCCCCATTGGATTACACCTCCCTCACAATTTATCCTACCCTTCTCCCCTCCCCTCATAGTTACTCCTCCTTCTATCGCGGTTCATCCTCCCCCTTTAGCTTCAACGCAGCCAGTAAACCTCCTCGCCAGCTCTGACACGGCTCTAACACCTCCCTGCCGATGCAGCTCCGACACTACTAGACCACCTCCCCACCGACATGACCTAACCACCTCCCTACAATCACCTCAACTCCCTGTCGATGCTGCTGTGAGGCTTCCTTCCCATCTCCTCCTCCAGCGCACCTCTTATGCGACGATTGAGGTAGGAATATTTATCTATTATCTTCGTTATTGGTTGAGTAGTTAATTATTATTGATGTGGAATCATTGGAGGAGATAAATTATCTTGTTACTGAGAGTTTCACTCTATTGGTATATTAACTCTGATAAATTTTTAATTGAATAACCTTAGCTTCTACAACTCATTTTCACACTGGGTAATCAAAAACTTACTATAAAGAGGAGAGATGTTTTCAGGTATCAAATAGGATATGTATGTTTCTAGACATTCTAAATTATAATAATTTGAAATTTATTGAGTTTAAGACAATGGGGTTATATTTTTGTTCCTCATTTTAATTCATTTGTTTCAATCATTTTCTTTTAATACTATTGTCTATGTTCATATATAGTGGTTTGTAAATTGCAGTGTGGTGATATAGGTGCCCATCTTTTTATGTTTTAGACTCCAAAGCATGAGCTCAACTATATATACTTTGATTCCTCGTAATTTAGTTTTGGAGGATATATTTATGGAGTATTCTGGAAGATATCCATGCACCCAAATAAACCATCTCACAAATAGTCATGCCTTGTAAAACTATCTATCATCCGCTACCTACTCTATCTAATACATCCATTTATTCTGAATAAATTTATTTCTTTTAGGCCTCTGCATTTTCTCCCATGTCCCATACACATGGAGGGAATCATTATCTTCTATCATGTATAACTAAGACTAATTAAACTCTTTCCAATATCATTCTTCATTTAAGATATTGGGTTCTCAATCGTCCTTTAGATACAAGTAACACAAGTTAATTTCATACCTTTGTACTTGGAACCAAGGCAATAGAATTGGATGTTTTATAACTTCATGGTGATGTTGAAGTTCATCTAGAGCAATAAAATTAATTTTTCTTATTGCTAGGTGTTTGATGATATGAGATACATCATCCCACTTAACTATTCTCATAATATGCTTATTTCTAATTCGGTAAAGGATAGGGTCAATGTGATGAAGATTGAATTGTCCCGATATTTTGAGATGATAAACAACAGTATGAATAAATGGATCATTTGGATAAATATTTTTACTGACTTATGTTTCTGCACTTTGTTCCTAAATTATTTGTATAACATCTAGAAATTTGTGGATCACTTCATCACGGGTGAGGTGAAACCAATCACGACACCCCTAGTTGAACATTTCTAATTGAGAAAGGAGAAGTAAGCCATTGAATCCAATAAGGGAATATTGGGTTTATGTGAAGTGGATTTTATAGAAATTAAAGGGTTCCAGAAGCTCAGAAATCTAATTTAAAATAGATTCATCATTTCCTGGTTTTTCTATGTCATACTTTGAGAGATATTGCAACACTTTAAAGGGGACCACTATATATGTGTTCAATTTCAGATGATAGGATTACTATCAAATGTCAAAGATTTAATCGATATATTCACTCTCTATAATAATAGTAGCTTATATTTATTTATTAGAAGTTAGAAAGGAGTTGTATAGGTTGAAGGGGACATTGAAAGATCTCAAAAGGAGTAAATATGATGAGATGTTGTTTTTTGAATCCCAGATTGTGATTCATTGTGGAGTAGGAATCATATCTTGACCTTGTAATGAAATCTTTTTTTTATTTATTTCATTCTGATACGCTTTTATGTGTCCCTTTGAAGTGGTTTTTTCATTGTAGTGTTATGAGTTATGTCCATATCCTTCTATGTCATTGAAACCATAGAATGGGATTGAATATTGATACATTGTTTCTGCCTAAGTAATTTGTAGATGATATCCTCTAGTGGTATTCCAAAACGTATCCATGAACCCCAAAAATATTTTCACAACTATAATCATCTTATACCTCAATATACCATCCCCTTCTTCCTTCATCTTCTAAACATATATTTTTTAGCAATATTATTTCTAAAACTCCTCTTTGTTATCACTAACTATCTAAAACAATTGAAGGAATCAATATCAACCCTTGTTTCCAAGAACCATTAATTTGAGTCTTTCAGATTCATGGACATATTTGGCTAATTAGAATGTATATCACTCATGAGAAGCACATAGTGAAAGAAAATTTTTTGTTATTTCTCTCAGAACCAAGGAACCCGAATTTGAATATTAAATACTTTGCGATGAAAACAAAATTAATCTCTAAAAACAAAAACCATTACAAGTTCCTGAATTTTTTTTTTATGATTGGATCTAAATCATCATATATATCCATGTTGATGATTTATTATTTACTGTCTATTAAAAGATATATTTTATGAGTTAAAGAGCGAATTTTCTGAAAGTTTAAAGATGAATAATCACGTTCTCACAAAATAGATCCTTGTGATGAGGATTTTGAGGGACTTAAGTTATGATACATTATACCTCACTCAACCCGATTGCATCTGTATGGTGGGGAAGTTATTCCGAATGAGTGAGGAATTTTTTTTTGACTTTGGTTACCCTTCCCATTTTTTATTTTTGTTTTCTCCCTACTAATTTCATTCATCCAGGATGTTGTAAAGCCGAAACCTATATTTCCAAATGCCTTCCTAAACCTTATAAATGTCTATAAGCTATGTTGTGGTTACATTATGTTGCTGAAAGTGACTAATCTTTTACATGACTAAGGCTATTTTTTGACCTTTTACGGGCTCTAGAAATGCCAAATGAGGCTATTTTGTGCATCAAGTGTTCTATTCAAACACAACCAAAACACAACATGAACTGTGTATGACATTATACTAATAAAATGTGCGTGTATTGTATTGTATCTTTATATTATTTATATTCTGCCTTATATCTTATTGATTAATGTTTTATTGTTTCAATTACACAAGTAGATACTAGTAAAACACAACACAGACAAATAATATCTCCAAAGAGCTGAGTTAGGAAGGCGCAGTTAGTCCCATCATTTCAAACATGTTGGTCTTTTATTCCCGAATTTATCAGGTTCATATTTTGGTTCTAATTTGTTCATATTTGTTTTCAAACATGTTCATCTGTTATTCTATACAGGTATGAAGATTCTGACTTTCCTAAGGTTTTCTTAAGTGGATGGGATTCCCCAAGCCATTCTATCATCAAACTCCTTTGACAGATACTTCCTCTAGGTGTTCGACCATCTAGGAGCTATGGTTGCGCCGAGCGAATGGGTTTTTATTCTAGGTGATAAAATAATGAAATGTATTTTTCTTGAGGAATTATCATATTGGGGGATCTATGTGAGTTTACATTAAATAATCTATATATTTTAATGTATCAATTTACAAGAAAATAATTTCTTCCTTTCCTATAGTTTTCTCAGGTGGAAGGGATTCTCCAGGCCATTGAGTCATCAAACTGCTTTGATGGATACTTCCTCTTGGAGTCATACCAGCTTGCAGGTATGATTACATTATGGGAAATGGTTTTTATTCTGGGCGATGGAAACATGAAAAGTATTATTCTTGATGTATTAGCATATTTTTATATTTGATAACAATTTCTTTGTTTATCACTACACCACAAGATATGGTTTCCTGAAATTCAACTGTTTCTACTACTCCCCCCTGGGATTTCTGTAAGCGACTATTTTTGGGACTTTTATATTCTCTATAATTTATCTTAATTTCAAGGGTGGTATATATCTACACATAGATAATAAATTATTTTCCTTTATATCTATTTTTTCAGTTTGAGAGTTTTTGAATATCAGTGAAAATTAACTATATTAAAAACATTATTACTATTTCAATATTGTATCTGCCCATAGGTTTTCCATATTGATTTCTCATAGATACTTTTTTCCTATAATAGAGGATTTGGTTTACATAAAAATACAATAAGAATAATGGATTGGGTTTACTACTAAGTACTAAAACACAATGCATCATTTATAATCTCATACCCTATATGAAACTTTTATTGGGTTTTAAACCCAATACCATAAACATAGTGATATAATTAGATGTAAAAATTATTACCTAACGTAATGGGTGAAATTAGCCATGTTTTAGGGATGTTGGGATTCAGTTTAGATCCAATCTATTGTTAACAAAGAAAAAAAAGTAAAAACATGATGATGAAAAATGCCATAATCTATCTTATCTATGAAAATACATGTGACAAATAAATACGTTCATAGGCATTAATGTTTTCTTATAGAAAACACATGATTATTACATGGAGGCCATTAAACAATATTGGATACCTTTTTATGTTTCCATTGGCCATGTCAAGATTGATGGTGCTCAAGATCCACTATCTTCATCTAGCCAAGCGATTACATTTCCATTCTCAAAACAACACAATAATTATGTATCATAAGTGTTACTTTTTAATCCTTTATTATCCCTTTCATTCAAAGTTAGTTTATAGTTCTACTTGTTTAATTCGAACTCTTAATTATCATGCATGGTGATTTACAGTCACCCTCTTACTCCATTCCTTAAAAAGAACAAGGAATGATGAATAATTTGACAGCTGATATTTTCCATTAGGTTTGTACATATAATAAATCTATCTTCATCTAGCCTTCTCCACATGGCTAGAGGGTAATGTTAACTAAATTAACACATTTAATAATTAGGGACATAAACACTACTACATACTGTATAAGAATAGTAATTCATCAGAAGAAGTCATCAAATCCACCCTCTCTGATACTTGCACAGTTTTTAGAACATGAATTCTCCATCACTGACATGTTTTGAACTAGAATATGTTTAGCATTAGGATTGAAGGGACATCCATTCCGATTTTCTAAAGATAGGGTTGGAAAAGTGAACTCAGAGTTTGTGGATGAGTTTTCAGAGCTAGAATAACTAGCATCACCATCACAGTCATCAAGAATAGAAGCAGAAGTGTAGGATGAGGCATAAAAAATAATTTTTATATCTTGAAATTTCCCAGACAAGGAGTATATCATCCTAAAGAATGATTTTGAGAGAATCCTGGAGTTGATGGACTCTCCTTTCAGCTTATTCTAATTTCTTTTTCAATCATCACTTGATTTCAAGGTTTCTTTGTATTTCCATTCAAAATCATCAGTCCTCTATTTCTCTGATAGTGAATTTTTTTGAATTGACATCATCTTGTCAGTATTGTTGCAAGTGTTTCCATTAGGATGGTGTTTTCTGCAATCGATTCATATATAAAAACATGGATTGGTTTTACAGCTAAAGTTTGAGAGACCATGGGCATATACATGATTTTTTTGACTCAAATGAGGGGGTGCAAGTTTGGAGGTGGTGCATGCTAGGGGGTGTGCAGGCCAAGGGGCTGGTGCATTCTAGGGGGGATGGGGGTCTAGGGGGTGCAGGGGGGGTTTTGCAGGCTAGGGGCTAGGTGGAGGGTGGTCGGGGGTAGGGTGGAGGGGGGAGGGGGTATCTGGTAGACTAGGCGGCTGGTGCATGCTAGGGGGTGCAAGGGGGTGTAGGGGGATGTGCATGCTAGGGGCTGGGTGGAGGGGCAGGGGGTAGGGGGAAGGGTACAGGGTGGAGGGGGCAGGGGGCAGGGTGGAGGGGGTAGGGGCTAGGGGTAGGGGGAATGGGGGAGGGTGGAGGGTGGCAGTGGGTAGGGGGAGGTCTGCAGAGCATGGGGGCTGGCTAGGGGGGCTGGGGAAGGCTAGGGGGATAGGGGTGTAGGGAGGGATGTGCAGGTTAGGGGGTCGGTGGAGGGGGTCAGGGGGAAGGGGGAGGTCTGCAGAGCAGGGGGTCAAGGGCAGTGGGCAGGGGGTGGGTGGAGGGGGGTTGGGGGCCGCAGTGAGGAGAGGTTGGGGAGGAGAGTTCGGGAAGTAAAATTCAAATCTTGGATGAATTTATTGTTTTTTTCATCATACTCTGTGATTATCTTACTGAACATGTTGGTAGATCAATTTAATTTTCAAGAGAGTCCACCCAGATCTGTTTTCAAGCTTCACTTAGAAGATTTTGCAGCACTCTACCACTCTTCATTATGGTTTAATGTGTGAATCCATACAATTTTATTTGAATAATTTGTCATCATGATATTAGATCACATGGAAGTACATGTTTTTAATCGATAATTGATGGTTCAGTTAAATTTTTTAACTAGTATTCCTGGACTGCTTTGTGTGTAACCTCATCCAATCTTCTTATTTTATTTAAAATTTAAAAATCCTAATTTTCTCATGCAGTTCAATATCTAGATCATCGTTCTGTGTAAAGGGACATAAATTATTTTATTGGATAAATAAAGTAACATTTTTATAATAAAACCTCTCCAACGGAGGTGTGCTCTCTATGAAAACTCACAGTGATAGTTATGTTGATCTTGTTATTAAAATTATTTCATTTTATTTTTGCCTAATGAGTTTTAGATTAAATGTTATATACAATTAAAGGAAATGTGTGATTAAGAAATTCCATAATTTTATAATAAAACTCCTCCAACGAAGGTGATCTATTTTATAATCTAATGAGGAGTGATAGTTATTTGTATCATGTTTATATTTGGTTGGAGTCATTAAAATTCCTCTTGTTGGTGTTTGTTTTGTGGAAAGTTATTTTTTTCTCTTTGAATAATATAAATTGGATTATCATACTCATTTAATGAAAATGAAATTGCTAGAGTGGGCATATTCCTGGACCATGACACATTCCTTTTCATTCTTGTAACATTATAAATAAAATTTACATGTTTAGGCAAAATGAATGAATTTGTAAATTGATTCTGTAGGGTGTATGAATCTTTTCTATCATTTTGTCTCCCTTTAAATGTTGTGTCATTATGCCTCTCGCTACAACCTTCTCTGGAAATCCCTTGTTATAGCATATTAAATAGTTGATCTATTCTATCATCTGCCAGTGTGACGATGGTCAGAATGTTGCCTCGCCTCCTCCAGATTCCTTCACTCCTGGCTGGAAGATGCTACCCTGAAGATGTTGCTGGACTGGGCTAACACACCCTGGACATGCCACGATCACGCCGCAGACACACCGTGGTCACGCCGCGGTCACACAGCTATAACTCCATGGTCACGATATGCTCACGCCACGGTCACGCTGCGGTCACGACGTGATTTGGCTCTCCTCCAGGGTAACACCAACCAGTGGTTCGTAGTGATAGTATTCCATGAGTATTGTGATCAATGTTGAGACTGACTAATCACAAATTCTTCTGGCGGGGTGAGGAACAGAATGCTGCCTTTCCTCCACCCACTACCTTCGCTCCTGGCCAGAAGATGATGCCCCACGGATGTCGCTGGTCCATGCCAACACATCGCGGTCACAACGTTGTCACGCCGCGGTCAGGCCGTGATTTGTCCCTACTCTAGGACGACAACCTGCGCCAGTTCACAGTGATAGTATTCCACGATTCTTGTGATCAATGTTGAGACTGACTAATCACAATTTCTACTGGCGGGGCGATGACCAGAATTTGGCCCTGCCTCCTCCTGCTCCCTTCACTCATAGACAGAAGATGCTTCCCTGCTTATGACATTAGACCAGGCCAACACGCCACGGTCATGCCACGGTCATGCCGTATCACACCGCAGTAAATCCGTGATTTGGCCCAACTCCAAGACGACACCCCATGGTGGTTCACAGTGATAGTATTCCATGAGTCTTGTGATTAGTGTTGAGACTGACTAATCCCAGTTTCTGATGGTGGGGTGATGGACGGACTGTTTCCACACCTCCTCCTGCTCCATTCGCTCCTAGATTGAATATGCTGCCCTGCGGATGTTGCTGGACCGAGCCAACACGTTGCGGTCACGCTGTAGTAATGTTGTGATTTGGCCCGGCTCCAGCCACATCCACCCCACACTAGTCCCCTTCCACCTTCATTTCAGCCTGCTGCCACCAGTATTCCAGCCCGCAATAGCCCCCCTACCACATTTGAATCAACCAGCACCATCCACCAAGCACCTTCAACCAACTTCCTTCCACCAGCATTCCAGCCCCCTTCCACCTGCATTCGATCCCGCACCGGCACCCAGTCACGTGCAATATTGCCCACACCAGCCACGACCCAAGCCACCACCCCTAGCCTCCTGAAAAACACTCATGAAAACCCTTTTCCACATGAAAAATAGCCCCATCCCCTAGTTCCTGCCCTCACCAGCCCCTGACCTCCAACATCCCAGGCCGCACCAGCCCCTGCCACATGCCCAACAGCCCTCAGTCACCGGCAATACAGCCCACACAAGCCACCTTCCGCCTATTCCATCCCACACTAACCCCTTTCATCCCCCTGCTGCCTTCCTTCCCACCCACACCAACCACTCTAGCTCACACCATCCCCCACCCTCTTGCATTCCATGATGCCTGAGAAAAACTCCATGAAAATCACAAAAATGATTGGCGAAATAGGATCCCCTTTCCTGAGCTCTATTTTCCCTGACATGTGGCCATGTAAACTGCCATTAATGTTCCACAAGAACATTGTGATAGAGAGGCATCCTTAAACCCAATATGAGAACCTATCCAGAATGTCGAGCAGATCCAATGCATCCCATAAGAAGTCCCACCTGACCAAATCAAAATCCATGAATAAATATATATTGAAGGGTGAGAGTGGGGTTTCCATAGTCTGTCCTTGGGGGTGATAGGGGGAATGCAGGGCAGGGGAAGGGTGCAGTTTGGGTGTCTAGGATGAGCTATCCAAGGGATGTCTGGGGGGTTTGGGGGTGTCTGTAGGGCAGGGGGTAGGGTTTAGGTGGGGTGTCCAAGGCGGCTGTCCATGGGGTGTCCAAGGGCTATCCGGGGGGCTGATTTAAAGAGATAAACCCATGAGAAATGGGACCTAACCTCATAACAATAATTTTTATAATGATTGTTTAAAGGTATTACCAATATAAATTGGCCTGAAATCCTTTACATCCACATAATTTTCCTTCTTTGGGATCAGGGCAATAAAATTTGAGTTGAATCCATAGTTCATTATGACATGGTTAAAGAAATCCTTCATAGCATTAAGGATCTCCTCATGAATTATGACCCAGTAGAACATAAAGAATTAATTTGTGAACCCATTAGGTCTATACAAACACTCATGATTTATAGAAAAGGAGAACTCTTAACCTCCTTCACATTAAGGGATGCAACAAGTGAGATTGTTGGATTTGTGTTGCCCAATCTGGTTGGGCTGAATGCTTGTGGATACATATATGAAATGATTGATAAGTTTGAAAATTTCTAATAATATTTCCTCATCTCTCCAAACTACTAAAGAAATTATATCCTCTATTAATAGCTTGAGTAGAGTTGTCATCACTTTCAACTGGTCAGCCTATTCCATGAAAACCCATTCTACAAAATCTTCCCCAATTAATCCTGATAAGATGAATGCACATCACCAATAACAATATAAAGATAATATTTTACTATATACTAGATCGAATCAGCATTAACTAATGCTTAGGGGTGGAGTAGTACATGTGGATGCTATAATAGGAGGTTCCTGATAACTCAAAATTCCACTTAAATCTAAATGAATTCTTTCTCTCAAATATTATAAATATACTACGGATACAAAATATAAAGGCATTGTGGAAATAAAACACTCAACACCAGGTAAAGCATCCTCTACATGTTATGATTTGGTAAGTACATCAAAGGGAAAAGCCTGAAGCTCACCTTCTTGGTCAATCTACTTAACTAAGGATTCCTTAGGATATGTGAAAGTGATATGTAGGGGGCTGCTGTCTAGAGGGGGGATATCTAGGGGGGTCCAGCAGGGGGAGTCTGCTATCCAGGGGGGTCCAGGTGGGGGGGGGGGGGTTGCCTTGCGTTGGGTGGGGGATGTTATCTATGGGGTTGGGGCTACTGTCCATGGGGGCCCACCTGGGGGGCATGAGGGGGAGAAGTGTGGGTATAGGGGATGAGTACTAATTTTTTTTAACTTGTTTTGTAGGTACTTTTGTTCATGTTCCAGACTTCATTGATAGTTTTTCTACAGGGAGACTCATGTAAGTGCAGTTATGTGTTTTTTTGTAATTGGATTTGTTTAATTATTATTATTTAAGTAGCATTTTTGTATAATTTAATTTGGAGGGGACTGGCATGGGCTATAGGGAAATTGGTAGGGGGTGAAAGTGGGGGCTGGCAGGGGTAGGGGGGAACATGCATAGTGGGGGGGGGCGATGACTTGCCGTGGGAGGGGAAATGGGTAGGGTGGGGGCAGGACATGCTGGGGGTAGGGGGAACATGCATGGGAAGGGGGGGGGGGACTAGAAGGGTGTACTGGCAGGTGGAGGGGACTCGTAGGGAGGGGACTGGTAGGGGGCTCGTAGGGGAGTAACATGCAGGGGGTACAAGGGGTGGGTGTCTAGGTTCTGGGTGGGGGGTGTCCAGGGTCTGTCTAGGTGGGGTGTGTCCAGGGTCTGGGGGGTCTTTCCAGGGTCTATTTGGGGGGGGGGGGGGTCAGTCTAGAGGGTCTGATGGGTCTCCATGATTGGGGTGGGGGGGGGGGGGGGTAGG
This sequence comes from Viscum album, assembly GCA_963277665.1. Taxonomy (NCBI): domain Eukaryota; kingdom Viridiplantae; phylum Streptophyta; class Magnoliopsida; order Santalales; family Viscaceae; genus Viscum; species Viscum album. The sequence continues at coordinate 412,851,008 of OY728144.1, read as the reverse complement.
ACTGGCAGGGGGAGGGGGAACTGGTAGCTGGAGGGGGGGGGGAACTTATAGGGGGGACTAGTAAGGGGCATTGGAATGTGCAGGGGGTAACTGGAAGGGGGTGAAAGGGGTGGGGTTTCCAGGTTCTAGGGGTGTCCATGGGGATCTTTCCAAGGTATGGGGGGTGTCCAGGTTCTGGGTGGGTTTCAGGGTCTGTCCAGGAGGGTGGGAGGGGGGTCTTTCCAGGGGAGTGGGGGGTCTGGGGGGGGGGGGGGGGTTCTAGGGTCTATCCTGGAGGGTGGGTGTGTATTTTTATGGGAGTGGAGGTCTGGGCTATCCAAGGGGATTTGTCCAAGGTCTTGGGGGATGTCCAGGGTCTGGGGGGTATCCTGGGTCTTTCCAGGGGAGTATCTAGGGTCCGGGGTGTGGGGGGGGGGGGGTTCTATCCTATGTCTATCTAGAGGGGTGTTGAGGGTATAAGGGGTGACCAGGGACTGTCTTGTGGGTGTTCAGGGTCTGTCTGGGGGGTGTCCAAGGTCTATGGGGAGATGTCTACGGTCTATTTGGGGGGGGGGGTGTTCAGGGAATGAATTAGGGGAGGGGGGGGGGTGTCCGGAGTCTTTCTAGGAGGGGTGCTTTGTAGGGTGGAGGGGGATGTCCAAGGGAGGGGGATTTTGTAAGGTGGCAATGTCTAGGAAGGAGGCGGGTATAGGGGGTGGGATACTACAGGGGCTGGGGACTATTTTTTTTTTCAGACCCTATAGACCAGGTTTCTAACCGTGGCTATAGGTCTATTGCAATGGTTTTTTACCGTGGATATAGGTCTAATGCCACAGTTTCTAAGTGTGGCAATAAATTTTTTCTCTCCTATAGTATATCCATGGTTCCAAACCGTGGCTATATTGATATTACCACGGTTTGACCCATGGATGTATACCTAGAGCCACTGTTTGAATAGTGTCTCTAGAACTATGTCCACAATTCCATATCAAGTCTATATGTCTAGGCCTATATCCATAATAAACATAGCAATGATTTCTCAAATTGTGGATATTATTTATAGCCACGTTTTGAGGACCTATAACCATGGTTTTAGACCATGACTATTGCCTGAAATTCCAGTATTGTTCATTGAAATCTTAAGATGCACACTAATAATATATTATTATAATTTTAAATTATATGTAATGTCTGGCTGCTGTATTGGAATTAGTGAACAGAACTAACTAATATATGATTATATATGTTTTTAAAATATTTATTAATTTATCTAATAAATTTTAGATGCATTAAATGCGAATGATTAGAATTTTAAACATGAATACTCTAATATTCTTTAAAAATAAGATTTACCACCATTGAAGGGAGAAACCTTTTTAAATATTGTATTTTCCATTGTTATATGTTATAGTTGGCAAAATAAAATTCATTTTTATAATTAGTGTAACACCCCGAGCTCCCATGATACGCTTCTCATTCAATAATGCAATAGCTTGCATTGTACGCAACTTCGAGTTCTAACACACGGCAACTAATCAAAGTAGCCATTATGAATATTAATATCCAATATTTGAAATTATATAAATTTTATATTTCAATATTTACTTCATTTTTGGATTCGAAATATCGAAATTATCCTATGTTGAATTTTTGGTATTTTTCTGAGAACTTCCAATTTTTTATGAATAGTGAAAAATACATAAAGACAACTTTTTTAAAAAAAAAATTTATAGTGATAAATTATCCTATTGAGTGGTTTTAAAGTATAAATTAGATTATATTTTTACCATTTTATCCAATGGTGGTCATTAGATTTAATTTCACTTTGAAATTGGACATAAACAATTGTTAATCTTTTAATATATAGTGTTTCTTAAAAACATACTATTTGTTGTGACAGCGGTAATTAATTATGAAATTAATTAATGCAACATATATGTTTGGAATTTTTTAAAATATACATCATTTTTGAATTAAGAATATCAATTATAGCTCAGGGTGAAATTTTGGCATTGTTTTGAAAAACTTCAATTTTTGATGAATATTGAAGCCACTAAGTGGTAGTTAGAAAACTGATTTTTCATTTAAATGAAACATTACCACTTCGGTGAGTTGATTTTAAAAAATCCGACATACATGGTTGTCATTAGAAAGTAAAATTTGGTTCAATTGGATTAAAATATTTTTTTTGGTGAATAGTAACTTTTATGTTTAATTAATCGTGATTAAAGGTAATTAGTTATATTTAAGGTAAAAATGATATTATAAAAATATGAAAATACATTTACACTTGTCCTACCCCAATTGGATGTGTCATGACCGACCAAGACAATCTATGTGTCAACTTGGGGACCCCATGGAGCCACTTTGGGAGGAAAATGACATAAATATCTTTTATTTAAAGTTAAAATAAAAATGTCACAAACATAACTTGTTTTACTAAATCAATTTATAAATGGGGTTATACAAGTCATATTTTTGACTATAAATATTAATTAGAAAGATAAAACGATTTCCTACATCATGATAGTATTTTTTATAATTTTTAGACATTAAATAAATTAAATTATTTATGACACCATGATGATGAAACGATTACTTCATTAATTTGCGATTGAAATAAAATGAAAAGATAATGTAAAATCCAAGGCTTACACTTGTCAAAAACCTATTGGATGAGTATATTTTGAACCCTTATCACCTTATCCTAGAATTATATATGTGTGGGTCCTTTAAAATCCGAAACTCATTATATAATAAAGTAACATTTCATTACTTTCCAAGAGTGCCCCTCCTCTCCACTTATAAAAGGCCCCCACCACTACCACCTTACTCACACTTTAAAAGCCTTTTGGCACGGCCATCCTCTTCCAAAATACTCTCCCAACTTCCCTCCCTTACTCCTAGAAGCCTCCCTTTGGGTAGAATTCTTCTCAAGGAAGCCTTTGGCTCAAATCAAATGAGTTACCCGATTTTAATGTAATGTCTTCCCTTATGTTATTTTGTTTTATTTTGCTTATCCAACCCCCTAAACTATTTTTATTGATTTCTTTTGGAACAACACCAGTATCATCAATATAAGAGGATGTTGTTATAATAATTATTATAGCTACACTTACACACACCTACATCTAATGGTTAAAGAACATACTGTTTCTGTGGATGGCGAATTTCTGCCTCACGAAACGATGATTGTTCAACACTAATATAACACCTCTAATGATGGCCATTATGATGAAACTATTTTCATATATGATATATATATTATTTTTATGTTTTCCTTATTCTTCTGTATTTCTCATTTGTGGCATACTTTATGATATCCATTATGGATAAACACGATAATTTCATTTTAGGAAGTGCGGACTACCGCCCCTTCAATGTGATTTGAATCGTTAATGTCATATGTGGGATGTATAAAGGATGGAGTAAATGGTATTATACATTATATTATACTGTAATTATATTATAACTTTATATAATTATAACTTCATTCCATTAAATATGAAATAGAAATGAAAGTAGCGTTCATCCGTACGTACGGCTTACCGTCTCCCTGAACGGTGCATTTCATTTCTTACCTCGAAATGTTATGGAATATTATAAATGAATGTATATACTGGATATATATGAGATATATGATATCAATATAGTGAATATAACTCTGGATATAATGGATATATCACCACATGAACAACTTGTAATTATAAGAAGATTTTTTTTGACTCAAGTACCAAAGATCGACAAAATGACCGTTATTAACTTAAATAATTACATAATGTTCTTAACATGGTAATAAGTGATATAAAAGTAATAATTTACTTGAAAAAGGATCTTAAGAAGGTAGATATTAACTCTAGTTTATTATTCAAGAGATCAAAGAATGGTCGAGTGAATTCGGACACGCGGTAAGGGAACTTCTTAACCCAAATTCCATTCTTTGGGTTAATCGCCTATTTTAAAATTATGTCATGATATTATTATGTCCAATCTTGTATTTATACTTTATTTATGTGTACATATAGTGAATACTCATAATAGATCTATTTTATTTAAAAAAATGATATTTGTAAGGGACTTCGTCTCAATCTCCATTCATTGAAGCATATTTTGTTTTATACACAAATTTCTTTTATATGGTGTATAAACCCATTTGACATTTATGTTTATTCAAAAGGAATCTTTCTATACAAAGCATTTTACTAAACGACAAAAAGGAATATATTTCTTGCCGTACGTATGCGGCGACAATGACTTCTCCGCCGCCATGACCATTATTTGAGTTTCGGCTTCATCTACAAGCCATAACTATTTTTTTAAATGAAAAGTAAATAGAAAGTATTAATTTTATTTTGGTATTGAAAATGGTTTTGATCATGTTTTTATTATATCAATGTGTTGTATTGATATCTTGTGATTTAAATGTGGAAATGTTATGATTCTTTTATGCATGTTTTATGTGATATTATTATGTTATGGTTTATGATATGTTTAAAATTGTTCATATGAGGAATGAATTGGACTTCATAAGTGACAGGTGGAGCCCGCTATAGCTCCTCAATGAATCAGTAGGTCTCATGATACAAACTAGTGTCTTGGCAAGAGCCCATGACAAAATCTTATTTGTGGTCTTGGCACGAGGCCTTGGATACGAGGTTATGATAGTCTGGAATTATGCATTCCATCATTATGAAAGTGGTTATTGATATTTCATGTGATTATTCTACTAGTAGAATATCCATGTGAGTAATTAAATGGCATTATTTCATTTTACTTTTTCCATATTATTCTAAAGTTCAAGTTTAAAAGGATTTTTTTTTAGATGTACAATGCCTTAAATGTTAATGTTTATTTATAAAAGCTTCCGCTATAATCTTATCCTTACTGAGCATCTGAGCTCACCGCTTTAAATGTTTTAATATTTCCCAGGATGTGAAAAAGTGTTTTATGAATGACCTGAAGGGATAGTTAGAAGAGGATATGAGTTTGGACTATGGAGACTTTGTTACTGTAGTTTTTAACTTTATGATGTAATGTAACATTTATCAATGTATCTAGTGTTTCCAAGGCTACTAAACTAATCGGTCTTTCGAGACTTGATCTTTTGTGATCATGAAAATGTTACGAAGTAATGCACCGACTCTGGGTAGCTGGGGTTGGGGAGTTATAGTTGATATCAAAGGCTGTTTAGTACTATCCATAAAAGCTAGATTTAGATAAAATCTGATTAAAGCACATAGCCCAAAGATATACTTTGAGGATTAGTATAGAAGAACATCCTAGAATTTTGTTGTTGTAGAGATTTTGTGAGTTTTCCGAGCAATAAATCCCTGTCTGGATACGAGTAGGTAGAGGCGGCTCTGGAACAGATATACCTTGGGGTAAAACCTGAAAACACCGCTTTGAGCTAGACTCGAACGGGAACTGGTGCACGACAACGGGCCTTACTGCACTCTTGGTTACGACAATCCCGGGGGATATGCTTAGGATAATTCTCATTTTCTTTACAAACCACTATGAAGGGTTATGAGTATATACTGCTTCAAAGAAAACATTTTTATAGATTATATCCATAAATAGTACAATTTATGTTAAGTATTTTACAAATATGGAATTATGTATTTCGATTCATAAACTAATCTAGTTTATTCCATTGTTTATAAAGGGCACCTAGTGGAAGGAATGGAAACCGTATCAATGCACGCACTCCGTGTAGGGATTCCCCTCCTGCTAACGATAATTATTGTGGATCTAGAGATACAACTGGTGTTGATCAACTTATTACCATACTGGGACAACTCACTCAGGTTATGAATAATAACCTTACTCGTATGGAGAACCCTGATCCGCAACGTGGAGGATCAATGTTAGACCGCTTCATGAGGCAACAACCACCAACATTTAATGGGGGTAAAAATCCATTAGTAGCTGAGCAATGGATAAACACCTTAGAAAACATATTCCATGCCTTGGGGAGTAGCGAAAGGGAGAAGGTTGTCATGGCAGTCTACCACCTCACTGGAGATGCCGATCAGTGGTAGTCGCTGATTCAAAACACAAAGGAAGATGTTGACGTATCGAATATGGAATGGAGGGAGTTCAAAGAGATTTTCTTAGAAAAATACTTTCCTCGTGACCATTGAGTAGATATGGAAAGGCAATTTCTGAGTCTGAGACAAAAGGAGGATGAGAATGTCGCAAAGTATGAGGCCAACTTTACAAGGTTTGCGAGGTATGCTACAGATTATATACGTAACCCAAGAGGTAAGATTGATCGTTTCTTTGATGGGTTAAAACCATTTATCCGTCGAGCTTTAGTATCACAATCCTTCTCATTGTACGAAGATATTGTCTCGTGTGCTATCAAGACAAAAAAGAAATTAACTAAATCTTATGACAATAAAGTAAATCAAGAGAAGAAGAGAATGGTGGAACAATAGACAGATAAAGGGAAAAAAGAAAAGAATGATTTTCCATTATGAGATAATTGTGTGAAGAATCACCCCAGTACTTTCCTAAAAGGAATGGGAATTTGTTTTACATGTGGAGACAAAGGTCACCAGGCTCGTGATTTCAAGGGAATGAAAGAGGATATAAATGTTGAATGCTACAATTGTAGGGAAATGGGGCATTATGTAAATGAATGTCCTATACGTCAGGGAAACTTGCCTCAGAAAAGGCCAAGGGATTAAGGCCAATCTTATGATATTACTATAGTTGAAGTGGAATAATTTATGTATTGGTGCTTTTGGACTCAAGGATTATATTTTGGTTATAAGAATAATCTGATATATATATGGATTGTACTGCAGTACTTGTTGTTTCAGTAAGGTTTTAATATGATGAAGGTAGTCATATTTTTAGTATGTGACAAAATGAGAAACATTAATTTGTTTGGGGAATCTGATGTTACAATTGATTTTGGAATTTAGAGACCTTTTAGAGATAGTCTGGATAGAGGTATTTTGGATAACTATTAAGGTTGGAATGGATTAAGTTGAACCTTGGATAGTATTGTTTAAGGTTAAAACATTTTTGAAGATTATTTTTGGAATATTATAATACTATAGTTTTAGGAAAAGGACAACCTGTAGGGTGGGGCATAACCCGTTGCGTCGGACAAAGCTGCAGGAATTGAACCCACAACCATAGTGCGACAGGCCTTTATTACCTACCACTAGCCTACATGAAGTCCCTGGTTATTAAAAAATAGTTTTACTAATCTAAATGGTATGTGTTAATATTTAGAAACTTATACAATTGGGATAAATAGAATATTTTTTAGTTCTATTACCTTTTAGAGAGAAAGATGGGTTTGTGGTAAAAATTTATTAAAGAATGAAAGTCTACATGAAAAGTATGTATATTCTCTTACATTCTTAGTAAATCTCCTAAATAAATTCCTCAACTTTATAAAAGATAACTTAAAACAAAAACATTGCCGGTTAACTTTTCCAACTCGGGATTCAATTACTATTTAACCAATCACAAGTTTGTGATTTTCTTATGGTTAACTTTCTCCTAATCCAGTTTTCTATGACTCTCCATCAGTCCTTGATGGTTTTTTTCTTCTATATCCATATTTTCATAGAATCCTAGTATGGTCTATCTCGGGTGAACTTTGTACTTATCGTTCTAGCTTTTAAAGTTATATTTTTATTAATCTTATTTCCGATGTGGGTTTCCACAAAGGTATTTTCTATTTTCAACCATTTATTTTCAAAGAAAATTTTCAAATTGCGAGGATGCAATTTATTTAAGGAGGGGAGAATGTAACACTCCGAGCATCCATGATACGCTTCTCATTCAATAATGCAATAGTTTGCATTGTATGCAACTTCAAGTTCTAACACACCACAACTAATCAAAGTAGCTGTTATGAACAGTAATACCCACTTTTTGAAATTATATAAATTTTATATTTCAAAATGGACTTCATTTTTAGATTCGAAATATCGAAATTATCCTATGTTGAATTTTTTGTATTTTTCTGAGAACTTCCAATTTTTTATGAATAGTGAAAAATACTTAAAAACAACTTTTTTAATAAAAATAATTTATAGTGATAAATTATACTATTGAGTGGTTTTAAAGTATAATTATAATATATTTTTACCATTTTATCCAATGGTGGTCATTAGAATTAATTTCACTTTGAAATTGGACATAAACAATTGTCAATCTTTTGATATATATTGTTTCTTAAAAACACGCTATTTGTTGTGACAATGGGAATTAATTATGAAATTAATTAATTCAACTTATATGTTTGGAATTTTGTAAAATAGACATCTTTTTTTAATTCGGAATATCAATTATTTCTTAGGGTGAAATTTTGGCATTGTTCTGAAAAACTTCAATTTTTGATGAATAGCGAAACCACAAAGTGGTAGTTAAAAAACTGAATTTTCGTTTAAATGAAACATTACCACTTCTGTGATTTGATTTTGAAAAATCTTACTTACATGGTTTTCATTAGGAAGTAAAATTTGGTTCAATGGGATTAAAATAATTTTTTGTTGAATAGTAACTTTTAAATTTAATTAATCGGGATTAAAGGTAATTAGTGATATTTAAGGAAAAAATGATATTATAAAAATATGAAAATAACTTTACACATGTCCTACCCCAATTGGATGTGTCATGACCGACCAATACAATCCATGGGTCAACTTGGAGACCCCATGGAGCCACTTTGTAGGAAAATGACATAAATAACTTTTATTTAAAGCTAAAATAATAATGTCACAAACATAAGTTGTTTTACTAAAACAATTTTTAAATTGGGTTAGACAAGTCATATTTTTGACTATAAATATTAATTAGAAAGATAAAACGATTTACTACATCTTGATAGTTTTTTTATAATTTTTAGACATTAAATAAATTAAATTATTTATGACACCATGATGATGTAGTGATTACCTCATTAATTAACGATTTAAATAAAATGGAATGATAATGTAAATTCCAAGGCTTACACTTGTCAAAAACCTATTGGATGAGTATATATTGAACCCTTATCACCATATACGTGAATTATATAAGTGTGGGACCTTTAAAATCCGAAACTCATTATATAATAACGTAACATTTCCTTACTTTCCAAGAGTGCACCTCCTCTCCACTTATAAAAGGCCCCCACCACTACCACCTTACTCACACTTTCAAAGTCTTTTGGCTCCACCAACTTCTGCCCAAATACTCTCCCAACTTCCCTACCTTACTCCTAGAAGCTTCAATTTGGGAATAATTCTTTCCAAGGAAACCTTTGGCTCAAATCAAAAGAGTTACCCGATTTTAAGGTAATGTCTTCTCTTATGTTATTTTGTTTTATTTTGATTATCCAACCCCCTAAACTCTTTTTATTCATTTCTTTTGTAACAAAACCAGTATCCACAATATACTAGGATGTTGTTATAAGAATTATTCGAGCTACACTTACACACACCTACATCTAATGGTTAAATAATATACTGTTTCTGTGGATGGAGAATTTCTGCCTCAGGAAACGATGATTGTTCAACACTCATATAACACCTCTAATGGTGGCCATTTTGATGACACAATTTTCATATATGATATTTATAATATTTTTATGTTTTAATTATGCTTATTTATTTCTCATTTGTGGCATACTTTATGATTTCCATTATGGTTAAACGCGATAATTTCATTTTAGGAAGTGCGGACTACCGCCCCCTCAAAGTTATTTAAATCGTTAATTCCATATGTGGGATGTATAAAGGATGGAGTAAATGGTATTATACATTATATTATTCTGGAATTATATTATACCTTTATATAATTATAACTCCCTTACATTAAATATGAAATATAAATGAAAGTAGCGTTCATGCGTACGTACGGCTTACCGTCTCCATGAACGGTGAATTTCATTTCATAACTCTAAACATTATGGAATATTATAAATTCATGTATATACTAGATATATATTAGATATATTATATCAATATCATGAATATAACTCGGGATATAATGGATATATCACCACATGAACAACTCGTAATTATAAGAAGTTTATTTTTGACTCAAGTACCAAAGATCGGCAAAACGACCGTTATTAACTTAAATAATTACATAATGTTCATAACATGGTAATAATTGATATAAAAGGATTAATGAACTTGAAAAAGGTTCTTAAGAAGGTATAGATTAACTCTAGTTTATTATTCAGGAGATCAAAGAACGGTCGAGTGAGTTCGGACACGAGGTAAGGGAACTTCTTAACCCAATTTCCATTCTTTGGGTTCATCTCCTATTTCAAAATTATTTCATGATATTATTATGCCCTATCTTGTATTTATACATTCTTTATGTGTACATATAGTGAATACACATAATAGATCTAGTTTATTTAAAAAAATGATATTTGTAAGGGACTTCGTCTCAATCTCCATTCATTGAGGCATATTTTGTTTTATACACAAATTTCTTTTATACGATGTATACACCCCTTTGAATTTTACGTTTATTCAAAAGGAATATTTTTATAAAAATCGTTTTACTAAACGACAAAAAGGAATGTTTTTCTTATCGTACGTATGCAGCGACAATGACTTCTCCGCCGCCGTGACCATTATTTGAGTTTCAGCTTCCTCTACAAGCCATAACTATTTTTTTAATTGAAAAGTAAATAAGAAGTTTTAATTATATTTTGGTATTGAAAATGGTTTTGATAATGTTTTTATTATATCAATGTGTTGTATTGATATATTGTGATTGAAATGTGGAAATTTTATGTTTCCTTTATGCATGTTTTATGTCATATGATTATGTTATGGTTTATGATATGTTTAAACTTGTTCATATGAGGAATACATTGGACTTAATAAGTGACGGGTGGAGCCCGCTATAGCTCCTCGATGCATCGGTAAGTCTCATGAGACAAACTAGTGTCTTGGAATGAGGCCTTGACAAAATCTTATATGTGGTCTTGGCACGAGGCCTTGGATACATGGTTATGATATTCTGGCATTATACATTCCATCATTATGAAAGTGGTTATTGATATTTCATGTGATTATTCAACTAGTAGAATATCCATGTGAGTAAGTAAATGGAATTATTTCATTTTACTTTTTCCATATTATTCTAAAGATCATGTTTAAAAGGCTTTTGTTTTAGTTATACATTGCCTTAAATGTTAATGTTTATTTATGAAAGCTTCCGCTATATTTCTATCCTTACTGAGCATCTGAGCTCACCTCTTTCAATGTTTTAATATTTTCCAGGATGTGAAGAAGTATTTTATGAATGACCTGCAGGGATAGTCAGAAGAGGATTTGAGTTTGGACTATGGAGACTTTTTTACGGTAGTTTTTCACTTTATTATGTAATGTAACATTTATCAATGTATCTAGTGTTTCCAAGGCTACTAAACTAATTGGTCTTTCGAGACATGATCTTTTTTGATCATGCCAATGTTACGAAGTAATACGCCGACTCTGGGTAGCTGGGGTCGGGGCGTTACAATCAGGACAACAAAATTATCTTTTGATGAAATTGTGGTATTTTTATGATAATGTTCATATTTAAATGAATAATGAAAAATATTTAATTTTAATTCAAAACTGCATTTGAATCTAATTTATTTTTATGATTATATTATCTATTTAAGTGGTTTTAAAGTGTGATTGGATTATATTTTTACCATTAAATTCAATTTTTATCATTGGAAGTCATTTCTATTTGAAATTTTACATAAAAAAGTTTCAAGATTATGATAGTTATTATTTCGTAAAAACATGCTTTTTGTTTTGACAACGATAATTAATTTGACATTAATATCTACCACTTCAATGTTTTGAATTTATAAAAATGGATTCCATATTTGGAATCATGCGGTCTAAATTTTTTAAATTAGTAACTTTTATTTTTGACATTTTAAATATTTACATTAGAAAATATTTTATTTTCCATGTATAAAGGGTAAATCGGGTAAATAAAAGTAAAAAATAACATTATAATAATATTAATTTACACTACCATGTTTCTTAATCATATTTGATGATACATATCCGACCATGGTAATTTTTGGGTCAATTTTGGGATCTCATGTAGCCACTTGGGAGTGATAATGACAATTAATATTTATCAATTTAAAGTAAAGTCTGAAATGACATAAACATTTATATTTTAGTATATCAATTTTTACATGGGGTTATATATGTTATCTCATTTATTATAAATATTCATTTGAAAGATAAAAGGATTTCCTGCATCATGGTATTCTTTTTTTTAATATGTATACATTAAAAAAAATATTTATGACATAATAATGATGTTGTGTTTACATTATTAGTGAATGATTTAAATAAATAAGATTATTATGATTAAACTAATATCCATAACCTGTTAAATTCTTATTGGATTATTTCATTTGGAACATGAGTCATATTATATTTGACAATAAATAGTTTTGGACCATTAGAAATCTGAAATTATTATATAATAAAATAATATTTTTAAACTTTCTAAAACAGCTCCTCCTCCACCTTAAAAAATAACCCCACTTCTAACACTTTCCTCACACATCTCAAGCCATGTGGATCATCCAACCTCTAGCTAAATAATTTCCCTACATCCCTATATTCATCCTAAAAACATAACATAGGTTGAAAGAACATCATGAAATAATTTTGTTTCATTCCAAAGGAAGAGTCCTAATTTAAATGTAACATCTCCTCTTTAGTTCTTTTATGTTATTTTCCTTCTCGGTCATCGTAATCACTTTTTATTTCTATATTTAATAACATCAGAAGAACAATAAATATAGTATATTTTTGTTATTATTATGATATTAACTACACATACACACACCTCTATCTAATAGGTAAATAACATATTGTTTCTTTGGATGACGAACTACTGACTCACGAAATGATGATAGTTAAAATATCTAAAACTGCCTCTCATGGTGGACATTAAGATGGAAATATACTTATATGTGATATATATTATATTTATATTGTTTCTATGCTTATGTATTTTTAATTTATAGATTACTTTTATGGTATCCTTAGTGGGTAAATGTGATAATTTCATTTGATGAAGTGCGGACTACCGCCCCCTCAATGTGATCTCACTCGTTCATGCAATACATGTAATGTATAAAGAATAGTGTTACTGAAATTATATATGATATAATATGGATATTATAATATACCAATGTATCATTATGTATTCATTCCATTAAATATGAAAGATAAATGAAAGTATCATTCATGAGTACATACATCCTATCATCTCTATGAATGGTTTATATCATTTCCTACCCGCAAATTTTATGCATTATTATAAACATATATATATATATACATGATATATATGATATATATGATATCTAAATCATGAATATCATTCTAGTTATAATGTAATTTTTACTACATGAACAAATTGTAATTATATGAATTTCATTTTTGACTCAATTACCAAATATAAAAAAAGGACCGTTATTAAAATAAATTATTACATAATACTTATAAAATGGTATTAAGTGATATATAAGGAATAATAAACATGAATAATTTTCTTAATAAAGTTGAAACGAACATTAATTTATTATTCAGGAGATTAAGGAACGAACATGTCAAGTCGGACACGAGGTAAGTGACTTCGTATCAATTTCCAATCATTGGGGCATATTTTTATTTATAAAATACATTCTATTATACGATGTATAAACATATTTTATATTTATTTTAATTCAATGGTAATCTATTTTTACGAGGTGTTTTTGTAAATGACAAAATAAATGCTTCTTTTTAAAGTAAGTGGGGACATTGTCCTTTTCCATGCCCTCGAGTATTATATGATCATGGGATTTTTTAAAAATATATATAGTTTTTAAAAGGAAAATAAATACCATATACTATTTTTATGTATTTAGTTATTGATTTTTTTTTTGATAATGGATTTTTATGTCAATATATTTAAATTATATATTGTGATAGAAATATGGAAATGTTATCTTTAATTTATGTTTGTTTTATGTGTTATGAATATGTTATGGTTCATGAGAATTAATTACGTATATGGATGGGTCCAAGATAATCCTAGGATGGGTGATCCATAGATAGTTCTCCAATGCATTAGAAAATGTTATAGAGGTAAACATGAATATTTCTCAAAAGATATTTTGGAAATATACTGTGACGAGTATTCCAAATGTAACTCCTTACATAGTAATGAAAGCTACAACAAAAGTATGTTAGGTATTCCACAAGTTACATTTATGGTTTGTGACTACTATGTGTTATTCATAATTCTTATGATTTCATGAGGTATATTAAGAAGATTATGTTTTGATTTTCTAATGTGTTCTATTTATTTTATAACCGTTACTGATATTTTTATGCACTTCAAATGTTTTGAAATATTTTTCATAGGACATAAAGATAAATTAGGTTAAGTATGGGATCAAAGTAAAGTCATGCTATCTAAAACATGGAACTATACACGACTTGTTTTTTTAAGTGTTTTTATTTAATGAAAAAATTGGGAACTGAGTAGAAGATTATAGTTTGTTATTTTTGAGATGTAATGTAATAATTATGGCCTAATTCTATAATACCCTAAACCTTAAAATATCCTCAATGTGAATTATTAATTAAATTTAGGATTATGTAATGTTTTAAGGTCGGGTCCTTATAGTTGGTATTAAAGGAATGTTTAAACTACTTTAGGAGTTATATTATTGTCAAATTAATTTTTATATATTATTTTATGGTAAGATTGAAATGATATAGAATTTATAGATTAACATGTTTCTTTGCCTAAGATATTTATGTGTTCAGATTGTTTTTCCATAGTGTAAACATGGATGCTATGATTGGATGACACCAGGTAGAAGAAAACCTTCCAAATCAGTAACATAAGAGGTCGAAATCGGTACTTAATTGTTGGTGTGGTGATGACATAGTTGACTCCGGATATATATGGTGGTGGAATACAAGAATTATATTAGCCAGATCAACCAAAGATGAACATGTCAGTAGTGGAGAAATTTAGGAGGCAACTTCCCGCATCATTCAGAGGATCATCTGACCATGTTCTATCTGAAGGGTGGATTAAAAAAATTGGAGATGATTTTTGATGTCATGGGTTGATCAAAAAATAAAAAGGTTAATCTTGATGTTTACCATTTTGAAGGCGAGGCTGATCTGTGGTTGTCGATGGTGAAACATATCAGGGATAGTGAGGAGGTTAATGATCATGATTTTGATGAGTTCAATGGTATGTTTCTTGATATATATTTTACTAAGGTTGTTTATCATTGGATGGAAAAAATTTCTAGGAATTGAGATAGGAGGATGACTCAGTGGCTACATATGAAGAAAAATTCGATCGACTTGAATGTTTAATCCAAATTTCAAACACGATCACAATAGTATAATCAAAATTTTTTACTCAGTATTAAAGCCAAAGTATCGTAGGTCTTTATCTTATTGGGAGTTTAATAGTTATGAAAAACTTGTTCGATGGGCAGATAAGGTGGAATAGTGTTTTTTGATTATTAGGAGTTCATTGAAAAATAATAGAATAAGATGTCGAGGTGCCAGACGAAAGTTATGAAATCATCAAAAAAGTATGATGGTAAGAAATATAAGTTTACCAATTTTGAATTTCTTTTTTGTAAAAATAATTCTTGAGAATGTATTTTAAATTAAGTTAAGTGCTACTGATGTGATAAAATGGGATATTAGGATCATAGTAACACTAAAAAGAATTTTTTTAATGGTAAAATTAAATATGATTTACAGTAAGTAAAATGTTTTAAGTGCAATGAAATGAGTCATTATGCAAATGATATTAAAATAATGTACTCAACTGAGGGAAATTAGCTGAACTAGAAGCTGAAAGTGATGGTGAAATCCTTTGCAACTTCTTCAGCATGTGTTTTTCCATCAAATTAAGTAGTATCATATACATTTTTTGTTTGTTCATATTGTTCCAATTTTTTGTTTGATTTAGGGTCTATATGCTATTTTATTTCTGAGAAGTTTTCTAATAAATTGGGAATTCCATCTCAAGATATAAAACCTAAACCTATATAAAAACATCAGGGGGAAATGTAGAGACAAAAAGAAATTATAATAACCATTATGTCCTTCTGAGCACAAATAATCAACCTAAAAACCTTATTATTTTTCCTCTATTATAGTTTGATGTTATTTTGGGTATGGATTGGATTTCTTTTTATCATGATATGATTAAAAATATACTTAATGTGGTTTCTTTTCAAAAATAGTTTCACTTTGTGTACAAGAATATACCCTTAGTTTCAATGACATATCATAAAGTTGATAAACTAGTGAAATATGGAAATGAATTTTAACTTGCACATATTTTTGAAAACAAAGTAACTGTTCAGATTAATGATATTACCAGGGTTAATGACTACCATGACGTTTTTTCCGGAGGATTTGTCTATTATTATACTTTATTAAGATGTTTAATATATTATTGACACAGTTCCTGATGCTATGGAAATTTCAAACCCCCCTTATCAAATTCCTCAAATTGAACTTTTAGAGATAAATAAGAAATTGCAGGATTTATTAGATAAAGTTTTCATTCAACCTAGAACATCACCATGGGATGAACCTATCTTGTTTGTTAAAAAGAAAGATGGTCCAATGAGACATTTCATTGATTATAGATCATCAAATAACATCACTATTATGAAGAAGTATTCTTTTTCTCATATCGATGATTTTTTTGATCAACACCAGGGGGATCGTTATTTTTTAAAAAATTACTTTAGATCGGCGGTACCATCAGTTTAATGTAAAGGAAAAAATACATTCTGAAGATTGTTTTTCAATCTTGATATGCTCATTACGAATTTATATTCATGCCTTTTGGGTTAACCAATGAACCTACTATATTCAAGGATCTTATGAATATAATTATCTATTAGTTCTTGGATACATGTGTGGTCGTGTTCATTGATGATATTATGGTTTTTTTTAAAAGTAAAGTAGAACATGATAGTCATTTTAGGGTTGTCTAGATAACCTTAAAATAAAAGAAACTGTAATGGATATTAAGAAAGAGTGATTTTTTGATCCCTCAAATTTCCTTGCTTGGTCTCATTGTTTCAAAAAATGGAATAACTGTTGATAATGATAAAACAATAGTTGATGAAGAATGTACATGACCCACAAATATAACTGAGATCTATAGTTTTTTTTTGTTTTGCAGTTTATTACCGATGGTTTGTTGAAACAATTTCATAGTTATCTAGACCAATTACAAAGTTAAATCAAAACATCTCAAGTTCACCTAGACGAAAAAATGTGAGGATTGTTTTTAGGAATTGAAAAGAAGATTGGAGAATGCTCCAATTTTGGCATTGTCTTCCAGAAATGTTGAGTTTTTTAACAATAGTGATGCTTAATTGAATGGAAATAATTGTGTCCTTATTGAAAATGATTAGGTAATTTATTGTGGTTCTTGTCAATGGAAAACTCATGAGTTAAATTACCCAACACATGATTGGGATTTATATGATGTTGTTTTTTCTTTAAAAATTTTGAGGAATCATTTTTATAGAGTACAATTTAAAATATGTAAAGACAAAAAAAAGTTGAATTATATATATTTATATAGATGTAATGAAACCTCAAAATTTGTATTGGGCATGAATTAATCAAGGATTGTGTTTGCACGATCCATTACCATATAGAAATGAAAATAAATTGGCTGATTCTTTGAGTCGAATATATAAAGATTCATTAACTATGATATGTTTGGAACGAGGTCCTCCACTTAATGACTTGATTAAATTTGGAATAGAAGTATTTTGTGTAGGAAGTTCCTCTATTTTGTTTCAGGTGTCTGTAAAAGCATCTCTATTAGATAGGATTAATCAATCACAGAAGGATGATAGTGAGTTGCAGAAAAAGATAGAGTCGGTTCAGATGGGTATGTTGACTAAAATTAAATTTGATAATTAATTTGTTTTGATATTTGGTAAGAGATTATGTGTGCCTTGGGATTCATAATGTAAGAATTAGTTTTTATGTCAAGTTCATAGTTCTTTTTTTTCAATTCATCCTGATAGTACTAAGATGTACCTAGATCTTTGGGAGTATTATTGTTTAGATGGAATGAAAAGTGATATTGTTGAATATACTGTGAAGTGATAAATTTTACAACAAGTTAAAGAAGTGTGTAAATTATTGAACTAAATTCTATAGCCTTTACCGGTGCCAGACTGGTAATGAGAAAATATATCCATGGACTTTATTGTGGGATTACCAAAGACATCTCGAGGTCATAATGGAATTTGAGTTATTGATGATCGATTGACTAAATCTGCAAATTTCCTTCCAATTCAAGATACTCTATCTCTAGATCAACTTCCTCAGTTGTATGTTAAAGATGTTGTTAGGTTTCATGGAGTTCCCCCTCCATTGTATCTGATCTTTATCCTAATATCACTTATAACTTTTGGAAATGATCTCAGAAGTCATTGGGTACTAAATTAAATTTTTGTACAAATTTTCATCCACAATCAGATGGGCTGAAAGAATGAACAATTTAGACATTTCAACAAAAGTTACATGCATGTTCAATTAATTACCAGTGAAGTTGTGACTAACATATTTCATTAGTTAAATTTTCTTATAAGAGAAGTTTTCATTCCAGAATAAAGATGGCTCCATTTGTGGCATTATACGTGAAGAGGTGTGAAACTCCAACTATTTGGGATGATGTTTGTGAAAGGAATATGATGGACTTGATTTGGTAGAAGAGATGATAGAAAATGTATAGTTGATTCATAATAACTTGAGAACATCATAGAGAAGGCAGAAATGTAATTGTGTTAAACCGAGGAAAGATCTTTATTTTGAGGTCGGTGATCATGTCAATCTTGATGTTTCTCCTTAGAAATGTGTGATGCATTTTGATAATAAGGGAAAGTTGAGACCAAGGTTCATTGGACCCTATGAAATACTGGAGAAAGTTGGATCAGTTGCATATAGAGTTGTATTACCTCCATGTTTATCCCAGGTAAATAATGTTTATCATTTTTCAAATGATGAGAATGTATATGCCAGATCTATCTCATGTTTTGAGCCTTGAGATAGTTCAGTTCAAAGAGAATCTCTATTATTCGAAACTACCAGTCCAAATTCTTGATCATAGAAAGAATGTGTTGAGGAATATGGTGGTTAATCATGTAATGGTTTTTTGGAAAAAAAATACGTTTAAAGAGGCAACATGGGAATCTGAAAAGGCTATGTTGGATAAATACCCCCATTTATTTGATAATTGAATACAATTACATGGACGTATTTTCCAACAAGAGGGAAAGGCGTAACATCCCAGATAAATAAAGGATATTATATTTTCATATTTATTAATATATGTGAATTAAATATTAATTTTACATTAAAGGGGATGTTATGTTTAATGTCCTACCAGATACACAACAATATATTTTTTTTGAAGTCTTACGTTGCATACTAATAATAACATATTATTTGTTTAAATGGTAATTAATGCCTAGATGTTTTGTTGACAGGAATCAATATATATAACTATCATGTGATTATATATGTTTGTTAAATGTTTTTACATTTATCTAATAAATTTTAGAGGCATAAAATGCGAACGATACCAATTTGAAGCAAAAGTCATCTTATATTCTTTAAAAGGTCACTTTACCACATTTTGATGTAGAACCCTTTTTGAAAATAATTTTTTTTACTTTTATATGTTCTGTTTGAAAAAATAAAATTATTCATTTTGAATGATGATATAAAAATTTACATTAGCTGAATTTTTTTATTTTTCTGATAATGTTCATTTTTAATGAATTGTAATAATACTCTAGTTTAATTCAAAACTGACTTTTAATTCATTTCATTTATATGATTAGATTTTATTTTTAAACGGTTTAATTTTTAATTGTAATATATTTTACAATTTAGTCTAATTTTGGTCATTGGAAGTAATTTCTCATTGCAATTATACATAAACACGTTTTTATCTTTTGATAGTTTTTATTTTCTAAAAACACGGTTTTCGTTTTCACAATAAGAATTATTTTTAAATTAATTTCATCCACTTTAGTGTTTTTAAATTAGTAAAATTTATTATATATATGATATCTATATTTTCAAATCATGTAAATATGTATCCTTTATTATTATACATTTTAAATATTTACTTAGGTAAATATTTTATGTACCATGGTAAATAGTTAAATCTTGTAAATAAGGATAAAAAACATTTTAATAATATTAAATTACACTAACATGTCTCATAATTCTATTAGATTATACGTTTCCAACCCTGGACATCCTTAGGTGTGCTAATGATTCTTTATATTAATTAAGTTTATCTAAAGACAAAAAGGAAAAAAACATATAACTTTTAGTAAATGAAATTTTACTTACGGTTATATAAGTTATCTATTATACTATAAATATTCATATCAAATTTAAAATTATTTCATATATCATGGTATTTTTATGTACTTTTTCTCAATCAAAGAAATAAAATTATTTATTATGCAATAATGATGCAGTGTTTACAAAATTAATGAATAATTTAAATATATAAGATTATAAAAATTAAAACAATATCCAAAAACTGACCAATTCTTATTGGATGATTTTACATAGAACATGAGTCATCTCCTCTTCGACGTTAATGAGTATTGGACTTTTAGAAACTGAATATCTTTATATATTAAAATAATATTTTCAATCATTCTTAAAGAGCCCCACCTCCCCCTTATAAAAGGACACCACATCTAACCCATTCCTCAAACTTCTAAAGCCCCTTGTCTCATAAAACCTCTACATAAATAAGCACCATGCATACCTATCCTTATATTAGAATTATTATTTTAGGTAGAATGCACTTTAAGAAATCCATTTGGTTCAATCCAATGGGAGATACCCAATTTAAAGTTAACATCTTCTCTAATTTTATTTTCAATTTATTTTAGTTCTCCAACCCCATAATCTCTTTTTATTCCGTTTTTTTATAAAAACACTAGTATCCTCAATATACTATGTTGTTTTTATAAGAAGCATTCAAACTACGATAACATAGTCCTCTATCTAATGGGTAAAGTACATATTGTTTCTGTAGATGGAGAACTACTGCCTCATGAAACAAACATTGTTCAAGTATCTCAAACTACCTCTTATTGTGGCCATTACGATGGAACTATATTTATATGTGATATATATTGTATTCATATTGTTTATGTTATTATTTATTTTAATTTCATATAATAACATTTTGTTTTCCATAGTGGGTAAATATAATAATACCATTTATGGAATTGGAGACTACCGCCCCCTCAAAGTGATATGACTCGTTCATGCCATACATGGAATTCATAAAGTATTGAGTTACTAAAATTATATAATATATTAAACTGGAATAAAAATATACCTATGTATCATTATGTTTTCATTCCATTAAATATGAAATAAAAACTAAAGTATCATTCATTTATACATACAGCTTATCGTCTCTATGAATGGGGAATTTCATTTTATACCTCCAAATGTTATATACTATTATAAATACATATATACACTATATATATATTATATATATCATATATATATATTATATATATCATATATATATCATGAATATCATTATATATCATGAATATCATTCTTTAGTTAATGGAATTTTGACCACATCAACAACTTGTAATTATAAGAAGTTCATTTTTGACCCAATTACCAAATATCGACAAAATGACCATTATTAACATAAATGATTGCGTAATGTTTATAAAATGGTAATAAGTGATATAAAAGGTATAATAAACTTGAAAATGTTCTGAGGAATGTATAAATTAAAATTATTTTATTATTCATGATATTAAAGAAAGAACAAGTCAAGTTTGACCGAAGGTATGAGACTTCTTCTATATCTCCTTTAATTGAGGAATATGTCTATTTATACAAATATTTCTTTAATACGATGTATAAAAGATTTTGATGTTTCATTTCATTCATTGTTAATATTTTTCTATGATGTTTTTTACTAATAGGAAAAAAGAATGTTTCTTTTTAACGTAGGTAGTGAAAATGACCTTTTCCACCACTGCGAGTATTGTTGAATCATTGGCTACTCTGACATGCCATTCTATTTTTAAAAGAAAAATAAATACCATATACTCTTTTTAAGTATTTTTGGTATAGAAAATGGGTTTGATAGTGAATATTTATGTCAATATATTTAAGTAATATATTATGATTGAAATGTGGAAACGTTATCCTTTATTTATGTTCGTTTTATGTGTTATGAATATGTTATGGTTTTTTTGCATCATTTATATATATAGGTGGTTAGGTGATAAACCTAGTGTGGGTGATTATAACGACCCATACTTTACATACATTATTAATACTTCATAATTGTATCATACTTATTACAACATATAACAAAACCACGAAAGGACCGTATAGGTATAGTGTCTTTAGAAACTGGGAAACATAAACAACTGGTTCATAAAGCGTCTACACTGTCTCCCATTTATATCATCATATCTATAGTCCCTTTTGGCATATATTACTTAATATCCTTCTTCCTGACCTGGGGAAAGAAAACATACAAAAGGGTGAGCTCAAATGCTCAGTAAGGGTAAAAAAAAGAAATATCAATCACATCATATACATAAGCACATAACTTTTGGAAATCATAACCTCCAAAAGAGATCATAATTTCATAACATGGGATAAATCATGGCAGTGAAATGTAATCACAATAATCATAAATTAAAACATGAAACATTGTGGCATACACACATAATCGTAGATAATCATATCTTATTAGTCAAGACTCATTTCCAAGACTATCATAGTGGAAAAAGTCCATTTCTTAACCGAGTCACCCTCATTTTAGTCCTGTTTCACTGAACCGGTATAACCTACCGTTCCAGCCATGTCTATCTCATGAGATAAAAAATCTTTACCCAATGAATTGGAGGGAGATATAGGTCCCACCCATCTCATAATGATACCAATCTTATGTGTGCCACAAAATCATAAAACATACATCATAGCATAACCCATGTAATAAAAATGGGATTCTTAAACATTGTGACATCCTAAAACAATTCATATAAGATAAAGGAATTCATAAAAATAATTCCATCACAACATAATCAAATCAATGTAATAATAGGTATAAAAATAGAACCCTTTATTATCTTAGATGGAAAATAATTTTGATAAAACACTTGAACTCCATTATTGAGGAAAATATCCTTTCTACTTCAAAAACACTTTTCCATTCTTAACATGTCATACAATTATAAACTAAATGAAGTTGATTAAAAATAAACTTCAAAACTTGTAAAGGAAGCTTCTTGAAAATAATGTTTTAAAAATCCATTCATGCCGTATAAGTTAAAAAAAACATTCTTCTCGTACTTTTGTCGGAAAAGTCAAAAAGTACCTCATACGAAAAACGACAAAGGATTCCTTTCATATACTTTACTAAAAACTCACCGAAGGGTAAAATTTGATTTAAACAATTGTAGGTGGATGGAAATAATATTACATATTGAGGAAACATGGATGTGGATGATAAAATACACCCCAGTAAATACCAAAGTATAAACAATCTCGGATAAAAATGAGATTGTGATATTTCCCTTACCTTAGGTCCGTTTTTCTTAGTAAGTGTCCAAAACTCCTTTATTATGATTTAAATAATGTTATTGACTTATTTCAGAATCATATTTATTTTTATGAAATCATATATGGTCATTTTCTTAGCTTCTTAGTAGTAATATGTCATTGCTACTTGTTATTTGGGTGTTTATAACTTTTTGTTCTTATGCGTGTTTTGTCGAATAAATTCTTATTATTATATTTAGGTTATATATACCTCATTTCCATAATGGTATTAGTGTAATATATATCATATTAATTCATTCAATTCATTTATATCATCATTATGAAATGAAGATCATGTAGAACGATTCGCATCACATCGCGGTGACGGTATTCCGTACGTACGCACGAGTGATGATATCGTTCCTATGATCGTGGAATTGTATTGGAGTGTATGTATACTATTTAAGAATCAGTATCACTTTATAATAGTAATATATAGTCATTATTTACACCATTATAACCATTCAAGTAAGGTGGTGGTGGAAAATAGATTACACCACGGTGTGGAGACGGTATTCCGTACGTACGCACGCGCGGTGATTTCTTTTTCCATAGGATGGATAGATGGTGAAATAGGGTTGTTTCATACTTATAATAACATATCAGTATATGAGTGATACTGATGTTATTACTTCATAATGAAACAACTAAAGAAGAATAAGTGGAAGAAGAAATAAATATGAAAGAATCGGTAACGGACATTACCTCTTCTTTGAAGTGCTTCTTTGAGACCTTCTTTTAGGGAACTAAAATTGGTCTTTGAAGAAGACTAGGACCTCTAGGATGTCTCTAGGGAAGTGGAGAGAAGGAATTGGCAGGGTTTGGACGAGCTTGAAGGCTCAAAGTGGTGTGGGGAAGAGGGGGAGGAGGTGCCCTTTTATAAGGGGGGAGAGGGGCACATTTGGGAAAACTAAAAATAATATTTTATTATAAAGTCAAGTTCGGTTTTAAATAGCTCAAAATTGATATATTTCAAATATAAGGTGGGGATGGTTCGAAATCCTCTCATCCAATTGTATTTAGACAAGTTTAGGTTCCTATTTTAATAATATCATTTAGATTTAACATTAAGTTTAATAAGTTTACTTTTACCGTGTCTTATTGTGTTCTTATACTATAAGGTTAATAAACTTACTATAAGCAGCCAAACGAACCCCAAGTTGTTTATTATTAATATATATAACCGTATCTAAGTCATTTGGCCGAACCTTAGATTTTTAGGAATAAATTAACAATTACTAATATAATATTTGTTTTAAAAACTATTTTTTGTCAATTTTGACACTATTTAGTAATTGATTTTTGTGAAAATCATAAAAGAATTATTAGTTTGAAACAAGTTACTTAACTCCATAATAACATGCCATATTAACCTAGAAAATTAGTGTAATTCATTAAAAGTCTCGAATTAAATTTATTTGGGTGTTTATAACATTAATTATGTCAATATTTCATTAATAAGATAATTACTGCATCATCTTTGTGTCATTAATAAATTAACTTATTTAATGTCTAAAATGTACAAATAAAATACAATTATGTAGGAAATCGTTTTATATTTCTAATGAATATTTATAGTCGAATTTATCTTATGTATACCCCCATATTAAAAGTTATTTACTTATTCAACTTTGATTTTAACTATTTTAACCCTTTTTTAAATAAAATAATAATAAATGTCCTAATCTAATCCAGGTGGGCCTAAATGGTCATATGTAATTCATAAGTTTGTTTTTGGTCTAATTACATTTATCCAATAGAATTAAGACATGTTTTAGGGTAATAATAATATCATCTTTACCCTTAATTACCTTATTTACTTTTAACCGTGCTAAAAAAAGTAAAAAGTTACTATTCACCAAAAAATTATTTTCATCTCATTGAACCACATTTTAGTCCTTGATATTAACCGTGTCTCTCAGATTTTGGAAATTCCACTCACAGAAGCGTTAAAATTAAATTTTATGAAAAATTCAGTTTTTTAACTACCACTTAGTGGTTTCACTATTCATCAAAAATTGAAAGTTTTCAGAAAAATACCAAAATTTCACCCTAGGCTAATTTTGATATTCCGAATCCAAAAATGAAGTCCATTTTGTATAATAAAATTTATAAAATTTTAAAAAGTTGTTATTACTATTCATAACAGCTAGTTTTAATAATATTTTCATAGCATATCACTGTTTAGTGAAAGTAAGTATTGCGTACGACGCAAGCTATCGAGGAAGGTCGCGATTTCGTTTAAAGCAAGCCAAGAAAATTTTGTGTAGAAAAAGATTCCTTTGATGATTTATATACCATAAAAGTCTCGGGTTTTACATTCTACCCCCCTTAAAATGAATTTCACCCTCGAAATTCGTCACTTTGTAACAAACAGATGAGGATACCTCTCCCTCATCATATACTCAAGCTCCCATGTAGCATCTTCTAATTGGTGGTTTCTCCATAAAACTTTCACCAATCGAGTGGTCTTGTTTCGTAGGACTTTTTCGCTACGATCCAGAATCTCTGTCGGTTGTTCTTCATATGAAATATCTTGCTCCAGTGGTACAACTTCCGAGCTGAGTACTTGTGAAGGATCAAGTATATACTTTCTCAGGAGAGATACACGGAACACATCGTGAACTTGAGAGAGATTCGGTGGAAGCGCCAATCGGTAATCTACCTTCCCAACACGATCCAGTATTTCGAATGGACCGATATATCTAGGGCTCAACTTCCCCTTCTTTCCAAATCTCATAACCCTCTTCCAGGGAGATATTCGTAAGAACACTTTATCACCCACTTCAAACTCTAGGTCTTTTCTTCGGTTGTCGGCATAACTTTTCTGTCGACTCTGAGCTGCTCTTATGTGTTGTTGAATAGATCTGACCTTTTCTGCCATTTCATCAACGAGATCAGGTACTAATAGCTTTCATTCCCAAACTTCATCCCAGCAAGTTGGAGACCTGCATTTCTTTCTATAAAGAGCTTTATAAGGAGCCATCTGAATACTAGAGTGAAAGCTATTATTATAAGAAAATTCCACCAATGGTAGGTGTTGATCCCATCCACCTTTGAAATCCATAGAGCAAGCTCTTAACATATCTTCTAGGGGTTGAATTGTTCTCTCAGACTAACCGTCTGTCTGAGGATGATAAGCAGTGCTGAAACTCAACTCTATATCCAGAGTATGTTGAAGACTTCGCCAGAACATCGAGGTAAATCTCGGATCCTGATCTGATATAATAAAAAGTGGTACTCCATGCAATCTTACCACTTCCTTTACATATATCCTGGCAAGCTGATCTAGAGAGAAATCCTCTTTAATAGCAATGAAGTGTGCAGACTTTGTAAGACGATCAACTATGACCGAGATAGCATTATTGCCTTTGGATGTTTTAGGAAGTCCTGTGAAAAAGTCCATAGTAATTTTTTCCCATTTCCATTCGTGTATGGGTAATGGTTGTAACATCCCCTTAGACTTCTGTCTCTCAGCATTAACTTGGTGACAAACCAAGCATCGAGAGGAAAACTCATCAACATATCTTTTCATGCCATCCCCCCAGAAGTACTCTTTCAGGTCCCTATACATCTTCGTGCTTCCAAGATGAACAGAGAATGAAGAACTATGAGCGTCATCCAGCAGCTCCTTCTTTAATTTGGGGACGGGAGGAACACAAACTCAATTCCTGAACTTTATTATCCCATCACAATCAAGGTTGAATTCAGGAACGTTTCTCACCTTCTTCTGTAACTCGACATCTTCTTTCTGTTCCTCTTTAATATTCACATGTATAGATGGTTGAACATTCATTTGAGAAAGATAAGAATTTTCCCCTTCCATTATAATTCCAAGATCCATCCTTTGTAAATCCATAAATATTGGATCTTTTGTGATCCTCATCATAGATAAACTATCATGGTCTTGTCGACTTAATGCATCTTCCACCTTGTTTGCTTTCCCAGGGTGGTAATGGATTGAGCAGTCAAAATCCTTAATCAGCTCCAACCATCTTATTTGACGCATATTCAGCTCCTTTTGTGTGAAAATATACTTTAAACATTTATGATCAGTATAAATATCACACCTTTCACCATAAAGGTAATGCCTCCAAATCATTAACACAAATATTACAACAGCTAACTCCAAATCATGTGTTGGGTAAGTTTTCTCATGGACTTTCAATTGTCGTGAGGCATAAGCTATCACCATATCATTTTGCATAAGAACACACCCCAATCCCTTCTTGGATGCATCACTATAGATCACAAACCTTTTTCCACTACAAGGCAGTGTGAGCACAGGTGCACTGTATAACCTTCCTTTCAACTCCTTGAAATTTTCTTCACATTCTTCGGTCCAGACAAACTTAACTCCTTTCCGAGTCAACTTGGTGAGTGGATTAGATAATCGTGAAAAATCTTTCACAAAACGTCGATAATATCCAGCCAAACCAAGAAAACTTCGGATCTCAGTTACTGTTGTTGGTCTCGACCATCTTTCGATAACCTCTGTTTTTGCTGGATCCACAGATATCCCCTCATTTGAGATTATGTGACCCAAAAATGCAACTTTTTGAAGCAAAAATTCACACTTGGTAAATTTGGCTAAAAGCTTCTCCTTTCTCAGGGTCTTCAATATAATTCTCAAGTGATCTTCATGTTCTTACTTTCTCTTTGAATAGACAAGAATATCTTCTATACAGACTACCACAAATTGATCAAGATAGTCTCTAAAAACTCTATTCATCAGATCCATGAAGATAACAGGGGCATTAGTAAGACCAAATGGCATCACTATAAATTCATAGTGTGCATACCTTGTACGGAAAGATGTCTTTAGTATATCCTCCATTTTGACCCTTAATTGATGATACCCTGAATAAAGTTCAATCTTAGAAAAGTATTGAGCTCCGCGTAGTTGGTCAAATAGGTCATCAATGTGTGGGAGAGGATATTTGTTCTTTATAGTGATCTTGTTAAGTTCTCGATAATCAATGCAGAGTCTCATTGATCCATCTTTCTTCTTAACAAATAGAACATGTGCTCCCCAAGGTGACGCACTAGGGCGTATGAATCCCTTATCAATATTCTCTTGGAGTTTCTTCTTCAATTCCTGAAACTCAATTGGGGCCATACTATAAGGTGTCTTTGAAATAGGAAAAGCACCCGGTACGAGTTCTATTGAGAACTCAACTTCACGATTTGGTGAAAGTCCCGGTAATTCCTCCAGAAAGACATCATAAAACTCCCGTACAATGGGCATATTCTTAATCGTGAGTTTCTCACCAACCATTTGAGATAAATAACCTTCATTTAGTGGAATCAAGACCCATAAGATGGAAGAAATTTCCACTAGAAGGTTATGTTCATCCTTGCATTGCTAGACAATCATAGATTGATCTGGAATATGAAATGTGACTTCACTTCTTTGGCAATTGATATGAGATCCATATAAAGAAAGCCAATCCATGCCAAGAATCACATCAAATTCCACTATAGGAAGGATCACAAGATTTGCAGGAAGAACTTTCCCACAAACTTCGATCGGAGAAGAATTATAAACTATTGATGTGACTATTGTTCAATTAGGTGTTGTCACAGCTAACTCAACATCTAATTGATGAGTTAATACAGTGATACCCTTAGAAAATTCTTCAGAAATAAAAGAGTGGGTGGATCCAGAATCAAAAAAAACATTTGCTACTTTAGAGTGGATGGTAAGTGTATCTTTCACCACATCGTTATCGTAATCCACATCACTGATAGAAATTGCATGTGACTTTCCTTTGTCTATAGCCTTAAGAGTTTGTTGACGTCGACCATCATCATCAACCCTTGGATTAGGGCATTTATTGGCATAATGTCCCATATCCTTGCACATGAATCATTGAAGTGTAGTAGGTTCATTCTGTGTATCCCTTCCTTTGTTTGCATCATTAGACATCTTCTTCCCATCATCGCGGAATTCAAATGCCTGATGACCTTCCTTTCCACATTTGAAACATTTACTTGTCCCTTTAAGAAAACTCCCTACATGTTTCTTTCCACACTTTGAGCATAAGGGAAAGCTCATCTTCTTTTCATTGTGCTCTTTAGATTTTCCTTTGAATTCCATTTTCCTCTTCTTATCAAACCCATATGACTGATGGGTTACTCCAATCTCCATCTCGACTTTGAGAGCACATCGAACGATTTCCTTGTAGATATTGAAGTCCCTTATGGCTAACACCCTTCTAAGACTTGGTTTTATTCCACTAAAGAATCGATCGATCTCACTCTCGGGTTGGATAATAATACCAGAAGCATACCTTGCAAGTCCTGTAAAATTTTCTTCATAGGTACCAACAGATTCATCATCCTTTTTCTTCAGTTCATGAAACTCTTTCTGCATCTTTTTTCGGAGAATATGAGGGAAGTACTTATTGAAAAATAAGTTCTTGAACTCGTCCCGTTCCATGGACTCAATTTAATCACGTTGCCTCGTATTCTTAATAAGATACCACCATTGATCAGCATATCCTTCCAAACGATACACTGCTAGGATGACTTTATCATGTTTAGAACATTGAAGAACTGAAAATATCTTTTCAATAGTACTAATCCATTTTTCAACAACTAATGGATCAGTAGACCCACTGAATGAAGGTGGACGCTGCCTCATGAAGGATTCAACAGAATGTTGCTCCTTCCTTTGCTCGTTTGGAAGTCCTGCATGATTCATAGCTTGAGAAAGTTGTGTGAGCATGGCTACAATATTTTTCATTCCATCTCCCATAATGTTTGGTTGCTCAGGGGGACAATCATTGCATTGCTTGTCGCATTCCTCATTTACATGGTTCCTTCAGGTTACAACCATTGACTAAAACCAAGAAGAATAGCGTGAGCAACACTAATTATAATAGGAAAACCACATAATCAAGAATAAAATTTCACACTTAAGGTCTTATCCTAGGGTATTCTTGGTCATTTCTAAAACACTAATATTGTGTTCTATGCTTAGACTTATCCTTAGGGTTCTTACTAAGGCTTTCGCATCCTAGTTTCCAATGGTTGACTATACCTTTCCTCTGATACCAACTATAACGACCCATACTTTACATACATTTTTAATACTTCAAAATTGAAGCATACTTATTACAACATATAACAAAACCACGAAAGGACCGTATAGGTATAGTGTCTTTAGAAACTGGGAAACATAAACAACTGGTTCATAAAGAATCTACACTGTCTCCCATTTATTTCATCATATCTATAGTCCCTTTTGGCATATCGTACTTAATAACCTTCTTCCTGACCTGGGAAAAGAAAACATACAAAAGGGTGATCTCAAATTCTCAGCAAGGGTAAACAAAAGAAATAACAATCACATCATATACATAAGCACATAACTTTTGGAAATCTTAACCTGCAAAAGAGATCATAATTTCATAACATGGGATAAATCATGGTAGTGAAATGTAATCACAATAATCATAATTTAAAACATGAAACATTGTGGCATACACACATAATCATAGATAATCATATCTTATTAGTCAAGACTCATTGCCAAGACTATCTTAGTGGAAAAAGTCCATTTCATAACCGAGTCACCCTCATTTCAGTCCTGTTTCATTGAACCGGTATAACCAACCATTCCAGCCATGTCTATCTCATGATATATAAAATCTTTACCCAATGAATTGGAGGGAGATATAGGTCCCACCCATCTCATAATGATACCATTCTTATGTGTGCCACAAAATCATAAACCATACATCATAGCATAACCCATGTAATAAAAATGGGATTCTTAAACATTGTGACATCATAAAACAATTCATATAAGATAATGGAATTCATAAAAATAATTCCATCACAACATAATCAAATCAATGTAATAATACGTATAAAAACAGAACCCTTTATTATCTTAGATGGAAAATAATTTTGATAAAACACTTGAACTCCATTCTTGAGGAAAATATCCTTTCTACTTCAAAAACAATTTTACTTTCTTAACATGTCATACAATTATAAACTAAAAGAAGTTGATTAAAAATAAACATGAAAACTTGTAAAGGAAGCTTCTTGAAAATAATTTTTTAAAAATCCATTCATGCCGTATAAGTTAAAAAAAACTCTTCTCGTACTTTTTTCGGAAAAGTCAAAAAGCAACTCGTACGAAAATTGACAAAGGATTCTTTTCATATACTTTTCTAAAAACTCACTGAAGGGTAAAATTAGATTTAAACAATTGTAGGTGGATGGAAATAATATTACATATTGTGGAAACATGGATTTGGATGATAAAATACACCCCAGTAAAGACCAAAGTATAAACAATCTTGGATAAAAATGAGATTGTGATATTTCCCTTACCATAGGTTTGTTTTTCTTCGTAACTGTCTGAACCTCCTGTATAATGATTTAAATAATGTTATTGACTTATTCCAAAATCATATTTATTTTTATGATATCATATATAGTCATTTTCTTAGCTTCTTAATAGTAATATTTCATTGCTACTTGTTATTCGGGTGTTTATAACTTTTTGTTCTTATGCGTGTTTTGTCGAATAAATTCTTATTCTTATATTTAGGATATAGATACCTAATTTCCATAATGGTATTAGTGTAATATATATCATATTCATTCATTAAATTCATTTATATTATCATTATGAAATGAAGATCATGTAGAACGAGTCGCATCACATCGTGGAGACGGTATTCCGTACGTACGCACGAGTGATGATATCATTCCTATGATCATGGAATTGTATTGGAGTGTATGTATTATATTTCAGAATCAGTATCACTATATAATAGTCATATATAGTCATTATTTACACCATTATACTCATCCAAGTAAGGTGGTGGTGGAAAATAGATTAAACCACGGCGTGGAGAAGGTATTCCGTAAGTACGCACGCGCGGTGATTACTTTTTCCGTAGGATGGATAGATGGTGAAATAGGGTTGTTTCATACTTATAATAACATATCAGTATATGATTGATACTGATGTTATTACTTCATAATGAAACAACTAAAGAAGAAGAAGTGGAAGAAGAAATAAAAATGAAAGAATCGGTAACGGACATTACCTCTTCTTTGAAGTGCTTCTTGGAGACCTTCTTTTAGGGCACTAAAATAGGTCTTTGAAGAATACCAGGACCTCTAGGATGTCTGTAGGGAAGTGGAGAGGAGGAATTGGAAGGGGTTGGCCGAGCATGAAGGCTCAACGTGGTGTGAGGAAGAGGGGGAGGAGGTTCCCTTTTATAAGGGAGGAGAGGGGCACATTTGGGAAAACCAAAAATATTATTTTATTATAAAGTCAAGTTCGGTTTTAAATACCTCAAAATTGATATATTTCGATGCTACGGGGGGGATGGGTCGAAATCCTCTCATACAATAGAATTTAGACAAGTTTAGGTTCCTATTTTAACCTTAACATTTAGATTTAACATTAAGTTAAATAAGTTTACTTTTACCGTGTCTTCTTGTGTTCTTATACTATATGGTTAATAAACTTACTATAAGCAGCCAAACGAACCCCAAGTTGTTTATTATTAATATATATAACTGTATCTAAGTCATTTGGATGATCCTTATATTTTTAGGAAAAAAATAACAATTACTAATATAATATTTGTTTTAAAGACAATTTTATGTCAATTTTGACACTATTTAGTAATTGATTTTTGTGAAAATTATAACAGAATTATTAGTTCTAAAAAAGTTACTTAAATCCATAATAACATGTCATATTAACCTAGAAAAGTAGTTGAATTCATAAAAAGTCTCTATTTTCATTTATTTGGGTGTTTATAACATTAATTATGTCAATATTTCATTAATAAGATAATTACTGCATCGTGTTTGTGTCATTAATAAATCAAATTATTTAATGTCTAAAAATTACAAATAAAATACAATTATTTAGGAAATTTTATTATCTTTCTAATGAATATTTATAGTCGAATTGATCTTATGTATAACCCCATATTAAAAGTTATTTACTTATTCAACTTTGATTTTAACTATTTTAACCCTTCTTTAAATAAATTAATAATAAATGTCCTAATATAATCCAAGTGGGCCTAAATGGTCATATTTTATTCCTAAGTTTGTTTTTGGTCGAATTACATTTATCCAATATAATTAGGACATGTGTTAGGGTAATAATAATATCATCTTTACCCTTAATTACCCTATTTACTTTTAACTGTGGTAAAAAAAGTAAAAAGTTACTATTCACCAAAAATTATTTTCATCACATTGAACCACATTTTAGCCCTTGATATTAACTGTGTCTCTCGTATTTTCGAAATTCTACTCACAGAAGCGGTAAAATTAAGTTTTATGAAAAATTCAGTTTTTTAACTACCACTTACTGGTTTCACTATTCATCAAAAATTGAAAGTTTTCAGAAAAATACCAAAATTTCACCCTAGGATAATTTTGATATTCCGGATCCAAAAATGATTTCCATTTTGAAAAATAAAATTTATAAAATTTCAAAAAATGGTTATTACTATTCATAATGGCTAGTTTTAATATTATTTTAATAGCATATCGTTGTTTAGTGAAACTTGGTATTGCGTACGACGCAAGCTATCGAGGAAGGTCGCGATTTCGTGTAAAGCAAGCAAAGAAAATGTTGTGTAGAAAAATATTCCTTTGATGATTTATATAACAAAAAAGTCTCGGGTGTTATAGTGATCTAGAGATATCTATCTAATTAATTGGGTAACATGGTATAGGTAGACATGAATGTTTCTCCTATGAAATTTAGGGAATATACTGTGATGGTTATTCCAATTGTAACACCTTATGAAGTAGTGAAAGATACTATGTATTTATATTATGAATTACACAAGTTATCTTTATTAATTTTGAATACTATGAGTTATTCATAAATCTTATGATTTTTCTGGTATATTAAAAAGCATATGTTTGGATGGTATAACGTTTTACTTCTAATTTATAAACCATTCTGAGAATTTTATTATCATCCCATATTTTGAAATGTTTTTTACATGACTTAAAGATGAATATAATCAAGGATGGGTTCACGTAAAAGTCATGTTTTATAATACATGGAAGTATTTATGACTTTTTTTCAATAGTTTTTATTTTATGAAAAAATGGAAACTGAGTAGAAATGTCTAC
The DNA here is from genome assembly GCA_963277665.1 of Viscum album. NCBI lineage: Eukaryota > Viridiplantae > Streptophyta > Magnoliopsida > Santalales > Viscaceae > Viscum > Viscum album. Next base: position 412,816,191 of record OY728144.1, on the reverse strand, counting down.
ATTGTAATTTTTGAGTTTGGGTCCTTATAGTTTCTCACATATACTCAGTCATACAATAAATTAAGTTTATCAATAAAATATGAAATTGTGTGTAACACAAGGACTTAATTATTTTTTGCATAACAAAATTCACAATACTGTTGCATATTGCGCAGGTTTATTATTGGGTATCGTACATCCGAAGGCATCAGTGAAATTTAAAAAAAACTATCTCATTAATAAAACAATTTTATACCAATTATAATAGTGTTACAACATCTGGAGGTGTCTTATTATACTATTATACCCAAAATAATAAGTATTATTAATTACAATATAAATGTGTCAGCTACGACATTTTATTCTTTAAAATTTTAATTTCAATGAGCCTATCTTAATTATACCAATCCAACTGATGGACGAAAGTAGAATTATTTTTAACACATGGACCGAACATACTCTTTTTTTGAAATATCTATGCTCACCCATTGGAATGGGAAGGAGGTGGAATGTTACAATGCCAAAGGATAAATCTCCATTTTACAAATGGTTATAAACTAATGAAAATAGATTTTTAAAAGGTTTTGGTATTATTTTATATTTGATAAAAAAAACCCAAATAAAAATAATTGTAACAAATTAATCACTAAATGAGTAATTAATAAAATTTAATACAAAACAATGTGTAACCCATTGAAAATATATCAAAAGTATAACATGGCCCTTTTCATTTTAAAAAATAGTCAATAAAATAAATAACAAGAAGGAATAAATGAAAACTAGTAGAAACTCTTAAATGGGATCAATGATCCTACTATACAAACCATGCCCAATGTATCAAGATACATCAATAAAGAAATGAGATACCATTCTTTTTCATTTGGATCAATTCAAAATAATTAAAAACACACCAAACAAACCTAGTATATGTCGTGTGTAAAAATATGAAGGTTTTCCCCAACAGAATTTCTACTATCACCATAGGAATAGATTACTTTATTAAGTTGATATATAATAGTTTAAAAATAATATAAAATCGTTAATTCAAACTATAAAATCTGTTTTCTAATCCATTACCATTTCAATGGAAATAAACCAAAAAATTCTTTCAAAACATTCACAAATTTAGTTGGAATAGCTGATTTAAATTGTAATAACAAAACATTCATGCCACGATGATAGTTATATATTCATTAGTGGTTTCTAAATGATCAATAATATCATCACAAGGTTACCATTTATCATTTTCCCAAAAGTGACATACACCTTCTATATGGGTATGTTATTTTACCACAATGGTACATGAACTTTATCTATGTTTCTGTTAGGGAGATGGACTCCCAACAACACATATTCCAAATACAATTTCAATACATTCAAAAAAACATTGATTTTTAAAAAACATTTTAAATAATATTTCCATTAATAAAAACATAAAAATACATTAAAATAACCATTTTAAAATTATGATACCATGTTCAACATCTATACAAAATCTAATTCCAAAATTGGATAAACAATCACTGAAATTGTTTTCCATCAAACATTCCAAAAACAATAACAAAATTAAATTATTTAATATCCAACAATTAAAAATCAATTCATCATGTTATATCTATGTGGATTTGATTTTCAATCTACTAACCACCCAATCATTAGATTATTTGCTGAATGATCAATGAACTTCCATAAGTCACCTTTAATACCAATGAAATGCCCATATATCTTGTTCCCTTTTCACAAAACAATTATATCTCATGTTTATTGGGATCAGAAAACATTAATCAATCCACTATATATTACATTGTAGAAGTTTATATTGTAATGGATAAAAAATATTTTTAAATAAATTTAGATTTTTCTCTAACTATGGAATATGGTCCTCCAACACATATAATATTGATAATAAATCACTCCCGGGTAAAGTGGAATTCTATCTCCAGCATTTTTTGGATTGGAATTATTGTTAGGGTCTGATTAATGAAATAATAACTTTTGGGGGGTAATCCAACTACAATGAAAAAATTTAGAATCCTAATTTTAATGGTTAATATTGAGGTTGGATGGATAATAATACCATGTGATATTTGTGCACCAATCAATGTATCTAAGTACCACTCTCCAAGTTTTCATGAATAGTTTTATAAGCCATGTACCAACCATGAAAATATCATATATCCAACAACTAATCATTTCTATTGTATAGGAGTTGGGGTTGGCCATGAAATTCCCCAAACTATGATCAATTACAGTGAGCACTATATCAGTTGTTTGGATTCATGGTAATTACTAAAAATTTTCAAATAACTCTTGTTAAACTTTGATCCTCCAAAAAAATACTAAAATATATAATAACTCCCCCATGCATACAGAAACTTAACCAAATTACATTATATTCATATCATATATAATTAAAAAGATAACTATGTAAATCTAGGTGAGATACATGTCACTATAAAATGATGTTTGTGATGGATTATAATGTTTCATATTTTTTATTTTGGATATAGTGTATGTTATTATTTTATCCAAGATATTATATTATCATTTGGATCATATCACATTGTGAATATAGGTGTGGAACTTGAAACATGTTATTTGACTGGTTTTTCAATTTAAGGGTTTCCTAAATAAATATTTCTCTTCAACTTATGCTTAAAATTCTTGGATCACCATACATTTATTTTTTTCATCCATGATCTATTTTATTTTGGTGTAATTTTTATAGTGTTTATTTTATTTATAAATAATTCTATTTCTAATAAATTGATTATAGTGATGGTTTTGGAAATTATTTTTAAAACTAAAATAGATATTACAGGTTTTTCAAATTTGGAATATATGATTGGAATGAAATTAAGAAAATAGTTTTATTAAATAAAAATAAAATGTGCATGAAATCCATGGAATTTTTAATTGGTTTTAAGGATGTGAATGAATATTTTTTATGAAAAAAATAATTTATTTTTTTATTAATAAATTATAAAATGAAAACATAATAATTTTTTATTTTAAACTATCATATATAGATCATTTTATTAACTAAATTTCATAGACTCATTGGTGTGATCATACCTGAAAAATTAGTTATCATTCAATATACATTAATTGTGTGTATTTAACGTTATTATACAATTTTATAAATCAATGTTTTTAATAGATTATAATCATCTTGTAAGGAATAAGTGTTAGTGGTGATAAGGCGTGGGGACATAAGCTTTATAATTTTCTACATGTTTCTTAATCCTATTTTATGATACATATCCGACCATGCGAATTATTTGGTTGATTTTCAGATCTCATGTATCCAGTTTAGAGTGATAATGACAATTAATATTAATTAATTTAAAGTAAAGTCTAAAATGACATAAACATTTATATTTTAGTGAATCAATTTTTACATGGGGTTATATAAGTTATCCTTTTAACTATAAATATTCATTTTAAAGCTAAAAGTATTTCCTATATCATGGTATTCGTTTTTAATATATAGAAATTAAATAAATAAAATTATTTAGGAGATAATAATGATGAAGTGTTTTCATCATTATTGAATGATTTAAATAAATAAAATTATTATGATTAAACCAATATCCAAAACCTGTTAAATTCTTGTTGGATTATTTTATTTCATACATGAGTCATATTATCATTGACATTAATTTTTTATGGACCATTAGAAATCAAAAATCATTATATAATTAAATAATATTTTTAAACCTTTTAAATGTGCTCCTCCTCCACCTTATAAAAGAACCTCACTTTTAACACATTCCTCACACATCTCATGCCATGTGGCTCATCCAACCTCATTCTAAATAATCTTCATAATTTAATATCTTCTTCCAAAAAAAAATAACTTTGGTTGAAGGCACTTCAATACATCTTTTTGTTTCAAACCAAAGGAAGATTTCCAATTTAAAGGAAATGTCTTCTCATGAGTTCTTTTCTTTTATTTTCCTTCTTGATAATCATAAAGACTTTTTATTTGTCCATTTAATAACATCACTATAAAACTAAATATATTATATTTTTTATGATTAGGATATGAATTAAACTTACACACACCCATATCTAATGGGTATAGAACATATTTTTTCATTGGACGACGAACTACTACCTCACGAAACGACGATAGTTAAAATATCTCAAACCACCTCTCATGGTGGCCATTAAGATGGAACTACATTTATAGGTGTTATTTATGGTGGTTATATTGTTTCTATTTTTATGTATTTATAATTTAATTAATACATTTACAGTTTTAATTGTGGGTAAATATGATATTTTCATTTGAGGAAGTGCAGACTACTGCCCCCTCAAAGTGATATGAATCGTTCATGCCATACATGTAATGTATAAAGTACGGAGTTACTGAAACTATATATGATATTATATGTGAATTATAATACAAAAATGTTTCATTATGTATTATTTCCATTAAATATGAAAGAGAAATGAATGTATCGTTCATGAGTACATACAGCTTATCATCTCCATTAATTGTTTATTTCATTTCCCACCCGCAAATTTTATGTAATATTATATATATATATATACTTGATATATGTGATATATATGATATCCAATTCATGAATATCATTCTAGTGATAAAGGAATTTTGGCAACATGAATAACTTTTTATTATAAGAAGTTCATTTTTGACTCAAGTACCAAATATCGAAAAAACGAACGTTATTAACATAAATTATTACATAATAATTCTATGATTTTATTAAGTGATATAAAAGGAATAATAAACAATAAAAATGTGCAGAATCAAGTAGAAATTAACATTATTTTATTATTCAGGAGATTAAGTAATGAACTGGTCATGCCAGACATTAGATAAGTGACTTTGTCTCAATATCCTATCATTGAGGCATATTTTTATTTATAAAAGACATTATTTTATATGGTGTATAAACCAATTTTACATTTATTTTAATTCAAAGAAAATCTATTTCTATGAGAAGTTTTACTAAACGACAAAAAAATGTATTATTTTAACATAAGTGGTGACATCGTCCTTTTCCGTCTCCTCGAGTATTAAATGATCTTGGGCTTTCATAACAAGATATATAGTTATTAAAGGAAAAAAATACCATATATTATTTTTATGTATTTTGGTATTCAAAATTGTTTTGATAATGGATTTGTTATGTCTATATATTTAAATAATATATTTTGGTAGAAATTTGGAAATGTTATCATTCATTTATGTTTGTTTTAGGTTTCATGAATATGTTATGGTTCTTGGGAAATAATTATGTATATGGAGGGTTCCAAGATTTTACTTGGCCGGGTGATCCTGAGATAGCTCTCCAATGCATTGGTTAACGTGACAGAGGTAAACATGAATGTTTCTCCAGAGATATTTAGTGAATATATAGTGATGAGAATTCTAAATGTAACTCCCTAAGTAGTTATAAAATCTACAACATAAGTATGTTGTGTATTCCACAAGTTACCATTATGATTTGTGACTAATATGTGTTATTTATAAATCATATGATTTTATGAGATATGTTATTTTTTTGATGTACTACTATGTTCTATTTATTTTATCAACCTTTCTATGAATTTTAAGCAATTCACATGTTTTGAAATTTTTTTCACAGGACAAAAAAATAAATTAGTTTAAGGATGGGATCAAATTAAAGTCATGCTATCTAAAACATGGCACTATACATTACATGTTTTATCATGTGTTTTTATTTATGAAAAAAATGGAAACATAGTAGAAGATTCTACTTTGTTATTTTTGAGATGTAATGTAATAGTTATTTCCTAATTCTCTAAAACTGTAAACCTAAAAATATCCTCAATAGGAATTATTAATTTAATGTTATATTATATAATGTTTTAAGGTTAGGTCCTTGTATTTGGTATTATATGTTGGTTTAGACTACTTTATGAGTTATAATAAGGATAAATTAATTTCTATATATTAACTTATTGTAGGATTGAAATGATATAGAATTTATAGATTACCATGTTGCTTCACCTATGATAATTCTATGTTCAATGTTGTTTTCCACAGAGGAAACATGGAAGCTATGATTGGACGACATCATGAGGAATAAAACCTCCCAAATCAGTATCAAGATATGGTCGGAATCAAATCTAAATTTTTTTCTACAGTGATGGCATAGAGACTCGGGCTATAAATGGTGTTGGTATCCATGCATGAGATTAGCCAGATCAACAACATATGAACATGTGAGTAGTGGATACTTTTATGAGGAAAAATCCCTATCATTCAGAGGATCATCTGACCATGTTCTAGCTGAATGGTGGATTAAAGAACTGGAGATGATTCTTGATGTAATGGGTTGATAAAAAAATCAAAAGGTTGATCTTGATGTTTACCATTTTGAAGGTGAAGCTGATCAGTGGTTGTCGATTGTGATAAATATCAGGTATAGTGAGGAGGTTGATGATCATGATTGGGATGAATTCAAATTTATTTTTCTTGAGAAATATTTTCCTAGGGTGGTTCATCTTAGGATGGAAAAACATTTCTAAAAATTGAGGCAGGAGGAGGTCTCAGTGGCTGCTTATGAAGAATAATTCGCTCGACTTAAAATGGACGATCCCAATTTCATATAATAGATTGATATTCAGATAAACAATTTTTACCCAATATTAATGCCAAAGTATCGAAGGGATTTTTCTTCTTGTCAGTTTAATAGTTATGAAAAACATGTTTGATAGGCATAAAAGGTGGAATATTTTTTGTCGATGATGAAGAGTTAATTGAAAAACAACAAAATAAGAGGTAGAGGTGGTAGATGAAAGTTAAGAAACCTTTAAAAAAGGTTGATGGTAATAAATATAAGTTTACCTATTGTGAAAATTGTTTTTTAAATCATGATTGGGAATGACTTTTAAATTCTGGTAAGTGCTACTGATGTGATAAAATGGGACATACAGCTCGTAATAACACTAAAAATAATCTGTTTAATAGTAAAACAAAATCGGATTTACAGTTAGTAAAATGTTTTTAGTGCAATGAACTTGGTCATTATGCAAATTAGTTTCAAACAATGTAATCAACTGAAGGAAAGTAGCTGAAAAACAAGCAGAAAGGGGTCGTGAAATCTTTTAAAACTACATCAGTATATGTTTTTCCATCAAATGAAGTAGTATCAGGTACATTATTTGTTTGATCATATTATGCCAATGTTTTGTTTGATTTAGGGTCTATACGCTCATTGATTTATGAGAGGTTTTCTAATAAATTGGGAATTACATCTCAAGATACAAATCCCAAACATATGGAAAAACAATGGGGCGAAATGTAGAGAAAAAATTAAATTATAAGAACCTTTTTATCCTTTTGGGCGTAAAAAATCAACCTTCAAACATTATTATTTTTCCTCTATTAGAGTTTGATGATATTTCAGGTATGAATTGGATTTCTGTTTATCATGATATAAATGACTATAGACCTAAAGTGCTATCTTTTTAGAAATTGTTTCAGTTTGTGTACAAGAATAAACCCATATTTTTGGTTACATATTAGAAAGTATATAAACTAGTAAAAACTGGAAATGAATTTTAACTTGCATATATTGTTGAAAACAATGTAACTATTCAGATTAATGATGTTTGAGGGGTTAATGACTACCTTGATGTTTTTGACTAAGGATTTTTCTGTTATTATACTTGATAGGGATGTTCAATTTACTATTTTCATAGTTCCTGATGCTAAGCCAATTTCAAAACCCCCTTATTGAATGCCTCAAATTGAATTTTTAATGATAAATAAAAAATTCCAGGATTTATTAGATAATGGTTTCAATCAACCAAGAACATCACCATGTGGTGAACTTATCATGATTGTTAAAAATATAGATGGTTCAATGAGACATTGCATTGATTATAGATCACCAAATAACATCACTATTATGATCAAGAATTATTATTCTGAAGTCTGTTTTTCAAACTAGATATGGGCATTATGAATTTAGAGTCATACATTTTGGGTTAACCAATTCACTTACAATATTCCTAGATCATATGAATAGAATTTTCCAGCAGTTCTTGGATACATGTGTGGTTGTGTTCATTGATGATATTTTTGTTTATTTTAAAAGTAAATTAGAAAATGAAAGTCATTTTAGGGTTTTATATAATACATTAAAAGAAAATAAACATTAATTGAAGTTCAGCAAGAGAGATTTATGGTTACATAAAATTTTATTCCTTTATATCATTGTTTCAAAAAATGGCATAACTGTTGATCCAGATAAAAAATGTTGATGAAAAATGTCCAGGACCCACAAATATAACCGAGATCCGTAGTTTTTTTTTGGTTTAGCAGGTTATTACGGAAGATTTGTGGAAAAAATTTCATAGTTATCTAGCCCAATGAATAAGATAACTCAAATGGTCTTGTTTATCCTGGACAAAATAATGTGATGATTGTTTTTAGGAATTGAAAAGAATATTATGGAATGCTCCAATTTTGGCATTACCTTCCAAAAATGGTGAGTTTGTTATCTATAGTGAAGCTTCATTTAATGTACTTAGTGTGGTCCTTATTCAAAATGAATAGGTTTTTTAATATGGTTCATGTCAGTTGAATCCTCATGAGTTAAATTACACAACAAATTATTGGATTTTACATGATGTTGTTTTTGATTAAAAAATTTCAAGGAATCAATTGTATTCAGTAAAATTAAAAATATGTACAGATCAAAAAAGATTGATGTATATATATTTACTCAGAAGGAATTAAACCTAAGACATAGGAGAGGGCTTGAATTAATCAAGGATTATCTTTTCACGATCCATTACCATCTATAAATTAAAATAAAGTGGTTGATTCTTTCATTAATAAATTTAATGATTCATTAACAATAATATTTTGGGATCACGGTCCTCTAGTTTATGACTTGATTAAAATTTGAATAGAAGTACTTGGTGCATCAAATTACTATGTTTTGTTTCAGATGTCTGTAAAATCATCTATATCAGACATAATTAATCAAGCCCCTAAGTAAGACAGTTAGTTCCAAAAAAAGATAGAGTCGGTTCAGATGTGTATGTTTACTAATTTTAACATTGATAATGAATGTGTTTTGATATTTAGTGAGATATTATTTCTGCCTTGTGATTCACAATAGAAGAATGAGTTCTTATTTGAGTCTCATAGTTCTCTATTTTCAATTCATCCTAATAGTACTAATATGTACATAGTTCGTCGATAGTATTATTGGTGGGTTGGAATGAAAAGTGATATTGTTTAATATACTGTGAAGTGATTTACTTGTCAATATGTTAAAGAAGTGTGGGAATTACCGAAAGGGATGCTTCAGCCTTTACCGGTGACAAAGTGTTAATGAGAAAATATATCCATGGACTTCATTGTGGGATTACCAAAGACATATTGAGGTAATAATGCAATCTGGGTTATTGTTGATCGATTGGATAAATCTGCAAATTTCCTTCCAATTCGATATACTCTTTCTCTAGATCAACTATCTCAGTTGTATGTTAAAGATAAAATAAGGTTACATGGAGTTACCCTCTTCATTGTATCTAATCATTATCCAAGTATCACTTATATCTTATAGAAAGGCTCTCAGAAGTCATTGGGTACTGAATTAAATTTTTGTACAAATGTTCATCCACAATCAGATGGGATGAAAGAATGAATACTTTATACCTTGCAATAAATGTTATTTTCTTGTTCAATTAATTACCTGTGAAGGTGGTACAAACATATTTCATTAGTTGAATTTGATTATAATAGAAGTGTTCATTCCAGTATAAAGATGGCTCAATTTGTGGCATTATTTGGGAAGCGGTGTCAAACTCCATCTTTTTGGGTTGAAGTTGGTGAAAGGAATCTGTTGGGACTTGATTTGGTAGTAGAGATTATATAAAATTTTTAGTTTATTTAGAAGTGCATGAGAACATCCTAGAGAAGTAAAAAATGTAATGAGGATAAATATAGGAAGGATCTTTATTTCGAGGTAGGTGATCATGTCTTTCTAGAAGTTTCATCGTGGAAATGTGTGATGCATTTTTGAAAAAAGGGAAAGGTGAGACAAAGATTCATTGGACCCTATGAAATACTAGAGGATTTTGGGTCAGTTGAGTACAGAGTGGGTTTACCTCCATTTTTATCCTAGATAAATAATTTTTATCATTTTTAAATGTTGATAATGTATATACTAGATCCATCTCATGTTTTGAGCCAAGAGATAGTTCAGTTCGAATATAATCACTATTATTGGAAACTACCAGTCCAAATTCATGACCATAGAGAGAATGTGTTGAGGAATAAAGTGATTCATCAAGTAATGGTTTTGTGGAAAAAACATACGGTTGAAGAGGAAACGTGGGAATCTGAAAATGCTATGATGGATAAATACCCCCATTTATTTGATAATTGAATAGAATTATGGGGACGCATTTCCCAAAAAGGATGAAAGATGGAACATCCCAAATATGTAAAGGAGATGCTATTTTCATATTTATTTATATTTTTGAATTAAATATTAATTTTACATTAAATTTGTTGTTATGTTCAATGGCGTTCTTGATACACAACAATAGATTTTTTTTTGAAATATTACGTTGCACACTAATAGTAAAATATTATTAGTTTAAATGGTAGTTAACACCCAACTATTTTATTGACATGAATTAATAGATATAATTATAAAATGACTATATATGTTTGTTAAATCTTTTTACATTTTTCTAATAAATGTTATATGCTTAAAAAGTGAACGATTCCAAATTGAAGCATAAATCATCTAATATTCTTTAAAATGTCCATTTACCACCTTTTGATGGAGAACCCTTTTTGAAAATAGTTTTTTCACATTAATATCTTATATTTGAAAAAAGAAAATTATTCTTTTATATAAAGACATCAAAATTTACTTTAGATTTAATTTTGGTATTTTTCTGATAATGTAAATTTTTTAATGTATTGTTAAAATATTGTAGTTTAATTCAAATATTCCTTTTAATTTATTTTATTTATATGATTTGATTAAATTTTAAATGGTTTTAATATTTAATTGTAATATATTTTTACCATTTAGTCCAATTTTGGTCATTAGAAGTAATTTATATTTGAAATTATACATAAAAAAGTTTCAATCTTTTAATTGTTATTATTTCATAAAAACATGTTTTTTGTTTTCACAACAGAAATTAAATTTAAATTTATTTCGTACAATTTTGTGTTTTTTATTTACTAAAATGAATTCTATAATTGAAATCTGGATTTTCAAATCATGTAAATATGTTTCTTTTATTTTTAGACTTTTTAAATATTTACTTTTTTAAATATTTTATTTACCATTATTAATTGGTAAATCTGGTAAATAAGGGTACAAAACATTATAATAATATTAAATTACCCTGACATGTCTCCTAATTATATTGGATGATACATGTCCAACCATGGACATCCTTGGGTCGATTTGCTGTCTCCATGGAGCAACTTGGGTGTGCTAATGACACTTTATGTTAATTAATTTTATCTAAAGTCAAAAATGACAAAAACATATATCTTTTACTAAATCAATTTTTACATATGGTTATATAAGTTTTCTCATCTACTATAAATATTAATTTGAAATATAAAATTATTTTCTATATCATGGTATTTTGTTTGTAATTTTTTGGCAACAAATGAATAAGATTCATTATTAAACAATAATGATACAGTGTTTACCTAATTAATGAATGATTTAAACAAATAAGATTATAAAAATTAAAACAATATCCAAAACTTTCCAATTATTACAGGATGATTTAACGTAGAAAAAGAGTCATCATCTATTCTACATTAATAAGTTTTGGACTTTTAGAAACCGAAAATCAATATATAATAAAATAATATTTTCAAACCTTCTTAAACAGCACATCCTCTCCCTTATAATAGAACACCACTTTTAACCCATTACTCACAATTATCAAGCCCCTTGATTCATCCAACCATTACATAAATAATCTCCCTACATACCTATCATTATAATATAAATATTAAATCTTGGAGAAGGCACTTTAGAAATCCATTTGGTTCAAACCAAAGGGTGGTAACCAATTTAATGTTAACATCTTCTCTAATGTTCTTTTCATTTAATATAGTTCTCCAACCCCATAAACAATTCTTATTCAATTATTTTATAAAATAAATAGAATCCTATATATACTTGGTTGTTGTTATATTAATTATTCAAACTACACATACATACATCTTTATCTAATGGGTAAAATACATATTGTTTCTGTGGATGGCGAACTACTGCCTCACGAAACGGGGATAGTTCAAATATCTCAAACTGCCTTTTATTGTGGCCATTAAGTTGGAACTGTATTTATATGTGACATATATTATATTTATATTGTTTCTATGATTTTGTAATTTTTTATATAATACCTTTATTTTTTCCATTTTGGGTAATTATAATAATTTCATTTGAGGAAGTGCGGACTACCATCCCCTCAAAGTGTTATGACCCATTCATGCCATACGTGGAATATATAAATGATGGAGTTACTGAAATTATATAAGATATTATAATGGAGTATATATATACCTATGTATCATTATGTTTTCATTCCATTATATATTAAATATAAATTAAATTAGCATTCATGTATAAATACGGCTGACCATCTCCATGAATGGTGCATTTCATTTCATACCTCGAAATGTTATGTACAATTATAAATACATATATACACTATATATAAATTATATATATCATATCTAAATCATGAATATCATTCTTTAGATAATTGAAATTTGACCACATCAACAAATGTAATTATAAGAAGTTTATTTTTAACTCAAGTACCAAATATCGACCAAATGACCGTTATTAACATAAATGATTACATAATTTTTATAACAAGGTAATAAGTGATATAATAGAAATAATAAACTTTTAAAGATTCTGAAGAATTTATAAATTAAAATTATTTTATTATTCATGATATTATTGAACGAATGGGTCACGTTGGACATGAGGTACGAGACTTCATCTCAATATCCTTTCATTGAGGCATATTCTATTTATACATGAATTTCTTTAATACAATTTATAATTGCTTTTGACGTTTCATTTCATTCAATTTTATTCATTTTATACGAGGTGTTTTACTAAAAGGAAAAAATTAATGTTTAGTTTTAACATAAGAAGTGAAAATGACCTTTTCCACCGACGTAAGTATTATTGGAACTTTGGATTTTGTGACATGCCATTTTATTTTTAAAAGAATAATAAATATCATATACTCTTTTTACATTTATTTATATTGAAAATGGTTTTGATAATGAATAATTATGTTAACATAATTAAATAATATATTATCAATGGAATGTGGAAATGTTATCCTCTATTTATGTTTGTTTTATGTGTTATGCATATGTTATGGTTTTTGTACAATGTTTACATATACAGTTGGTTCGGTGATAAAACTAGTGTGTGTGAGCCAGAGATAGTTATCCAATGCATTCGGTAACATGGTAGAGGGAAACATTATTGTTTCTCTAATGAAATATTGTTAATATACTATGATGGTTATTCCAAATGTAACACCTTAGGACGAAGTGAAAGATACTATGTATGTATGTTATGGATGCCAGAAGTTATCTTTATGATTTTTGAATACTATGAGTTATTCATAAATATTATAATTTTATGTTGTATATTAAAAATCATATGTTTTGATTGTCTAATGATATCTTTATAACTTATAACCTTTTCAGATCTTTTTATGATCATCACATGTTTTGAAATGTTTTTCACATGAATTAAAGATGAATAAGTTCAAGGTTGTGATCACGTAAAATCCATGTTGTATAAAACATGGAACTATGTATTACTCTTTTTTCAATGGCATTTATTTTATGAAAAAATGGAAACGGAGTAGAATTTTCTACTTTGTAATTTATGAGTTCGGGTCCTTATAGTTTTTCACTTATACTAGATCATACATTGAATGAATTTTATCAAAAGAATATGAAATTGTGTGCAACACAAGTAAATAATTGTGTTGTTTAAACCAAAATTCAGAATATTGTTTCATATTTCGCAAGTTTATCTTTGGGTATCCTACATCCAAAGGCATATTTGAAATTTTAAAAAAATTATACCTCATTAAAAACTAAATTTTTACACCAATTATTATAGTGTTACAACATCTGGGGGTGTCTTATTATACTATTGTACCCAAAATAACGAGGATCATGAAGTTAAATATAAAATTTTCAGCTACGACTCTTTATTCTCAAATTTATTTTATTTCAATGAGCCTATCTTCATTATACAATTCCAACTAAAGGACTAAACTAGAATTATTTTAAACACATAGACCAAACAAACTGATTTTTTTTAAAATATCAATGCTCACCCATTGGAATGTGAAGGAGGTGTAATGTTACATGGCTAAAGGTGACATCTTTATTATACAAATGGTAATAAATTAAAGAAAATGGATTCATAAAAGGTTTTGGTATTATTTTCAATTAGTGAAATAAAAAACCCAATAAAAATAACTGTAACAAATTAATCACCAAATGAATAATTCATGAAATGTATTACAGTATAATGTGTACCCCATTAAAAATATATCCAAAGTATAAAATGACCCAAAACATTTTCATAAATAGTAAATAAAATAAATAACAATAAGGAATAAATGAAAACTAGTAGAAAATCATAAATGTGATCAATGATCTTACTCTATAAACTATGCCCAATGTATCACGATGCATCAATAAAGATATGCGATTCAATTATTTTTTATTTGGATCAATAAAAAATTATTAGAAACACACCGAAAAACCTATTATATTTTGTGTATAAAAATCTTATGGTCTTACCCAATGAAGTTTCTAATATCACCACAGGAATAGATTAAGTAATTAAATTGATATAAATTAGTTTAAAAACAATATTAAAGAATTAATTCAGAGGATAAAATCTTTTTTCTAATCCATTATCATTTCCATGGAAATAAACCAAATTTTTTTTTCAAAACATTTCAAAAATTTATTTGGAATAGCTGATTTAAATCGCCAAAAAAACATTCATGACACTTTGATAGTTCTATATTCATTAGTGGTTTCTTATTGATCTATAATGTCTTCTCAAGGTAAGCATTTATCAATTTCCCAAATGTGACACACTCCTTCTACATGGGGATGTTATTTTACCGCAATGGTACATGCCCTTTATCTAGGTTTCTGTTAGGGAGATTGGCTCACAATAACACATATTCCAAATAAAATTTCATTACCTTCAAAGAAACATTGATTTTATAAAAAAAATTAAATATGTTTTAAATTCATTAAAACAAAAAACAACTTTAAAATAACCATTTTAAAATTATGATAAAAATTTCAACTGCAACAAAAAATCAAATGCAAAAATTAAATAAAAATAACTAAAATGGTTTCCATCATGCATTACAAAAACAATTCCTCAATTCAATTAAAAATTTCCAAAAATATGAAATCAATAAATCATGTTATAACTATGGGGTTTTGATTTTTAATATACTAACCACCCAATCATTAGATTATATGATGAACGTCCAATGAACTTCAATAAATATCCTTTAATATCAACGAAATGTCCATTTATATTATTTCCATTACAAAAAACAATAATATCTCAACTTCATTGAGATCAGAAAACATTAATCAATAAATTATATATTAGATCGCAAAATTATGTAATGTAATGGATAAAAAATTGTATTTAAATAAATGTAGATTTTCCTCTAACCAAAGAATACGGTCCTCTAGGACATAAAATATTGATAATAAATCACTCCCTAGTAATGTGGAATGCTATCTATAGAATTTATGGTATTGGAATTCGTTTTAGGGTCATATTAAGGAAAATAATAACTTAAGGGGGGTAATCCAAGTACTATAAAAAAATTCATAATCCTGATTATAATGGTTAATGGTTAGGGTGGATGGATAATTATACCATGTGATATTTGTGCACCAAACAATGCATCTAAGTACCACTCTCCTATTTTTCATGCACACTCAGATAAGCCATGAACAAACAATGATAATCTCATATATCCAACATCTCATTATTTATACTGTGTAGGTGTAGGGATTGTCCATGACATTCCCCTAACTATGATCAATTACATTGACCACTATATCAGTTTTTTGGATTCAAGGTAAGTTCTAAATTTTTTTAATAACTATTCTCAAACTGTGATCCTCTAAAAAAAATCTAAAATATATCATAACTCCTCCAAGAATCCATAAACATTACCAAATTACATTATATTCTTATAATATATAATTAAAATGTTAATTACATAAATTTAGGTGAGATACATGTTAATATCAAATGATGTTTGTGATGGATTCTCATGTGTCAAATTGATTATTTTGGATATAGTGTATGTTATTAGTTTATCCATGATGTTATATTATCTTTTGGATAATATCACATTGTGAATAGAGTTGTGGCACATGAAACATGTTATGTGATTGGTTGTTCCATTTAAGAGTTTCCTAAATAAAAGTTTCTCATCAACTTATGCTTAAAATGCTTGGATCAGCATACATTTATTTGTTTCATCCATGATATATTTTATATTGGTGTAATTTTTATTGTGTTTATTTTATTAATAGATAATTATATTTCTAGTAAATCAATTATAATAATGGTTTTACAAATTGATTTTAAAAATAATACAGATATTATAGGTTTTTCCTATTTGGAATATATGATTGGTTTGAAATTGGGGAAATTATTTTTTTATAGAAATAAAATGAGCATGATGTCCTTGGAATATTTATTTGGTTTTAAAGATAGGACTGAATATTTTTTAGGACTGAAATTATTATTTTTTAATTTATAAATTAGAGGAGAGTACATGGATAATATACATTTTATAGATATGAATATTTCATATCATAGTTTTCTTGTGTATTCCACTAACTTAGGATAACATTATGCAATAATATTGGATATTTAATGCCTAATAAGGACCATATATTCTATTAATGTTGTTCCAATGATGTATAATCGTGATACATTTTTAATGTTATTATTATTCAATTAAATGTTAAAAAATATTTGAAACAGATTGTTAAAATGTTTAAGAAAAATAATATATATTGAAAAAATTGAATCTGACACTTCATAGTAAAACTATTTTACTGAATAGATCTTGTCTATATAAGAATGTGATCTATATATTTTTGTTTCTTGAGTTTGCTTTCCAAAAATATAAATTATCCTTCATGTCTAGTTACCAATTTTTCCGCAATAATGTATGATAAAAAAAGACTGGAGATATTAATATTTTATTTTTTATTAACATGATATTATTGGACAATGAATATCCAATTTATACAATAGTTCATTAGATAATAGTTGGTGATCATAATGAAGATACTATAATGGTATTGGAAATATTATAGCACCCTAAAATTGAGGTGTTATGTTTTAAATATTATATTAATTATTTCATATTGATTTAATATTGATAAATTGTGAATTTAAATTGGTTTCGTATAGGTTGGAAAAATATAATACATAAAAATACATCACTAATCCCACACTGGATTACATAGATATTTTAATGAATGAATGATTATTTTCATAATAATTGTCTAGAAATGTAAAACACTACAAAATATATGTATATAATAAATTATTTATTAATCATTAAATATTATATTAATAAGAGATAATATATAACAAAATTAAATTTTTTTATCTCATCATAATATTCTATGAATAGTATAGTTTGTAAGAGTTCTGGTACTGTGAATTTATAATTAATGAAGGTATATTATCAAATATTAATGGATTATGGGAACAAAAAATAGAAATTCTATTTTATAAACCATAAATTCATAGGTTAGGTTATGTTAGAAAATTGATATTTAAATAGTATCATTTAATAACATTAATTATATAAATATAACTTTTGTTCAAATATAATTGATTGAATTTTTCGTAATGAAAAAAATAATGTATAACATTCCTTAAAAAAATTATATCAAGGAAATGATAGATCAAATATTTATAAAATTATAAGAATTATGACTATATAATGTGGTTAATTTATAATCAAAAGTTGTTAACATCAACAAACATGATGTTGTAAAGATAATTATATTTAATACAAGACCGAGTAGTTGAAAATTTATTATATGATTCCAATGTCATAGAATTATCCAAACTAGAATATCACATATATTTTATTCACTAAATAATTTACTTTAATTGTTTAATATATTCTTTACATATTGATAAATACTAATTACAAGGAGTTTTATGGTTTATAATAAATCCCAAAACAAAATGAAAACATAAAGACAATGTACCAGTCTATCAAAAGAGATATTATTAATAGATGACTTTGGTATGGTTTTTTTAATAAATTAAATGTAATTTATGAATAGAAAAAATTTGATAATGAAAATAATAAGCCTCAAATTTTTCTTTTTATCATTTTGGAATTATAGATTTCTTGAATTTACGTAACAATTTACTTACGAAATTTCTATTTTTAGTCATCCATTTTTATTATTCAACATGGATTATTATAGTTATAGAAGAAATCAATATTTTAAAAAAGTATGATTTAATATTTAGATATTAAATATTCCCATGAGGTGAAAATATTATTTGTGCACCTGAAGAATCACTATATAAAACTAATAGATTATTGTAAATTATATCAATTTTCTAAATGTAATGTTGGATTGATAATCATTTTTTCAAAAAGACATGTTGTATGTTAGATACATATTATGAGAACCTTTGTAAATTTATACATTTCATAAATAATCCTTGAGGTATATATAATTTGGGGTGTTTGACTATATTTTTTATCTAGTCATTAATTGGAGGTTAACCATGTTATATTAATTCCCCTTTTATAATCCATTTAGAATCTAGTGGCTTAATTGATATATATTTAAGGAACATACAACCATAGCTTCACAGGGCAAGCAATTTTCTCATATATTGGGTGAGAGGAATGGGATTTGTTAACTCATCTAAATAATGTCATTTGAAGTCTTCATCAACATTTTCTATCTATATATAGTGAATTGTGAAAATGTATGTGATTATAGGGGATAAAATACTCTATTTCCATTGGTTAATATATATATTAGTGAAAGTGGTCATATAAAGATGAATTATTTTATATTATATTAATAGTGGAAGGTGTTATAATGACGCATGGGTTTTATGGAGATAATACCATTGCACTATATGTCACGAGTAACACTGATTCACTAAAATGGTCACTCATTGCTTATATCTTGGAATATGAAAATTTATATTTTTTTAATTTGGAATTAAAACACATGGTGAATTATTTTTCTTATAAAGTTGATATTGAGTTTTTCAAAACATTGAGAACTATA
Source organism: Viscum album (assembly GCA_963277665.1). Classification (NCBI taxonomy): domain Eukaryota; kingdom Viridiplantae; phylum Streptophyta; class Magnoliopsida; order Santalales; family Viscaceae; genus Viscum; species Viscum album. Next base: position 412,796,801 of record OY728144.1, on the reverse strand, counting down.
CTAAAAGAATTTTATGTTTATTAAAATGATATTAGATGGATAATTATATTGTATTTCATATGAAGTGATACATGTAGAATTATTTAATGGATTTTTATAATGTGAAATGGAATAAATAAGAAATGAGTGTTGGATATGGTTTGACATATTATTTTATATAATTTCATATAATCTAAAATGGAACAAATTTTATAATACATTTGTTCATGTGGGATATATATGGATAGATTCACATATGTTAAAAATAAATATCTCAAAAATATTCCGATATAATATTATATAATATATGTATAACATTTTCAATTAATGATGAAATATTTAATGTAGTGTTAAATGTTGATTAATTACCTTCAAAGAAAATTATTTAATTTATATTATATCCCTTTACTTTCACATATTGACATAACTCAATTTAGATGAATATTAATAACTTTATAAAAACACATGCTTAAGGGTCAGGATGTTATAATGCACTGGGATTCGAAAAAACATAAACATCACGTTCAAATTATTTCGACATTGATTGCAGCATTATTCCTCATAATTATAACCCTCCATATAAATACTACATGAAATACTTTCCAACATATCCTATGGAAAATAAATAAAATAATGGGAGATGATATATTCCTTTTATGGGTAAATTATGGAAACATGTATGTATAATCTATGACTAAGAGTATCATTTAATAATCATAATATTTGTAAAATGTAATAAATATATCAAAAAATACTAAACCTAATTAAAGGTATAAAAATTGGTTGTTCAGAAGATATGAATAATAAAAAAATCATTTTTCTTAAGCTATGAGTGCATTACATAGGAATATAAAATAGAATTATGTAATGAACATGACAATTGATAATGATTTACATTGTAATAATAGTTTATTTCCAATTATATCATGGTTGAATGAGTCTAGTATCCAAACAATCACAATAGTAACGATTCAATCCATGAATAACATAATAGAAAAAATCCCATACTGACAAGGGTTATTTACCATTGTATTTCTATTTATCTCATGAGATATGAATCCTTACCCAATGCAATGGATGGATATATAGTCCCCCACCCCATAAAAATAAAAAATTATATATATTTGTGCCATGATACTATATATAAGTGATCATATACAAACCCCTAAAAATATATCGACTTCCCAATCAATTCATCATAATAGAACCCATGAAAATAAATTGGTTTCAAGAAACATTTAATTAAAGAATACACCATCGAATGTATAGAGATTTGATAAAAAAAATTTCATCATAATTACAAACTATATAGTGATTGAATAAAAATTTAACTATTGGATCATGTTCCTCAAAATTATTAAACTAAAAAAACCATTTCAAATTAAATGGAAAATTATTTTAAAATACAATTTGGAACATTTCATTAAAAAAATAACCTCTTCACATTGAAATAATGATCAAAAACATAAAAAAAACATTGAAATGAATTTTATTCAAAAATAATCACCAAAACATATATATGGTACTGTTTAAATCATTTTATGCACATTATAGAGTGATGTTTAGTTCATTCCATACACTCTAATGAAAATATTCCTTTCATATTTTCAGTTATAATCAATCATTAATTGTATAGAAAATGAATTTAATTTTCCATTTAAAATTTTTGATAAAAATGATGACACTTTTATTTATTAATTCTTTTATATAATTATGATACATTTTTTATGACATTATTAGAGAATATCGTTTTGGAATAAAATCTTCTTCTGACCAAAATGAGAAATAATGATAATTCTTATTAAAAATATATTTTGGTTTCATTAATACCTTGAGAGGTGAAATCTGAATGTTAAAATACATTAGATATAAATAATCATAGGATAAATAATGAAATAAGTTTACTGAGATAGGTTTTATAATGACTTCATCATTGGAAGTAAAAGCATATAGAATCCCAATAAATGATTCGATTTTAACATTACAATTAAACAAATTTGGTAACATTTAATGACATTTGCAATAAGAGAGTAATGTTTATTGAAACATATATTTTCAGGAGATTACGTAAATTCATGCTAATAAATTTATGATTGTATGTATACAAACCTCATCAAATAAGAGTGGTGTGTAATATTTTTTACGTCCTAATGAACACAAATTCAAAGTAAAATTTCATTCCTTATGTCATGAATTCTTTAAAACACTATCACACCTCATGTATGATAAATATAATATTACGATAAATTAATTCCAAAATCACGTTTATATATATAGAATCATATGTTATTTACATAAAACAATTTATTACTCTTTTATTAAAATTTCAATGTTAAAATCATGTTTCTTTTAATAACTTTTTTTTCCTTAGTTGATTTGATGTATTATCATTGGTCCTATTGAATTTTAAATGTACCCATCATATTTTGAAAGTTATTCATTATATAAATATCATATATGTTCTATATATAAGTATTTTTTTAAACAAAAAAACTTAATGGGATATAAAATGGAAGACACTATTCATGGAAATGATAGGTCATGCATATGCATGAATGTTGTTTCCATTTTTTAACGAATTAATGAAAATTGAGGTAAACAATAATTAAAATTTCAAGGATCATTATTACTTATTATATATTAATATATTAATATGCATTATAATTATTAACATATATGTAAATAAATTGGTAGAAGCTAATCACATCACATCACGAGGTAGTAGTTCATTGTATACAAGAGAAACATTATCGTATCCCAAATGAAAAAGAAGTTATAATGGTACATGTTATATGATAATTAAAAATTTAAAATTATGATTCATGTGTCATATATATTATTTTTTTTATTTACGTAAATGATAAATCAGAAAAACATAAAATTGGTCAATGTTGTTTTTTTCTGCCTTACCCATGAGAATAATTATTATCTTCTAATGTGATGGTTGTTATGAAGGTATTTATGAAAATATGAACAAAAAATTATAATAATATCATACATATATAAAAAAATTATTCCATAATTATATCCAACAGTGACATCTGGTGCTGGAATGAATAATATAGGTTCAAAAGTTAACAGTACTTCATACACAAGATCGAAAATTTCAATTCCCATTTGATAGAATAGTGGATGGATATATGTTATTAAATTAAAACATGATATCTCACTATATAGTGGATTCATTTTTTATAAAAAAAATATTTTAAAATTAATAAGTATATATGTGATGAAATAAAATGAAAATGCAAGATTACTAATTCTTCCACATCTTTATAGAACCACATAAGGTATACATGAAGAATTTATATGAGATATTACCTTTAAAAATAAGGCCACAAATATGTGATGAGTTAATTAGTGATCATATTGTAGTGGGTATTGTATAATAAGATGTAATGTTCCTATGGGTGGGAAGTCGATATGTATGTCTATTTAAAAGTGAGGGAGATAACATAAATTTTATTTTTTAAGTATTGATCATATTGCAGTGGGTATTGTATAATTTGTTATATGCTATTTTACCCCTTATAATTTTATTTTAACATGCCAATATTCCTATTTCAACATTAATTATTTTAATGAATTATTTCTCATTTTACTATTTATTTTATTAAAAAATTTATTTTAACATATTATGTAATATATTATATTCATATTCAAAATTTAAAATCATTAATTTAAAAAGACTATTTAATTAATGTAGAATAAAATTTTTTAAATCTAACAGCAAACTTGATGAAAAATCAATTATCCAAATTTAATATTTTTAATGTAAAAATGATTTTTTATAACAATTAAATATGAAAACCATCCCAAAATCATAAATTAAAATAATTAATATATTTTTTAAAAAAATTATACATTTAGAACCATATCAAAACAATTTGTTCATTGTAAATTATATGAATGGAAATGATGTTTTTAATAAATAAAATAATATTTTATTATTCATAGAAAAATTTATCATAATTGAAAATTATAATACTATAAATCGACTAAAATTTTGAGATTATGATTAAAAATATTTATATAATTTTTATAATACTATAAAATATTATTCTCAAAATTAATGTGCAAAATGTGATAAAACATGTTTTTAGAAAAAATACATTTTTGAAAATAAAATATAATTTATTATAATATAATTTATAGAAACTATATATGATAGTTGTTACATGAATTATTGAATATATAATATATAATGTCATTAAAATCAATTAATAAAATTGATTTCTATAATTTATTAAGATAAAATTCATTTGGGTTCAGAAAAATTATTTTTCAAAAAAAAATCCATTATTTTTAATACTATTCTTATGTCATTTATGAAAAATTGGTCACTGATAAATTAATTTGATATAAATTTTTATAATTTTAATATTCTTAATTTATTTAATATTATTCATAACATCCATTAAAACTTATTAGTGATGACTATTATATTAAATAAAAATATTAAATTTCTTATCTTGTTTAATTAAAATTTGGTGTTGTGTGTGGGATATGATTTTGGAAAATTAAAATAAATCATAATCATTTTTTAAAAATTTTCGATGATAAATTATACCCATGTAAAATGAATTTATCAATCATTTTTGGTCTCATTGTTACAAAAACCCTAGGGATACTTCAGCATTATTACATCCTTAGGATCCTATATTAGTTCTTTAAGATGGTTGTTTCCTAAAAATTAGTGTCCATGTGATAGGTTTTGATTCATAAAACATTATATATATAACTTGAAATGTGAATCAATAGTTCCTCATATGAGTGGTCATACTCTATATGTATGAAAAGTCAATGTACTACATGATAAAGATGAAGTATTTACTTCCTCATGATAGATATTATGAACAAATCATTAACCTCGGAGTGGATTGTTGGGAGTGTCTAATAATATTATACTGTCCCGATATGATCAATACTATGAAAGGGATTTATTTGACTAGGTATTAGTTTCCCCATCATTAAGAATATCATTAAATTGTTTTTTTGAGATGTTATTTGAAACATTTTTTTCCCATAATATAATTCTATATCACTACGATGATTATTGGTACATATCTTATATCAAAACGTTTTCTACCTTTTTGGGTTATTCAGTGGCTCTATTGTTCTATTCGTATTCATTAGTTATCCCATGGAAAAATAGAATTATTTCTATAAATTCATTAATGAATTCATGATACATACACTTCATTATATATATATGGATCTTTAATAATCCATTTTAATTCTTTGAGTAATAATTATTTTTATATGAAATCAAAACAATTGATTGGTGTTAACACCAACTACGACTGAAATACGTTGAAAAAAATCATAGTGTATCCAACAGGGTTTAAATTTATCTCTAAAACATACCATAAATATTGAGATAATACACAATGTTCAATCATTACTTTTTATTAGGATTCCAATGATGAATTCTCTAGATAATCAGGGTAAACATCGAATCCTTTCTGAAAATAATTGTATGGTGTAATCCATATAACCTTACTACTTACGTAAAATATTTCCATAAGAGATGAATTTGGGTGGAATATTCTATGGTTGTAGTTATGTCTACGGATTATGTATATTTACTTACTATAAACCATATATAATTTGCCCCCATATATGTTTAGTGGAGTATGATGACAAAATAATTTCTAATGGTAACCCCTTATAATTGTTTTTCTGATACAATTTGAGATCACCAATAAATATTAGTATCACAACATTAACATTATGAAGTACCAAAAAAATAAACACTATGAAATATTTCCCTCCATTTTTCCCACTATATGTACTATTTAATATTGTCACGCGGTATTAGATATAACCTTTATGTCCTACCATTTTAGGGTCATGCCTTACAATATTCCTGAATGTCGTAGGTTGTCACCAAACATGATGGTTTTCCCAATTCTAAAAAAATATTAATATAATTGAAAATATTTTTTAACCCATATTTAGATGAAAAAAATATATGACAAACAATGATGTTTACAGATACAAATAATTATATCACCAAAATTCAATGTCATACTTCCACATGTAATATTTTCACTAAAACTTATGCAATACCATATGGTTTTATATATATAAATGCCTAACCAAATATCTATAACAATGATAAATAATAATAACATGAATCTTGAATAATGAGGTCCATGGAATTGAGCATTATATTGACAGTCAAATCCTACACTTACGATGGTATACTTAAGAAATATCTAATTCATATATTGATAAATATATTCTTCAAAAAATAACACAATCCATAATTATATCATGATTCATATTAAAATAAAATTTGTTAAAACGTTTGTATTATATTTATGGAATCCAAATTAATATATACATCAAAAACATATTCCTTAAATAAGACCATATGTTATCTAAAAAATTAAATTCTTTTGTTCGATTCTTCTATCTTCCAAAAAATATAATTATGGTTAATAAATTATTCCAAAATATAGGTAGATGGTTATAAAAAATGATAAAAAAACATCTAATTTCAATAAACTAATTAAATAAAATTTTCATAGGGATAATTCAAATAAACTAAACAATGAAATTATGAATAAATTAGTAATAGTTAAGTTTCATATAATTATCATGAATCAATTTTTTATTTATAATTTTAATTTTATTACACATTCATTAATGATTTTTGTTGATTATCATCCTAATTAGGCCATAGATAGGGAAATTAATTTGAATAATTATGAAACATGTTGGACTTTAATCACTAGAGTGTGGTCAGTGAATTCTGTGGATATTTACAATAATCTTGCATTATTAGATGACTTACTCCAATTATTTTAGCATTCAACTACCCAATGATCTATATTTCCACAATTAAATAATTTACCAATCCATATAGAAAGATTTCCTTCTTGTTTCATACAACAATTCAAACATGGAAGAGTGAATATATTTTTCTATCCATTATTCCTAGTGTTTTCCTCGAACTAAATATTTATTTCCTTCTGAGAACCATTAAAATTATGGATAAATAAAATCTCCAATTCTATATTATTAATTCATTGAATTATTTCATGAATACTTCTGATGTTCCATATGGATAATTCCCTTCTTATATATGGTTTTAATCATCTATTTTGATGATTAACCTTACATTCAAGTTTTAATTTATTTCCATAAGCATTCCATATTCGTGATACTAAATATTCCTCATTGGTACCAAAATATTCATAGTTTATCTTATACATATCATGTAAATAATTATCCATTTTTATTAATAATATTATGAATGTTCATATAGAAAAAAAAAATTCATAAACACATCCCATAATATGGATTCAATTTCTTCATGTTTCCATATATTTTGGGTGAGATCAAACTATTTATCTCCCTCACGTTCAAAAGGAATTATATCAAAAATCAATTTTTTATGATTCAACACTAAATTATATGATATATTTTTGGAGTTATTGATCCATTGATTTCCAAATATTATATCAATGTAGAAATTACTTTTTTCTCGGTTTTTTCTCATTAAAGGAAAAAAACATTATTCTTTCCTTCAATTATATTGATGTTCATCATGATTCATAACATGAGAATGTATTATGATCATAGAAATGGAATTTTTATTCCTTTCTATATACATTATTTTTTATAGGAGTAAAATCATTCCACTGTCTTTTGAATTCTTCAATTACATGGTTCTATCATGTTCCAACCATTATAAAAAAACACATATTTTAGAGAAATATTACTCATCAGGGGAAACCAAAAAATCATGACGAATCACATATAAGATATTTAAATAACCAGTCATTTAAAATATATTGAAAATGTATCTTAATCGATACCAATCATATTCATTATTTGAATCTATCATGATTTTTTCTAATGAGTATGTCAATATCCCAAGCATATCATAAGGTTGTGTCATACCAGTTGTACACAAAACCATTATTCAATGTACCATGTAAGGCTTGAGTCAATATATACAGTCCAATATTAGAGATATTTCCTAAAGGTATATCTATTCTAAAACCACTTAAATTTTTTGAATATAGTTAGACATGTATTTTTTTGAAACCAATATCTTTATCCTTCCTAAATATTATAGGATATTCTCATATACATATAATTATCATTATATCTGTCTTATGAAATATCATTAGTGGTATCAAAATAGTTTTATAGTCCTATTATCCAAATGTTCAATTAACCTATACTATGATACCAACTTTAGAATGTTAAAATATTCAAACATATAAATTAATCATGTTAGATGAATAATCATTACATAACTGAAACTTGTGTCATTGGATCATAAGGTATAGTTTATTTGTAAACTTTGAATCATTAATATATCTTTTATAAGATTTAATCTTCATATCCCACATAGATCCTCATAACTATATCCATTGTCATACATAACATATGTAATTCATGTTGTTATATCAATTGGAAATGAAACATAAGAAAGTATGATCAAATAAGTCTGATGACATTCAATCAGGTAAATATATATAATCATAACAAGAAAATAAAAGTATGGGAAAATGTTCATAACATTTGAATACCATCCCCTACATATCCAATATCAAAATAATGATACATGACATAATTAATTGAAGTTTTAATGGTATTAATCAAAATGAAATAATACAAAATGATCCACGAGATCATAAAAATGAATGAAGTCATAAAATATTTTCACACACATAAGTATATAATATGACATTAATATTAGTAAAGGTAAATTTTCATGGATAAATTATTATAATGTGTTAACACCTTAAAAAATAATAGTGGTAATGGTTCACTCTAATGACTATCATAGTAGAAAAAGTCACTTAATAAACTACAATTAATAAAAATTCCACTTGTATTTATCACAATAGATATTAATCATCAGTCAATTCAATACATAGAGCCACAGGTACCACCAATCACATAAAAATAACAATAAATATGTGTTGGATGTGATCATATATTTTTCATCATATCATAACTCATGAAAAGAAATATGATTCATAAAACATTCTTCATATCAAAACTCATGAAAAGAATTGGGTATTATGAAGCATTTCATTATTAAATAACCCATAATAAATATGAATTATTAAAAAATTCATCATAAAAACATATTTATAGAAAATAAAGCATTTCTATTGTTGGATCAATTTACAACTACAATATATGTTTCATCAAAACATTCCATCTTTTATGGAAGATTATTTTAAATGATTTCATAGAAACATTCATGAGGGACTAAAAATTTCATCTATGAAAAATCTAATTTATAATAAAAAATATATAAAATATGTAAACAGCCAATGTAATTTATAAAATAATCTATAAAATATATCCAATCATAACGGGATGCAATTATATACATTTTTTATATGATTAGTGAATCATTTCATTTTAATTTCAATTAAATTGCAAACTACAGTTGTATGAAAAAATGTATTCAGATTACATTTACTACACTTTGTTAAATGTAAAAGAATGGTAATTATAATTTTAATAATAATTTTATAAATGTTATAAACAATACTGGAATACAATTTTACAAAACATGGATATTGAATAAAAGTGTTTTCAATAGAATTGGAAAATTAAGATGTTTCTTCATATTAAACATTTTTTCCATTTCATAAAAACATTAAAAGTGTAAAATGAACAAAAAAAATCATATTCTAGTAAAAACAATTGAAGATAAAGATAAATTAGTTCCCTGAAATATTTATCATGATATTTCATCATTTAATCATAATAATAATCCATCATGATAAAAAATTATATTATGACATGTGTCCTATATCACATTCGTCACATTGAATTGGAAGCCCCATCATTATCACTTTTTCACCTTGAATTTGAAGCCCATAAAATAAAAAAGGTAAATTATACATAGAGTATATTAATGATAAATAAATTAATTTTTTAAATACCATTGGGTGTGTATATAGTACAGATAAAAAATATGGATTCATAACATAATGTATGTCCCAAAGAAGACAAATTGAGATAAAATACATTACTTTGAGTATTTACATCCTCCTTACATGTTCAGAACTACAATAATTTTAATATATTTTTTCAAGAAATATTTAACGAACTAGGATTTAATACATCATAAAATTTATTATTTCATTGTTACCTTTAATTACCAGTTTATTAACAATTCGTTATTAAAATCACATTCCAACAACTCGCTTATTTCTTTTACATGTATATTTTGATTTGTAATATCTCAACATTTTTTTTGAATAATTGTTATATTACCTATATTATTTTATCAATGATTTACATATCATACTTATTAACTAATTCATTCATAGTGTATTCCATAAATGTTATAGATATAAAATGAAGTACAGTATTTATGGAGATGATATGTATTCTGTATAATTGAATGTTTTTCAAAAAAATTATTAGAATCAAATAAAGAAATTAACATTATTATATACTTTTTAATTATTAGAATGAATTCATATATTTTAAAAAATATTACTATCATTATCTATAATACCTATAAAATAAATAGTTAGTGAAAATATATCATATCAGTTAATGAGGCGGTAGTTTATCATACACAAAACTGAAATTATCATATACATGATGGAATGGTAATTAAGAAGTTATATATGATATGATAGTTATATTCTGTAATAATTTCAAATATATAGTTGATATTCATTAATTATAACTATATACCAATCCATGTACATAAATAGTGAAATACACTCTACATTAGTTCAGGTGGCAGTAGTCCATCAAACCCTCGAGCGAAGTTATTATTTACAAATGGGATTGATGGTAAGAAAGTATATGTGATATTATTATTAGATAGGTATAAAAATATCATAGATATATAATGTAAATTTTAATTCATTATTATATCTATTTGAAACTGGTGGTGCTGGAAATTTTAATAACATTGATTCGTTGAGTCTTAGCCGTCAATATACCCGATCTAGGGAATATATTAACATTTAATTGAATAAGAGATAGATATAGGATATTATAATTTAATAATTAAATATTATTATATTATAGTTAATAATTTTATTTTATCATTATATTTTTGGAATATTTGAATGATTTAACTGAAAAAATAAATGTAAAACACATGTTTGAGGATTATAATTCTTTATTGGATATTCTATTTGGTTATGACCAAAAGCCTATTATGGATGGAAACATATTAACAAATAGGCCTCAAGGATATTTGATATAAAGTAAGGAATAAATTTTTCAGGTATTTTTTGAACCAACTGATTTGAAAAAATGGATGTAGAGTAGATAGGTGGTGGCATTTTATAAGTGATAGAAATTAAACACATGGAATTTTTGAAAAGAATAAAGTGTACCAATATTGCTAAAATCATATAGGTATAAATAATAAGATATGATAGAACTATAGAGGTTATATGGATGAAATATATCCATTAAATTTTTTTTATACCAATATCATTGTCATTTTACCCTGAAAATATTATCTATACCCCCATGATATTCTCATTTTAATATTAACAAAGTGAATATAATGTTTTAAATTATTACTATAAAAAATTGAAAAAAATTTAATTTAAAATTATTATATAATATAAAATATTATGATTATTAATATGAAATCCATTTTTTAAAATTTTTATTATAGAAGTGGGTGAATATAATTTTAAATTAAACCATCAAGTGCGATGAAAAAATATTTTTCATGATTTAATAATTAAAAAGATTAAAATTGTTCACATTAACATTCATTATGAAATTTTTGGCAATTACTAAACATGGATTTTTTAAAATATGTAACTAAAATTATTGTAAATTTAAATCCATATGAGATTAAAAGTTATCTTGTAAATTATTTGAATGAAAATGTAGTTATTAATAAAAACCAATTTTTCCAATTGCTCAATGAAAAAAATCATCTCAAAATTAAATAAAAAAGTCAATCCCATATAATTTTAAAATTATTATCTCTTATATGATGTTCAGTTTTTCAAATAAATTTTTTAAAAAATACAAAAATTAATTTTAACATAACATGAAAAATGGGATAAAACATATTTTCATAATTATATTGTTTTTAAAAAATTATCTATTTTTTATCGTCACGTGAATTGAAAGAAGATAATATGAATTTTAATCATTTTATGAATTTATAATATATAATATTCATAAAAATAAATCTCCAAAATGATTTTATTTATTTATTTATCAAAAATGAAATTGAGTGTAAGGGAATAGTTTATTAGAACAATATTTCATTTATTTTCAAATAGTGTTTAATTTTATTTCTAATTGACTGGTCACTAAAAAATAAATTTCATATACTTTTTCAGAACTCATATTTTTAAAATTACTAAATTATATTCATACTCCCTCTTATAATGTCTTTTCGATGACTATCATATTATATAATAAGATTTTAATTCTATTTTGGGTTTCATTACAACCTAGTGTTGCATGAAGTAAATGTTTTTGAAGAAATTATATTTTATTAAATTTTGATAACATATTAAGTGGTTTCATTACAAATTTCCCTTTATAATTAGTGTACATCCCCAAAAAATCGTTATTGATTTAGTATAAGGAATTTTTTATTTTGGGGACATATCCTCTATCTAAATATTGGATGTTTATATACACCCATAATACCACTCATAACATCTCTAGATTAATTGACTCTTTAGCCATCAAAAAATTTAAATAATAATATCACCATTTTAATGAAGAATAACATCATCGCTATATATGGTTTCACTCACACGATACATCAATTTAAATAAATTACTTTTATGTATTTATAGTTTAAATAATTATAATTAATAGAATATAGGGTCTAAACAATCTTCCCAATACCATATATTTGAATATTGACTGATAAGGTAATTCAACAAAACCCTTTATAACATCCTTTATGTTATAGTTGACTAGGATATGAATTTTTTACTAGAAAAAATCCAATATTTAATTTTATGATTTTTAAAAAACATTCACTGCTACTTATGCATCTCCTTCTACATGTTTATATGGTATTTAGGAATTAATACCCATTAATAAAAATTCTCCTTCATTCTGTATTACTATATTAATTATGTTTTCAATGGATTAGAAATCTAATATATGTTGAAAAATGTTTTATAAATATGATATTAAAATTATATGTGTGCTACATTACAATCATGTTCTCTAAAAAGATGCATCATGATAATTCAATAGGAAGGTTTGGATCCCCTCATTCCAATTCATTAACTAGTTATATATCTATGAAATACCATCATATAATAGAATATTCCACTGAATATTAAAACTATATGGGAGGGTCATTACCAAATACATATTCAAGATGATAATTGATGTTGATAATATCACACTACCCAATATTTTATTGTTTATTAAAAAAAAAATTTAATAATATAAAAATGGGTATTCCAAAAATTTCTAGATGTATGACTCTGAAATGATTAGAATGGAATTCCACACCACATTAATTTAATATGTGGAATATTATATCCTTGAAATATCATTTTAAACATCATATTCCATGTTTATTATAAAATATTGTATCCTAATAAAAACAATTCATCTTCTTATGAACATAAATTACAAAACATTGTATTCAGAGAAACATATTTTTAAATTTCCAATTTAGAAATTTAAAACAAATATAAAAATTCACTAATTTTCACATAATAGAAAAATTTCAAGTATTAAATGTGATTATGTTAAGATATCATAAGATACATCCTTATTCCAAGTTCATTTCTCTAATACAATCCCAATATCTCTATTTTAATACATATTTATCTTCTGATGATGATACTATTACTCATGCTATTTAGGATATCCACTATCCCCTGCCTAATGGACTCGGTGCATTACTCCCCTCTCTCATACCAAACATTCAAAATTAACAACATTATTATGTGACCAAAAATAAAGCTATACATATGTAGAATAATAATTTATTACAAAACAATGCGACTCAAATCCAAATATATTGGACACGTGGTGACTAAAAACTACTGAAACCTTTTGGAAGAAATATCAAATTTATTACAATAAATATTTCCATGATGTTGGATTTGATATTTATTTTTGTGTGGTTTTTAATTGTGGATCTACACAATAAATATGTTACATTAATTATTATATGATATATATCAATATATAACTTCATACATATATGTCATCATCTCGTCAAGTCGGACTATGTGAATCAATGTTTCATAACATTGAATTACGAATTATATGATCTATTATCCAAATAATGAATCATCATATTGGGTTCTATTTTAGGATACCAGTAACTATTAATAATATATATATATATATATCATTATAATAACCACTAAAGGATTTTCATTATTCATAAAAATGTTCCAATATAAGGGTTGAGTTAAAATTAAAAATGAAAAAAGTTTATTAATCGCAGAATAATGATCTCTACTCACACAAGTGATTTGAAAAATATCATAATGTTTTAATGGAATTTCCTCATGATGTGGTGTATATTGAATAAAATCATCCTCTTACCTTGGCCCTTGTAGATTTTGGGAATATGGATTCTCCACCCCGATAATATATTATTCAGTATTCTCATCCAAATCATCATCCTGGACCATCATTGAATAACTTCCTTCTAAATCGAATAACAATGACCCTTGATTCTTATAAATATTTTTCTCCTCTTCCTGTGTTGACACATTATATGGGAATCCAGTGCTTTCAGTTTTTTGATATATGGAAAATTATTCCTTGACACTCCTCTGGTAAATAATAGTGGCCAACATAGGGGATTAAAAAAATTTATATGATTATTACAACATGTCATTATATCATGGTGTTATGAACTCCATCATATATTTTATGATATAAAGAAGAAATCATTTTTCATCGTGTTGGACTCCTACCAAGATTTCATTAAATCATGATCTAGGATTCATAGAATTTTTATTAGGTTCTGTTCTCATCTCTCCCATTTTTGATGACGGTTCATTTGTGAATGGTAGACTCCCTACTCTATAGTGTGGGTAAATGATCCAATGAATCCACATTTTATTTAAAACACCTTAATTTCATGACGATTTTTGAGATCTACTTAGAGAATAAAAGTATGCGGATCAACCTAATCTCAAGTATCAAGACTCCTCTTCTCTTTATATCTACCTTTATAGGGAGATGTAATCTATTCTCTAATAAAACATATTCTCCACATTGTGTTTTCAATATTATTGTGGAAACCTATAGACTATCCCTTTATAAAAAGGTTTTATTACTCTTGTCAATCAGTAGTCAAAATATTTCTGTGTGATGAAATAATGTATCACATATCCCATCAAAAAGTCAGTTGTATCTTTCAAGTAGAGTTATATCTCCATATCTAAAAAATAGATGATCTCATCCGTCGGATGGTGTGGACTTGATAACAAGAGAGGTTTATATTATTTTTTTAAATTCAACACTGATAATACCTTCTAGCTCCCTAGTCTTGGATAAGGCAGTGGATGTCTCTTAGCATTCTATATGAATTTCCCACATCTGAGATAGCCTAATGTTTCCTTAAACAATGGTTATAACTAATCTGGATAAATAAATTTTTCATTCAATCATAGATTCCAAAGGTAAATACTAGCTCTTCCTAAATATTAGTAATGAAACTATGTCTGATGAGATTATGGGCCATCAAAAGCCTCCCTGGTATGGCTATCCAATTTGTACAGTGTTGGGAATACAAACAAAAAAATAATGCATTTGTATATTTTTTTCCTGCGTGTATAATCCTTCCACATGGAACCCTTCCTCTACTTCATCCATCAATTTTTTTAAATTATTCACATCAGTTAGTGTTTTCTCTCACCTATTAATGGTGTGTATTTTCATATTTCATGGGTATTGTCTATAAAAAAGTTCAATCGTAGTCTAAAATATCACCATAAAATAATTTCTTGGATTATTTTTTTAGTAATCTTAAATTTCTTATTTGTTATAATTTTTCCTAGTATAGACGTCAAACATGTTTCAGAGGTAGCAACTAAGGCATCCTCACATTTTAAAATATAGCCATCATAATCCTAATGCATGTTCAATGTTTTTATGGATCAATATGAAAGTTGAGGCATCTAAATGAATGTTTTATTCTGATCATAGGAGCTATGGGAGATAATCATCGATGGGTATATAATACCCTCTATAGAGGATGAAGACACTTTTAGAAATGAAGGAGATGAGACTCTAAAAAATAAGAGGGATAAATAAAATAAGCTGTAGTATCTACCATATCATGGGTTAGATTAATAATCATTTGAATATATTGTTGAAGAAAAATCACGATTGAAATCTTGGAATATCCCTGGAACCATATTCAATGTTGTTTATAAAGTGAATCATTTTCTCCTTCACACACTATGATAGGAGATCAATGTTGCATACATGAATTAATGTGATAATATATCTGTCTAATTGAAAAATTTAATTGTTATTATCAACATTTTAAAATGATATTTTGAAATTTTTTAGGACATTTGTGTCCTTTAGAAAGTAATCTAATCTCTCAAAACCGTGATTCTGTATGTGGTTGTGAAAATAGAAGAATTTATGGTCATTGAAAAACATTCCTTTGATGAAATGATAGTATTGTTGTGTATTCTTGAAAAATTAATGTAGAATAATACTTGTCCAATAATTGGGCATGAATTAGAGTCTTTGTATAATCTACAAAAAAAATGGTCGTATACAACAAGGCGGTCATGGAACATGTAATTGTGAAATTGGTAGAGGGTGTGGAAATCATCCAATACATCAAAAAATTATAATATATTGCCCACTACCATAGAATATGAAATAATGGTGGCCGATTCATGCATGTTTATGGGAACACAAAGAACATCGAATTCCAAAATTTCAAGAAATTTGGAAATTATGCTTCACATTTTTTGATCAAAATGGATTAAGATAAACTATCTAACTATGATAAAGCATCTGTCCATAAAATAGAAGTCACCACACTTCTCCTGTAAATATAAAATGCATTTGAATATGAACATTTGTTTTATCTCAAGATGAGTGATTACAACACTATTAGTGGAAACCATGATCTATTCAAAGAATACACAGAATAAGTACATGTTGACATGAATTTGGGTGACTCATCAGAGGTACCCATGATCCGAATAGGTAAAATAAAAATCATTAATAATAATAGATATTCATATTATGTTTATAATGTTTATTTCATACCAATCATGAAAATAATATCATCAAAATCTAACAACACCATGAGATGGTGTTGACATACACAAGGAAAACTTTTTTATCTCATTAAGAGAACATTATAAGAGAATTGTTCCTCAAGCCCAAATGGTGATAAATCGATTTTTTGAAGGGTACTAATACAATGGATAAGGATTACTTTTTATATTATTGAAAAATAAATCATGGAGCTGAAATCTTCACTTAGGGTATATCAATTTGTGTATTCAGAAACATTTATCCTAATCTAGCCTGGTCTGGGGAATGTCTTTAATAGATGTTCCAAATAATGTGTGTAAGGAATGTAATCTCAATATAAAATAAAGGAATTCATTCCCATTTGGTGTGTCCAAAATTGAAATGGATCCACAGAAGTTGGTTCACAATGATATTTGCAGGTCATGTGAAATACCCTCACTTGGAGGTAGTATGTACTATATTACCTTCATTGATGATTTCAGTATATAATTTTGGGTATATTGTATCGACCTAAAATATTATACTTTCCATAACTATAAATATTTCAATTCTCGTGTTGAAGCCGAATGTTTTCACAATATTAATGTAATCAGGTCTAACATAGGTGTAAAATACACTTTCAATACATTAAAATATTTATGTACGGAAAAAGGAATCATGAATAAATACACTTAATCCTAAAAATTGTAGAAAATGTAATAAAAAACAAAAGGACCACATTATCCTTGAAATTAAAAGGAACATACTGAAGGAGAAATTTCATCCAAATAGCTTCTTGGTGGAGGTAGTTTCTAGTACTACCTACCTTCTTAATCAATGATGAACAATGAGTATCAAAACTATTACACCACATGTGTCATAGAGTGACTAAAATCCTATCATGGAACAACCAATAATCTCTAGGTGTGTTGTCAATTCTCATGTTTCAAAAACAATAATACGGATACATGATGATCATTGTGAAATGTGCATCATTATTGGATATAGTAAAGCATCTAAATCCTACAAGCTATATAATCCACAATAAAATAAATTACCAATGAGTAGAGATGTTATCATTAATGAGGAAGAATATTCGAAATGAATTGATGTAGAAAAAAAAATATAGTTGAAACCGATGATTTTGAATAATGGCATGATCATCAGGAGAATACATTTTGAAAACCTTCCTTAGGAACAACATAAGTTTACATATGTCTTCAAGCACATTCTATCACTCATAAAATAACTCAAACAAGTCAAATTATAAGCATCTATACCTCACCCATGGTTATATACAAAACATATTAGGTTAGGATACATCTATGTGAAATATGAAGAGATAAATATTTTATGCATATATACAAACTAAAATATTCTAACGATTCCATAATCCTTAAGTGGAAAATAGAGGAGAATCATTATGAATGAATAAATTCATTCCATAAAGAAAAATGACACATGTGAGTAGTCTACACTCCCTAAAATTCATAAACCAGTTAGCGTCAAGAGGGTGAATAAAATCAAGCTAAATACTATTAGCGAGATCGACTAATATAAGGACTGAATTGTATGAAATTTATATTAATAGATTTTTGGGGTGGACTACTAATCAGTCTTCACTACTTTTTCTCACATTGACTATATGAGGATGTATTTGTCCCTTGATTTCCATCACAATTAGATGATCAACTAACTGTATTTGTAGTCCCTATTGCTGAATTTAATTTTATATGAAGTGGTCTATGTTGAGAATCCTGAAGACTTTATAATGAAAGGAAAGGACAAAAGTAGTATCGACTAAAGAAATCCCTCCAAGGAATGAAGTAAACTCTACTTATGTGTAATGCATGCATCGACAACTGTATTCAAGATAATGGATTTTCCCAATCTCCAAATAAGCATGAATTTTACTTCAAGAAGAATTCTCATTATGATATTCTTATAGACTGATTTTATTTTTATGGTATTTTGTTTATAATGAATAATCGACATATGTTAGATTAATACAAGGAGGAAATGTTCAATGAGTTTTAGGTGCATGACGGGGTTTTCATGTGTTTTTTCCTAGGATTGGTGAGAATCAACAACATGGTGGAATCTATATATCTCTGAAGAATTGTGCAAAGTAATATATTGAAAAGTTCAAGAACCCTGATTTCAATTCTGGAATAAGATTAGTACTTATAGGAATAAAATTAAAAAAATATGGAGACGAAATATGTTATGACTTTAATCTATTCAAGATCATAATGAAATCATATGGTACCTCACAATGATAAGGCTATATATTTTTTTTAGTTTTTGGCTTCTTAAATGATACATGGAAGTTAAAAAATAATCACACTAGATAACCAAAAAACGAATCCTCATGACAATAATGTAATAGTGTATTTTATTCTTTTTTATCCCTATAGTGATGCAAAAAATATAAAGGGATACTCAAATACTGATGGGTGTGATGAAAAATATTAAATAATAAATAACAACTTGTTATATAATATTTTTGTAATTATTAATTTCACCAGTAATTCAATGAAACCAATCAGGGTTTCCTATTCCACATGTTAATAGGAGTACGTAGCAGCATCCTCTTCTTTTTGAGATGAAATTTTGTTGATAAAATTTCTAAATGAGGTGAACCATCAACCAGATGGATTCATTGTTATATATGTTTATAATATGTTGTCAATCAAACTATCCCAAAATACTATGATTCATAGAAGAATAAAACAGTTTAACAACCAATAATATTTTCTATGAGATTGTGTTATGTATAGAATGTAAATATTAAATTATTTAAATCCTACTAAATTGATGAATTATATTTTGACTGTTGAATTATTGGATTGTGTGTTCAAAAACCTATAACGATGATAGGACCGATTAATTTGTTTGGAAGGGTAGTGTTGTAAATACAAACCAAAAAGGAGGTGTCAGATTATTTATGTAATAAGGTTGATGCCTTCTCGATGAATCCCTTTATATCCTCCATGTGTGATATAATCACCATATTCATGTTATTTATTTTTACCTTTTTTGAATTATTATCTCTAACTAATGTTGTTTATTTTCACATATTTTGTGAATAATACATAAAATGGACAAAATGAGGTCATGTAAGATGATAATGAAAAGAAACTAAAATATTTGTTATGTTGTCTTTCGTTTCATCAATCTCCAACGGCCTGAAAGACATAATTTTTTTATTAAAATATGTCCCTTTTTAATGAAAAAATGGGAAACCCAAACAAACATCAAGAACATAAGATAGATCACAACCTAAAGTTCTTAGAGAGTAAAATCAGAATGCTATCATGGTGATCCCCCTCTAGAGCATTTGAACTGATGCTCTAAAACATATTCCGAGACCGGGTCCATGTTGACGCATCCGGGTGTATCACCATTCTCAAAACTTATAGTAAATGATCATTAGACTCCAGTCATATGATTCTCTCCATATTCTAGGGTGTTTATTTGATCATACTTGAAGGTAATAACGTCTAGTTCATATTAAAATGAAAATATTTCTCCATTAATTTGGATCATTTTAAAGAACTAGCATCCTTAAAGATATTAGAACTATTTTGGAATTCCAATGGATTGGGATACCGAATAATGATAGACTACGTTCAAATGAGTATTACATGGATAAATCCTCTATAGTTGTGGTTCAAATAAGTAAAAAATATTTTCCAATATATGATGTTTTCTAAATGGATTATAATAAGAAACATAATTGCATTATTAACTCTAAAATCATCACATATGGAATTTATTGAAATCTATGTAATAATATGCAATAATAGACATCTATGATATGAATATATTCACTAGAATTGAGAAACATAATGATTTTAGTATCTTTTTATTTGTTTATGCTATGAATAAGTCGATTGATAGAGATCAACTATGATTTGATCTGAAATAATTCTACCTTGGTGACTCTTTCTGTCTATTGAGAGCTCAATTTATCACTATTATTTATATTTCTAAGAAGATGAATATTACTTTCAAAAATTGAAATTTTAAAATTGAACTATTGATCTTTTCAACTTAAGTGGGTGTTGTCTCCTTGGGGTTTTCGGGTGAAAAGAACACATGGTGTGAAAATAGAGTAAATCATAGAACATGGCACAGATTGTATTGTTTTTATTCAATTAAACATGTTTTCCCCTACTTTAAAAATATATTTTTAAGTCGCTTATTTAATATATTTTATGATCACTCCCCAATTCTAATCAGTCTTATGTTTCATCTCCCTGTTTGAGGGAATTTATTTTTCTCCTACTTGTGGACTTAATAACATAATTTTTTCTCAGTGGAGATTGAATATTCAACGGAGCTATAATAGTGTAAAATATGGATTGGAATACATAAGGAGATTAGGATGATTATATGACAAAAAAATTCCTTGAACATATCCCTCCCTTATTATCACCATATACATGAGGATATTAAATATACGATAAACTAGGAAGATATGAGACGAGAGGAATCATGTGGTGAAGATATATATTAATATTTTGGTTCCAAAATGATCCATATTAATAATAAGTTTCCATATCATGTGATATTTATTCATTAAATGTATTGAGCCACAATATTTGGTTAGGATATTTCAACACGTCCATCTTTGATGCATTCTTGAAAGAAAAATGACATAGTTTAGTTTTTAACATTGAGATGGAATATGATTCCCTTAATAGTTCCCCTGGGGTGATTGGGAGTATGTTTATCTCTCACTATAATTCCATTCACAATAAATGCAGTTATTGGAATCATGAAGGACAACATTGTAGAAAGAATATTTTATTTTGTTTTATCAAAAAGGTGTTATATCCCCACGTAACTGTTTTATTAGGTAAATTCTCAGATGATATGGAGTTGTGTGATACAATTCAAACACTATCCTAAATATATCAATAGACATAATGCATTTATAGGCTTTTTCTGTAATTTCATAGAATATCATCTTGAATTAACTAGTTTATGTCAGTCAAGACTTATTTTGGGGTAGTTCTCTTCCTCAGGATTTATGTTCCACTTTTATTGTCTTGATTCCCAAAGTAAGGGAAACAACTTATATAATTAAATTTATATTGACATGATATTCTAGTTTTTCATAAAATGTCTAAAATTCCATCAACAACCTAAGAATATTCCCATTTAACAGCATATTGGAATATGATGAGTATATTTTTTCATCAAATTCATTGAGAATCAAGGGACAATAATTATATCAGAGGATATTGTTAGCTAAATTAATATTAATTCAATTGCATACATAATTATAATTATTTGGGATATGGGAAGGGCTTATGACCTAATCGATTGGAATTGTATTCTATTTGTAGTAGGGTTGATGGGGTTTTTATATTGGGTTGTGGGAATTACATTCTGATGATATAACTTTCCTTTTTTAAATATTCTATTAATGTGGTGGCATTATGATTTCTAAAAATATTTAATGAGAATAATAATATGATTTTCATTATCTCTCAACATATTTATTATGGTCAAGGGTACCATTAATATAAATATAGTCTCATATATGTGTCATGGAAGGATTATTCCTTACCCATATAGATCTCATTCCTGTAGGGAGTCCCATTCATTATTTGATGATGATATTGTAGTTTTTATCAATTTCCATAAGGATTATATAAGGGGATTCAAAAATTCCATTGATGTTGACTCCAAAAGGAGCGGTAAAATTAACATATGGGATAAAAGTTATGTTTTTCTACCCTCAAACACATATAGATTATGAAACAATATTTAATCAAATATTGGAATGAAAAGTAAGACCATCCAAATGTACTATTTGGTAGGTTACCTAAATCAATGGATGGTTTGGATCATTCATTTTGATGATTTTATTAATAAGATCATCAACTGTATTAAAAATTTTGAAAACTAGTTTCTTTCATTTGGTGGTAGAATCTCTCTAATCAATTGTGTGATTCACTCTCTTCCCATTCACATATTATCAGTTCTAACTGTTTTGAGGAAGATTTATAAAGATATTTAGAAATAGTTTTATGACATTATTTTGGATTCCCAAGGGGAGGGAAGATATCAATTGGACTCTAGGTATAGTATTGTTACACTAGCAAATAAAAAGGGAATCAACATAAATAATGTGGCAGAGAAAATTTATTATATCAAAGAAAATTTGGAATGGGATGTGATTAAAGGGAAACATATTTGAAGTAGTTTCATCTATATAATGTATAGAATGTTCAGGAGAGAAGTGATTGGCCACCCACCTCCTATGTGGAAAAATATTCAGTTCAAATAATTATTCATGAACATCACTCTCATTGGGTTATTGGATGAAGTGATATAATCATATGGGACTAAAATATAGAGTGTCAATTATTTTTATATCTAGGATTTTATAATTTTTCATTCTAATTTAAATATTATAATATTCACCTGTATTTCATTCATGTTATTCTGATTACCACCTAGAAAAATATTTTCATGGTATTAGAATGGTCAATATCCCAATTGTATTCATATTTGTTGGATCTACAATTTTTTTTTCTGAAATATGGATAGAAAAGAGGCAAGTAAATCACCTCAAGACCAGGATGTTTTTGGGGGGAGGGGGTTCTTTTATAGTGTAAATAAATTCTATAAAAATTCAATTTTACGGTTTTGATAATATAGATTCACATTATTTTTATTGATATTGATTATATAGGTAAGTTAGTTTAGTTTTCATCCAAATTCACTTACAACATGGTGGATAAATAAGAAACCATTAATAATATATTTTTTAAATGTGTGTGTGAGAGGATATGGTGTGGGTTTTGTGGGTTTTGTGGGTTGAGATGACATTTCTAACTATGGCGGTTTAGTCATTTCAGGATTTCATCCAATGAAGAATCAGTGGCTTCACAGGAAAAGACAAGATGAGTGTTTTTAGGAGAATCTTATAAATAATGGATACTAGTGTATATGGGGTGTAAAATAACCCATCATTTTAAAAAGTCTCATGCATTTATGTTTTCAGTTTTGTGGTGAGATAAACATGTAACTTCAGGGGCATCATAATAATTCCGAGTCATCAGGACATGACAGCCTCCATGAAGCATGATTTCGAATGAAGTATACCTTCAAAATATCTGGTACCATTTTCACTATAAAATTGGGTAAGTTAGACTCCTCCCCTAGGGACATAATCTATATTTTGATGGTTCGTGTATTTTTTTATGTATTGGGGAGGGAGAATTATCTATTTTTGTTCTCTTTTATTTTCTATTTGTTCTTTCTATGTGGAAGGTGTCCTTATAAATAAAATGGAAGCCCATGTTCTATAGGATTGAATACATCCATTTAAATAGTATTCTATTTTCTATAGAATAAATATACTCATAGAGAATTTGGAACACTCCTAAACTCATCTCTTATATCCAATGTATATTTACACACGTGATCTAAAACTGTATTGCCCTTAATGAAAATGTCACCAAGCTCATCTGTACATGGCGTCAAGATAATTATATGGTGTACTTTATATCAATAAGAGCCTATTATAATTCCACTATCACATAGTTCACTAGAAATTGTTTCCATCGATAAGGTGATTTTGAAATTATTATTTGATAATACCATTGTGTATTTTTATAGGTCCCATTAAATTTTCAACAATTACTTATCATAAATTTATGTAGTAAAATAAAAAATATTTTTTTACTAATAGTAAAATTGTCTCTATATTTCAGGTGTTTAGTTATATGGGTTTGTCAATACCCAGTCCTTTAGGGCCTTCTTTAATGAGTATATCTTTGGGAGTAAATTATGTCATTTTAATAGTGAGTTAGATATGTGAAAACCCAATGAACAATAACTCCAAATTTTATGAATTTAAAATTAAAATCATCTATGTCAGTGTCATAAATAATTACACAATATGGGGAATGTTCCAACCCATGATACCATAAACTACATAGGATGTTCTATTAAAGATAAAATAGATAGAAAAAATTCCCCTCCTATTTCTGTGGGTACAATTTACATTCCTGACAGTATCCATTATATGGAGAGAAAATTTTGACATGCATTTAATCAAACCATAATTTAACATCACAGTTGTACTATTATAATAAAATCCTCCAAATATTAATTAATATCAATTTGGAAGATAATTTTATTTAATGATATGTAGTGAAGAATGGATCCTTAATTATAGAAAAATTTATGAATCCCTAAAAACAACATTCCTATTTTTATCTTTGGGGCTACAAACCCTCCACTCAAATATGGATTTCATTAAAATACCAAAAAATATACCACTCAGATATGGATTTCAATCTAGACCATTCTACAAATCCCTAAAAGCATCATTCCTGTGTTATTTCTTTTTAGTAATTCACTTATGGTTTCAATCATTATACACAATGGAATTATTCATAAATTAACATCCTCCCCATTATCCAATTCATTGATTTATTTAGTGGGATCCTATATATAATATTTTTATGTGTGGATTGAGTGATGATGTTTTAGTATATGATTAATGAATGAATCTTCTACCTTGGATATATGCAGAAATAAAATCAAAAGACACCACTTCATCCCATTGATCACCCCTTCAAAATTAGTAGTTTCCATTTATATGATTTTCACTAATACATCTATATTCTATTTTTACAATGATATATATCATTATAAAACAAAATATATAAATTTAAGTGTGATATAACACTAAACTACATGGAACAGGTTCCATCCAAATTGATTTTAAACTACACATCTAATAGATCATCTAATCTTACATTAATCTATTTATAGTTTACCATTTTATGAAGTTAAACATACATAAAACTCATAACATGTAATAAATACATATTTATCATGATTTATGTCCTAATATAGGCTATAAAAGATTTATACTTTGAAATTACCACCACGACTAGTGAAGGGACACAATAAAAAAAGATCTAATTTATCCATTTCTCTAGTGCACTCACAACACATTTTTCATATTAACATCCCATATATAGATATAAAAAATTATCTCCCATACATAAAAGTTATATAAATTAAGGGATTATAGGAATAGTGTGTGTATTTATTTCTATTATTCCAATATGCACTGTGAAATTTGAATAATATATTTTAAACCTTTCTAAAACCATTATATTTTTTATATCCCATCATCATTCTAAAATATTCTATTTTTGGTCATTTTGATAAAAGAATGTTCTAATTACAAAATAAATGATTCTGTCCATATATCACATAATAACCCAGTAATTTTTATATAACTATAATTATTAATGGATTTTAGTAAAGAGTGTATTAAACCCTATGGGACACATATACATTTTAATGGTTATGCTTCAATATTATCTTTTGAAAACAATATAACTTTTCCTTAAAATGAGAAGGTACACTATTATAGCCATTCCCTCAATTAAAATTTCATTTAATTGATAATATTAATTATCATACATTTTCATTATATATAAAATCCTTTTTTATGTCACTATCCTATTCAAAATAAACCATGGTATGATGTATATATTTGAAATTCCTCATTAAAAGTTGATGAAATTTTATTCTATCACAATCATCAAATATACTATTATATCATATACCCAATAATTTCATTTTGAACTATGAACCTAAACTATGTACACACCCTATTAATATATTTATATAACATTTGTATTTTTTATTGACATCCTGTTTTATTTTTACATTATTATAGGAATTTTATATTATTTTTAGTCATTCAATGGTGAAATTAAACTATATCTACCCCATTTCAAGACTGTTTACAGTCGAATTAGTATCTACAATCATCTAGGGTTTATATAGCCTAATTAAATAGTATGAAATTTTTTTATTCAAGTACATTTTTTTGGATATTATTCCTCACAAAATAAATTTCCCTCCCAATTATTGTGTTAAAACCCTTCTCTCAATTGACAAAATTGAAACCCATAAGATACTAATTGAATATATAGAAATCTTATTTAGTGTTAAAAAATTAATGTTTTCTTGATATAAATCCAATTACCACCTATCTGATTCATCAATTTTCATGGAAAATTAAATAGATTGATTAAAAAATATATAAATTAGAAAACATATAAGAACAACCATATAGAAAATAAAAAATATACGTTCCTCTCCTAAGAAAAAGTAGTCCAAGAAAAAGTTTGATAAAATTATCAATATTATTTCCATTATGATATCTCAATTTTTATAATACCATGTTCATTTATTAAGATAGATTGTTTAGTATATGGTTATTTATCCATCAATGTACATTAATCTTTATGGGATATAATTTTCCACCATAAACATAATTCATTGCATCAGTGTTTTATTTTTTAGGAAACCATTATTGGTAATTTGTAATGAACTAATGGATCCCAAAGGGAATTATCTTTTTAATTTTACTAATTTATCCATATTTGACACTTATAAATAGGGGAATAATCATCTTATATAGAGGTTCTATAATATAAATATCCTTGAATAAATCATATATGAGTCCACCAATAAAATTTTTCAATGGTTATCCCCATACAATTTCATACCAATTACAATATTTCATGTTATGAATTATACATCCAAATATATATATATATATAAATGGTTTTTAATTCTTTTGATGTTATATATTTTTGTACATTATATATTTTTGGGATGGAATATGAAAACCTATTTTTGGGCATACACAAGTCCTCGTCATCTGAACATAAAATGGATTTATGAATGATTTAATAGAAATTATCATAAAAATATTCCCCCATACACGATATTTTCTATAAAATTAATTGGTAATTTGTGGATATCAGTTTCCACTTTTAGTTTATATATATAACATTTGTCATTTTTTACATGATCTATGGAATCAACCCTCTAAATATTTGTCATAAATGTATGAGAACATATAATTAATTAATTTATAGAACTCTTTACACGAACCTAAATCACAGAAAATAATTATATTAAAACTATAATCACAAATAACGTTCATCTTTAAATTTTTAGGTCTACTCCATCATACATCATATTTGAACACATATTATATAATCACAAATTTCTATGAAGAATATATAATCATTTTTTATGAAACACATTTTATATTTGTTGAAAAATGATGGATAAAAAATAAAAACATTTCAATATTTATACTTCATTAATGAATTTATCTACAATTTGGGGTTATCACTCATTCATGTCACTTGAAACATGCATCCATGTCTAAAACACTACATTTCCCTTCAGGTTTTGGACAATCATATTTGACCATAAAAAACATTAATCATTTGATTGAAAAATATGATCTAAAACTATGTGGAACATTTATCTAGTATATTTAAATTCATTAAATTAGATTCCTTATTCATATCAGGTTTTTTTCTCACAATCTATTTAATATATTACCTCACTATTTTCTCAAAATATTCAATCCTAATCTATAAAATCACCTAGTCAGTATTTCATGAACATAAAACCCCAAAGTGAGAATAAATAGTACTCATCACTTGGAAAGGCAAAAAATAGAATCCATTATAAATGTATATTCTCTAACAATTTGCCATGTACTTTTAATTACATAGGTATAAATAATCATTTGAAAAATGAAAATCGCCGAATAAATTTTGTTTAAAAAATAGGATAAGGGAGACTTGAGAAAAAACCCATGTTCTTTCAAAATTGGACTACCCCATCTATTCCATTGAAAAAATATTGGTCTATAAATGGAGACAAAAATATAGTGGGTCTTACAATATGATAATGAAATTTTCTTGTTTTTCTCTCTAGGTCCCTAGACCTTGGAAAATAATTGGTCATAATTTAGTTGTTCATTTGTTTCGATTCATGTTACAAATGTAAAATTCCCAAGAGCATAGAAACTACGTACCGACTCTCCTAGTAATATTGAAATATTCATTCTAAATACCACATCTCTATATTCATTAGGATGATTAATTAATACCCCATATCTGAGTGGACTAACAATAATATATAGTTATTATACATATACCTCAATATCAAAACATATTATTCTCATATATGAGAAAACATGAAAAAAGAAATTATCTTACAAATTCAAGTATTCTAACCCTATTTTGTTATGGAACATACATGACTAATAAATCCCTACTATATCAATCTATGATAATAATATCAATAGAAACCCATCATCAATATCTGAATATACTACATCTATTGTATTATGAAGGTATATATAGATATATAATTCCTTACTATACCAACACTATAGTATATGTAAGAGGAATACTAAATTGACCCATGTATCTGTGGAACCTGATTTTATTTTTTCATTAATTACAAATGGTCATGTGGGTCCAAGTGATCATAATACTACTCTTCACGAGTCAAATGATTTTTCTTAGCATGATGCTAGTTGAATTATAAAACATAGTTTTATCAGGATCTCTACAAATGTATGAATTTGTAATTTAATATTTGTATTGTAAACAACGATTAGGAACTTATAAAAATCTCATCCTCCTGATATATCTATTTGATGATAGTTTCTATATATAAGAACATGGGATAAAAATATCGAAGGATAAAATTATATAGTAGTAGAAATGGGTAAAAACTATACATGTTGGTTGGGTGATATAAATCATCCAATTATTGATGATAGGAATTGAAAAATATATAGTGGTATTCCTTTATAAAGGATTCAACATCATTCAATAGATAATCCTCCTCAATTGATACAGTCAATTGTTGATGATTTTATTTTGGTGAAAAATAATTGATTAAATATTTTTATATGTATACTCTCATCCATTATATATTAAACTAATTATTTTATTTATGAGATCATAGTTCTAATATTTTCATCATGTTTGGCCACTATAGAAGTATATATTTTAGTGCATGTGTGTCAGACTCGACAGAATATCTTTATTGATTTTCTTCAATCGAAGCAGATAATATACCTATCCATGATTTAAATACATTCACAATAATACATGATTTAATAAAATGATGTTTTTAAATAATTCTAGTGAAATCCTCCATCAAAGTTTCCTAGAATCAATTGGACGAGTTTATCTTCTTAAATATATCTCATGGAAGGAATTACATAAATTTTATGGGAATGAAATTTATTCACTACCCCTTATCTGTGTAGTCATATAATGATATAAAATTTTCTTCCATGATTTTTTTCATCCTATAAAACTATAATATACATTGATATGAGGAAATTTGTGGGGAAAATATATATATCTAATGAATATGAAGTGGAATAGGGTCTTATGATTGTTTTATTGATTGGGGTTTTCTCATTGGATGTCCAGTGGGTAGCAGAACCATGAGATTTTAAGGCCCATAATGAATCTACAAATTGTATTTAATATTCTTAATTGGAATCATATATACATAAATTCCATATTTTTCTATATGTGACATTATATTCATAAATGATTAATCTTGAATGATTACTTCATGAATTTTCTCTGTATACACCTTAGTCCCACAAATTTCCTTGAAGTGTGTTCCTCATGTTCATTAAGTAACAGCCTAGGTTATTTCAAAATATTAACATTGGATCTACGATTTTAAAAACATTAAATAATTCCTTACTAGTTTTTTAACCAGTGGTCTATTTATTTTCTCCAAAGAGATTGTATGCTTCAATATCAACAGTATATGAGGATATATTACTGGGTAATGGTCACATTGATCATTATATATTTGACACATATTCAATAGCTGTATACAATAAAATAGTTGATTGATCCCTGATTTAATGTATCTATCTAATATTAAAACCCCTTTTTTAATATTAATAAATGTTTTGTGTTGTTTTTTAATTATTTTATTAGAATGTGACAAGTGGGTAATTGATCGAGGAAATAATATGTTCTAACAATGGATTTGTTATATATAAATATAAATAATGTATATTCCCATATAATATAGTCTATATTTTGAAAAAATGATTTTATTTATTTATCACTAAAATTTTCTAGAATATAGGTTTGTGGCTGAGTTGAGGAACTAAATTTGTGTTCATCAAAACATATAAATAATGTTGTGCTACTAACCCATAATGAAGAAATTGGAAAAGACCATATGTTATGTAGTTATTATCATCCTACTAAAGCTGAAAAAATAATGGATAAATCCATTAAGTGGTTCGAGATACTTGAATCTATGGTCACATAAATAATAACTGTGCATCCATTACAATGGTAGTAAATCTATCCTAGAATGAAATCATGGACATATAATAACAATCCACTGATGAACATCAACATGAGTAAAAATAAATGAATGTTTTGGATTGACCACAAAATATATTGTAATTTAAACATCATATTTTAATAAAAATTTAAGATAGAATCATATATATCTTGGTTCTTTATGGAATTCATAATTTTGAGTTAATTTCATGATTTTCGGTATGAATTTATCCTTGGGGATATATAAATATCATGTTCTATTTATTACTGATGATTTTATTGGATGATAATAATTTCTTCCCTACATACCACTCAACAAATACAATCAGGTCCCTTAAAGTAAACATGTTAGTATATAATTTTTATAATGACCATAGGGGGAGAAACTAATTAAAATTTATAATATGAATGGGGATTCCCATAATCATGTTGACATACTTATGTTTGATTCCAACATCCTTATGTAGAAATTGAAATGTAATAGTCATGCAGAACTGCTATGTAATCAACTCATGGGTGAGAACATGGTGGATTGGGTGGAAATTTATTCTTAGATTTATTCTTAAATTCAAATATAACCTCAAAATTCCTTTATCTAAATTCAATTTTACTTCATAAAAAAGTATTTTGAGTAATTCATAATGAATGTCCCTTCTAAATGAAGGTTCCATTGAATAATCCCTCCCTGTAATTTAATTTATAGTAGGTCTAGTTTGATTGTAATGGACACATAAGGATCATAGTTCAGAACATTATTATATTTTTTAATACAATTATTAATTATTTTTCCCATAATAAAATATTTTATCACTGAATGTAATACTATTTTGAGATATATCTCACAATGGATATCTCTTTTTTTATTGGGATGTGAATGATTTAGTCTATGATTGTCGCATTGATAAATAAGAATAATCAATATTTTATAATATTATTTTATATTTGAAAACTCATTAAATATGGTTAAATGATATAATATTGTTCCCCAATAGGTATATAGATAAAATTACTTGAGTTTAATATATAATCTCTATTTATTGTGTCAATAATGAAAACAACCTTAAAATCAAAAGAATATCTAGTAAATGGGATATAATATTTTTAAAAAATAGTTTAATAGTTGATGAGATAGATAATTGAATATTGAAAAATACTAAATTGTTACTACAAGATGAATTATAAAGTTATAGGGTTGAAATATGATAATGATAATATATTCACCTAGGTGATAGTTCGATGGATTATTTTTTCCTATAGAATTTCACCTGGAATCATTAACCAAGTTTATCATGCTAATTTATTCACCATGAAAATTTAATCATGTATGTTTTTTAATATAGTTTGTCTATATTAATTTTATAAAAACCAAACCCCATCACATTCAAACTAAAGAAGAATATAATGGATACACACTTACCATAGGTAGAATGAATATATTTGGTATGAATAATGTATGCACATTTGTGTTTAAATTATGTCAAATGTGTCTTTAAAAGTGGGTATAAATATTTACATGATACCATACATCATTCAATAAGATATCAATCTCATCATTCACTGTAGTGTAAGAATGCATTGATTATCTATCACCTTTACAATACAAATGTGAATTGAACAATGATATATCAGGAAAACCTAATAATCTGTAAAAATATTCTATAAAAAATCATAAGAGAATCATTTTTACATCATAAGTTTTTTCTCTATCCTCTAATAATAATAAAAAATTAGGGGTATGGGGATTTATAATTTTTTTATTTTAGAAACTGATGGAATCCTTATTATGGGGATGGAATAAAACTCCACCCAACAATCTTGGAATATAATAATGTATCATCTCTGATATAAAAAGGTATTACTAAGTGTAAATAGTTGAGTTCCGCCTAATCCCACAATGCCAAATTAATTAATTCACCTTATAGATTCAATAATCATCAAATAAATGGAAAATTGGATTCCTATATAATTTTCTCAATCCACATGAATGAAACACCTTCAATTAATTGCCTTAATGTATGCCAATCCATATTATTACCTATTAGACCACATGGGTATCTATTTTCGACATGAAATGGATATTTTAGAAGATTAAAAATTACACAAGAATATTCAAAACCCACATTCCTAAAAAATAAATTAGGTAGTATAAAATATTTAAAATACTAAAGTAATTGATCATAAATTTCTGAAAATAGAGTTTTTATAAAATTTCAAAAGCACCAAACCGACATGTAAATCCCCTTCCCCTAGGTCCATAAGAAGATTTTAGATGTAAAACTATACAATACTCATACCTATAAAAAACACATAACCTAAGTGACATGCTAGAAATCAATGAACCTAGGAAATCCCTGTTGACTCCACTATTCTGGGTCTCCACTCAACCAACATACAATCTGGGTCTGTCACTTTGGTTACATGGAACATGGTATCTCCGAGAGGACTACCATGGTTGAAAACTTAACTATATCTCATTATAGTGGGGAAATTTATCTGAAAAACATTAGGGAATACACATACACAGCTAAATACTTTGAGTAAAATAATAATATACCTTCAATAAGGCACTATATTCTTCCTTCCCCATATCACTAGGGAGAACACTCAATCGAGCCGCCTTACTATAATGTACCCTCTATTAGTTAAAATACTATCTCTCTTTATTTACTATCACCATTATACTAATGATACCACTTCACCCTGCCATACAGTAAGGAGACCATATTTCCTTACCACATATTTGATAATTTCATTATTCGGGTCCTCAAACATGGATACCACTTCATTACAAATATCTTATATGACTTCATTCTACACCCGGGTCCCCAAACAGGTATTATATTACCAATATAGGCCTATATGACCGATTGATGTGCATGAATGTTGTGTGCAGTATATGTTGGACCCATTCAATCATGTATTAAACGTGTAGAATAAATTTTATTATCATCCTAATTATCTAATGGGTAAATTAAATGATTTAAAATATTTTATTCACATGGTAAGGATTGTTCATTTTGTAATTACATTTTTGAGATTTCCCTGGGTTTATGCCACTCATCATGGATAAAATTTGATGAGGTGGCCACCATATTAGTATAGTCATTTATAAAAGGGTAATGAAATTGGAACATAGTCTGAAAATAATCTTAGGGAGTCAAACATCCATGTTTCTATGTGAAAACATTTGTAAGCCTATGTGTAAAGAATAATATCCTCAATGTGGGGGTTATATCGCACATTCAACTCATTAATATTAATGATATAAACCCTCAGTCAATAGGTGGTAGAAAAAAATTAAGGAAGAAATATTCCTAATCACCACATATATCCATATACATTAAAATATATCAAGTTAATTAATTTATAATTTTACCCCAAATCCTTCCTCATTGGGAATTAATCCCCCCGATTCCGCTCATCTATCCCAAACATAAAACCATAAAGTAGGCATTATATTTACATTCATACATTAAACTCGTTATTAATCCAAAAAACCCATGATTCCATATTCCTAATAAATCCATTAAAAATAATCAATATTATTTATGATAAATTATATATCAATGGGATGTAATCATTACATTTTATCATTCCAAAAGGGTATATATTCCTAATGATAAACACACTCTTAAATTTCCATAAATAAAAATGAGAAATATTTCTAAATAGATTACTATTATCATTGAGATAATATATCTTCAAATTATTAATTTAATGAAAAAATTAAATCCATAATGGTTTTATTGCATGTAATCCCCTCAAGAATCCATTAGCGGTTCATTTTCACCTTATTATCCGAGGTAAATTACTATAAACTATAATGTATTGTTTATATGACATTATGTTAAGGTGCATGGTAGTATCTTATCACATAAAGTTAAACAATTACACATGATCTATACAGGATATGAATTTTATAAACCATGATACGTAAGACTATATTATGATGTTTGGTTATAACACCCAGTAGGTCATGTATGTATAAACAAAAAAGGAACCTCACATGTTAATGATTGAAAGATGTTATAACAAACCTAAATGTTAAATGTCACATGACATTCCATTATGTGACTTTTACCATTAATTATCACTGATCTACATAGTTTATGATTTAAATAATAGGTAAACACATGATTATACATTTAGGTTCTTATAAACAAATCAACAAAAATGCATCCATGGATAGCAATAAATTACATAGTGTCCATCATTTTTTGGATTTAAACTGCACTATTAATAAATATAATGATTATTAAAACAAAATTATTATATATTACGCATATCATATAAACATAAGGTTTTGATATATAACATTAATAGTGTGAACCATTCATGTACAATGGTTTTTAAAAGATTCATGATCACATTGTAAAATAATAATAGTCGCATAGAGTATAAAATAATTCATCGATAATGAATGGGATGATCCTGACAATCCTCCCTCTTAAATATAGAATATTGGATGTTCCATCATATAAGAATCAATAAATACATATCATTTGTATTGTGATCCTCACTAGTTTAAAATATCATGGTTATGTTTTGTATTGGTGATAAAATGATCGATATGAATACCTAACTCATTAATAGTAAAAAATTAGTGAGAAAACTATATGCATCTAGAAATAATTTATCATTTTAAATTGTGTCCCATGTGACATATTTCCATTTGGTTTTTATCTATGCATAATGTTTTTCATGTTATATAAGGGTAGAGTGAACCAAATCACCTATAAGATATTTTCCCCTTTAATTATCCCAACATTATACCTTTTGGTATTTATTCCCTTGGGGAATTGTAATATAGATTTATACCATAGCTAATAGAGAGGTTTGTAATAGATATAATAGTTTGGGCCATATTTCTCTGCAGTTTCAATTTCAGTAGTGTATTCTCAGGTATCAGAGTGGTGCACCATCCCAAATCAAATCCTGTATATCCTCCATTTTAGTTGTATTCCAATAAATCTTATGATAGTTTTTCCGGTATTGACGTGCCAAAATCAAATAAGTCATGATGGATAATGTATAACATATTATGGTTTTCATCATTGAGAACCGAAAAAATATAGTTCATATAAATCATGCGGATCATATAAATAAAAAACTATAAACAATGTATAATGATTCATTATAATTTCATGATTAAACATTTATAGTATAAAAACAATAAAATTTTCATTATATTTTTAATAAATATAACTAGACCTCCCAGTGGTAATATAATATGTTTAATAAAATAAATTAACAAAATATCCCCCTATTTAATTATAATCTTCTTATTTTTTTGTTTAGGAATACAATAATGATGAATTTAAGCATGTATCATTATCAATAATAATTATAAAAAAAGAATCTACATATCAATTATGAGGAATCCAATAGAATTAATGTGGGAGAAAATAATGGGAATGATTAGCTTTGGAAGATAAATTCATATTTTTATTTTTTCATATACTCAATGAATGATAAAAATTTAAACTGTAATATCCCAATGACACATGACCTATAAATACATATATAAATTTGTATTATTAAATAATTACAATGTTGTATTGGTCAACAGTTTGAGGTATAAAATAATACATATATATTATAATGGTACACAATCTATTTAAACCAAATTAATTACTCTATGCCATCAATTAATGATGGATGAAATATTTAATCATCCTTTTTTTCATTTTAACATTTGTTTAAAACTAATATTAACTCAGTTGATGTAAAATGTAGATATTTTCATCTGTGGATTGGTAATATTTCATTGAAAACATTTATAGAAATTTAATTATAGATGTATTTTCACATATATATTTATAAAAAGGATGTGTAATGTCTACTAGGATAGGATTCATCATTGGTTTTATAATTTAATGAAGACAAAAGGTCTCCATGGAAGCATTCGATGTTGGTTTTCTAAATAACTAATGTAAAAATAATATTGAAATCTAAAGGTATATTAAATAGTGGAGTAAGATATTGACATTGTCTAGATATTTCTCATGATTTGTTTTAAATATAATCATTTACCCTTATTTATGTTAATCATGTGTCGGTTTTTGTTTTGGGGAGTTGGTGACATTATTTTGGAATTTGGATAAAAGATGGGCAGTGCATGATTATCCCATTGATTTTCCAATTAGTGTGCCTATCCCTAATAAACCAATAAATTCTAGAAAAGATGGAAATTTAATGATTAGTTCAAGGTTTTTAAAATCATGAACCATATCAATAGAATCTATTAATCCCCTAAGATGAGTCTCACAGTTATGTTCCAAAATTTTTAAAATTATGATCCCCAATGTAGGAATATGTGCCCATAGAAATTTTTCAATGAATTTTAATTTTATATTCACAAACCCCCTATATGTTAGGATAAATCCCTAAAGGTAACAATTTAATTTTTTTGGGTTGAATGCCATGGTTCAAAATGAAGTTTTCAATGGTATATTTAAGAGTCTAGAGGGTCTTTTGACAAGGTATGTAGAAAAAGATCCATGATTAATGAATTATTACCATAGAAGTAGTACAAATAACTGAGTACATAATGTGATAATGTTTCCATGTGTTTTCAAAATTTTTAGGTCTAAAATTAGTATTTTGAAAAATAATAAAAAAATATATAATTTTTTATATTACATATTAAAATATGATAAAAATGAATTTCATGATGATATTCCTCATAAAGAGAGTTTCACAAAGGATAAAGGATTGGGGAAGGTGATCAATTTGAAAAACAAGGGGAATCTTGATTGTCTTAGGTGAGGAGCATCATGAGTGGAAACTCATTGTGAATTCTAAGTCACTAGGTTCCCGAATCATTGTAACACCTATAAATTAGTCCATACCCCCTTCAAAATGAGAAGTGAGACTAAATGTGAATTCTATGTCACTAGGTTTACAATGGTTAGTCATGAAGGTGGTTCGTGAATGTGGTATGTGTATATGAATGAAAATTATATAAGCCTTCAAAATGTTACTAGAATAGAGAAAGTGGTTCTTG
This sequence comes from Viscum album, assembly GCA_963277665.1. Taxonomy (NCBI): domain Eukaryota; kingdom Viridiplantae; phylum Streptophyta; class Magnoliopsida; order Santalales; family Viscaceae; genus Viscum; species Viscum album. The sequence continues at coordinate 412,758,413 of OY728144.1, read as the reverse complement.
AAAGAATTTCATGTGAAAAATGTCATGATGGCTTGGATAGACAACTAAATGTTATATGCATCACAAAAGTGAAGGAATCTATGAATGATATGTTATCTTAATAAAAGGAATGATATTAAAAAAATTTATTTGAGCATCATGAAAGTGGTGTGCTTAGTAAAGGTTAAGAAATATTCAAAAAAGGAAAGTTTTCAAGGTGATGGATGTTTGAGCTTTGTGAAAGAGGAGATTCATGATGTTAGTGTGCATCACTAAAGTTGTTCAAATGGATTTTTTCAGTGTATTCGTGGTAATTTTGTATAATTTTTTTGATGAAATTATATCATAAATGGGGAATCCATATATAATTAAAGTTGTATTAATTATAGAAAATTAATGGACATACAAGTCTTTAAACTGTGGGTGAATTCATTCCAAGAGTTCTGAGCTATGGAATTGGATGATGATGATCCTTACCACTAACAGTGATCTGGAGGAAGTGACATATGGTGTTGCCCCTGGGAATGGAGATAGAAAACCAAAGTCCTTGTTAATGTAGTGATCTTGGGTATAGATGAGATCAAGACTGAAAAATCATTATTGGAATTTACCCTTTGAGAATTTGTAACAATATTAAGATTTATGTTGTCTACTCCTTGGATGTATTATAGTAAGGGTGAACACTGTAAAAATAATTTGGTACATTTTCATGCTTCACTAAATTACATTTAATGCATCATCACCATATAAACTCGTAATGAATAAGATCAGCATTAACAGTTTACAGAGAACAATGTGACACTTATAATAAATAGTTGAAGATATTTTTGTGTAATAAAATGTTGTAAAGTATATAAATACCCAAATTCACCCTATCAACATCTCAGTGTATCTATACCCAATTTGGACCTAACAATTTTTATCAAAGGGAGAATTTTTTTATAAATATTTTTTACTCATCCTTGGTTCAATCATATTTTAATGTTAAATATTAATTATTATCATATCTTGGTGTGCCATGGAAAAGTGAAGAACTTCACTGAATAAGAAGAAATTAATTGTTATTGCATAGTGTAGATGTTTTTATAGAAAAAAAGTGATTCATTTTAATGAATCCAACGTTTTAATGAATAATCGAATAGAAAAATTAGGTAGGGAGAATATAGACTTACTCAACGATGATGTTGTAATTTGTGGAGAACATGAAATTCCTAGTGATTATGAAACTACCTATAATGAATAAATTCAAAGAAGGAATAATTTTGATGTTTTCTATGAAAAAAAGGAGTCGGATAAGAATAAGAATTATAAAATTAAATCAATAGTTATCTGAAACCTTGAACGTTTAATTAAATCAATATGTTAAGAGGTTTAAATCAATGTCTTATTAATGTGTCTACTGATGTTCTCAATTGGATTGATTCTCAAGATGATGAATTGAAAAATATGTCTTGAAAGAAGGAACATCCAAAAGATAATGAATGTGAAGAGAATCATAAATAAGATGAAATTTAGAATCTGAAATCATGAAGTGATGATCATGAATCATAACTATCTGATCTTCTTCAGAATAACCAAAGGATTCAAAAATAAAACTCATTGTGTGATAAATAATTTTCTTATGTAAATTATAAAATAAATGAGTAATGTGACATGGTGGATTAGATCAATTATTAGTTGTATGATAAGATCATTATATGGATGAATGTTAAGAAATAGCCTAATTATCAAAATAAATCAAGGGATATAATGTCTGGTAAATTTCTAGAAGACATGGAATCAGTGAAAAGAGATGTTGAGAATTCCAATGCCAACAGAAATAAAAAAATGAAGGATTCCATGAACATAATATTTGATTATCCTTCGATTGGTGATAGAAAAATTAGAATAAATTATTCTATTTTTGAAGAGAACCAAGAAATTATTTTATCTTCTCACATGCTATAAAATTTTGGAAAATCATCATTGGAATTGATGAATAACCTCCAATGCATGACATAAAGAGAGAATTGAGTATTTAAAAAAATTGGTAATATCCAGTATATACTAGAACAATTCCTAGAAATATTTTTATAGTATGTAATGAAAATATGTGTTCTTTCTATTGAACACATGGTCATGCTTCAAGTGTTTATTCCTATGAATTGTAATATATTTCATACTACGAAGAGAGAAATATTCATAATTTTTAGAACAATATCAATAATCCTGAAAAATATGATAAATGCGTCTATCAAAAAAATCCTTAAAATACAAATATTATGGAAGATAGGGACACAATATGAGTATGTTTCCAGACGCCTGAGGGTTCAATGTCAGAAGAAGTGTAAATATGGTTGTTAAAAAATCTCAGCCAAAAAATGCTAACAGAAGGTATGATTTCAATGCGAGATGTTTTATATTTCATAATCATTTTAAATTAAAATGATATTCAATTTGTAATAAATTATGGAGTTAAAATGAATTTGAACATAAATCTCAATCTCATGTGGTGTATGACGAGAAAACGTATTCTGACAGGAAAAAAATGAAATGTGAAGAAATAAGTCTTTAGACGTGGATAAAAAATGAATATAAATGAAAGATGCATCAAACCCCTCCTCCACTACATTGAGAAAAACCCTATTTGAATAAATTTGATCAAACATGGATGAATTAGGGGAAGAAAAACATCAATTATGGGTTGGAAGAAGAATGATCATTAAAGAACCCACCAGTAATAAGAACCATTGTGGATACTTGAGTAACTGATATAGGAAAAATGAATTAATATTGTATCCACATTCTCTGATGATTCCTGAGAAAAGAAGTTAAATAATGTGAGATATCCCACCAATGAAAGAATAAATAATATAAGAATTCACGTATAGAGATTCATGCTCAATGATTAATTCACCTAAAAGTAAATTTTGGTGGAAAAATTCTTATAGAAATTTGCACCAATAGTATTAGAACATAAATTATGGTAATGCCTAAGAGTACATAATCTACATATTAGTGGAAAACTCTAAATGTGGGTGATTAATGTTTAGTTATATTTCTAGAATAGATGAGGTTATTTGAGTAGATGAAAAATGTATAGAAATATTAAATTGCAGTCAATGAATGTTTCAAATGGTTAATCCACTAGGATCCACCCGAATCCACTTTATGGGGATTTTAAACAATCCTCTATCCCTATGTGTATAAGTTACATTAACATTTGTTCACATGTTTTAGATAAATAAGGAGATATTATCATAGTATTAATGGAATCAAAATATGGACAATGGTGATGTGATATGCTCCATAATTTCAACAAATTCAAATTAGTCACAAGAGATGAAGAATTAATCAAGAATAATTCATTGAAAGAAGTTAATGGTTAATAACTTCCTGAAATTTATGGAATTAGTTTATCACAATTGATAGATATAATGTTATTAGTATTGTGTATTGTTTCATACACCATGTTCTGACTTAGTAGACATAAATGTTTTGTTGATGGATCATTGAATAATTCCACATGAGAATAAATAATGCAGTAGAGGAAGAACTAGTGTCGTTCTAAATAGTTGGAAAAACAATATGAATAGGTTCACATCATAGGGGGATAATTAAATCACCTAAATTGTTCAAGATATCAATTGGATATAAGGGATGAATTTTTCTGTTATCTGACATCATGAAGATAACATAAAAAAATACAACAATTCTCATGTAATTTGTGATTATCTATTTTGACCTATCAATATAATAAAGAATAGCTATTTCTTGTATTCTAAGAATCTATGATAGAATGTCAAAAACGATTCAATATGAAGATAAAAATGTTGATGAAAGAAATGATGTCTCTATATATTATATTTAATTGTATATTTAACAATATAGTGAAAATTTTCTTTATGGTTGAAATGAGGACATAAGGTTCTCAGGGAAAATAAATGTATAGAATAATTATTCAGATGAAGACAATAATTATGACAATGAATAAGTAAAATCATCTTCCTTGAATGGGGTACTTGAATAAGAAGTTCACTTGGAGAAAACATATGACACTATAACTAATGATGTTGATAATAGAGTGTGTTATATAAATAATATATTTTATGGGTTGAAGTAAGAACAATTGAAATGGTATTCTAGACTAGATCATTTTTTTAAGAGGCTCAGTTTTTTGTGTTCTGTATTTGATTAATATAAATATCCAAACCATGAATATAATAAAAGGATGATGGTGATGGTATTTGTTAATGAAAAAATCATTATAGGTTTTGATGAATGATAACCCAAATTGTTTTATGAATTCATGAATAGTGTGTTAGAAATATCATTGATCGGTGAATTTATATTTTCCTTGGATTACATTTAACAAAAGATATGATCAGAAAATTCATTTCTCAATATAAACATACCAATTAGGTTTTTATAAGATTTTGAATGGTTCATTCGAAAGAGATGATGAAAAAGTTGGTTCCCATACTGAAACTATCACTATTTCAAGGAAATCCCAAATAAATTCACAAGAATTCCTTGAATCCAATACTTTGTTATATCAGAGAAGTAGTGGATTTTGGTTTGATGTTCAATAATAAATAACATCATGATTTATTGGAATACATAGAAATAGATTGTGACAATTCAAAAGATGATATAAAATAAACCTCAGGTGCTATATACAATCATAAAGATTTAAGAATTTCTATTTAAGGAAAGAAACAAGAATGAATTTGTCTGAGCACTGTAGAAGCTGGATATATTGATTCTACCAAAGAATTCACAAGAACTATTGTTGATTGAGAAGTATCATGATGATATTAGAGTTTGAGGGGAGTTTTTAATCACAATCCATTTTTATATTTCATGTTCCCTAAATCTTATAAAAATTTCCTTCCATCACTCAAGGACAAAGATTATTGAAACCAAGAATCATATAATCCCGGTGTTGGTGGACTAAGGGCTTCTGATTTTGGAGTATGATCCAACAAAATTTTAGGTTTTTGGAAATTCTAACAAATGACATACCCATAGAAGTGTTTGAGAGGCATTGATTGGCTCTCAAAGTTTAGTCAAATCCCAACACATGGAAACACGTGGATGTGGTACCCAACTCCATGAGGTTTGGAGCTTCTTCCATAATTTGATAATATATGTTCATTACCATTTTTGAATCTTAATGTAAATGAAATTCAGGTTCGTTGAATAATGTTAAAAAAATTCATTTAAATTACATATATTTTCTTAGAAAAAACACATGGATATATTATGACAGATGGAGTAGAGATTTTGGGGGGAAATGGGATACAAGGATATTTAAATATGCTGAAGATAAAGGTTAACGATCTAAGGATATATATAATGACAGATTGATTTTGTTTTGAATGTCATTGATAGGTTATGTAATTAAGAGATTTATTTATGAAATATTTATGTTACTATTGTTTGTCATGTTGATCAGTGATCATGTGGGTGTAGAGTGTGTGTTGTGTAAATAATTCATCTCTATCATAATCAAATCATCTGATTATTGATAGGATATGAATGAAGAATATATAAGGAATCAATTTATGAATGATTTTCCATGAAACATAATGGTGATATTTCTAATAAAATCACATATGGTATCATTGAAGTTTTTTTAGGTTGATTGTGTTTGTTCATAAAGAGGTTTTACAAGGTAATATGTGGAGACTGGGGAGATTGTTGAACAGGTATTAGAAAAAAAATGCATGAAGAAGGAACTGATAACATTGAAGTGGTACAAATAATTTATAAACAAATGGTTTTTCTATTTTCTACTATTTAACATATTATTGGGGTCCAAAATTTGGAATTTGGCCAACCATTGTGTAATGTTTATTTTTTCTGAAGCCCATATTAAATTATGGTAATGTCATCAATTTTCGAATGATATGATTCACGAAGAGTGATGCGCTACATATTAGAAAATGATAATGCTTCTATACATGAACAACTACAGGCACCACGAATGATGAATATAAGGAGCATTGCAATTAGAGTATCATTGTAGCATGACTATTTTGATAGTGATCTCTACAATTACAATAAGAATTTCCAACATGTATATTTTTTAGGTCTTTACAAAATATGGAGCATCATGAAATTGTAATTCGAATTAGTGGAATGCCTATATTTAGCCTTATACCCCCTTCAAAAAGTTTAAAAAGACAGATTGATAATTATTTTTCAAAGGATTTATTAAGATGGGATGATAAGGTGGTTCATGGAGGTGGTATGCGAAGATCTTCATGGAGAATATTTTCCAACCTAAATTTATTTGTATCATAAAAGTAGATTCTGAAAAAATTTCACATAGAAGAAGTTCATAATAGATATAATAATCAATAGAATATTCTGAACATCATCAATGTAAAGGAATTAACAAAGGTTATGTAAGCATTGGAAAAGGAAGGAGAATCAAGGAGGCTGATTGAGCATTGTGAAAGAGTTTCACATCATAGAGTCTATGTGATATTTGTGAAATGATGGTTTCATCACAAAGGTCATATGAGCATTTTGTAAGAAGAGCTTTAATATGGCAAGGATCACAAAAACATTTATCCAGACAGAAATTCCATGTGTAACTATGGTAAAGCTATATACATTTATTGGATTAATGTTAAACATCAATAGACAATCCGTGTAAAAATGATGTTGTATTTATTGGGGAAAATTAATTGTCCTACAAGTGCATAAACTAAAGGAGAATCCCATTTAAGAGTAGTGAAAAAAGTAAGAGCAATATGGTGATTCCTTCCACCCATAGTGATCGAGATAACGAGGCATTCAGATTGGCCATTGGGATTGATGTGAGAAACCCTATACCTTATAAAAGGAGTGTGTTTAGGAATATATTAGAACTAGATTGAACCATCATTATAGGGAGTGAGTATTAGCGAATTTTGTTATAATCGCTACATTCTCATAGTATAATTTTTTTAGCCCATTGATGGTGAAGAATGTAGTAATTACAGGATCCATGTTCTTTATTTTTTCTAAAACATCCGATAAACAAGGAGAAATAAGATAGTAATTATCACATAATTGTAAACAAGATAACCCTTATAATAATGTGGTCAATTTATATTCAGGAATGAAAATTTTAGGAAAGAATATACATATTTGGATTCGCCCACCCCCCTCTCAGGGTACCTATTCCCCTTTTATAACTAATAGTATTTGTTATACCTAAGAAACATATCTCAACTATAAGCCTATTCCTTTAAATGGTTTTTCTCTTGGGAGGATTCCATTTCTCCTTGAACCCCATTCCTAGTGATTCATCGACCTGATTGATGTATTGACTCTCATATCGTAGGTCACTTCATCACTGATTGATTATTAATATCCCATATCTATCTATTTTAATAAGTAATGTTTTTTATCCACCAATATAAATTAGTTACATAATTTTTTAATTTTATCTTAATATATTTGATCTTGATAATAGGATTTGTCCAAATAACTAGCATATCGTTGTGAATTCATCCATTTCACATTAATTTGTGAATTTTTATTGTTTATTTCTAGTAAACAACCATGAGTTTGGTGGATTAAATTCAAATGACCATATTCATGAAATATACTTTTGTGAATTGATTTTCGAATTTAAAATTCCACATTTGGAAATTGATCAATTAATATGAATAATTAAAATGTCAAATTAATTACTATAATTTTGGAATTTGAGGGATATTGGGATCATTGTGTTATGGGATATCATAATTATATAACTTTTCAACTAATGAGATTACATACTATATTTGTAATTATAATCAACAGGTTGGGTTGTAATAACATTGTAGTATCAATGAATATTATGATTTAATGTTGATAAATGGTTTAATTGTGCTCTGTTCACATTATTAGACGTGATTAGAAAATTAATTGATATTTTTTATAAAATGAAATGGTCTAGCATGATGATAATTATTGATAAGAATGTTAATGAATGTTAACCATGTCTAACTTCATATAAGTGTTATAAGTGGGATTTATTGATAAATAGAGTGGGGGATATGGACTGATACTCTAAATACCCACATCGATAAAAACATTATCTTCTAGGCCAAAATTAATGAATGTTAATAATATTGTATACGATAGATACTAATGATCCAAATAACCATATGCTGTGGGATGGATATTGGTTTTCCAAATACCGATGCGGTGTTTCACATGATGTTCTAGACCGAAAATATTGTCATTGGACTTGTGTACCATGTAGAAATAATAATAAATTGGATTTAAATGAATGATTAAATGGCATGATATAGTTAATTACTAATCCTTATTTATTATTGTTCAGACTCTGGTATGGGAGGTTTGTAGGTATTGATTGTTTGTGTGTCATCATGAACCAAAAAAAATTATCTGTCTAATTACTAATTAATGAAATGTGATTACTTCTTACATTTTTAATTTTACATCATTACATATAAAACTATAAACATTGTTATATAAAATATATTATATTAGATACTTTAATTTGTGGCATACTGAGTTTTATACACATCATACTTTAACTGTAACATCGATTTCATAATTGGCATCATGTTTGTTGGACATGATAATGGTAACATACTTATGTTAGATGGCACAGTTTGGATAATTCATATATGAGGTAATAATACATGGTTCTGTGTATCGTATGGGATTTTTCATTTTTTTCTTTATTTTTTATTTTATTTTTACACTTGAAACAAATATTTGATATCATAACATCTGTTTTGGGTTTAATATAAATCCCTAAATTGGATTATAAGGTAATAATTATATGTATTGATATTGTTTTGATTATATTAATTATTTGTTATAAGTTGAATTATGGTTATTTATTTTTTATATTTTGATACTCTGTTAAAATGGTAACAATTTCTCCATTATAGATCTATTAGACCCTCACTTCATGTTGGAATCCACTGCTATACATGGAGGGGCGCCTGAGTTCATATGGTCAATTGAGTCCTGGCACAATCATGTGTAACCTTAGTATGGATAATACAAATTTCTATCATAGAACAATTTTTTCATGTAATTTATTGTTACTATTTTGGAATGATATATACATTAATAGTAATATTCAGGTTTTGGTTATGGTCCCATGAAATGTATTTAAAAATCAATGTAAGGGTGAAACCCCATGTCTCTTGGTTGGGATTTTTTTAATGGTGATTGTTATTTTGTTTGGATGTTATACAACCTTGGGTAATTAACTTGTTTTGTGGTGTTTTTATTTTCTACACTTTTATTCATGTCATGGTATGGAATAATGTTTTAGAATATTTGTATTTTCTTGGAACTCATGATTTATTATAAAAGTATCATTTATAGTTTCGCATTGAAAAGAAGGTTTTTGTTGTGTTTTTTTCATGAATAGTCTTCCAATTATATGTCTAATTAAAATTAATATGAGCCTAAAATGATATTTGAAAATGTAAATGGTAATAAATCATGGTAAATAATGTGTATTAATTGGTGTGTAGAGCGGTATTTTAAATGTGAAAATGTTCTACCACTAGTTTACCATGACCCAAAATTATAGATATTTAATGGTGGTGATAGTGCCTTGGTTTTGAACATATGGTTGGGTATGGGGGATGACTTTTTATAACTTGATGGGAATCTATTCCACTTAATTGTGTTAATATTATCTATTTTTACGAAATGTTTTTTGAATATAATATATATTCCTCTATGAAAAATCATGTCGATATGACTGTAGGTGTTCATGGATGTAAATTTAGGTTCAATAATGGAACCAGGGGATCTAATAGTTCTTGGTGAGGAAGAAGAAGGGAAGTTATATGAGAATGGTTTCCAATTTTTGTAGTTTAAGGAATGTGACTCAATAAGGGTTGTGATGTGTATGTAAGACATGAAATGGGATTTACATTTGCAGAACCATATGATGTTCACCAAAGTGGGGATCATGTCTTTGATGGAAACTAATAGACACATCATGTATTTTATGATCCTTATTCAATCATTGGAGCGTGATAATTCTGCTGTAGGGATTTATTTTATATATGGGGTTAAATGTTAAATTGTGTCCCAGTTAAACGACATTAGGTATAAAAAGTAATCTGAGGTGGGGAATTAGGATTTCATTAATAAGGGGAAGAAGAAGGGGGGACTTTTGAACGAAAAATGGTTCCTATTGGATGACAATGAGATACATCATCCAATAGTATGAAGTGTCTATGGGGGAATTTTAATCATTGTTGTAGAAAATCACAATTTTTAGGGGAAGGATCAAAAACTTAATACAATACCTAGGTGTTATGCTAATAATGCAGTAGCTAGTCCACCTTTTTATATCGTTCCCAAAATAATTTTATAGTTATGAGATTTTGGTAAGATGGGACATCTATAATGCTTCTTGTATGAACCCATGATATGTGGGTAATTAAAGAGGAGTTGTGGAGAATCATAGTTCAAGAAGTAGGTCTTTTACCAAATATTATTCTGACAGTTCATGTTAAACTAGTCATATTGGTTGAGGTAGTAGTCATGCTATATCAGGGAATGAGTACCCATATAAATATAGTTGTTAAAATCGTGGGACTCATACTCTAGAATAGGTAATATGTTCGGTAATGTTTCTTATAATTCATCTTACAATTTTCTATAGCGATGCTTGATCAATGATTGTAATAGGTATAATTCATTTAGATATTAAACATGATACTTATTTTTGGTTACTAGGGCCCCTTATTATTTCATATCTATGAAATATTAGATTTTTTTGAATCTATAATTGATTTTGTGAGTGGTCTTATGATGATTGATACATCATTGTGAATAATCATTAGAAATATCTATTTATGAAAATTTTATTTTTAGGAGGTTGTGGAGTGTTATTTATATTGTTATGTTTACATAATTGACATGACATGATTTGAATTGACATTTGGTGTTGATTTCCTAATAATATACTAATCCCACATAGTTTTTTTACCATTATAGAGTGACCTTTATGTCCCTGTAGGGTGTAATTTATGATCATCAGGCAAAGAGGATTTATAGGAGGGTTGTATTGGGAAAAATCATTAGCAACGGGGGTACATCACCACCCATGTTTGTATTAATTTTCTAGATTATGGGGTTGTGAAGAAAAATTTACATCATCTCTTTGTAGATATGTTCTTGTACGTGTTTTAGATGGAATTATCATGTCTTCCACAAGTGTGGGATGCAGATTTTCAAATTGACCTCATACATGGAGATGAACTAATTTAAATTTCTCCATATAGATTTTAACCAAGATATCTTCAATAATATAAGAATTAACATGAATACATGACATAAAAATGATTTAACAATCCTTGGTTTCACCCATGAATTCCTTTTTTGTGTTTACTATGAAGGTTTATGAAATATTATGTTTATTGGTTTAATTCTGAATGTTGAATCAAATGATAGAAATGAATTGGTATCCTATTACATTTGTTGAACAACTATTTGATAGGATGAGATGAACATATATTTTTACCCATATTGACATGAGTTTATTGGGTAATTATTTTTGATTTTGAACTTATGATATAACACAGAGAACTATTAGAAGAAGAAATGGACATTCTAGTTTCGGTGTGATGAGGTGCGAGCTAATTAATGATCTTGTTGTTCTTATAGCCTTAATAAATATAAAATTTCACCCATTATTAGATATGTTGTTGGGTTTTTATTAATCACCTATTGGGGTAATTTATGACTCATGACTATCATTCTCAAAACCATAACATTGTCTTGAGTACACTGAGTGAGAACCTGCTATAAGCTATGTTATCTAACTATGAGTTTTGGATTGATTGAGTACATTTATTGGGTAAAATCATCTCATAGGAAGGTGTGTATTTATACCCAGATATTATTTGGGCAGTATATTCTTTGGTGAGTCTGAATAATTTTTCTGATTGTAGTTTTATTATTATTGTGCTAATATTTGAGGTTCATACAAGAATTTCTCTACTAGTAGCACCACCTTCACGTTAGAAAAAAGGATCATAGTTGGAATTGTCTTGAGTATGTGATAATTCATTCAAGGATTTGAAGATTCATCTAACAACCACATGTATTTTGATCCTACCTATTTGAGGGGGTCTGTAAATTTTCTTTGACACATCTGGGAGTAGACCTGGAGGAATGTTGACACAAGGAAAGGAAACTATAGAATATGGGTTATGAATTTTGATTCCAAATGAATAGAACTATCTTACATTTGAAATAGATTTTTATGAAGTGTATTATGAATTTATGTGTTGAAAGCATTATCTCTATGTCAACATGTTATCTATGAATACTGATCCAAAGAGCATTATGTATATATTTTCTTAATGGGATATGAATATTTAGCTATGGGTGTGGGTTGAGTATATATTGTCATTTAATTTTCATCTAGAATATATTCCTAGAAAGGGAAATAGAGTTTATTACCCATTCAGTTGAAGAACTCATGCACACAGAGTTTGGAATATTTTCTCTGAGTAGAAGATGATGATAGTGTTGACTGAGTGGCATGTTGTGGTTTAGGTGTGCAATGAGAATATGACACTCGTATCTATATCAGTTGATTCAACAAATTTTATTTAGATAAGGGAGATAATTTATGTGGATATGTACAGTTATTCATTGAGAAAAATCTATGAATGTAGGTATTAACCTTTTTATTAGACATATATGAGGACAACATCATCTATGTGATGAACAATATTTTGATACCTATGAGTATAGAGGGGGAGATAGTGTGTGAGTACCATGACTCAAAGTGGGAGGATCCTTCAAGTTTGGCCAACATGTAATATGACCTATGTTAATAGTTTTTCTATCTGGGAATGTTAAACTAGATAGAAGGATTTTTGTAATGATATTACACCTCCCAACAAGTGATGTCAGAGAATTGATGACCTAATGGATTACTAAAACGTTTTTCATATTGGAATAGATGTAGTTGATGTTAACATTGATTTTTTCAATAGAACATTGATGGATTCCTTAGAAGAATATATTTATATTTGTTCCAATAGACTAATAGACCAAATTAAAACATTTATTACATTTCTAGGAGATATTCACAATAGATTACATGGAAGAATTATATTTTTTGGATATAGACCATCACCCCAGGTTGTTACGTGGTATAATTTCATAAAATGACTCACATTTTTCGTCATGTTTATATAATTAAATTGAGAATGAGTTTGGTACATATGTTGTTTTAACCACATATTTCGACCCACATATTGACTCATACTCAGAACAAAAAAATACAGGTTTTGGATGATATGATATGAGCGTATGTCCTCTTGTTTGGAGGTAATTGGGAAAAGAACCAATAACATTATAATTTACACTAAAACAAAATTTTTGAGCAAAATATTCATATGGACTATATGATTATCCTATGGTATTTCACGTTGATTAGTTATTTACTTGATGGTGGTAGATGAGCAAGATTTGTTGGGACTATGTCTCATGATGGATACATTAGAGCGTGTTCATATGGATGGGAAATGTTTTGATATAGCCTAATGTAGTCATAATTATTATAATTATCACTGCAAACTACCCCTTTAGATTATTGTGGTAGATCATATGCCCTATCAAGATTCACCTAGATTGTCTCATCGTACGATTGGAAGATAGGGATGTTGGATATTTGGTTTGTTGGACCACTTAAGATCATGGAATGAATACAAAAGGCATTATATGGATTAGCTATTCCGTAGTGGAAAATATCTATGAATGATGTTTTGATGTATCATCAGTTCGATAGTGTCACCCGGGCTCATCTAATGTCATCGATGATTGTGATGTTTTGATTGAGACTGATTAACCCTTTAAAGAATATCTAATATGTGTTATGGATCACAATGAAATTTTGTTTTGGGGAAAGAACAAACTAAATGTGTTTGTATTGTGTAAAAAAACCATTTTGTGAAGGAAACATGGAAGAGAGAAGTAGATATATAGGCTTAGTGTCATGATTTTTGTTCATTAGAATTGTAGAAATTCATAAATGTACAGTAAGAAGATGATATTTTATAACATAGATAGATTGAAATATACCAAATATTTATAGAGTTATATCATGCCAATTTATAGTTACATTTTTCCATTATTTTGGAATACCATGGGGGGGTTTTAGGGTGTTTTGGGTGAAATTTTAAATACAAAAAGAATGCGGTGCAATGCAAGATGGAAACATAGTTTTCCCAAATAGTGTGCCCACCCCCATAAAACCATGAAATCCATGAAATATGGTAATTATACTTTTTTCACACACTATGTCATATAGTGCGACATTATAGTTGAAACTATGTAAAACTATGATTATATAGGAAGTTAGGGAACAATATGGGGAAAACCTTATGCCCAAAAATAAGAAACGATAGGCATGGGTTGCTACCCCTCCAATGTTTTATTTTAAAAACACTAATACCCGGTTATAATATTTAAAAACACTATAATGTACGTAATCCTATTTTCCTCAATTTTGAATACTCGATAAGGGTTTTAATCCTCCTCAAACCACGTTTTTGATTAATCAATCATTTAATTGAAGGATAATCCCTCAAATGGTACGTGATTTCTTCACCAATTTATTATATATCCACATATGTCTTCCTATAGTGAAAATATCATGATGAAGAGGAGTGATTTATCCACTATGGGTTATGATATAGAAAAAGTGTTTTTTGGATATTGTAATTTTGAAAATTTTAATAGAATTTGGTCTAATACTTATGGTCCTATTGTGGAATTAATAATTCCTCATCAATTTCATGATTTCGGTTTAGAAGACACTGACCAATAAGCTAGAGGTATGTTGTATGAATGTCAATTACAATAGTCAGGAATTAAAAATTCTTTTGATTAATTATGTAATTTTTCATTTCATGTTACTAAATTCAATATTTAATAAGGTTAATTTATTTACTAAAAAAATTATATAATTTTCAAATTTCCAGGATATTGGAAATACAGAATTGGTTTATATTGGAATTATAAAATTGGTCAATAAATCTGACTCTGGGATTTATTGAAAATTGAAATAAATGGTTTTGTTTTCTTATACTTTTAGGGTTATTAGAAATAATTATGTAATTTTAAAAATTGGTTTAATGATAAATTTTTAATTTTATTCAATGTGATTAAAATAATGAAACATGATTTCGGTGATAAATTGAAATGGTGTACCATATTGATAAATTATTATAATAAGTTTAATGATTATTTAATTTCATGATTTTGATATATGTAAAAAGTA
Source organism: Viscum album (assembly GCA_963277665.1). Lineage (NCBI taxonomy): Eukaryota > Viridiplantae > Streptophyta > Magnoliopsida > Santalales > Viscaceae > Viscum > Viscum album. Next base: position 412,743,163 of record OY728144.1, on the reverse strand, counting down.
TTTGATGAATTTAAAAATGAAGAATGGGACTTGGAATGATGATCCAAATACCCATAGGGTTCCCGAGTTGACATGTATGCCAAAATTCATTCATGTGATTAATATTGTATAGAGTAGGGATAGATGCTCCCATAACAAATGGTGAGCTAAATATGACTTTCTAGGGCCAATATTTTGTACTTTTACTAGAATTCCAAGTAGATGTGAATTGAAATTGTATGAAAATGAATTATGAAAGTCCATTATTTAATGATTTTTCATTTTTAATGGGATATTTTTAGGACCAAGCTGAAGGAAGTGATGGTTTGCATGGATTGTCTTTTTTGATCTTGAGAATGTTTTCAAAAAAGAATTACACCTTGAATTTCTAAGAATTCGGAAGCTGGAAGTTTGATGTTTTGGAACTGAGAATATTGAACATTCAGAACCTGATCTTTGAAGAATTCGGAATCTAGAATTTAGAGTCTGGAAATTGAGAGGTTCGGAACCGGGAAACTGCAAATTCTCGAAATCTGGCGGATATGAGATGTGAAGGCACTAATTGTGATGATTCTTTTCTGTTTTGTAACTCGAATTTGTCTGTATATGAATGTACTCATGATGTAAGAAAAATTTGGATCGAGAAGTCGTTTCGAGAACCAAAAGACGTTCCGAGAATTAGGAGGAGCTGTTCTGAGAACCTGGATTCGTACCGAGAATAGTAGAAGTCATATTGAGAACCAAATGTCGTTCTGAGAATCAGGAAGAGCCGTTCCGATAACCTGATGTCATACCGAGAATCGAAGAAGTCGTATTGAGAACCCAAAGAAGTTCTGAGAATCAGGAAGAGTTGTTCCGAGAACCAGAAGTCAATCCAAGAACACGAACATCGTACCGAGAACTTGAAGAGTCAAAATGAGAATTAAAAACATTCGGTAAAGATTAATAAAGTGGTGTCATGCCTAGGAAACAATAGAAAGCCATACCAAGAATTGATGAAGATTCATATCAGGAATTCAAATGGTTTCATGCCGATGAAGTGGTGAGGTGTCATACTGAGAATTGAAGTGATGCCGAAGACTCAAGAAGAATGGATATGATAAAGGGATGCTAAAGAATCAAGAAGGGTGGATCCGAGAATATGATGCTGAGAAGACAGATGAGTGAATCTGAGAATGTGATACCAAGAAACTTGTGTAACAAGGTCTGATACAGTAAATTCCAACGTTCTAAATCAATATAATTAAAAGAAGATCCGAGAAGATTCTAGAAGCATTGACAATGTCTTTATTACATTGAGATTTCAAGAGAAAATAAGATTTGGGTAAATCTAAGTTATCGGGGAAATATTTTGGTTTCTCGCCAAAGCACACATTGGAGAACCTATAAGTGGAGATCAGAGTACAAAGTAAATGTGTGATGTTGAAGTAGTGAGATAAGCTTTGATAATCTAGAGAGAGAAATAAGTTTTTGACTGACAGATTTTCATTTCAGTCTCAATAGAAATGAGAATTTGATACTGGTTTACATGTTATTGAGTTTCTCAGATTGAGAAAAATAGGAGTGATTAATTCGGAGTTGATATTCGGAATGGGGAATCAGTACTGGCTGTTACCTTATTGAGTTTGTCAGACTGAGGAAGACTCAGATTGAAGAATCATAGTGAAAGAGAAAATTCGGAGTGAAGAATTTAGAGTGGGGATTCAGAATGGGGAATTAGTACTAGTTGTCACCATATTGAGTTTCTCAGACTGAGGAAGACCCGGATTGAAGAATCGGAGTGAAGAAGAAAATTCAGACTGAAGAATTTTTAGTGTAGATTTGGAATGGGGAATCAGTACTGGCTGTCACTATATTGAGTTTCTCATACTGAGAAAGAATCGGATTGAAGAATCGAAGTGAAGAAGAAATTTCGGAGTGGAGATTCAGAATGGGAAGTTCATACTGTAATTGATATATCCCAAGTACAAGAGGTCATTGCCTTTCTTCTTGGTAAGGAAGTGAATATTTTTTCTGAACATTCATAAACATGTGTATTTGAAAAGAAAGTGCAGGTAACATAATTTATTAAAGAAAAGAGACTTTTCCCTATTGTGAAAAGAGGGCGCACATGCACTCAAGTGATTGTTTCACAGTTCTTGACGAGTGTAAGGGTATATCCTACTCGTTGTAATTCAGGAATTTTTTCTTAGTGGATTGTATAGTTCTGGATTGATTCCAACTATAACAAGGACGTAGCTATTATTATTGAAGAGTGAACCTTGTAAATTATTGTGTTCCTTTGGATGTGTGCTTATTTGTTTTTCAGCAGGGAAGTATATCTTTAACAGAAGACAAAGGTTGTTCTCTTTTTAAGGTAAATTAAAAGAAGTGAATGGGGTACCACTGAATCACCCCTATATCTTAGTGGTTCATTACTCTAACTGGGTTCTTACAAGTGGTATCAGAGCGAGGTTGCCTTTGTTTTCCTTGTGGATGGAGAATCTGACTTGTGTGAACAATAAATTAATTCTGGTATTTGATGGGAAGAACTATAACATATAGAAGGATAGAATTCTACTGTATCTCGTGACTATTAGTTTTGAAGTTATTGAAGCTGCAACAGTCGGGTTTCCCCTCATTGAAGAAAATGTTCCACTTACATCTGTGGACATGAAGTTTCATGAGAATGATGGAAGATCCAAGAATGCTATATTGTCTTCACTTTCAGAAATTGAATTCTTGAGAGTAAAATGAGTGGCCACAACCAAAGGTATATGGGAAAAACTGAAAAACACATAAGAATGCAATACAAAAGTCAAAAAGGAAAAACTTCAAATCTAGAGATTGAAGTATGAAGACTTCAAGATGGGATATCATGATTCAGTTGGGGATTTATTCACCAGGGTAAACGCTATTGTTAATACTATCAGATATCTGGGTGAAGAGATTAAATACTCTATTGTGGTGTAAAATATCTTGAGGATTCTTCCTGATAAATTCGATGTGAAGGTATCTTCATTAGAAGACAGAGATTCAGAGACTCTATCTCTTAATGATTTGCATAGCACTCTCATCACTTATAAGATGATATTGGAAAAGTATACGAAGACCAAGACAAATTTTGATAGAGTATTATTGTTCAATTCCATGAAGAAAGAAAATTCTAATAAGACCTTGATTGAAGATGATGGTGGTGACTCTGACTCTGAAGGCGATGTATGAAAAAATCTTAATGATATTTTATGCTTGTTTACAAAAAATGTTAAAAGAGGCACATGAAAATACAAGGGAGAACTTCCCTGGAAGTTTTTTGAATGTGGATTCATTGGCCACGTTGCGGCTAACTGTACTCAAAGGGGGAAATAAAAAGACATTGATGAAGAAGAAAGAAAACCATGAATGTTATGGAAGAAGAAGGGTGGAAACCGAAAGTCGGAGAAAGAAAAGATGTTATTCAAATCAAAGAGAAAAGGTTTTCTATCTGTAAATGAAGAAGATGAAGAATGTGATGTTAAATCCAAAAAATCAGTTGAGCATGGTGTGGAAAATACCATCATTGCAAAAGTGAATGATGTTGATTTTGAAGAAGAATCTCAGATAAAGAAGAATATTAGCATGAGATACATCTAAAAGAATAATTGAAGGAATATTTAAGGAAGATCAGAAGGAAAGGGAAGCTTAACAAAATTTTGGAATATGAATGTTTCTCATCATCCAATCAAGCCAATGATAAAGAAGAACTTGAGAAAGATCTTGAAGACTTGAAGAAGTCTCTTGAAGATGAGAAAAAGAAAAATGATCACATGAGAGTTAAGTTGAATGAAAAAGAAGAAGAATATGAACTCGTTAAAAATAATCTCTCAGAATTTGAATAAAAAAATGTTTTCAAAACTCAAATACTGATGTTGGTGAAGGCTCTCAACAAGCACATTCTGAGAAAATTCAACAGAAGAATAATGTGGTTGTTGTGAAGAAGAAATCTGAGAAAGTTACATATGTGGCCAAGACTAGAATTACTAGGAACTCTAAAGTTTCAAGGAAAACTAAGTCTAACACCGGTGAAAAACAAGAAATATCAGAGAAGGTAGAATTCCATAAGGGCAATCATGCTAACAAATGAATGGTTGGTGGGGATGAAGAAAGAGAAAAAAAAAATTATCAGAAAAAAGTCTTTAGAGGATGGTACTCCTTCTATGGGTATTGTTTGTATTGTGGTGGATTCGGGCATACAATGAATATGTGTTGGTTCAATCAACATTATTACCACCAGCCCACAAGTTATGAAATACATATATTGATGGGGAGTCAATCTCCTCAAAGGATGAAGAGTTATAAGGTTTTCTTGAAGAAAGTTGAGAAGAATAAAGTCAATACATAAAATAGGTTCCATCCTTTGGACACCATATGTGAATGGTGTGAAAAACATGGAAACCTTGAAAAAGGATGTCATTTGCTGTTACCAGATCAACAAAATCTTCTTAATTCTCAGAAGCCTAATGTGTAGAATGAAGTGAAAGAAGAAAAATCTCTTGTGGTTGAAACTGCTCTAAAATTTACCAAGGAAGAACGACCAGGGATAGTAGAGTGTGGGTGTTCATCAAATATGAAACGATACATGAAGTTTCTAAAGAATATGAAGAAGTTTAAAAAAGGCACAATGACATTTGGAAATGTGGAAACTTTAAAAATCAGAAGTGTTGGATCATCCATCATTGGGAAGGAAAAAATTAACGTCCATGAAAACTCTATATATTAATGGGCTGAAGAAATTTTTTTTGAGTGTATCAAAATTGTGTGATGAGGGTAACATAGTTGTCTTCAAGAAATAAGGATTTATTGTGACAAATGAAGAAGATGGGAAGATTGTTACATGAGGCCAACTAACCAAAGGAAATCAATTTCATGTTGGAAATTCACGAAACTATTGTTACATGATCCTAGTGGATGAAAATCAATTATGGCATAAAAGACTTGGACACAAGTGTTAGAGAAATATTATCAAGTTATCTCAAAGGGACAGTGTTCGAGATATTCCATATTTTCCAAGAAGAAGTGATTGGTGTTGCACAACCTGTCATAAAGGATTTATTACAAGTGTTGTTCATAAGAAGGTTGAAATTTTTTCAAAACAACCACATGAACTAATACATTCTGATATATGTGGGATGATGAGAAAACAATCAACAAATAGAGAAAAGTAGTTCATCACCTTCATTGCTGAATTTACTTGTATTACAGGTGTTCTGTTTATGAAGTACAAGTCAGACACCCTGAAAATGTTTAAAATCATCAGAAGGAAAGCTGAGAAAGAATGTGAGTACTCTGTAAAAAAAATTGAGAACAGATAATGTTGGTGATTATAGAGGTGAAAAATTTGAAGACTATCTTGAGAAGCATGGGATATAAAATGAATACAGTGCTCCATACACACATCAAAAAAATGTGGTTGCTGAACGAAAGAACTAAAGCTTGTGGAAATGGGAAGAACCATGTTACTTGAACATGGACATACTCATTACTTTTGGTGTCAAGCTACATGTACAAAATTTTATATTCAGAATCGATGTTTCTACATTCCCAAATAAAAAAAGACACTATATGAACTTTTCTATGGCATTACTCTATGTTTGAAGCATGCTAATGTTTTTGGGAGCCCATGCATCATAAAGAAGAAAGGTGGAAGTAGTGGAAAATTCAAGGAGAAAGGAGAAGACATAATTTTTCTTATTTATGATCAAGAAGGAAGAGTTTATAGATGATTTAACAAAGAAATAGGAAGAATGGTGGATACCATTGATATAAATGTAATTGAAAATCTGGGGAAAGATAAACATGTCAAGACAGACATGGAAGATAAGGAAGATGAAGTTGATGATACTGATAAGGATGCAATGAATTGTAATCCTAATCAAGATGATTAATCGGATTCATCCACATCATGTGATGAGGAAGGCACATGAAAAATTTATCCAAGGATGATGAAACAAGTGCACGATCAGAATATTATTGGTGATCAATGTCAAACCGTTCAAACAAGAAGAACAAGAAATTCTATATCACATACATCCTTGTATTCCAAAGTGGAACGAAATGATGTTAAAGAAGACTTTGAGCATCCGGAATAGGTTCAATCCATGAATTAAGAATTGGATCAGATTGAAAAGAATGAAACATGGGAACTCGTACCCAAGCCTAAAAATAAGAACATTATTGACACTAAATGGGTCTTCCGAAACAAGTTGAATGAATAAGGTGATGTTATTAGAAATAAATCATGATTGGTTTGCAATGGCTACTCTCATATTGAAGTAATTGACATTGAAGAAACTTTTGATCCGGTAGCCAAAATATAAACTATACGAATATTTCATGCTATTGTTGCACAACGAGGATACAAAATCATTCAAATGGACGTTAAATATTCCTTTCATTAATGGTGATCTCGAAGAAGAAGATTATATTGAACAACCATGCGGCTTTGTTGTTGGGAATAATTAAAGTTATGTTTGCAGGTTAAAGAAATCCTTGTATGGGATAAAGAAAGTTCCAAGAGCATGGTATTCCAAACTGGACACTTGCTTAAAGAAGATGTACTTCATGAAAGGAAGAGTTGAAAAAAATATGTACATCAAGGATAGCCAAGATCTTTCTCTCATTGTGATTGTCTATGTTGACGAAATAATTATTGATGGGAATGATGAAACAATCTATGAAAGATTTGCTGAAGAAATGAATAATGTCTTTGTGATGTCTGTGTTGGGTGAAATGAGATAATTTCTTGGGTTACAAATTTAGGAATTGAAAGAATTCATTTTTCTCTCCCAAGAAAATTATTCTAAAGAACTTCTTAATAAATTTGGGAAGGAAAACACCATACCTATATCAACTCTTATCTCAGGGGGAATGAAGCTACGGAAATATGTTGAAGGAAAAGAAGTTGATCAGAATGAATATTGAAATCTGATTGGATGTTTGTTATACCTAACTACATCAAGACCAGATATTGTTTTTGTTGTTACCTTATGTGCACAATTCTAGAGTTCTCTTAAATAATCACATCATGCTGCTGGAAAAAAAATTCTCACATACAGAAAAGGAACAACAGAATTCAGAATCAAGTATAGTGGCTCAAATAACATTGATTTGTTTGGATTTTTAGATGCAGATTGGGAATTAAATGTTGACGATAGAAGATCCATATCTGGTGGAGTGTTCTTTATAGTAAAAAGTTGTGTTCGCTGGCACTCAAATAAGAAAAATTCTGTGACACTTATTACGGAGAAATCTGAATATATTGTTGCCACCATTGCTACTACTCAACTTATCTAGATGAAGACACAGTTGGATGATTTGTTAGTTGAAGTGAAGCTTCCCTTGCTATTGGGCTATGATAATCAAAGCACAATTAATCTTACAAAGAATCCAGTACAACATTTTCGTTCAAAGCATATTGACATCAAATATCATTTCATCAAAGAGCATTTCGAAAACAATGAACTTAAACAGGAATATGTTTTATCTACTGAACAAGTTCCGCATATTTTCATGAAACCTCTGCCAATGGAATCATTCTCAAGATTGGGGTTGATCACGGGAGTCCAACCTCTTTCTCTTCAATGATACATTATGTTGTAACGTCCCCTCTATCTTCTTACCTTTGGATTGTTTTGTCAAGTGGGAGAAGTTCTTTGTATCATAAATCTATTATTCAAAGAGAGATTTGTGGGTATGCTGTTAACTCAGCATTGTCTGTTTATTTGAACTATTCTTACTATTTTTTGGAGTGGTTTTAGGAAAGAGAACGAAGTTGTTTATAGTAAGTATGAAGCTGAAGATGTCATTTTCACTACCTAGGATAGAATTTTTTTTCTTTCAATTAATCTTATTTCCTATGTGTTACCTCATGTAGGCTTAGAATTATTGATAATTAATCCATTGCTTAATGTTTCCATGTTTTGTGATTTATGAAAACATGGATGACAACAAAATCCAAAGGGGAAGATTTTTAGGACCAAGATGATGGAATAGATGGTTTGCATGGATTGTCTTTTGTTAATATTGAGGATGTTTTCATAAAGGATGAAACCTTGAATTTATAAGAATTCATAAACTGGAAGTTTGATGATTCGAAACGTGATGTTCGAAGAATTCAGAGTCTAGAATTCGTAGTCTTGAAATAGAGAAGTTTGGAATCGGGAAACTACAAATTCTCGAAAGCTGGCTGAGAGGAGATGTGAAGGCACTAATTGTGAAAATGCTTTTCTGTTTTGTAAATCAAATTTGTGAGTATATTCATGTACTCACGAAGCATGAAAAAGTTGGATCGAGAAGTCAATTAGAGAACCAAAAGCCATTTCGAGAATCATGAAGAGCCGTTTTGAGGACCTGAAGTCGTACCGTGAATCGAAGAAGTCGTATCGAGAACCAAAAGCCGTTACGAGAATCAGGAAGAGTCGTTCTATGAACCTCAATTCGTAGCGAGAATATAAGAAGTTGTATTGAGAACAAAAAGTCATTCCGAGAATCAGTAAGAGCCGTTCCAAGAACCAGAACTCATACTGAGAACAAGAACGTCATACTTAGAACTGGTGAAGTCGTACCGTGATCCAGAAGAGTCATACTGAGAATTAAAAATCTTCTTTATCGATGACTAAAGTGGTTTCATACTGAGGATGAAATGAAAATCCATACCGAGAAGTGATGAAGAGTCATTCCGAGAATTGAAATTGTGTTATGCCGAAGAAGAGGTGAGGAGTCATACCAAGAATTGAAGTGATGTCGAAGACTCAAGAAGGATGGATCCAAGAATGTGATGCTGAAGAATCAGGAAAGGTGATTCCTAGAATATGATGCCGAGAAGTCATATTAGTGAATCTGAGAATGTGATACCACAAAACATGTGTAACAAGGTCAGATCTGGAAAAGGCCAAATTTCTAAATCAAGGGATGTGGAATAAGATTAGAGAAGATTCAAGAAGCATTGAAAAGGTCATAATTACTCTGAGATTTCAAGACAAATTAAGATTTGGGTGAATCTAAGTGATCGGGAAAATATTATTTTTTCTCACCTAAGCACATGTTGCAGCAGATGTAACAGGAGATCAGAGTACGATGTAAATGTGTGATGGTGAAGTAGTGAGAGAAGATCTGATAATCTAGATAGCTAATGAAGTGTTTTACCGAAAAAGATTCATTGCAGTCTCAATTGAAACGAGAATTTGATACTGGTTGACACTGTATTGAGTTTCTCGGATTGAGAAAATTCGGAGTGACAAATTTGGAGTAGAGATGAATAATTGGGAATCAGCAATGGTTGTCACCGTATTGAGTTTCTCAGACTGAGGAAGACTCAGAATGAAGATTCGGAGTGATGAAGAAAATTCGGAGTGAAGAATTCGGAGTGGAGATTCGGAATAGGGAATCAGTACTGGCTGTCACCGTATTGAGTTTCTCAGACTGAGGAAGACACAGATTAATGAATCAGAGTTGTGATGACCCAGACTCTCTTGGTCCTTTCCATTGCCAAAAATCCGTATCCTAAAGGTGTAGCGTCTCGGTGCGACTGATCGGTGAGATAGATGGGTGCGACCGATCAGTGATACCGATCGGTGAGACCGATCGGCCTGACTGATCGGCGTCACCTGACTTTTTCGGGGGTTTTTTCCAGTAATGTGTGCAAATTGAGTTTTAAACCCTTATTTAACCCCCCTTTAAGATTTTTTAAAGCCCATTAATTCCCATAAATGTTATAATTAAATATTTAATAAATTAACCTGTTGTGTGCATCATTTTAAACCACCCGACCCCATTAATAACGTGTGGGGCCGCGTGGTCAACCCATGGCCCCCGCTCCCTAAGCAGTTTGGCGTTCTTATCTCAACCGTCCGCGGCTCTGATAATCTAAGGGTTAGACGTGATTTCTTCTTTTCTCGATCACCCTCTTCTAAGAGTACCCTTCGTCCAGACGAGTATCTTTTCATTCATACGAGCCTCATAGATATGCGTGAAGCTCCGCGTCGGGCCTAAGCATTGATAGACGAGGTGATTTGCGTTCAGGCGAACCACATTGCTATCCGTGATGTTCCACCCCTGGCCTTCACATAGATCGTTGATCAACAAGTAGGGAATTTCTTAGTCTCTCGCTTTTGTGTATCATGTGGGGTGGGTGTGATTTTGATTCTGTAGAATTGGTAAAACCAGACCTAAATAAAGATAATGAACTGATTATATAAAGAAAGAAGGGGGGGGTTGTGATCGTTGATGTTGTTTTATGTTATGATCAACTTTCGGAATTCTGCGGGATTGTGCCTACTGAAAATTATGGTCGTTGGTGGTCTTTCTCTGTGCACTAATGAACCCCTGGGGATTTTTAAATGACTTTTTTGTGGTTGTGAACTCCTACTCTAAAAAGGGCAATTGGTTGGTAATGTACACCTGACTAAATAAATTGAAAGCACCAGGATCAACCCTTCTGTGATATCCCTAGTTAAAGCACCCGAAATTAAATCATGGAGTGTGCTAAATCTTATAAATCTTAAAATTCCGGCACGGCCCTACTTTTTGTTGGTGGTATTGGTTTGGTTGTTTTCTTTTATGGGCCTATTGCTGGAGATGTGGGAGGGGATAGGATCCCTTATTGATATGGATTCCATGGTTGTGAGTTTTAAGACCGGGTGGTTACCATTTTTTATATCACGAATTTGGGTGGGATCCTATGTTGATGACATCCCATTTTGGGGGACACTGGGTAGTGTCTCGAGGGTTTATTTGGTTCCAGTACTTCGAGGGATCTCACATATCACCTTGTTGTTGTAACATTACAAGAGAACCAGGTGTGAATTTTTAAATTGATGTTTGGGTAGATTCTTTCCTTGGTTATGATTATGGTGTTAGTTGCCCATGTAGGTGCATGAACTTATTTAAAAATTATTACTGAACATGAAAACAAGAATGGGACAAATGAGTTTTTTTTGGCGAGAGTCATGACTCGGACTTGAGTGTTGTTTTGATCTGTAGGCTATCTGAAGAAAACACTAACTTTGGGTGAGTGATTGTTACCTATTTTTATACTTGTAGTTTTGTGTTTCTTATTCGAGCCACACCCAAGTTGATCACTTAATGTCGTATACCCCCATTTCATGGGGGAGGGTGTTTTTTCCAATACTATTATTAGTGGCTGGTTATTAGCTCTTTTTCTGCTCCCTTTCCCAGATAGTCCATGTATCTTCGGGCAGGCTGTGATGGCATGAGGTCCATTATTAGACAATGAATCATCAGGCAGGGTAGTGTAGTGTTTGTCCCTGGTGTGTGCGGGAAGGTGGTTTCCCAAGTGTCTTTGGGATGAGGCCCAGGTGTCTTCGGGCATGGAAGTGGATCTTCTAGACCAGGTGTCTTCGGGTGTGGTGGTGGTTGTTCTGGACAAGGTGTTTGCAGGCGTGGTTACGTGTGACAGTTGTGGCCCAGGTGTTTGCGGACGGGATTCAGCAGTGGGACTATGTGCGGTTATGGCCAAGGTCTGTGCTGGAGGGTGTGGCAGTGGGACTACAATGAGAATGGCAGGATTGGTTCAATGCGTAGGATGTCTCAATAAGCAGAGGGAAAGTGGAGCGGGGTACCCAAACATCGATGTGCTCTTATATATCTTACTTGGTTTGCGTTACTTGTTGAGTGTAGTCGGTAAGTGGGATGGGTGAACTCCTCCATAGTAACGGTTGTGTGCTTCTCACGAGACATTAGTATGTTCCCCCACTTGTGCACGAGAGTCTTTGGTTTTCCCTACCGAGTGTTCTTGTATGATCTCCCTACGTATATAAAACGGCTTTCAGGTTTCTAGGAGGATTTCAGGGATCGTGCAAGACCATACTAGCTTGAACCTTTGGGCAGTTGTAGTTGTTGTTTTATTTTCTTTGGTACTAACCCCTATAGTCAATTTTTAACATTGTGGCTTTTACTTTTGGAACATGCATGTGGGAATGGTTTACTTTTCACTTTAATTTTCTTTTACATTTGGTGTTGTTGGGTTTCATCATCTTATCTCCCGATCCTATAAAAAATGGGCAATTCCTTCCACTTGTGTGTAATATCCATACCATGGGTGCTAGTCGCCACTCTGGGAATAATAGAAGGCGGGTTTCAGGGGTCATTATCTCTCCTTCAACTTAAAGAAGGAAGGGATTGGAAACCTGCTGAACCTTCCCTCCTTTTGGTGAAGGCGGTTCGTGACAGAATGGTATCAGAGGCAGAGGATGAGAGATAAGACGGAGTCCAGAGTTAGTCATAGTGAGGATTGCATGGGATGGTAGGGAAATAGTGTTGGGTGACCTTGATTTGTGAATTAGGCCAGGGAAGACCGGCTAGGACACTGGATTTTAGGGGTCCCCGTGATCCGATGCAAGGACTTTGGACCTACCGAACGACCAATTGAGGCCACACTGATTGCTGGGTAGAGACCAGAGCAAAGTTACATGCATCAAAATGACTTGTGTTCTTGTGAATATGTGATGTATTAATAATTAAGAATAAATGAAAAGTTTATGAAATTTTAAGAACAATATTCTGCCCTACTTGGGCTTTGGCATTCGTTTTTTACCTTGCAGTTATGGCACCTGGAAGACGACCATGTGTGGTACAGGCGATCGGGGACACGAAGACTACTTTGGCAGATTGTCAGAGAGATGATCGAGAGGAAGAGGACGACCAGTGGCAGAAGACTATTCGGGTCTTCTAGCGACAGACCCTCGAGAAGTTTGAGGGCAGCACCTCTGACATGAAGACGGAAGGCTGGATGGAACAGCTAGTGATAGATTTCGGCCTGATTCGGGCCCCGAATGAGTACTGGGTTCCTCTGGCCGTCAGCAAGATGCGGGGATCGGCGCGTCAGTGGTGGACACTTTACCTAGTGGAGAGGAGATAGGATGAGGTATCATGGGCTGATTTCGAGAGGGAGGTCCGGGCGGAATTCCTCTCCTCGACGATGAAGGCGGAAAAGAGACAGGAGGTACTCTCCCTCCAGTAGGGGAGTATGATAGTGAGGGAGCTGTGAATCAAGTTAAAGGACCTCCTCCATATTTCTCCAGACCTCTTTCTCGATTAGGATTCACGGGCAAGACATTTGGAGGAGGTGCTCCGACCCACCCTCCAGTATGTTGTTACCCCTTTACCCTGCAGACGTACTTGGAGGTCCAAAAGAAGGCCGAAGTGGTGGAGGGGATGCAAACTCTAGGAGGTGTGTCAGGAGAGGGGATCAAGCTGGGACCATTGAAGGGGAAGGCCATCAGCACCATGCCTCCTGCATCAGGACCCTCCATGATCCGACCCGCAGGGAGCAGGCTGCAGAAGTTTCAGTTTCGATTTCCTGGTCCTCGCCCTTTTCCGTTGGGCCTGAGACCATGATGCTTCATCTGTGGTAACCATTGACATCTCCCGAGTCAGTGCCCAGACCGGGTATAGTACGGTGGTGGAGGACAGCCCCAACACCTGCCCTAGTAGCAGCTTCCAGCCAGGCCTTTCCAGCAACAGCAGCAGGGACAGGGAGCTCCCGCTACTCTGAGAACAGACATAAGAGGAGGGGGCCGACCTCAGAGCTCTCCTCAAGGACCTCGACTAGGCCATGGTCGGGGAGGTGTCCAACAGCCAAGGGGAAGAGGAGCTGGTCATGGAAAAATACACACCATGGAGGCAGCAGTTCCTGTAGGTCCAGAGGTTGATCGTGGTACGATCAGTTTTTTTATTACTCTTGCTTATTTCTTGTTGGATACCGGAGCTTCTCACTCCTTTGTTGAACCCAGTCTAGCCCATGCCATGGGCCAAGATTCCAATAGACTTCCAATTCCCCTAGTGTTGAGCACACCAGTCGGAGGTCAGACTGACTTGTTTTCTATTTTTCGGGGATGCATACTGATGATAGGGCCACATTAGCCGGTTGAGGATCATCTTCTGCTACAGATATAGCCATATGATTTCATCCTAGGCATCGACTGGAATTTTTCTGTGTGTTCCATCATCGACTGTTTCCAAGGAAGTGTTGTGTTCCTTGACCTGGGAGGCTGGCGTGTTACCTTCACCGGCAAGTGGAGAAGTCAGATGGAAAGCAGGCGAGAGGAGCCCCTCCTCTCCTTGTTGGCCGAGCTGTCAGTGGAATCAGAAGATGCTAAGATGGTGGAGGTTCCAGAGGTTGTCTGTGAGTTTATGGATGTCTTTCCTGAGGAGGTAACGACTCTACCCCATCAACGGGATATCGAGTTCGGGATAGACCTGCAGCCCGACACTCGTCTTATCTCGATGGCTCCTTACCAGATGGCACCTTCAGAGATACATGAGTTGTGGATCCATATTGATGATCTAATGAAGAGGGGTTATGTTCGATCGAGTGTGTCACTGTGGGGTGCTCTAGTCTTGTTCGCAAAGAAGGAATATGGTGGTATTATGTTGTCCGTAGACTACTAGAGGCTGAATCAGGTGACGATCAAGAATCGCTACCCTCATCCGAGGATAGACGATATTTTTAACCAGTAGAAAGGGGAAGGATGGTTCTCGAAGATCAACCTATAGTCTGGGTACCACCAGCTGAGAGTGAAAGAGGGAGACATCCCAAAGATGACTTTCAGGTGAAGATATGGACACTTTGAGTTCGTAGTCATTCCCATCAGTGTTACAAACGCCCTGATAGTGTTCATGTGGCTTATGAACTACATCTTTCAGGAGTACCTAGATCGATTCATAGTTGTTTTCATCGACGACATCCTATTCTACTGAAGATCAGAGGAGGACTATGCAGAGCACCTGAGGACGGTTCTGGAGGTCCTCCGACATCATCACCTCTATGGGAAGTTGTCGAAATGAAAGTTCTAGAAACAAGATGTGCACTTCCATGGGCACATGGTGTCCGAGCAGGGGGTAGTAGTGGACTCATTAAAGGTGGAGGCAGTTGTTTCTTGGGCAACACCCTAGAACATAGAAGAGGTTTGTAGTTTCCTCGGGCTGGCAGGTTACTACAAGAGGTTCGTACCAAACTTCTCTCGAGTTGCAGCCACTTTGACAGCCTTGACAAAGAAGGATCAGGTTTTTGTGTGGAGTGGGTAGTGCAAGCCAGCCTTCAGCTATCTAAAGGAAATGTTGGTTAGTTCCCTAGTTCTAAGGCTGCCAGAAGAAGGGGTAGTGTACGAAGTGTTCTGTGATGCATCAGGGCAAGGCATGGGATGTGTGTTGATGCAGCGACAAGGGGTGATCTCTAATGGGTCTAGGAAGCTACGCCCTCATGAGAGTAATTATGCCACCCATGACCTGGAGATTGCAGTGGTCATTTTTTCTATGAAGTTATGGCAGCATTACCTCATCGGAGAACGCTTTGTGGTCTTCACAGATCACAAAATTTTGAGGTATATCTTCTCCCAGCAGGACCTAAACATGCGGCACTGGAGATGGGTTGAGTTCCTCAAGGATGACGTCTTCAAGATCTCTTTTACTGAGGGAATGTGAAATGAAGTGGCCGATTACATGAGTAGGAGGAAGCAGAAGGATGTGATTTGAGAGTCGGCAGACACATGGAAGGTGATGGAGGATTTGGCCACCCTACACCTAGATGTGAGGATGGATGATGGTAGAGGTTGCCTATACCAGATTTTTGTACAGTCATCTATGTTGCATCAAGTGGAGGATTCCCAGTGGGGAGACCCAGAGTGTGAAGTGATGCGTGACTGAGTTGACTAGGGCAATGCTCCGGAAGGATGGATAGTGGATGGTCAGAACCGGATACATTTCCAGGGAAGGTTTTTTGTTCCAAGAGTGATGTGTGGCATGGTTCTCAGTGAGTTCCACAAATCACCCCTGGCAGTACACCCATGAGTTTCCATGATGTAACAGGAACTAAAGAGATTGTTTTGGTGGCCCAGAGTGAAGCGAGCTGTGGCAGAGTTTGTGGCCATGTTCTTAGTGTGTCAGCAAGTGAATGTTGAACACCGAGTTCCAGGCGGCCTATTGCAGTCTCTAGATGTCCCTGAGTGGATGTGGGATGACATCTCGATGGATTTCGTCACGGGACAACCCATGGTCCAAGTGTCATACGACGCCATCTAGGTGGTAGTGGACCGGTTGATGAAATCGGCCCACTTTCTGGCGATCAGGGAGTCGAGTACTGTGGATGCTTTGGCACGAAAGTACATGGATGAGGTGGTGTGGTTGCATGGAGTTCCGAGGTCTATAGTCTCGGATAGTGATGCATGGTTTACCTCACGGGTCTGGAAAGTATTACAGCATGGTTTTGGCACACAGTTATGCCTTAGCACAAATTTCCATCCCCAGACAGATGGACAAACAGAGCTCACCATCCAGACCATGGAGGATATGCTACGTGCATGTGTTCTGGACTCATGAGGATCATGGGTGTGACACTTGCCCCTAGTAGAGTTCGCCTACAAGAATAGCTATCACTCTGCCATCAGTATGGCCCCATTTGAAGCCTTGTACAGGAGGCCATGTTGTTCACCTGTGTGTTGGGCCGAAGTAGGAGAGGGAGGCATACTTTCCCCGGAGGTGGTGCAGAGCACAATATAGAAGGTTCAGATCATACGGGAAAGGATGAAGGCGGCCCAGGACTGGAAGAAGTTGTATGCTAATACCAGGAGGAGGCCCTTGGAATTTGAGGTTGTAGAACACATGTTCTTAAGGGTCTCCCCTCGGCGCGGACAACATAGGTTCGGCAAGGGTAGTAAGCTTTCTCCCAGGTTCATCAGGCCCTTCGAAGTGTTACGGCAGGTCGGTGAAGTGGCCTATCATCTAGCGTTACCACCGTCGCTACTGAGGATACATGATGTCTTCCACATGTCCCAACTCCGTCAGTATCTGCACGACGATTCACACGTCCTCGGCTGGGTAGATCTGGACATCGAGGACGATGTGTCTTTTGTAGATAGACCAGTGACGATCGAGGAACGCAATAAAAATGTGCTTCATGGGAGAACCATTCCCTTGGTTCGTGTGTTGTGGAGACATGGTAGGCTTGAGGAGAGTACGTGGGAGAGGGAAGTACATATGTGTGACCAGTACCCAGATTTTTTCGAGTTTTCTTCTGTTTGTTATAGCTTTTGTGGTAGAACTTTTTACCTTGTTGTCTATGAAATTCTAGTTTAATTTTCCTCTAAATATGTGTGAAAAGTCCAGGCTATGAGGGAGGAGAGAAACCGACCCCTAATCAAGACGCATTAAGGTGGATGTAATTAAACCCTTGTGGGCGAGTCTGTGCTGCCCAAAGCGGATAATATATTGACATGGGGAAGAAGACTCCCCAACCCCCACATGCTTGGGCAGTTTGACATGATATGTTTCTTGGTTCGTGACATGTAAGTGTTCATAATTAACAATGAGGATCACTCTTGAGTGGTATCTTTCGAGGTGGTTGTTTGGACCCCCTCTTTCCTTCTAGGTTGTTTAAATTCTCGATGGAGAGAATAGTTTGAGAGGTATTTGATGTGATGAACCAGACTCTCTTTATCCTTTCCTTTGCCAAGAATCCAGATCCTAAAGTGGTAGCGTCTCTGCGCGATCGATCAGTGGGACCGTACGGCACGACCGATCGGGGGGACCGCTCGGCGCGCCCGATCGGCACGATTGATCTGTTCCACCTGACTTTGTCGGGGGTTTTTTCCAATGACGTGCGCAAATTTAGTTTAAACCCTTATTTAACCACCCTTTAATATTTTTTTAAATCCCGGTAACACCCATAAATGATATAATTAAATATTTAATAAATTAACCTGGTGTGTGCAACGGTTTATACCACCCGACCCCTTTATTAACGTGTGGGCCTCATGGTCAACCCACGACCCCCACTCCTTATGCGGTTTGGCGTTCTAATATCCACCGTCCACGGTTTTGATAAACTAAGGGTTAGACTTGGTTTCTTCTTTTCTCAATCACCCTCTCCTAAGAGTACCCTTCGTCCAGACCAGCAACTTTTCATTCAGGTGAGCCACATCACTTTGCGTGAAGCTCCGCGCTCGGCATAAGCGTTGATAGACGAGGTGATTTTCATTCAAGCGAACCGCATCGCTATCTGTGAATTCCCTCCCCCAGCCTTAGCGTCTATCATTGATCAACAAGCAGGGAATTTCTTAGTCTATCTCTTTTGTGCATCATGTGGTGTAGGAGTGCTTTTGATTCTTTAGAATTCGTTAAACCAGACCTAAATAAAGATAATGAACTGATTATATGAAGAAAGAAGGGTGGTGGGCTGTGATCGTTGATGTTGTTTTATGTTATGATCATCTTTCTGAATTGTGTGGGATTATACCTACTGAAAATCATGGCGGTTGGTGGTCTTTTTCTGTGCACTAATGAACCCCTGGGGATGTTTTAAATGACTTGTTTGTGGTTGTGAACTCCTGCAGTAAAAAGGGAAATTGGTTTATCACATACACCCTACTAAATAAATTGAAAGCACCAGGATCAACCCTTCTGTGATAACCCCTGGTTAAAGCACAAAAAATTGAAATCATGGAGTGTGTTAAATCATATAAATCTAAAAATACCGGAATGGCCCTGCTTTTTGTTGGTGGTAGTGGTTTGGTTTTTTTCTTTTATGGGCCGATTGCTGTAGATGTGGGAGGGAATGGGATCCCTTGTTGATATGTATTTAGTGGTTGAGAATTTATAAGACCGGGTGGTTACCATGTTTATATCACAAATTGGGGTGGGATCCTCTGTTGCTGAGAATACATTTTGGGGGACACGAGGTAGTGTCTTGAGGGATTCTTTGGTTCCTGTACTTCAAGGGATCTCACTTGTCCCCTTGTTGTTGTAACATTATAAGAGAACTGGGTTTGAATGTTCAAATTGACATTTGGATGGATTCTTTCCTTGGTTATTCTTATGGGGTTTGTTCCCCAACTAGGTGCATGGACTTATTTAAACATTATTACTGATCATGAAAACATGAATGGGACAAATGAGTTTTGTTGGCGAGAGTCGTGACTCAGACTTGAGTGTTGTTGTGATATGTAGGGTGTCTGAAGAAAATCCTATCTTTTGGTGAGTGCTTGTTACCTATGTATATACATGTAGTTTTGTGTTTCTTATGCATACCCCACACAATTTGAGCACATAGTTCCGAACACCCCCATTTCATTGGGGAAGGTGTTTTTCCCAACGCTATTATTAGTGGGTGGTTATTAGCTCCCTTTTTACTCCCATTCCCGGAAAGCCCAAATATCTGCGGGCAGGCTGTGATGGCCCGAGGTCCATTATTAGCCCAAGAAACATCGGGCATGGTAGTGTGGTGGTCGGCCCCGGTGTGTGTAGGCAGGTGGTTTCCCAAATGTCTTCGGGATGAGGTCCAGGTGTCTTCAGGCGTGGTAGTGGATCTTCAAGACTAGGTGTCTTCGGGCGTGGGGGTGGTTATTCTGTCCTAGGTATTTGTAGGCGTGGTTACGTGTGACAGTTGTGGACCAGGTGTTTGTGGGCAGGATTCAGCAGTGGGACTGCGTGCGGTTGTGGACCAGGTGTTTGCGGGCGGGATTCGGCAGTGGGACTGCGTGCGGTTGTGGACCAGGTGTTTGTGGGCGGGATTCAGCAGTGGGACTTCATGCGGTTATGGCCCAGGTGTGTGCGGGCAGGTGTGGAAGTGGGACTGCGGTGAGAATGGTGGGATTGGTTTGATGTGTATGATGTCTTAATAATCAAAGGGAATGTGGCGCGGGGTACCCAAACATCGATGTTCTCTTATATATATTACTTTGTTTGCGTTACTTGGTGAGTGTAGCCCGTGAGTGTGATGGGTGAACTCCTTCATAGTAATGGTTGTATACTTCTCATGGGACTTTTGTACGTTCCCCCACTTTTTCATGAGAGTCTTTGGTTTTCCCTACTGAGTGTACTTGTATGCTCACCCTATGTATATAAAACTACTTTCAGGTTTCCAGGAGGATTTCAGAGAACTCACAGGACCATACTAGCTCCGACCATTGGGCAGTTGTAGTTGTTGTTTTTCATTATTTGGTACTTATCCTTGTAGTCACTTTTTTACATTGTGGCTTTTACTTTTGGAACATTCATGTGGGAATGGTTTACTTTTGGATTTACTTTTCTTTTAATTTTAGTGTTGTTGAGTTTCATCATCTTATCTCTCGATCCTATAAAACAAAAAGGTTAATGCCTTCCACTTGTGTGTAATTTCCATACCATTGGTGTTAGTCGCCATTCCAGGGCCTATAGAAGGCGGGTTTCGGGGTTCATTATCTCTCCTTCTATATAAAGAAAGAAGGTCTAGGAAACCTGCTGATCCTTCCATCCTTTTGGTGAATCCAGGTCGTGATAGGAGTGAAGATGAAAATTAGGAGTGAAGAATTCGGAGTGGAGATTCACAATGGGGAATCAGTACAGGATGTCACCGTATTGAGTTTCTTAGACTGAGGAAGACTCGGATTGAATAATTAGAGTGAAGAAGAAATTTTGGAGTGAAGAATTTTGATTGGAGATCAATAATGGGAAGTTCATATTGTAATTAATCTATCACAAGTCCAAGAAGTCCTTTCCTTTGTTCTGGGTAAGGAAGTGAAGATTTTTACTGAACTTTCTAACACTTGGGTATTTAAATGGATGTGTATGTAACATAAGTTGTTATAAGAAACGATACTTTTCCCTATTGTTCTAAGAGGATGCACACGAACTGGAGTGACTATTTCACAGTGCTTCACGAGTGTAAGGGTATATCCTACTCATTGTAATTCAAGGATTGTTTTATTATTGGATTGTATGGTGCTGGAATGTTTCCAATCACACCAAGGACGTACCTATTCTTGTTGAATAGTGAACCTTGTAAATAGCTGTGTTTTTTTGGATGTGTGATTGTTTGTTTCTCAGTAGGGAAGTATACCTTTAACAAGAGACAAAGTTTGTTCACCTTTTAAGGGAACCTAAAAGAAAAGAAATGGGTACCACTGATTCACCCCCCCTCTTAGTGGTTCATTACTCCAACTGGGTACTTATAGATATGATTAAGACTCCAAAATTGGACAAAGTATGTATTGATTTTTTTGGAGTTAGTATGAACCTATTCTATTTATGTGGTTGTTTAAAAAATAATGAAATGTGATAACTTTATTCATAGTTTTTTTTATAAATTATTATTTATCAAAGTGAATAATGTTTTATGGATTGGATAATTTTTAGGCAACTAATTATAGTCGATTTGTTATGTTGTTATGATTTTTATTTTTTATTGTCATATTGTTATAGGTAATTTGTTTTTTTTGCTACACAGATAAATAAATTATATTCTACACATGATACATCTATTTCACCATATTTTCTAGTCAGAATCCTCTATCGTATGTGGAGGAACTACTATGGTCATTTAACCAACAGGCTTCGGGCTCCAATATATAGCTCCCCATATAAGGAATTAAATTTTGATTTATATAAAAATATTTTTTAATGGTAATTTTTTAAAATAAATATTCAATATTATATAATCCGAAACCTATGAGACAAAAAACAAGAATAAAAGAAGTGTAAAACAATAGAAATAAAAAAATCTAACAAATCCCAGTGAGAAGTTTTATTATAATTTTTCAAAATCAACATCCAAATAAATTTATATAAAAAAATTCACCCAATATATAGTATATTGAATATAAATAAATGGATGTTGTATCATATTTTTTAATATATTTGAATAAAATCATCAAATAACTAAAATAAATTGTACAAAAATTAATGAAAATCGATTAAATTGTGAATATTACAGTGAAATCTATATTTGAAAAATATATTAGGGTTCCGATCATGATTTCTCATAGGTGACTCATAGAAAATAATATTCAGATTCAAATTTTCATTATTGATTTTCAAACTACCTTTATAAAACACTGTTTTGGAAGATGAACAAATATATTGTAAATACTAGGAAATCATTGATACAAATGATATTGACCATAGTATTCACATAATAGTTTTTTCTATGTTACATTATTTTAATATAGATCCTTGTTGGAAATAATCCATAACATATTTCAATATGATATATTAATTACCAAAACCAAAGTAAAATAATAACATTATGATTAAAAACCCATAATAACAAAAAATAGTTACTTATTTATTATTTTTTATAATTTTCATCAAACAAAGAAAAATAAATACCACTACTAATATATTAATAATTTTGTTGAAAAAATATTCCTAGCAACCATTTTCAACTAAAATAAATATTTTTTAATAATTAATAATATTATAATTAATAGTTGTTAATATTTATATTTTTTTAAATGTCATGGGAGGTCAAAAAACCAACACGTGAACTACATGTTTTTGAATCATTTAGATTCAAATTCACTTATGACTTCTGGGATATAATATCTTACATACATTGAAATGTATTAAATGACAAAAAAATAGTAAATATATATCTATACATATTGTGTAACAAGATGGTGGAGATTCCATATTTTAAATTTAAATAATTTAGTTTTTATAAAATATCATTAATTATGATATATAAATTGATAATTTAAATTTTATTACATACAAAAAAACATTCGTGTAGGTACAATGACTTGATCTCAATATATAATAAACATGAATTTTTTTAGAAAAATATATTTAATAATATCTTCAACATATATTTTTATAGAATGAAAATGTATAACAATTAAATAATATTTGGAAAGGTCTGATTACGTTGTTTCCACATTAGCTTCGAAAGGAATATTGTATGGTATCCAAATAGAGAATTTCCCATCCCTCTATAGTGATTACATTGTTATCAAATAACCCATTATAATGTAAGTGTGATAACATATTGTATATAAATATCAATTTATATATAAATAAATAATTGTAAGAAACTCATGACGCATATGTCTGATGATTACAATGATTATATTTCCGAACTGAAAAAATAGGCAATACACATTCCATAATTGAATGCATCGTTAATAGGTAGGTACTCTACATGAGTTGGATCAATAATATAATATAAGGATTTTCTTACCAAACCTGAAAATATTACATATAAAGCTACATTATCCTCAAAATGATAACAAATTTCACATGATTCATCACAATCATGGGGCACTCTAACTTGCCACTCATAATACATTGTTGGGTCTTAATGATGAAGTAGACGATCTGGGTAGGATGAATGTATTGTATAAATTATTATTTTCATCTAAACAAAGATAGAATACTTAATTCTCATTATCCAATACTATATCAACATGTTTTTGTTTTTTTATCCAAACTTAAGATAATATATTTCTCTGTGTTATTCTTCCCTAATTTATGTCTCATTAGGGAAACAAATTTATTCTTTTTTTAATATGATACTCACTTTTTACCCTATGATACGACTATAGTTTTCCATATAAACCATAGTAATGGAAAAAATATCCTTCATATGCTAACATATAATGATCTCATGTGTCTTTCTCTCCCAAATTAAATCTCGATTTGATATATTAAAATGTACTATTTGTTAGATAGATTTACTAAATAGTAAAATATTGAAAAGTAATAATTATCTAGAAAAATATTATGAGATACTTCCTTTTTTGGGTTTCTAATATGACATAACATTTTTGAAATTCTCTCAATTTTTTTTCATTATGATGTAGAGGATATAGAGGTTCTAGTGGAACCTAATCACGATCATTACAAGATTTAGCTCTTAATTGAATATTTTTTTCAATAATATTTTTGTCCTCTTTGGAATGAGTTCATCATGGTGAAAATATATGAGCGTATAAAATCTGAGGCTAATTCACATTATTTATTTTCTTATAGGACTTCTACAAAATATTATTAATTCATAATTTCATGGATATTAAATGAATAATAATTTTACAAATAAAAATCAATACCATAATATATTTATTCTATTAGCTAGATAATAACATTTATCACGTATCACAATATATAAACTCTAAAATAATGATTGGATACTAATCCTTTCTCTCTCAAAAATATAATTTGAAGTCAAACATTAATTAAAATCTATATCTCTTTTTTCCACACAGAATTACATATAATTTAATAATAATTTTCTCTTATATGTTAAATTTTATTTGTAATTGAATATATAAAATAATAAGAAATGTATAAAAACTAAACCAATGTGATACTACATAAATAAAATTAGAACAATTAAAATTTGGGGAACTCCAAAAAGTTTTTTCACTGACTGGTAAATGATCAACCAATGAGGGATTAAAATAAATATCTGTAATAAAATATTTACTACATGGATCATCCAAAAATTTCAATTCATTTGATCATGTTCAAAATTCATTCTCATCCACATTTTTATCACCTTTTTCTCTCCATGTGTTAATGCATGATTTAGTAAATTTTTAATCCCCCACAAAACATATTTAGGTATTATGTGGTCTTTAGAATCATAAGTAATAGAAATCATTTTAAAAAATGTACGACTAATTTAATTAAATAATTATATATATTAACATTTATTTTTAAAAATGTGATATTGTGTCTACCTTGGATCCCCATCCATAGTGTTTATCATTTCGAAATATATTTTCCATATTAAAGAATAATGTGTACTTTTATTTGATTAATATTATATCAATGTAAATGATAAAAATATTTTTATTTATAAGGGATAAAAATAAAAATTTATATCGAAAAAATTTATAAAAATTAATTTCATCGATATATATCATATGATAATAATAATTTAAAAAACATTTATTAATAAAAATAGTCACCACAAAATTATATCCCATAAAAAACAATTCATAAGAAAACTATATCATTAAACAAATTAAATAAAAAATAGTAATATATATTACAACTTATAAAAACATGATATTTGATTAATGATATTTATAACTAAAAGTTATTTAAATTATCAAAAATAAAATAAAAAAATTTGATGTACTCACTCAAAGGAAGTGTCAACAAGTGGATTGTTGAAATATTTATGAGAAAAAGATATCCATATAGAGATGTTGATAAATTAAATATGAAAAAAATTTAAAAAAATAGTAATATCATCAAATCATAATTATGGGAAAATATTAAAAAATTAAAAAAAAATCATTATAATGAATAATGATTTTAATAAATGAAATTAAATTTATGTATAGTATACCATTAAAAATATGGTGGTCTATAATTCATAATAAATTATAAATAATTACCTAGATAATTAGGATAATAATTTGGTGTATTAGATATTCTATCAACAAGATCATTTCAACCAACATTGATTATATCTTCAATATATTCAATGTTATAATTTTGAAATCACATTATATATGACGGAAACAAAAATAAATAATAAAATTATTTATCATCCTTATCACACATATAAATTATTTTCCTTGAAATATAGTAGAAGAAAGAACAATTAATAGATCCATTAATAAATTTCTTTTCAAATGTCACGATGATATATAGTTCTCATATTCAACTGAATGTTTTTAAATCAACACTGATAAAACCAAACAAATCGTGTTCCACAAAACTATTTTTGTCAATCAAATTACAGTTATAAATGTTTACAAAAACATAGTTATAGTTAATTTCTAATTTAACTTAATGAACTCTAATATAGATTATTGATGTAAAAAAATGTGTTTTAATCTTTTCAACATGATAAATGTTGTGCTTCAGTGATGAATATTCCCTATATATTTTGATCACTACACTGTCCATCCTCATTTTTAGGTAAAATATATAACCATTAATATCAAAATAGGTGCACATAATCACATAAAGAGAATATTCCATTGTGATCCATTTAAAGGTTTCTAATTATGATAAATCTTTGTTCTACCTATATTTAAATTATGAATCAATTTTTTTATGATCACTCATAGTAAATATTCATTAAATTTTCATACCTAGCCTATAGTCCAATAATATGTGATGATATATAAAACTAAAAAACATATATGATTTTCAAAATTTATAAATAATGTGATATCACATCATTATACAGATTTTAAATTACA
This sequence comes from Viscum album, assembly GCA_963277665.1. Classification (NCBI taxonomy): domain Eukaryota; kingdom Viridiplantae; phylum Streptophyta; class Magnoliopsida; order Santalales; family Viscaceae; genus Viscum; species Viscum album. Next base: position 412,717,235 of record OY728144.1, on the reverse strand, counting down.
TTAATGTTCTAGATATTTCATCCTCAATATGAAATATCATATGTTATGATATTCAAGGAGCAAAATAATCCAAAATAAAAAAATTGTGTAACTCAATCACCATGGTCGAAATACATTTCTGAAAATTAAAGGCCTCCATTCGATGAATAATTACAATATATCCATTCAAATTATTCAAATTGTTTTCAAATAAGGTCATATATCATAAATATATATGCCTTAATATTCATAACTCACCCCCAAATAAACCAACTGATAAACCATTATTAAAAAAAAGCAGTGTTCCTAAATTCATTTTTACACTCATTGTGTGACCACAACATTATAATCCAACACATATGAAAATAAAATTCATACCAATGGATTTAAAAATAAATCATTACGTATGTATATTATTTTTGATATGTTTCATTAGCATACCATATAAAACAATATATGTAATTGTTTCCATAAATTCTGGATTTTCATGTTTTTCATACATATTAATTTAAAATAATCAATGAAAAAAAGACTTCACATTATAAGAATTTCTATAGTTTAGTTCAACATAGTGTATCCAATGGAAATATACTATCATATAAAACATTCAATATATGCGACATGATCTGGGAAACTATTTTCTATTTCAATTCAATGATAGGGAATACTCAGAATGTATTCTCATTGATTTGAAGAACCATTTATCATGAAATATTTATGGAATATATAATATTATGTGTAAAAAATATCTAACAAAACTATCAAACATATTTATCTCAACATGCATAATGAGAATGTTTTCTTTTATCACAAAAAATCATAAATAAGGTACTTCAAATAAGGTATATTTTTTCATGATATTTTTTTTGATGAATAGAACTCCAATTATTTTTAATTGAGATATAAATATTTGGAACTTTGTAGTTATATCATTTTGATAAAAATGTGTTTGGGGGGGATTTTATTCATATTAATAATATAGATCATTCATTTATATATGTTACATATGATCAATTTTTAAAATTCATTGAGTCCACATGTATACATTCATTCATCCATTATTCTATTGATTACATAGAGTCATTTATTCCGAAATTTATAACTCTTTACCCCTATTAAAAATTTATAAATATATGTTTACATATAACAGAAATCCATTTATAGTGAACATTATCATGATGTGAGAAATTTAAATTATCATTCTTTTATGTATTTTAAATTGTAACACTTATCTCCCATGAATGGTTAAAAATATTAATTAATGGTGAAATATACACATCAATATCATTTCCTACATATTTTAGTATTTTAATCATATTGATCGTCACAATATTTTATCATTATACTTTTCAATGTGGAAAACATATAAATAAAAAATACTATTCCAATAACATTTCTTGATTTTGGGCTGTGATATGGATTGATTCATTCTATTAGTTTTCATATTCAGATATTTCTATCATCTCTTTTAAAATTTGGAAATATTTTAAAAAATCTGTAATATTGGTCAATTATAGAGAAGAAGTATGTATCCATATATAAGATCTAATCATTATTACATCATCATCTTTTTAAATCATTTGAAGATTTTGTTATATGAATAAAATAAGGTGTTATTAGAAGGAACTGAAAATATTTCATAAGATATTTGATTTCTGTAATTTAGAATGAATCAGAGTTGAATGATACTTCAATCATATTTTATCATTTCCCAAATATTGTATATTTTTAGAAACATTCACATGATTTTTTTAAAACCCACAATCATCTGGGAATGAATGCATCTTTTTATACCCTAATACAATTGTAAATAATATTTTCTTTTCATAATAATTAGAGTAGCAAAGGATGTTTCTTTTAGAAAGAATCACATTTAAATTAAAATTAACTCAAAGAATCATTTATCATTGTAAATAATTTTATCTTTCTTGTTTACTAATTTATGAACTATTATGAATAGTGTATGTTTAGATCAACATGAGAATAGTTGTTTCAAAAAAAATTACAATCAATCATACACAATTTTTAATTATTTCAATGGATTTAATTTTGACATCAAGAATAAACTCATTACAATGATCCTCTATTAATTTTTTTAAATTTACATAAACATTATATGTTTAGTTTCCTATTATTACACAATGTATTATCGAATTCGTATAATTATTGGTTAAACCATATAAAATGAAACGATTAATGATTTCTCTAGAAGATGATATTCTTATATTAAAACACATCAAACATGGGAAGAAAATAAAATCATTGTTTTGATAATTTCATTTACTAAATCCCCTAAAATAATATATTCCATATTCCTATTCATATAGATTTCTCAATTTTTTTATTGAATTATGAACCATTAAATACTCAATTACACAATAAATAAGTGGAATATATTAATACATATATTAATTTTACAATATATATGAACTGGTAAATTTTATATATAATTAAATAGAATCAAGGAAATAAATTAATGTTAAATATTTTATCCAAGAAATTAACTATTAATATTGATCAAAAGGTGTAATTATAAATTATAAATACATGCTATTAACAATATATAATAACAAATAATTTAAACAATGATTTTTTTAACATATAATGATTCTAAAAATGAATAATAAAATGAAAAAATAATTACAATTAATAATGGATAAATAATATTAATAAATGATAAAATATTCATGATAAATAAAATTATTTCATCCATTATAAAATTATAATGAAAATTTATTTATAATAAATAATTTTTTTTATGAAAACTATTCAAGAAATATATGAATATTATGATAATAATTTTATAATCAAAACACATTTTATAAAATAAATTACTATTTTAAAAAAATATATAATTTAAAATAATATGCAAATAAAAACCAATTGATAAATAACATTTATAAGTAATATATAATTAATTTATCTAAAACATAAAAAATTACAAACATAATATGGAGTTAAATAATGAAATATATAACATAAAATATCCAAAAAACAATCATTTGAAGTTTTTTCCATTCGAGAGAATGTAACATGATCAATAAAAAATACCAAAAAATGTAGATAAGATAGACAAAATTCCCCAAACCACGGTGGTTTTTCTCGTTAAATATGGTTTCCATGAAGGTAATAATATCAATGATTCATAATGATGTATTATATATGGAATATTAACTAGAAAATATAATGATTGATAATTGGAGTAGATGATTGATCATTTTGGAGGGACATCAAGTTACAATAGTGGTTGGTTAAGGATGAGAGGTGGGGAGAAACGAATAAAATAAAGGTTTTAGGTTAATATAATTTTTTTTAAATACATATGACATCTGTTTTATATGAAACTATTGTTTTTCAAAAGATATTTTATTGATGGAAACAAATGATAAAAACATTAAAAGTTCACCAATACCGATCTAATGTCGATTTCTAAATGAAAAATATTTTTTATCAGTTGTATACATCCATAGGTAGGCTATAATGATTACTAAACATGGGATGATTTGGATTTTAAATTTTCCAAAATATAATAAAAAAATACTATCCTTTTTAATAACTTTGTAATAACTCATTTGTGACACAGAAATGTTATTACATTGCCTCAAATGGAAAATGCTATTTTAAATTTCAAAGGAACATATAATGATTGTATGGACAATATTGGGAAGAATTTATTTCCCATTGATGGAATATATTTAATCTCTTTTTTTATATTCATTAAAAAAATTGTATTTACATTCTATGTGTATGTGATCTGATAAAAGGGGATTCATATTCATAATATCCTACACATGATTGATAAGAAAATCAATATATATTAGTTTGTTATTATAGATAATTTAATGTTGCAAGTGGTCCCTAGACTCCCATTGTCTCTGAAATGATGATTTTTTTCAGTGTGAGATGTTTGATTTGAGTGTAAATGTATTACATGATTTTTGATACAAAATTAAATGATTATTTTTTATTTATACAGTTTTATAAATGGTCTTAAAATATATAATCGAAACATTATGATAGAATATAGGATAAATGTTTTTATAAATTAGAAGACTATATTCTGATATAAATGTTCATTACATCATGATGATGTAATAATACAATAATTTTTAAATAATAATGTATATTAATTCAAATTCTTCAATTCATTGACTAGTGTTGTGAGAATCACCAGATGAAACATTTTTCTAAAGGATTGAAATCTTGTGGATTCAAAAATAAAGTATTTTTATTACATACTGATCAAATGATTCAATAGACTGACTGATTCATCGTACTATTTCCTTCACTGAACAAAGAAATTCATAGGATCAATAATAAATTTCATAGAATCTAGAAAAATGATGATTCTAGTGACCTTGTTCCATCGAATATTGCCAACCATTGATCCATATAAGGAGTTCTAACACAAAACCATTATACAATGAAATGGGATTTAAAGAGAATCTCATTTAGAGCTTTATAAGAGTGCATTAAGATTTTTTTATAAATTCTGATACGTTGATGGAATTGATTAGTAAAATGATGTTGTTTGGAACAATATATAAAGATAAGAGCTCTAGAGACTGATCAATTAAATTGGATTAGTGATTGGTCCATCAGATGTAGAATAATAATATATTTTATAATTTTATGAAATATATAAATTATTTTGATTGGGTAATGATTAGTCAGACAAGACTAGAAATTTATACACAAGATGTAAATTGGTACTGGTACATTATATGATGTGAAAAATAGTATGTTCATGAATAGACAACATCAACAGATCAATGGTCATCATTCTATGGTTTTGTTTTTAGGTTAATGTAAAAGTGAAATTTTTTTGAATTTTTTTTTTCTTTTTTATTGATGTTTTCTATATATTTATAATTTTCAATGATGTTTGTGTAAAAAGAGATGAAAAAATGTTTAGATTGATGAGAATACGTATCAATGTAATAAATCTGATAAATAAATTTAATGAATCTGAAATATTTTTCATAGAATAGGTTTTGGTCAAAAATCATAAAAAAGATTACTATGATCAACATTAGATTCATTTAATTGAACTATAGTATCAGAATAAAAAAATTATCATAATGAATAAATTCATGATAGTTCAATGCTCAATTAGGTTTTGAGATGATTTGAGATGATTCTATAATATTCTAGATGAATTGTGAAACACTAAAATATTCAAATACAAATTATAAATGAATATTATATTCTGGTTTTATGATATTTTGTTTATAGTGAAAATGAGATTTAAGTCCATACTATTCCATTTTAAGATCAATTATAAGTATAGTTGAATATACACCATATACATTAACTATTCATGTATGGGGAGAGGTATAATGTTGAATGTTTTGTACGAGGTTTGGTGGAGGAAACATTTCTAAATTGATTTTTCATGAACAATGTTTTTTTAATAGAAAATAATTAAGATGAAGAGTAGATATTATGGTTTTTATGATCGGATCAAGATATCAGAATGATGTATAAGAGTAATAAACTATGTATTTCAATAATTTTTTATGTATTTGTTTTTTTTTTCAAAATGAATAATTATACTGAATAATTAGACAAAATAGTTTTTCTAATCCATCATATTAATTTTCCCATAAATTTCAATAGATGTTGTTTCCCCATGGTGTTTGGTAAGAATGTGAATAATTGCGATTGGAATATAATAAAAGTACATGTTTTTTAACAATCACATAGAAATATTTTGATCCAAATTTTGATTTTATATTAACATGTTACAAAACTTATTTTAAATTATTTTTTCTATATGAAGCAGATGCACTATTATATTCATCAAAGTGCCTTAAAATTTTAAAGACATTTATTACTTTTTCTAAGAACACAAAAAAAGTATTTATACAGGTGGAATTTATGGTGTTGGATTATCTCAAAAACATTTCAAGGACTGTATACTCACATTGAGTGAAGAAACAATTAAATACATATATTTGTTTGGATGTGACAATTTTTTTTAAATAAAAGTAACAATTATATATGAAGGGGAAAAATTTACAAGAAAGATAACAAAAACGAAAATGATACCACTAATTCCCACTCTCCTCCTCTTAGTGATAAATTGGTCATAGTTATGCCTTTTCACATTGTATTTCAGTGTAGGTTCCATTCATTTAACATTTTCTGATGACATAGTAGAGAATTTGAATTATCTGAATAATAAATACATTTCATTCTTAGATGGAAAGAACTATAATATCTACAAATATATATTGTTTCCATACAGGAGATCACATGTGTATTTTTTTGGGATTCTTCAATAAATGAATTTTCTCATATTTTTGAGAAAAAAACCTCTTACATATATGAATAAGAAGAATTTGGTGAATGATGGAAGAGTGGTGAATTATTTACTATCATCACATTCTAAACATTAATTACAATTATTACGGTATTTTTTTCATCTTAACCTATCTAGGAAATAATTAAGAGAATTTATAAAGGAAATATAGAAATAAAGAATTCAATGTAACAAATCTTGTGGTTAAAGTATAAAGATCATATAATGGGTTTTTAAGAGACTCTACGTGACTTATTTACATGGGTGAATGAATTATTCATCACCATAATATGTTTTAGAGGTAAGATAAATGGTTCAAAATTTAGTAAAAATATTTTTCGAATTTATCCTAATATTTTTTATGCCCTAACTCATATTTGGAAGTTATTTAATCTAAAAAAATATTTGGATAACCTTCAGAGTACTCTATTTTCATTCAAAATTATAAGGGAGAATGTAATATAAATAAAATGAATTTTTTATCATTAAATTTTATTCAAGGATATCAATCAAGGATAATATAACAAGATTTCTAATGATCATTATGCTGGTGATTTTGAATCATAAAATGAGTTTAGTAACAATCTTGATGAAATTTTTTCTTTATTTTATATGACTGTGAAAATAAAATAGTTTTCAATATGAATTAATTTCATGATGATCTTTGAAAAGACAAGGAGATTAATGAAAACCTATTTCCATGGGAGAAATTAAAAGGGTCTCTAAATATAAAATGTAATGTATTTTTCAATATGATGAAGAGAAATACCATGTGGTTAACGATGGAAATATTACTAAGGTTGCAGGAGAAAATATGTATGTATGAACCGTTAATGATAAGGAGTATTAAATATGTTGTTCTAAATAAGAATTTATTTATTTATAGTTTTATATTATTAGATAATAGAAATAAATTATTATAAATATTGTAAGACATTTATGATAAATCATGATATGTAAAATTTAATTTAATAATAATAAATAAATATAAATTTTTTGAAGACAGATTTTTATTTATAAAATTGGTTGACAGTTTGAATAAGTCCCTCAAATAAGAAAATAATTATAATGAACATCATGATGGAATTTTGGAATTTATGGTGGAAGGTATAGAACATATTCAAAATTCATTTTCAAAAAAGAGAAGGGTGTTAAATTTATCAAGAATGTTATCTAGGAATTTGGTGAATTATCTAGAAATGAGGAAGCATTAAATATTCTATAAATGTTAACATCAATTTTATGATAGACTCTCTAAAATATTACTAAGAAGAATAAGGATGATAAATTCATTCATGAGACCAAACAAAAAATGATGAAAAGTTTTATGTTTCATAAATTTATGAGTCTAAATCAAAATTTTCTACCACTAATTATTTTAATAATAATGGAAAAAAATTAAAATTGAATTATAATATTCTAGGTGAAATCATAATGTATAAACCTCAATAATATATTAATGTCTTTGATAATAATGTCTCTGAATAAAATGATCACAACTCTAGAAATTATAGAACTTATAAAAAAAATATTCTTTTTATGGTAACTTATGTAATATTGGTATATTTGGGGATATGGGAAATATAAATTAGATTAAAAAAAACATTACATAAATTGCATAATTTATATAAAAAATATTTAGTCGGATTCAATAATCTGATTTAAAAAATTATCATGAAGTTGTTTTGAAATTGTTAAATTGGTTTTAAACATAAAAAATATTTTTGAAATATTTAAAAAATATGGAAATCATTATGAAGGATGTATTTTATTATTACATACACAAAAACATGTTTATAATATTTTTCAGAAGATGGATTTGATAAATTTAAAATGAATGAAAAAGAAATTCTTATAGAAATTTTATTGAATAATTCATATGTGAACATCCCTATAATGTGGATAATAGTTGTTCTTATCAAATTACAAGAGATTAATGATTTATAATTTATTTAAAATATTTCAATAAATGATAATTTTTTCATCAAATTATGAGTGTCTTGTAATCAATGGTTTTGGATCATATATAAATTGGAAGGACTGTTTAATATCTATGAAATCATTGTTTTTTGATTTTCTATAAAAACATCTGTTTAGGGTTTCACAACATTTTTATGAAGGAAATGATAATTTTTACAAATCATGTCTTTTTGTGAAAAGAGAATAATTAATATATTTTTTTACAAAATTTAAATGTTATAATGACAACTTCTTTCATGCAGATGAAATATAAAATTCATGCAATATATTGAATATTGAATTAAATTAGTTGTTGCATAAAAGTTAGGAAAATATTTTTCATAGATATATGAGAATGTTTTCAACTACAGACAGTGTCCCTGATATTCAAGATATGACATGAAGAATATATATATGTAGTTAAAATTTTTAATAATATACTTTTAAAAACACTATTCATATGAATGATGATGTTCATTCAAATCAACTCATTGAACCAATTCATTTCTATTTCTATGGACTAATGGTAAAATAATAACATTTTTAGTATTGCGATTGATTTATTTAAATAATGGTTATACAAATATTATTTGTATTATGTATTTGAATCATTAACAATAAACTCTATATACTTTTAAGAGTTTTATGAAAATTACTAAGAATTGTTTATTATTATATAATGATTTTTCAATTTGATAATGTTGTTTAATGCAATAATAAATAGTTCTAATGATATCATGAAAACATTTAATTTGGAATGAGATATTTACATAAAAAGCGAAGAAAAAGGAATTTATGAAAGGAAGAATAAAATATTAGTTGATATGGGGTGTATGATGTTAATTGAGAATGTCTTTATCACTACATATGGTTGTAAGAAACGATAACAACATTTTATATTTACATTTATTGTTTCTACCAGGAATGTTCTTATATGACTATGTCTGAATTTTCAAGGATACAATTACATTTTTTAATCACTTAAGAAGTTTTTGTTGTCCTTTTATCATAATTAATGAAAGTTAAAATTGTATATTATTTGATCAAATCTTTATATATTGAATCATTCTTGGATATTATATACCTGGAAGAACATATAAATTTTTCAATAGGGAAACATGAAACATTTTGGATTCATTTGATTTAAATTTAGATGAAAAAGATTAGGAATATATTTTACAAACACCTTTTTATGAGTAAGATGATGAATAGAAACAAAATTTAATTTTAAAACGTAATGAAAATTCTAAAAAACTGCAATTCAACTTAGAAATAAGAATAAGACATAGTTATTTCTAGTGATGAGGAAGATATTTTGACGTCTCATATTAGGCTAAAGGAACATGTTGATTCCCAAACCATTATTGTAGATCACCATAACAAATATCTAACAAGTAGAACTATAATGTTCTTTTAGATACCAATTTATAATAAAAATAAGAATTTTATGTTTTTGAGTATGAATTTGATCATTGGAAATGGATTCATTCTTGAATGAAACATTTTTTCAAATTGTGTTAAATGATACTTGTGAAAATGTACCCATATCAAATGAAAAAAATTGAAATAATGTTGTTGTTCCAAAAATATATGAATGAATTCACCAAAGTGACATAAAACAAATTAATATATTTTTAAAAGGACACTAAAAAGGTTATGGTATTTATGTTGATTATAATATTTCACTAGTCTAATGATTATTTAAAACTAAAATCATTATTTCAATTACAATAAAACTATGTTATAATATTTTTCATATGGATGTTATGTCGTATATTTTTAATGTGTAACTTGATATATATTTTTATATTAGAAAACATTATTCCTTTCATATTGGGAAGTATAAAATGTCTGTTTTTATGATGAATAAATCATTATATGGGATAATTCCATATCATATTTCACATAATTATAAATTTTATTTCTTCATAACAAATAAAAACATTTAACGGAGAAGAGTTGATATTAATCCATGAATTATATAATGTTTGGATATTCTTCTCATTAATATTGAATATTTTGAGGTATTTATATTTTATGTATACTATTAATGAACATGTGATAAATATACCCATTTCCACGTCATTTTTACTAGGATCCATGTTTAGTAAAGATAGATATGGTATGCAAGTTGACTCTAAAGAGTTTTAGATGCTAAATGGGTGTTTATTATGTCTAAATAATTCACGAACATATATTGTATATATTATTACCTTATTTTAAAGGTTCCAATGTGATGTAAAGGAATCAATACTCTTGGTTGAAAAAATAATTTTCATATATATCACAAGAAACTTTTCTATACAAAACTCATATTTTATCTCCAGATGAATTCATTTGTATTGCTATACAGATGATGATTGTGCAATATGTTTAGTTTATGAAACATCCACATCTTATAGAGTATAAAAGATAAAGTGAATATTTGTAATTTTAAATAATATCATCATAAATTTAGTTACTATTCTAACATATTATGCTGATTATGCTACTACCACTAAATTTTTAACAAAACATATTTGGATGATTACTCAGATGGAAAACATATATTTTAATTTCATATTTCCTATGTTATTTATGTATGATTATAAAATTGATATAAACTGTACAGAAAATATTCTACGACAATATCAGTTATAACATATTGATATCAAATATCTCATCATCAAAGTGAATGTTGAAAATAATGACATAATGATGGAGTATGTTCTTATAATAGAACATTTTGATAAAATTATAAAAAACCCTTAATGTTGGAATCTTATTTGAATCAACTGTCGAACAACGAAATACAACCCTATCCTTTCATGGATGAGTTGTGTGTTATTTCCCCTTCCTCATAAATTATTTGGATAGTTTTTTAAAGGTGGGATGATGTTTCTGAAATATATCCATTAGTATTTACAATACTATATAAAAAAACATGTATTTATGTTGAATTTTTGAGTTAGATGTGAAGTCCTTATGATAGTGTGTGAAATATTTTTATTGATGGTTGATGTGTTTGGAATTTTGTTATAATAAAAAGGACGAATTTCTGAAGTTTTTTTAATGTTGATATTTTATTGATGTGAATTACTATATTTGAAAAACATTTATTTTATTTAAATTTTCCTTATTTCATTCAATGACTTCACTGACATAGGTTAATGATTATTTAATAGTGTTCAATAAATTTTGATAAAAAAAATTAATGACTTTTGAACCATGGTAGAATAAAAAATCCTATGGGGGTATTGTTAGGAAAATGATAGCTAGAATTTGTTGTTGGTTTATGGAATATGTTTCAACATGTTTTATTCTTTGTTTATTAAGAATAGTTGATTGACTTTTTTTGTGTTAGTTATCAGATAATAGGGATATCCTAATTAGAATATCGAATGAATATTTTGTATAGTAATTCATTAGTTTTGGTTTTTTTCTTATGATCATGATTTTATAGATAATTTTCTCTTGGACTCACATTGTGTTATAAATAAGTATTTTTATTAGTTTGATAAGCTTAATTAGAGTCTTAATGTCTTAAAATATATTTCACAATAAATGTTATAATGATTTTCAATGGTTTATGCTCTCAATGGCATATTGTATCTAAAAAATGCCATTCATGAATTGTGGGAAATAGGGGAGAAATATTTTTGTAAATTATATTATACAATTCTAATATAAATGATCATATTATCCAGTGGAATTAATGATACCTGGAATTGATCATTGAATAATAATTGTAGGGAATTTATAGTATATCAGTCACAAATCATTGTTACAAGAATCATCAGATTTAGAATTTGAAAAAAAATGGGTTCTTTGAGGTTTCATAACATAAATGTTTTGCTAGATTACTAATTAACTTATACCTTGGACTATCTGATTCATCAGACATTCTAACTCACTGAATGAATGAATTAATATCATTAATAAAAAATTCATTATAATCACGATGAAATAAGATGATGATAACAATGGTCAATCCAAAATGTTCTTCTACAAATCCACTGAGTGTGTTCTAACAGATATCTGTAAGAAACATCATTGTTATCGACAAATTACCAGATGAATTGTTTTATCAGAGGAGAATAAAAGTATTTTTATGATAAGAAGAAGATATATTTTGACACTAATATGTATATTGAAGTTAGGGGGAATGATTCAAGATGAGGTGATCTTCATATAATGATCTATTATATGGGATTCAATATGGATTAATCATATAGAGGACAACAATGTAGTCCACTATTTTAAATTATACATGAGTTATTTCATCTACGTAAATATTCATGAGACCCAATTTTTTATTGATACACATGAATGGAATAGAGATCGAGCCATATGACACTAATTAAACCAATATGCCTTTAGATACAAAATATCTTTTCATATCAGATCATTAGTCTGATGTTTTCTATGAAGTTATTGTTAAGGTCAAATGTTTTTCAATTCCTTCATATGTGTTATTTAGGTTTATCGTATACATTAAATATTGAAATTATGTTTTTGGAAAATTATATTAGATCTATCATCACTCGGATGTGAAGAATTATTGATGTATGAAATTGAATTTAATGCAATTGGTTTCCAACAAATTTTTCAGCAATGTTCGTGGTAGAACAGCTTTTGTTAGAACAACATAATTATGATAACTCAGTTATAACACGGTTTTATCATAATAAAAGATATATTGGAATAAAATTTATATCTTACTAATGAAATGGTTGAATGTATGATGTATGCTAATGATGTGAGAAGAATTGAGATGATTTGATATGAATACTAATTAGTTGTAAATCATATAAATATTCAAATATGAATTTGAAATCAATATGAATCTTGGGACATTTGGAATTTATTAGAGATGTTTAATGAAATAAGAATCCTACACAATCCATTATTAGCACACAAATAAATAGATTTCATTATACAAAGTTCTTTGAAACTATTATGTGTTGGAGAGATCAATAATCCCAAATGTTTTGCAATATTTCTATATGGTGAAAATTTTCAAAATGGGTTTTCTTGACGAAAAGTTTCTAGAATGAAGATGAAGAAGAGGTAGAAGTGATCACAGTTTTCTTGATTAAATTGATAAATGAGACATAAAATTCCAAGGAAAAAATTATGTTTTACAGAATTATTTTAAAAGCAGTTCTTAGTGGTTTTTCAGAATAATGAATTGGAGTAGAAATTTAATCTTATCCGTTAGAATGTTTTGTCATTAAAAATATAGATAAAATTTTTTCTATGTTCTCTAGTGTAGAAAATTGTTGAAATGTGTCTTGTATAATTCCAATAGTTAGATTTGTGGAATTGACATAGTGACAGGTTTTTATCCAATGGGTGAATTTTTATTTATTTCATACAAAACATACATTAAATTATTAATTCTAGAAGAATATCAAACATTGTATAATTGATCATAGTACTTAAAACTGTTATGGTATTTCCTAAAAGGCATATCAATACAAAAGTATTTTTTCCTATGTTACTGTGTGGTCTAAAAAAATTTCCTAACCATTATGAGGACTATAAACCATTATTGATTAGTAATCATTGTAAATACTTGTCTTCTTGTGGATGTGTAGAAGTTTAGTTTTTATAAATATAATAATTATTCAAACTATGTTGATTTTTGTTTTTCATGAATGATAACATTATAAATATATATATATATATATATATATATGATTTTCCCCTCCCCCTCTAAGTAATATTTTGATCTTGGTTGTTAAATATTTTTTTCATATTGAATAAATGATTGTCTCAGGTATGGGGAATGATATATTCATCATTCCACCACATTATCCAACAAATGGTGGAAATATATCTCACTATAATAATTGCTACAATCTATAATCTATTTTAATCTAATAATTCGTTATTCTAAAAAATGTAATTGTTCATTATAATTCAGTCCTCGACACTATATCTTTTTACAGAACACCATTACAGTAGATAAACCGAAATTTTATAAATGTACAAATAATAAAATCACATCCCTATGATACAATGTAGTCAAAACATCCCCTCTATTTTTGTATGATCAAAAGTGTGTCATCAAAGTTGTTCATTTTCACCATCTGACAAATATAAAATGGAGAAACTATGTGGAATACTCTACATTATATTGGAGACTCATGTTAGATTTCAAATTATATATTTTTTAACATTTAGAAATAGGATCAACATATATTATATCCATTTAAACCAATTCCACTCCAACACATTAACTTTTTAGTTAGTTAATATAATATATTAATATATATTTAAAATAAATACTAAAATTATTTTGTATTTATAAACTATATAATTCAGTCTAGTAATATAATGTATAGAATTCAGATAATCAAAATAATTACTTTTGTATGTTATATTAAACAAATATCACTAATTAATAAATAAGAATGTTTCATTATAAATGTTTTAAATTTTATAACCACTAATTTATTGAAACAATTATTTAAATAAAATATCAATAGAATTAAAAAATTAATGTGGGAATAAACATCAAACCTATAAAAACATTTCATGATGTTTTAAAAAAATAAAAATATTACGATCTAAAGACAATTATCAAAGAAAAGGGAATAACACTAGTTACTCAAGAATCAATAAATGGTTTTATTTTCAAGTATTATTTAAATGTTAATTAATAAATCATAAAACACATATATTCAAGATATATTTGATCCTAGTAAACATAATTAGAATTTTTTATGACATTATAATGTTATATATCAATGTAATCAAATAGTATATGAGCTAGGTTTCCACAACACCATGAGCTGAAATTTGAATTAGAAAACACATGAGTAAACACCATTGAATTGAAATAATATTCATGTGAAGAAAATTTTGAAAATTTATTTTTTTAAATAAATATAACCATGGATTTCAATAATTATGAATGATATTTTAATAAAGTCATATATAAATAGCATAAATAATTCACTACTCTCCAATGAAGACAAACTATATTCAATAGTGGTACCTAATATAATTGAATGGTTAGACTACCAATCCACTATATGTGATCATTTTGAATTGATGAATAAGAAGAAATATATTAACTTCTTGTGATTTGAAAAACTCACTCAATTATATATATACATCATTATAAAACCCCGGTAAACAATAGTTTTTTTAATCTAATACTTCATATTAAGATATAAACTTTATTTTATCATTTTAATTATAAATCATACAAATAAAATATTAATGAACTTCATGAAATTTAATATAGTACATTGTGGCAGTAATACGAATAAATAGTTTTTATATAATTTTAAAATCCATATAATCTTTTTTTTCCATAAATATCAAAGAAGACTATAAAAATAAAACGTTCATTAAATGGGATTGGTATTATATAAATTATTTATATAATGAATGGAAATAGAGGTAGTAATTTTTTGAGAACCTACTTTTGGAATATTATAATATTAACCAACTATTGGGGTATGATCTATCCATTGAATGGATACTGTTTCCATTATAAGTAGTAAAATTACTCATTATTAATAATTAACATGAAAAAGTATATAAATATAAATCAATATATATAATAAAATTATTTTCTAAATTAAATAAATAACATTATATTTGAGAATACCCTATTAAAAGATTAATTTTTTGGGTAATAATCCATCAGTGTTACATGGAGGGATTTTTTGGTTGGTTGTGTTTTTTGACAATAAATGTTTTCATTGTGAATTGTCGTGTTCCGGAGATATTGTTGACAATCCAGGTTGAGAAAAAACAATGACAATGGAATGGAAGATATATAAATTGTAGAAAAGAATAGATATATAGTTCCTTCATTTTCATGTGTTTTCCATGTTTTTAGGTTCCACAATTTCTAATTTGGTGAGCATCATGAAAAGTGATGTTTCAAAAATATCTCTTCAATTTATAGAAAAAGCATGTGTTTCAAAAATATGGGGTTCAATTATTTTATTTTGAAAATACATGAATAAAGTTGATAGTGAGACATGTCATTACGATGAGCATCCCGAACAACATGGGTGAAGAGCATTGTGAGGGATCATTATTGTAGCGGGGTAAAGGAATTATTTAAATAACCCAATATTAGAATGAGAAATGTGATATGAAAATATCCATGGTTCTTTTCAATATATATAGAATTTTGGAGGAATCATTATTGCATATTTATTTGATATTACTTGGCATTTACTTTTCTATGTAGGTTTTTGATTCGGTTGAATCACCTATAAATAGGCATCCACGCCCTTGAAAAAAGAAGAGTGTTTTTCATGATAAAATTACAACTCTTGAATCAAAAAAGTGGTTTGAAGAGGATGTTTGCTTCGCGAAAGGATTGATCTTCACAACAGCTAGTCTAGATCCACAAAAGTGGGGTGTTCCCCAATGAATTAGTGAGATTCGTGAAGTAGTTTCTTTGTGACAGCATGAGGTCAGCCACGACCTGCGCTCTGGGAAGGACTATATTCTACAAAGTGGTGTTCTCTGCAATGTAGTGTACTCTGTCAATTAGTGTGCTCTATGAACCACTGAGCTTTGTAAAGGGGTGTGTAATTAGAAGAAGTAAGGACATCATGAAGGCTTGTTTGGATTTGATAAATTGGTATCATCATAATGTAGAGATTTTTTCAAACGTATTTCCAAATGTTATTTCCAAGTGATCAGTGGAAAATGGAAATTCTTTACTTGGTGAAGTTTGGACATTAATTGAGAATCAAAATATTGTAAATTATCCTTTCATTTGGGATATGTAAAAACCTACAAGTTAGTAAAATGTAATACGATCTACAATATATGTAGTGAGAAAACTTATGTTGACGGAGCAGTGAGCATTTAAATTGTGATTTTTTGTAAAAAAGAAAGGACATGAGTACACATCAATCTTGTAGAAAAAGTGTTCTTATAGTAGATTAGTTACATTGGACTATCACCGGTGTAAACTCCTTGGATGTAGCCCATTGAGGTCGAACCATGTAAATTTTTTATGCCATGTTCAATATTTATGATTTGTTCATACTATATAATGGGAAGGATAGGGAAAATAGTTTTTTAATGCCACAAAACAAGATAAAAAGGGTATGTAGTTTTAATCTCTCATATCGTCATTCACCCCCCCCCCATCAAGGTAACTAGACTAGTTGGGAAAATCAAAAATTATAGTATCTAAAACATTTAATTGTATATTTATATAAAATTTATCAAATATATAAATTTATTTAGGGTAACAAATATATTATAAATAATTATTTATCATATAATCACTAACACATTAAATTAATACTATTCTAACCACCAAATAAATTAAAATCTAAATAATAAATATAAGTTTTTTGTATTGTACATATTTATATATTAAAGAAAAATTTGGAATATTTTAAAATAAAATTTTATAAAATGGAGATCATTTTTATAATATTCTCTTAAATATTATCTTATACTATAAAACTAATATTTTTTGGGAAAGATTCATTTTTAATTGTAATAAAATATTCTATTACAAATAATATAAAATTAATGACATCATCATGATTTAATAATGATTGATTATTTTAGAAAAAATTACACCTAAGGGAAAATTTATTTCATGTGTAAAATAGTACTTTGTTAAATAAAAGACCTAATTTACAAAAATAAACAAAATCAAATTTTGTGGTCCGAATTTTTTTTATTCTAAATAGAAGTACAATCTAAATATATTTAATAAAATATACCAATGGTGTTACATCATTTTCTATGTGACTAAATGTTAATAAAATATATTTTTTATAATAAAAATTCTTAATAACCAAAAAAATAAAAAAAAATATTCCCAATAATGAGAAAAAAATATTTTTTAATAATTTCTTTTCAATGATACACCACCCCATTTCTTATAGAAACACAACTTATCCACCCATCCTTCATCAATACATAAAATAATTCCATTTCCCATTATCAAACCAAATATCTACTACGGATTTATTATACAAATGATATGTACACAATGTTACAAAAACCCTTTCTACAAAGTCCATCTATTCAACCTAATAGATGTGAATCAAATCGTAAAGTTGGGGATCCCAATATAAAATTATATTTCTATATTTCATTATTAAAAAATCTTCTTTATTCCTTGTTAATATAATTCAATTGTATTAAAAACATTTTATAGTAAACCGTGTGATCTAATATTTATTATATATCACACATTTCATCTCATCAAGTAAATTAAACAAGTTATTAATATGTTACTATATGGGTTACTATATCTCTCTAATAATCTATTATTTGAATTAAAATTTCTCAAAATATTCTATATATCATCATTTTTTTCCAACATTATTATATTAAAAAACTAATATCCTTCAATCCCTAGGGTATATGTTATTAATCATTACATATCATTAAACCATTTTCATATGTTGTTACTAAATTAAAGTATGGTTTTCAAAATACCTATACTCTTAGTAAAATTATAATCTAATACATTTCAATATGTTATATAATCACTATATTTTGGCGTCGCTAAAAAATATAATCATAAAAAAGGGGTACATATGTTTAACAATTTCAATCAATTCTCCTTATGATGCTATTTGATAATTAAATAAACATTATTCAATCTTCATCTGATAACATTATATAAGTAATTAAATCATGTATGTGACACAAATATTTATACCTGGTCTATCCCTAAAATCGTAATTTAATGAGAATAAAATATAAATTTTTATATTTTTTATAATCCCTAATATTCATATATTTATTGAGTTTTTTGAAGAGTCTCAATGTCCACCCCAATTTATAACCATTCATATATTAGAATGAACTTCTTATTCTTTAGAAACAACACAATGTTCCTCTATATATATCCTATATTATTTTTCTTAACTCTTTATTTCTTTTAGAAAACACATATATAAAATGAATAATTTCATTTAATAATTTTATTTACCATGTAATATAGTATTCAAATTAAATTCATTCTTGACCGGTAATTATCCAAAAATTACACTCAATGAATTAATATTCTAGAAATTTTTAATCCTAATTACCAATGGATACAATGTTCAGTGCATACTTCCATTTCTATCTACTCATCTCACATGTTCTCACTACTAAACACTTATTAAGAATATTTTATTTGAAAAACCTACTCGCACTGGCCTATATTAAATACCCTTGCATGATGATTTTATATACACACCTCATGAACTATACCCTCTATGTACTATTTAATCAATATATGTCATTGAAATACAACTAAATATTTATTTTTATAATTTAATTATCTAATAATTTTTAATAATGTTTTTGGAATCCTTATTTATGATAACCAAAATAATTATCCATCTTACCAAAATGAAGGATATATTGGACACATATATGTTCTATAACCCCATAAAAATCATCAAACCATTAAAATACTATTCAATCCATTTAATATTGTCTATTACATACTTATCATATGTTGAAACACATGCCACATATCCTCCTTGGTAAACATCCATAAATTAACTTGTGGACAATAGTGATTAATCCATAACAAATTGCATTCATGAACTATCTTGTAATGAGTATCCCTCACAATGTGTGTTTTTAATAACTCATATGATGTTACATGATTCCACTATAATAAATTTGTCCCCATAAAAAATTTCCATCTCTATGATTTAATGTGTCATCACATACCACCTATATAATATCTATAATTCATGTATTCTCCACACATGATCTATTTTCTGAATCCTAAAAGTATTATATGCTATATTCAAAATTAAAATGGAGTTATTGATAACATATGGTCAAGGTATTTATTAAATATAATTGTGTAACTAATACACAATAAATTATCATAATTACAGAAAAATTAATTTTATAATTTCATATGGAATTATAAAATAAAAAAAATCATGAATCCTTATTTAGCCTATTTTTTAATGAATAAAATAGGATATTTTACTGATGGATATATCCAAAAAATAAATAACCCAATATTAATTATTTTATATTATTTTTGTCATTTTATCATAATATAATGAATTATATCTTAAAATAATACTTCAATTTACTTCATTATTTACTGAAAAATAATTAATCTATTTATATCAAACACAATTATCCTTTTGTATCTAATGAAAGTGAATCATTATTCAACACATACTCTAACCAGATATGATCCATGATTAGTTCAAAATATTATAGTGTTATGAAAAGATCATCCAATAATAATTTCTTTCATGATAACACATTTTTAACTATAAATACATCTATTAAGATATCCTTTTAAACTATACATGGAATATCAGTTGGCTAAAAAACCCATCTTCTATCTTATTTTTGTATGTGTTTAATAATTCATAAATAACATCATATTCATGATTAATAACACTACATTACTTATCACTGATGAAGCATGTCCCACTCATCATTTCTAATAATTCCCATATCTTATGTGGGTAAATTATCCTCCATTAATGAATCAAATTTCTTCCCCTTATTTAATATTAACAATTTTATAGTATTTTAGATTCGAAGGATGGAAGATATTAGTCAAAAAAAATCATATAGATCCATATCCAACTATGGATACTAGGGTACCAATATATACACAATTCATTGTATGAAGGTTTTACTAGACTATAATATCAACCCAGTTCATTTAAAATACATATTTCATAACTGATTATATCATGATGTCCATGACATGAATGTATGTAGTAACAAACTTCAATTTCACCAATAAAAAATCAATGTTATCTTTTAAAAACGGGTACTTAATTTTATTGAGATTATTTCTTGAGTAATATACATGATTTTTAATAACATAATTCTTACATGAATCATCCATGTTGATTCTAATGGGATACATCAAATCTATTTCCATGTATTTAAAATTTTAATTTTTCTAATGTTTTTTCATGTAAGTTGGAGGGGATGAAATATAATTTTCTTCTTTAGTTCCAATGAAAAGGTAATGTTTTTTCATCCATGGTCATTAAATCCATAATGATCCATGAGAAAAATAACCAACTAATATTGATTTTATATAATCTAATAAACCAAATAAATATTTATATGTATATCCAAATAGTCCCTATTTTTATTTTTTTATTATATATTAATTTTTAACCCATTATTCCATTGATAAAATGTATTGTTACTTTACCACAATAAAGAGGATTCCATTAGGATTCTATTCAAATAAAGTACTCTTAATGAACCAAAATTAATTCTTTGGTTATGTCACTATAAATGATAGCATGATTCTAAGGATATTTCATTAGTCTATGAAATTTCCCACTTCTTCTTTATCATCCCAATAAACAAATCATCTTGGTAGAAACTACATTAATTAATTCTTTTTAATAATATCCACCTATTCTAATAATTTCCTCATTGGAATAAATGGATTTATTATGAACGTATTATTATATATTTGTTTCACATGTAGGAAAAAATAAAATCCCTTTTCAAAATTTCAACATTTCACATTCTCTTTTTTTATTTATATAATCATCATTTAATTTTAATCATTTATTCAACCTAATAATTTAATCTTCATAAAAAACATAAACGATCATCCTCCGATCATAATAATTGTTGATATATTTAGTATAAATAACAACACATCCTTAGAAAGTTATTTTATACAAAGATTTTTAAAATAGAGAATCTCACACTATTTGTTCCTACAGTAGGAAACGATGTCCTAATTTTTTAAAGGAAACATTTCTCCATGTTTTTGAATATTCAAACCATCTTATTTATTGAGGTATAACTCACATTCCAATACAAATCCAAAATTATTATTTGAAATCCATCTATAATACAATTAATTCTTATTTACTATGATGCCTATTAATAATCAAAGGGTCTTTAAAAAATTCATGGGTCAAACATAATCACCTAAATTTATCCATTCGATATGGTATTATCACTATTAAACTAGGAGAACATTAATTATAATAAAAATGTTTTTTTATTTAGAATATAATATAAAAACCATTTGGTCACAATGATTATCTTATTTATCACTTCAAAGAAATCTCCCAAATCTGATAATTATCATTTTTTCATTATTTTATTTTACCATCAAAACATTATTTTTATCATCAATAAATTCACCATGACTTTTCATGAAAAACATGATCATGTTTATGGTTTCTTTAGATACATAATTCACCTAAATATCACTACTATAATTTTGTCAACAATGAATTTTTTCACCAACCTGATATCAAAACATTTAATTATAAATAGTTATTGATAAACATTTATGTATATAATCATCATTTTCTTCTTATAAATTTGTCTCATTTCTTCCTTCTACAAGTATGAAAATCACATAACGAACACATTAATATTAAAAATGATCATAGTTTTCTCTTGATATTTCATATTCTCCAAAATAGTGAAATCAATTATCTTTTAATAATTTTATATATACAAATGAAATAAAATATATGAAATTATTTTATTAGGTATCCAATAAAAATACAATAATTTATATAGGAATAAAACATCATAATATCCAATTTATTCATAATTAAACATATACCATTAATGATTTCTAATTACATCAAATTGTGCATCATTCCATTATAAGTATCATATAGAGTCTTCAATTTTCTCGAACATAAGAAGATCTATTAGAATGTTTAACTAATTTCATAGATTAATCATTACATAACCTATTTTATATACTCCTATGAAGAATATTTTTTATTCTTTATAATTTAAAATTATTTACTTAATAATATTTAATTATATGGTTTGATGAGATCATATATATAAATATAATAAAATTTTATTAATCATTAATGAAATCAAATTTATTATTCCAGTGATTGATTTATTCCTCAAAAACAATCTACATATTATTACAATAATAAATGTTGCAATTTTCACACTCAAACTCCTCTTTGAAGATATCATCTAAAGTGAAATCCATGACATCTCATGTTCTTATAATATTTAATAGATTTATCTTCCGATTTTTTTAAATAGGGAGAAAAATTCATTATTTAACATTGTTCTATAAGGTATAATCTTGAATGTTATTCCGCATAACAACTCATTCATTAAACTTTTATAATTCTTAAAAAATTATATTACCATTATGGTTCTCCTCAAAAATAATTTTCCTGGATTTAAACATATGTACTCCTATATTATGGAGGACTGCTACATTTATTCATTTTATGCCCATATACAATAAAATTATTATAGTTTCCTAATAATTCAATATCATTCCATGGTCCCTCATTTATGGAGGTTGAAAAATGATTTGGTTCAGTATCACACTTTATATACTCCCATGATTATATCACCATCACATACAATCTAGTAGTCATCATCGTAGGATGTTTAGAAAGCATTATTTCTTATAATTAATTAAATTATGGAATCAATAACCCACGACCAAAACAAAATTATAATTTTCTATATTATATTTGTAAAAAAAATATATTTTTTAGATTTTCTATCCACATCATGGTTAGTATAATCATATATGGTTCCCCATCTCCTTTACATTTTTTAGAGGAACCATGTTGTTGTAATCCTAACAAGTACTCATAAGTCCTATATTATAAAATATTTATAGGTACATGATCATTTTTAAATATATGAAGAAATACATTATTTGAATACAATTAATCAATACCCATAAATTCATCATCTATTTAATGAATTTGTTCTACACCATAACACCCATGAAGCTCAGATACACATCAACCATCCCATTATAGCATACCATAATTTTAAGCATCACATTGGATGATTCTTGATCCGACATAAAACTATTATTTTTCATTAGCAATATTAGTATACTAGTCATGGATCTATTATG
Source organism: Viscum album (assembly GCA_963277665.1). Lineage (NCBI taxonomy): Eukaryota > Viridiplantae > Streptophyta > Magnoliopsida > Santalales > Viscaceae > Viscum > Viscum album. Next base: position 412,693,164 of record OY728144.1, on the reverse strand, counting down.
GAGGCACCCCATAAAATATATGATACATACCTCATAGAAATATATGTTTAGTCCACTATAAAAAAATATTCTACATTTATCCAATTACATGTAGATCTAACACATTAATAAAGGTTGTATCATTATCACTAAATGAAGCACAGAAAAATGTGACCCATTTTCATGTCTACATTTCCCCATAATGGTGAAAAACTATCAAGATATATTTCCCACATTGTGAATAAAATATATACAAAGGGTTTAATATATGGTAATCTATAAATCCTTACATGAATTGATTTCTAAAAACCCATTGTGCCTATAATAAATTCATAAATTTAGGGGACCCATACTCCCTTTTAAAATGAGATAATATATTATGCATTTGTTGAATTAATAATCCTTCAGTATCGCAACCATGATACTCTTTTGTCTCTCCCACAAAAACCCTTATATTACCAAAATAATGCACATACTAATAGAATATAAAATTTGAAATCCATTTTTGAAGTCAATCAAAATATAATTTAGTTAATGATTCATGAAAACTATATTATTTGGGCCTATCTAGACTTAGATCACAATAAAATTAAATTTTATTAATGTATTTGAAGAGACAAAATGCACACAAATTTGATGGATAATGTCATGAGAAACTGATTTTTTTTATAATATTATAACTGATAATGAAAAATTATACTCCAAATAATTTTGAAATTTTATCGATTTATAAATAAGATAAAAGGATAAAGAATAAATACCCAATTCATTGAATAAGATAGTAAACTATTAATATTGTTTAAAAAACTAAAATGGTGATGGAATAAGTCACCAAGTCTAAATTGTTAAGGAGGCATATCCTTTTAAAAGGTATTATTATATTTATATATGTAACATATTAATATGTCATGTGTATCAAACATAACATCCATTATGTTCCCCCATGGGTCCCATAATTCGATGAAAACCACATAAATGGTATTTATGGTGGTTCAATGTCAAATAAATGTTCTATAGTAGATATATTAAAAATTTAAGCCACATTAATACACCCTAATAGCGATATCAACGTTGAATGAACTTCATTTTTCCATTCAATTTCTATATGACTAAATATGAAAGTAGGAATGATAGAAATTGACTTGGGAATATTAAATTTAAGAATCATTGTTCTGGAAGCTTTGGGGATTACAGAGGGTGTTTAGGGATTCCATCTCCAATTGGTGAGGGGGGAGTAATGTTGACCTTCAAGGAAATCCTTAACATGTGAGATATAAAGAATGATGGTATTGTTTACAATAATAATTTATTACGAGTCTCCATAATCAATATAAATAGTATCTTTTCATACATATTATTTTCCATCGAGTGATTCCTATAGAATACTCCATTATTTTTGTTATTTATTAATACAAATTCATGGTTATTTATGCCATATTTTTTATATTTCTCCTCAACCTGAATGTGTATAAACATCATTCCATAATTAAATGTTAATATCAAGATTTTAACTCCAAAACCATATCAAAATTCCAAAAATATTGAGTACTATATATAAACACCTCATAAATGATTTTGATGATCATAAGTCCTATGATTGAGATTTAATCATTATTGAGTCTAATATAATATCTTTTAAAATAAAAATATCTTTGTGATATTACACCACACACCATTACAAGGATTAATTAAATAACCCATGAGGAATTGTAATATTTATCCATGTGTTTCAATGTAAATAATATTCAGATTTTAAAAATATTATCACTTGTTTGTATGATCTTATTTTACATTTGAGAGATTATAAAATATTTTATTTTAAACAATATGTTCATGTATTTTTTACTAAAATGGAAAACCCATTTGTTTCAAAATATATTCCCTTATTTTTTAGTGGAATGCATAATTATTCTTCTCTATATACTAGTTATGGGATCCACTTTATCTACATAACTTATTCTAAATCTATAATATAAATTTACTTGATGATATTGTACATCATTTTGATGTTGAATACATGCCTTGAGTAAATAATATATCTAAAACTTTGTATATACTAGTCATGAGCTTAATATAATAAGACATCCACACATATCATATCTACCCTGAAGCCTGAAATTTTTTAACTAATAATTATTAATTTATAATAAATTTAAAATCAAGAGACACCTTCCTTAAAAAGTTTTAGTCCAATTAAAATATAATTATATAACATTTTATTGTATGTACATCTTGTATCTTGGATCATTGTATAGGTGGGATCTGATTCTCTCATAGAAATAAATACAACTAGAACACTTTTAACAGTTTTCTTTTTAATACATGTGTTTATCATTAAAAAATTATATTGTTTTCTATTATTGTTCATCAATTAAATATAATGTAAAAAAATCAACATAATTATTTAATGATTTTTTAATTTCAACAATCTTTTATATTATTTAAAAATATAATAACAACTTATATAGTTATTTTTAAGAATATTCAATATCATTTTTGAAGAAAAATAACTAAAAATATATACATATCCATCAAAAATATAAATATTAAAGATATAAATATGTCATGAAATATTTAAATATTCAGGGATGCCATTTTTTTATCATTCTTTCAATTGGTACCTTTTGACATTGGAATAGATATTTTAATAATTCCCCCATATTCCACAAAAATAACACTACATACAATGATATATTTGGTTAATATATAAATATTATTCATTTTACATTTTTTGGTGAAGTTCACAAAAAATAAAATACTATATAGTTAATTATCTGGAGGATTGATGACATTTTGTGATATCAGTTATTGAGTTCATGTATTAGATGCCTTTATGCTTATCGTGTGATTCAACATGGGAAATTATTAAGAAAGAATGTAAAAATAGTTTTTGAGATATAATATGAATGTTATGATATTACCTTTGAATTTAAAAAATATTATCAATGTGGATTTTATTCAGGTTATTTAGGGTATGCAGTTAATTATGAAATCATCTATGTGAATTTTTTGTTGTTATTCTGATAAATGTTGTTGTTAAATGTATTTTATCAAGATTTACTCATTTTAGTGATTATTTATCATTTTGATATCTTTTTATTGGTATAGGTTAATTACTATAGATTCTATGAATTACATAAAAACATTTCATCTTGAATGTAGTAGATTTTTTTACTTTAGGAATGACAAATCTATCTTAAATACTCATTATTACAAGAAATATATTAATTTTTTATGACAAAATCATTAATTATATATTAATATATGTCATGTATGTGTATGGTTTTGGTAAAGGATTTCATAGTATACTAAAAAAGGATCCTAAAACATTTCTTATAGCCTTAACATCAAATGAATTTTTTTCATTTTAACTCTACAATATTTCATGGGTTAGTGGTTGTCAACATTATCTTGAACATGATATCTATTACTCTCTTTTAGTACATCAATATTAGTTTTCTCTCCCATTTCCTTATTATCACCTACTATTAATGTTAACAAATTTGGAAACATTATATTTTGGTGGGATTCAAACCCTTTCACACTTTTTATGAGGATGTTTTATTAACCATTTTCTAATTTATGTTTTAAGAAAATGAATTCGAAATATCAGCCCCTAATTTACTAGGAGTTCTAATTTTGAGGATATAATTTATTTTGTAGTGGGCCATATAACTCGCCAATATTTTATATGAATAATAATTTTTTCAATGACATATAAACAATACCACATAGAACAATAAAGAACCATTATTTATTATTATTTAAATATGACCACTACAACCTAGCCTTGAAATCGGAGGGTTTTAGTATGAATAAATACATTATGATATATATAAAAAATCACACTCATTATTGTTATTTTGATTAATTCATAACAATTAATATCTCAATATTGATTATTGTTATATTATGAAAAAAATTAATTTCATTTAGAAAAAAATTTTATTTTTAAAAAAGAAAATTAATTTTAATTAATTTTGAAAATTGAATATTGAAAATTTCTACTATTATATATGTTTTTGCAATCATCATATCAATGATTTCTTCTGTTGTATTTCCGAGAACTCATATAGATATTGATTTTCTAGTAAATATTGAAAATTAAACATTTTTTTTTAAAACCATATTTTGTTTCAATAAATTTAAAAAAGAACCATTTCATTTAAAATTATATAAAATTAAAATATAAAAATTATATTTCAAAAAAATAATTATGTTTATTATAACCATTTGAATGTTTAAAATTTTTCTAATGTTTTTTCAGTGGGAAAAGGAATTTAAAAGAATCATTTATAAAAATAATGTGATTTATTCGTCATAAATTATATAAATATCTATTGATGAATAATTTAAATACAATTCATATTATATATTAAATAATTTTTTAATGTTAGTTTTGAATTTTTCAAAGAATTTGATAAGAATAAAAAATTTGGATTAAAATTGTATTTTTTACAATAATTCATGTTTCCCTTGGTAATACATGGTTATTATAAGAAATATATACTACAAATATAGGCTTAAAGTTAAAAAACTTCAATAATTTGAATCATCTGGTTCAACTTTGAAAAATACACCCTTTCAAATTTTCCTCAATATGAATTGAAATAGTGGTAAAAGTTCTTGCACCAGTAAGGGTAAATCACGATAATATTTAATAAAACAATGTGATAAGGTAATAATTATTCATATTTTTTTGATAATGTATAAATATAATACTTACCATTATTACTATAGGATAGAAATTCATTTGATTTTTCAACACTGACCCGCCAAAATTAAATAAAAAATATTTAAATTGAATAATGTTACAATATTTCATTATCTTAATTTTAAATATCCTTTATGTGTTCGCAAAGGGACATAATAATGTGGAAGTAAATAATAGTGTTTTATATTTTAATAATTAATTAATAATTATAATGTTATGTTATTTAAAAAATTTAGTCACTGGATAATTATTTTATATTCGTTTTCAATGCTGAAATTGTATATATTTTACTGACAGAAAAATAACTTAAATAATTTTGAAAATATTATAAATAATATAATTTTATGGAGAAAAATTTCTGAACATAATTTATAGATCTATATGATATAATAAATTGTTTTTAAATTTTTTAATTTTAATTTAATCATTATGTTTATATATTTAATGTATAATTAAATCAACAGTTTCTAATATGATATTTTTGTTATTTTATAATAAATAATATGTCATTTAATTATTTAAAATTAAAAATTGTCTTAAATTCGACTAAATTAATTTGATATTGTTTAAAAAATAAATAATTTTCTATTTATTGGTTTTTTCATTTGTATAGAATCATTATATACTATTAATTCGTAGAAAACCAAAATATTAGTGTAATTGTGAAAAGGGTTAACATATGTTTAAATTAATAGAGAAGGGTGAAAACATACTAAAAAAATAATATGATGATTTTATTTAGGAATTTAAATGCATAGTAATATTATATTGGAATAATAAAAATTAGTATTATTTTTGAAAACAAAAAATAATTTTTATCAATTTAAAAATTTAATAATTCCAAAAAGTCGCCTACCCAAAATTGTAATACGAAAGTTATCTTTTTTATCCATCACATAACATTTTGCATTTTACCTCTACCATACAATACCAAAATCATTTACTAACATTCATAAACACATTATTGTGTATTTTCCCTCATAAAATAATTCCTCAAGGATCATTAATAAGAGACATAAAGCATTTGTTTCAATTGAGAGGTAATCAAATTAACTTGTCACGTTATTTTTATTTCATTATTTACCTCCATTTATCCTATGATAATAATCATAAAATAATTTATTTAGTATAATAAATATACTTGAATGTTATTATTATTATGTAAACACATTTAATCACCCCCTTCCTGTCAAATGGGAGGTAAATGTATCACTTCTTCAAGACAATATCTTGTAATATCCCCATAGAAATACAAAATATATCATAACCCCATCTTTTAATAATTGATATATTGATGGGTTTAATTTTAATATATGAAAATTTCAAGATAATTATACTAATGTATTTAAAATAACTTTATTACATTCTTACATTGTAATCCATTGGAAAATGAAAATTCCCCTCATGCATATGTTTGGAATGTGATCTCTATAATGCATTATGATTGTTTATTCATGTTCATTCTAACTGAATAGAAATGTGAATAGATATTATAAACATATAGGATATATATGATATTATAATTATTATTTATTTTTGAATTATTTTTTATGTTTTTTCTATTCTATCCATTAGAAATTTACTACATCGTTCATGAATACATATGATTTACCATTTTAAGGAGAGTGAAATTAATTTCTCAATATCAATCTATAATTAAAAACTCTAAACATGTAAAATATATATATATATATATATATATTTTAATATCATATTTTTCATTATAGATATTATTTTACCAAGGAAAATATAATGGTCTGAAATCTACAAAACAGATACATACAAGAAAAATGAAATCGATATCACATGGTATAAAAATTTTCATAATTAATTTTCATTAAAATAGTAGTAAAAGGATATAATTAAAAAAATTATGGTCTGATGTATATTATTGGAGGTCATTAATATAATTATAATAAATATATTATATTTATTAACGGGGATTAAATATTCATGAAGGAATTCAGACACTATTTAATGGGTTTTGGACTCTTTTTTTTGACAAACACAATATTCACCACCAGTATATTTAATGTGGTTTATAAATTTACCAAGAATTTATATTATAAATATTTTATAATTATTATGGTAATTTAAAATTCAATTTTGTATAGTTATTTTAAAAGGATTAATAATCAAATGTTACGCCATATGTAGTGGTTTTATGTTACAATATCATTATTTATCAGGATTCTTAATGACTCTGTTTCCAATGGTGAAATATTATGAGATAAATCTAAATAAACAAATTAATTATTTAATAATATTCCTATTTAATATAATTAAATTTTTTCCTTTCATTATACTGACTATAATTACATTATATTCAGAAAATAAATTTTTAAATGAAACTAACAATATTTTTCTTATATGTCGAGAAATGTCTTTTGATTTACAATATTTTAAAAAAATCAAAGAAGATATTTACTTTATGATCTGAGTTTTTAAAATCATTCTTATCCATCTAATTCAATTTATAAAATTGTTTAAAATGAATCATTTTTTAGTATAATGTCATATTTTGACATTCTTAGAAATGTTAATTGATTATTTTCTTTTATGTTATATAACATGATTAAAATTTGTCACTATCATAACCACTGAATACTATAAATATTAATTAAAAATATTCAATGGATATTTTTTCAATGAAAATGAAATTTATTTTATTTAAGTATTACATTCTATGATTTATACTGAATGTCGAATGTATGTTAACCTTGGGAATATTTTTATTATAATAAAAATGTAAGTATATTAATCAATGATACAAACCCAACATTTATCTTAGGCATTATAGGGGATATGAACAATGACTATCATACTTATTCTTCCTATAGATGGTTTATGTTTCTGATAATAATATATCTATGAAACAATTTAATTTTCCATGGGTTATGTTATAATGGAATGATGAATTATTTATGAATCGTTTTTTACATCCATAGTTTTTTTGTAATGGAATGATTATAAAGCAGTTTCATATCATTTTTTGTCATATAATGAATGTTAGATGATTTTCTAGAACATATATTTTTTATTTTCAATATATTACGGATGTGGCATATGTTTCTAATCAATTATTTGGGTAACAATTTATTTATAATTAGGTTAATTAGAATTTAATAGGGAGTGAACATAGTTCAATAAAATGAAATGTCCTTCACGATAGTATTTGGAGTAAACCTAGATTACTATGAATTCTTTGGGTGTATGTTCAATACATTATGATAGACATTGTATGGATTTGTTACCACATAATAATTGAGTTTCAACTATTATATTTATTCCATATATTCATTTTTTAGAAAAAAACATTATTCCATTATAATTGTTATACATTTATTCCATTATGATTTTTATCGTATCAACATCCATTATTTTTGATACAATTATTTTTTTATGATAATCATGGTACAATTTTTTAATTTTTTTTCTAATATACTCATAATATTAGGATCATAGTTTGTGTTAGTGAACATTACTTTCTAAATTATTTATCCGTAATGAGAATATTATCTTATAATTTGTTTTGTCTTCTTTCTCTATGATTAAAAATATGTATTATGTATGTTGTGAAATTTAATTTATAAAGTTATGGGGAACTATGTATTATATGATCCTGATGTTTTATGATCTAGCTAATCATGTGTCCATGTTTCAAATGATAGTAATCCTTTATAGTACTCATGCCAATATATATAATGTAAACTGAGTATTTGTCTAATATAATTTAATTTCTATGTATGAAACGTATTGGTATATATAATTATATAATCATAAAATATGAAATATTTTATAAAAATATTCATTCCACAAAAAATTAATGCATTTATGTATATACAAATAACCAATCAGATTAAATTTCTTTTGAAAATAGCCAATTCATAGTGAAGGAGGATTTTCATTGAAAAGAATATATAAATTTATAATTAATCAATATATAAAAATATTTATTTAGTAGAAGGAAAATACATTGATGTCTTATATGTTAAATTATTATGTTCCTTTTTCATTCTGTAAATAAATTAAAAAAACCATATAAAATATAAAAAAATTCATTTTCAAACAATTTAAATTCACTAAAAAATATCAATAAAATTTCATTTATAATACTTTTATATCCAATTATTATATAATTTCATGATCATGTTTAATAAGGAAAATTATCTAGATTATAATTCATTAAAAATTTTAAAACAGAGTTTTTAGTAAAAGTTTAACATTATTTATGTTTGAATCATCACATCTGTTCCTTATATTCCAAAATAATAAACATATTATTTTTATTTGATTATCTAAAAACTATATTGATGTTTATTATTATTATTATTTCCAATTTATATAAAATTACATCATCAATTATTTTAATGTCATATGTTTTGAAGATATTCATCACATATATCTAAAAATAATTTTGTAGTTTGTCTTTAGTTATTAATGTATTAATTAAATAATATACTTAATAATAACAATGAAATAATTATTAGTTTTTTATTTCAATTATACTTTTACAAATGATCCATGAATAGTGAATATAAAAAATTACTCATGATATAATAAAATAGAAGGAATACCATATCTATGCAAGAATAACATTTTAATTTTTCATATAACATCACTGAATTAAGGAATGTACTATTTAATCGATTATGTTTTTTAATATTTAATAAATGTCATATAATTTCTTTATATGCACTAAAATTATGTAGAGTTATTCTATGGTCATGAAAAATGCATCATATCTCTAAATAGTGGTGGAGAAACTCATATACTCATGAATCAGATTTCCATTTTTCAATTGATAGAAATGTAATAAATAACGTGAAATAAATATTAATTAAAATAATAAATATTTCATGAATAATATATATAAATTTTAAATTAATCATTTTTACCATATAAGATTAGTGGCGATAGATTATGAATTATATTGGTTCATGATTATGTAGTCCACCGTAGAAAAGATTGATGGTTTGATGGCTTCTTTGGTGTAAGAGGAGTTGGATTAATGTAATATCATTAACAAAATAACTACTCAGTATATGGATGATACTATTTTCTTTTATTCATCATTTTTAATATGTTCTAATTCATATGTAATAATAAATGAACTGAAAATCATAGTTTAATAAATATAACTCTAATTCAGACAACCTCATAGGTTAACTCCTGATGAATTCATAGTAGGGGTTTATTATCAAATTATCTATTGAATTTGGGGAGGGATGTTATGGAGATATTGTAATGATTTTTTAATAACATGGGTGATCATAAGTTTTGCAAATTATAGGATAGGATATACTTTTTATAAGGGAAGGTGTGGCACTCAATAAATTTAATAATTTATTAAATTTATATAACTAAATTATAAATAAAAAGTCTTTCCAAAGTTTTATATTTTTAATAACGGATGATTATTTGTAAATATTAAACCATAAAATTAAATTATTTTCATATTTATATGGTTTTATATCGGTATATGTTTTATTAAACATCTTGTTACCTATTCCATCTTTAACCATGATATAAATATTTTTTACACTAAAAGGATCAAAAATTTTATTCGAAACTGATAACTATACCATAAATAGAAAATTTGTGATATTATAAACCATAACCCATCCACTTTTCATGAAATTTTATTTATAGTTATTTTTTAAATTTTAATTAATAGGATTAATTAAGAAATGTCATTACATACATTATTGAATAATTCATTTAATTTGATAATGAAAATTACATGAAAATTATGTAATTCAAATAAAAATAATAATTATATCCTTATTTTGATATATATAATAATGAAATTCAGCGTTCACCATTAATATCTTAAAAAGATTTTTTTTTGTGTTTTTTAACTTATTTACCAGAATTTTATAATACATCAATATGAACTATTTCAGCATTTGATTTGAAATCAAGGTAATAAATTCATATTTTTATATTAATAATAAATTTCTTTTATAAAATAAAATAATTTATCTATAAAAATCTATTAATAACTAAATATAAGTTTTGTATCCCTGTAAAAATATCAATATATATTAAATGAATGAGGATGAATGTTTTGGTTTTATATTTAAATATTGTAATATGAATATCATTTTTAATGAAAAATTTCATAGCCATGCCATATATTAAAATACTAGATGAGGATTGCCTAACATAACTCATCATATATATTAAAGGCATGTGTATTTTCAATTTTTAGTTAGAATAAAATTATTTTATTTTTATATTTACCGTTACATATATGATAATTATTTACTATATTTAATAAACAAACCTTAAAAAATAAAGTGAACTACTTTTCAATACTTGGGCACCCAAATTCCAAAATGCAATATAATATTTTTTAAACAAAATTATTATAAATAGATGAAATTAAAATATGATTAAAAGGAAAACTGTATAGTAATTGTTTTATTAAAATCTACTATTGAGCTCAAAATGGACTTCAATCAAACTCATGTATAATGATGATACTATTCATATTTTATTTAATTATTAATTAAAATACCCAAAGTCTAAATAATATTAATTTTTTTAATTTTAATTTATTAATTTTATATAATGAAATGATAGTATACCAAAATTCATTATTTTTCATTATTAATAGACAAATAAATATTTTCATTTAAATATATAAAATTCTCCAAATGATAAAATTTGATATGATGATTTTAAAAATGATATTAACTGAGTGAAATTAAATTAATAATATGTGTAAATAAAACATTACATAGTAAAATTTAATATATTTAAATAAGTATTGTTAGAATAAAAATATTTCATTCTTCAGTAGAAAATTTCATAGTATTGTAATAGTGAAAATATATCTTTTAAGTTTAATAAATGAGTCTTAATGAATCATCAGAATGATTTAGTATAACATTAATTAGTTTTAATATTATTAATATCATTTACTCATATTATTTTACCACTCTTATGATGAGTCATTATTCTCGGGGATTTTCCAAAAGTCCTTAATGTGGTAAATCACATTATTCTATCACACCAACTCTGTATAGTCAAGATTTTGGAAAAACAAATTCCTCAAAATAGAGGCTTTCTTCAAACTGAAATAATATATGGACAAAATAGTGGATTCATATCAAACATATTTTTATAATAATGAAAAATGCATAATGTACCATACATAAACACATTTTTATGGCCACTCAATTGGAAAATGATCCAAACATATCCAGGATTTTATAACATTCAATGATCGATAGAAATAGCATTCCCATTTTTCTAAACATATATCATCTTTTTTAATAACATAATATAGAAAATCATGATTAAAAACAAAAAATAATACATTTCCACCTATTATCTAAAAATAATTTTTCCATACACCGATTCATCATCATGATTCATTGAATAATATTTTCATTATCAATCATCTAAATTACCAATTATGGTCCCAACTATAATCATTCATCAAATTCATCCCAATATTTTTTATTCAAACAATACTTTCTAAATATTGACCCACAAGGAGTCATATAAGTATATGAAATAAAATATTATTATATAAAAACTCAATAAAAGATACCTGATGATCCCAAAAAACCATGTAATTCATTGAAAATAAAAGAGTCATATTATCATAATTATAAATAATTAACTCTAATTTTCAATTATATTGAATATAAAATTATTTTTTTTAATTTTAGTTCATTAAACAATGAATTCTCAATACCTTTCAATGAAATGGTTTTAAGCATTGGATCATGGTGGGATTTAATGGAGTGATGGACTACATGTAATTTAATTTTATCATTACCATATGGATAAAAATTTATAGCCTCATTAAATATTATCATGAATGTGAATAAATTTATTTATTTATTAAATTGAACAAAAATTTCCAAAAAAAAATTAATACCCTGATATATCTATTTTAATCACACAATGAAATCCAATGATATATTCTCTAATTTCCATTTTGAGATATTAAAATTCTTATTAGTACCCATCAGAAAAATTCATTAATATTAAACATATTTACTAGTAAAAAAATATCCCAATAAAATTATAAATATATTTCAACATTATTTCACCCTAGAAAGGATATCAATTATATCTATATAGTTTTGTATTATCAGGAACCATCCAAAAGGTTGAGCTATGAGCCTCACTCAAAAGAAAGTTCACCATTTTAGGGTTAGAGGAAACACATATCCTTTTTATAAATAATTAAATTTCTTCCTTGTTAAAATTATATTATAGAAACATACATATGTACCCAAATTCAACAAAATATTATATAACTTCTTAGATCCAGTTGGCAGCCACAAGTGACCTAAACCCAATTGGTCACATAACCACTAGAACATTTCCAAATACACTAGATGATGCAGATTAGATGTGAGGAAGATGGTGTGATATTGGGGAAACTATTCCCTTATTGGTAGAGTGTGCACAGAGGAGAAAAGATACCAAAAAAGTGGGAGTATTCATACCATCAATATTAAATAATGGACAAAAGAAATTGAATCCAACAGGGACCACAATAAAATATATGTGATTCATGTAAAATTTGACTAGGAATAAATCCAAAAAAGTCCCAATAATGGAAATACATTATAGGAAATGATGAATTTAAAATACTAATGAAACTCCCACAACATCGCAATCCTTATCTTGTTCTCATGCTCTCCAACTCCAACAAAAATCATGTACCTGTGGAAGAAGGGTGCTTTCCAATCTCTACATCACCAATCGTATAATCCTCATGGTTCCAAAACATATCCCAAATAAGATTTGAGAAAAATACCATTACACAACCACCTAAAGATATGTTTCTAACCGTCAGTTTATATATATAGTAGGAAAGATGAAAAAATGAAGCAATAATCTATAATGTACTCAAATGTAAAAAATCCAACAATTCTTAATTACATTCATGTAAATTTTTTTCCTTTTAATCATGTAATCTTATCATCTATCCTAATATCTCTATCCACTATTATAATATTTACAATAAAGATGTCTCAGAAGACCATATAAACAGTAATGTATGAACTAGTACAAGATTGTTCTTTGGCATAAAAAATTCATCAAAATCAATCTATTTATAATATCGACCATTTTTGAATGTTCTCATAGTTTAATACATGTATTAAAACATATTATTAAATATATAAATGGCCATTTGGGTATCTCTCATGTTTAATACCTCTAGGTCAACATGGAATAAATTGTTTATAAACAACCTCTAGCGTATCTCTCATGGTAAAAACCCCTAGGTCAATGATCTACACTGAGGCTCTTATGGGACGGTGTAAATAATATGGATGTCCCCACATACTTCCTAGAAAAAGGATGTAATGGTCTTTTGAAAATACCTGGAAACCCCCATATGTTTCTTGGTCCAATGTTCTCACAGTCAATTGGAAACATTGTGCGCATAACATATCAAAGAAGATCATTTAATTTTAATGTACAATAAATATAATCCTTTATAATCATATCACATGGATTTCATATAATCAATCAAACTCCATCCTAATAAACCAATACATGTAAACCAAAGAAACCCTAACATTCATTCTAGACCAAACGTCCTGAAAATAGACAAACAAGGGAAACACAACCACGATGTGTCCCAAAAATAAGGTATCCAACCTTACACATTAGCAATAACCCATTCACACACAATTAAACCATGGCATGTATTAAAAATTGATAAATTCCAAATCATGTAATTCCCCAATCATGGGTATGCATATGTTTTATCATATATAATTAGATGATGAATAACGAAGTTCACAAACCATCTATTTCTATGTATAATTATTGTTAAACATAAATTTTGTCCCATGAATCTTCCTAGATCGGTATAGATCTAAAGAAAGGTGAAAAATGAAAAACCATTAATAAATCATGAGAGATTTAGAATATGGAATAAAGTCATAAGGGATTTTTTGAACTCACTTGGGAGATTCCAACACACTAGAAGACATCTCAATAAGAGCTCATATGATGTAACTGGAATATTTTGTAGTTCATTGGACATTCCATTGCTATCATGTTCGAACCAATGGGAAGAGAAGTCATATCCAGACAAAATATGTGACCCAACAATGATATATTAAATAAATTGAAAATTACACTGTGTGTTCATTAAATGTACACACCATGTATTATCATCAACTGACCCCCAAATTATATAGGTTGTCTAGGTCATCTTATGTCCATGTACATGGCCGAAAAAACATTCCAAAAACAAGATCCATAACTAAAATGATGATCTTGGATCTAACAAACATCCCCCTTAAATAAATTAATCCACAAATTGCATTTATAAGGGTGGTGGAGGAGAATCTGCAAACAACTCTGGCCACTGTAATTGTATGTCACCTCCCTCTTCCAAGTCTCATCTTATACTCACTCCTGATACCATAGCACCCATACCCGAGGAATAGGCCATCCACCAAGAATGTATGTTCTATGCCACACAATCTGAATATTTTTCTCCTCGAAGTATTCATCCACCTCTAACTCAACATCCTTAGGTTAAAAAATATGATATTGGTAAAACTTTGCATCGTTGAATAGGAACATGAAAGACGTCATTCATAGCATAGTACGTTTGAGGTAAATGCAACTAATAAGAAACCATACCAACTCTCTCAAAAACCTCTAATGGATTAATGTATCTCAATGAAAGAATCGTGTGTCCCTTAATTCTTATATTTCTCAACATCAGTGTGACACATAAGAAAACATGATCACTGACATCGAACTCCAATGTACATCTCCATCTATTAGCACATGATTTCTATTGAGACTGTGCAATAGTAATCCTCTTTTGAAACTACTACACCAGATATATGGTCTCTTGGAATAGAGGATGTCATGACATAGAAGCCTCTCATCCTTCCATCCATCATAGGGGTGATCGGAAAGGCCTACCATACAAAGCCTCATAATGATCCATCTGATTAATTTCCTGAAAACTATTATTGTTGGGAAACTTCACCATGGGTATATGTCTCTCCAAAGAGCCCTCGAAATCTTGGTCACATTCCCAAAGAATTTCCTCTAAAACCTAATGTGTGCAATCGAACTGGCCATATTTCCGGGGATGGTAAGATGAACTCAAAGTACATGTGACCCAAAATCCCTTTACAATCCTTACTATACATGAGAAGTAATCTGAACATATCTATCTGAAATGATATAATGAGAAATCCCATGCAAATTTACAATCTCTCAGATGTAAAACATTCCACGATCATCAACACTTAAGGTTTACTTGATTAGAATTAAATGTGAATCCTTTATGAGTTTTTCAACAACCACCCATACATCATCATTTCTTAAAGAAAACATTGATAAATCCATCACAAAATCTATCACAAAATCATTCCACTTCAACTCAGGAATGGGTAACTACTTTAAAAGCCCTTCAAGTAGCCGATGCTCCAACTTTTCCTATAGATTGGTAGAAATTACCATAACAAAACAATCCACATCCCACTTTATGCCAGACCACAAATACTGTTGATGTAAATATATATATATGATAGTGATAACAGGATGAACTACCCATGCAGGGGCATGAAAATATCCTAGTAGCTCCTCACATATGTTTACTGACACCCATATGCTCTTGTGAAATCACAAAACCTCATCCTCACCATCAGTCTTCCCAAAATAAGTGTCCTCCCCTAAAACACTCTCCCTTAGTACTTGGCCTTCATAATATAATTGGTTCATCATTCCCATTCGATCTAGTAGGGTAGAGGTAATAGTTATAAAAGAAAGAATCATCTTCCCCTATTTGTCATGCACTTCAAAATGCATTTCATAGAATAAACCATAATATTCTACTTACTACTGGCCTCCTGGACTACCAGTATCTCAGTTCTCCTCCTCATCACACCACCCACTATGTTTCTGTTCCCATAAATGTAGGGATGCTCAATGACAAAAGACTAAAGGTACTCATCCCAGCCTTTTTATTTCAAATTCAGATCCCTATATTTAAAGGTATAATTTAGGATGTTTTGGTCATGTTATATCACAATATTCTTTCCAATTAGTTTATGTCTCAAAACATGCAAGGCATGCAATAATGTCGCAAGTTAGAGGTGGGCGTCAAGTTATTCCTCTAATGGGGGCTCGTAACACACATGTTGGAGGATCGAAATCAACCACTAATACCACTTTGTAACATCATGGATCTAGGTTACACCCACAGGTTCCCCGAACCCAGTTAGTCACATAACCTCAAATGCATTTCCCCAAATGTCATAGGCTATAGACTATTAGGGATGTCCATGTTGCTACAATGGGGAAACTATTCCCTCATTAGAAGACTAAATACAATGCAAAAAAATATAATAAACAATATTAGAAATAGTAAAACGATGAAAAGTGAATAGAAGGAGAATGAAAGTAAATCAAACAGATAACATAATTATATATTTTTGATGCATGTCACAAGTGTCTATGAATGAAGCCAAAAAATTAAAAATAATGTAAATACAATACTAGAAATGATGTACACAAAATGAAAAAATAAACTCCAACAGCATCGCAAGCCTCACCATGGTCCAATGCTCTATAGTTCTAAAAATACAAATATACCTAAAGAAGAAGAGAACATTCCCTTTGGTAAACCTATTATCATATAATCTGCATGGGTCCAAATCATTACACAAATTAGGTGTGAGATGAATCCTGATAAGAAACCACCAAAATATTTCTGCCTAACTATAGGTGAATATATATAATAGGAAATATATATAAATGAATTAATAAACATGAGATGATAAAAATTAAACCAACATATAGTTTTAAGTTACATTGATTTTCTATTATTATTAATCACATGAATAATGTAATCTTGGTATCTTGCATATTCTCTATATCTCACTATGTAATTGTAACAAAAGAGATGTCTCCGAAGAAAATCTAAACAATCAATAATGATCGTGTACATAAATTTACTTTGACATGGAAGTCTCGTCACAATCCATCAATTATTTAATAGTGACATATTGGGAATATACTCAAAGACTAAACCCCTAGTCTAACATAACACCAAATTTATAAATGACTACATTGGAAACACTCACAGTCAATACCCATGTGTCAACATGGAATTAATAATATATAAATTTTATACATGCTATCTCTCAAGCTCAATACCGATGGTTCAATCATTTACACCAAGGATCTAATAGTCTTGTGGAAATAATGTGGAAGTCCCCACAGTCTTCCTGGACAACGACCATCATGGTCCTTTGTAAATAGATGGAATCCCCAATAGTTTTCATAGACTAAGGCTGTCATAGTCTATTGGAAGCATAACAATCTTAACATATCAAATTACCTCATTTAATTATAAACTACTAAATATCTAATCCATCATAAGAATATCACATGCATTTGATATAATCAATCAAACTCTATCCAAATAAACAAAAGAATTTAAAAAAGTAAATTATAATGGGAATTTTATAATAAACTACCAGAAAACTGTGATACAAGGGAAACATACCCACCAGGTTTACCATAAACACAGTATCCCACATTATGCAGAAGCAACAATGCATTCTCTATCAATTGAGCCTTAACAAGTAATGAATTGATTTTAAATCCCAAAAATTAAATACCCCAATCGTGGGAATGTGGAACTTTTAGCTTATATAATCCCTAGAAAAATAGTTAAATGAACAAACCACCTACCTCGATGTCTCTCAATTGATATACTAGAACGTCGGCCCTTTAATCAGCATAGATCGGCATAGATCTAAAAAAGGTGAAGTAATCCCAACATTGATAACTCACAAGAGAGGTATAAATAAGAATAAAGGCTCTAGGGTTTTTTAGAACTCACTGGTGGGATTTCAACACACCCAATGCCATATCAACCAGAGCATGGATGGAGATTTGAGAGGGTTTTAGAGTTCGTCGGCATTTCAGTCTCTCTCATGTATGAACCATAGAGATTAGAAGAGGTTTCCAGACATAATAAGGTACTCACAATGTTATATAAAATAAAAAATAGACTCACAATGTGTGTTCATTAAACGTACACACTGTGTATTATCCTCAACTGGCCCCTATGTTATGTGGGTCATCCAGGTCATCTCATGGTCGTGTACTTGTCTATTACATAGCCAGTACACAACTGTACACAACAACTGGGTACACAACCTCTACTCAAGTGTACACGGAGTGTGCATAGAAAAAACCTCGTTTCATCCTTTTCCTAAAAACAACCATGAAGAAAGATCCATAACTGAAATTTAGATATGGGATCTTACAAATAGTAACACAAGGTATTCAATATGTGGATTCATAATTATGTATATGAAATATGATTTTTGGAGCACCTGAAACTCAATATAGGGAGCTCATGCAAGCTTAATTTCAATGTCGTCAGTCTGGAAATAATTATCCAATGATTAATGTTCCATTACAATCAAAGATAATCATTCATTATCATTAAAAAATGATCTGGCTACCCATTTTAATTACATTGATGGTAATGTATTTTGTTATAAAAATCCAATATCAATTCCAAATATCTCATATGTCATATGTTCAAAACGTTCTATTGGAATTTATACAATATGCTTTCATCATAAAAATATATTTCTCAAATTACAAAATATAAATTATATCCCCAAATTTTTCAGTAATAATCTAAATCTGATAGTTCATGGTCACATGTATGATAATTTTCCCATATTGTTTTAAATAATTTAAGAATAAAAATTACATGATAAATATATGTTTTATCACAACACACACCCTTTAATTATTTATATATGTAGATAAAAAATTTATTATTTCAAGATAGTATCTGCAAAAATAGACCAATATAAAATCTTATTTTCAATTTCTCAAAAAAATAATCCCCTTAATTTCTGAATATAAAAATAAATATTTTTTATATTTACATACTGGGATACATAAAATTGAGTTTTTTCAATAATAATACAATATCATAAGGACTACCAATATTTTATAATAGTTTTATAAGGGGATTTTTAATATATCGATATCAAAATTAAAAAAAATTATTTTCATACCTATACATTTCATTGATATATTATGTAACATTTTGTACAACATATACTATATTTCTTCTATATTTGAAAAACACATAATCATTATAATACCCCATTTCCACATTATATTCACATGGAAATATTACTTATAAAATATAAATTTATTGGAATATAATCCCGCTCAATATATTGGATTCAATCATGAGTAAAATTTATTAATTTTTCAATCATGGTCATGAATTAAGTTTATAAAATAACATTATAATCAGTTGATGTTTACATCATTCACGGAAATGAAATATTAATGATTTTGCATCATATCCATTAATTTCATTTCATTTCTATGAAATGTATCATTTGAAATATATTTTAATTGGAACATTTTAAGAAATAAATCCAATTTTAATGAATAAATATAATTTAATTCACTAATATTCTTAAAAATTAACCACCATTGGTAACATTAATGTTAAAAATAAGAAATTGATACAGTTTCATCAGGATGATCTCAATAATCCATGACATTATGGGTTCATGATATGGAAGGATATTGTCTAAGTTGTTCCATCCAACACAACCTTTCATATTATATCATGGGATGTCCAATCTAAATAATTATATTTAGGGTAATTTAACATGGTAATATACAAAGGCTATATCACGATAAGAAAATTATAATTCTATAATGGCATTTAAATATATTCTCTTATTTTTTAAAAATTTGTAAACATTTACATTCATACAAACCAAAAGATGATAAACATATTATACTTAACAATGTTTAGTATAACACTAATAATTAACTCTCCTACATTATTTTAATCATTAATGCATAATATTTTAGAGAATTAGGGAATCACCCTTAAATAAATAACCTATATATGGTGATGTGAAAAAAATTCACTTTCTATTTTTTTATAATTTTTAGAAAAACAATTAATAGATAAAATGTCTTTTTCGTGAAATTTATTCACAATTTTAAAAACCAAATTATCATTGACCCTACTCTTCCTTACAACCTTATGAATATCATTTTAAAATGTTGGCTGGGATTAAATCTTAGTTAGGGACTTATATAAATAAATAAATAGACCCATTAATTCATAAATTCTCATCCAAATTTTATGTTTCAAAATTAAGCATTGAGCTTAAAAGATACATTTTCATTCCAAATAAGTCAACCAATATTGGTATTGAATTAATTAAATTATATAAATTTTAATTTTAATTTAAATGTAAAACTCATATTCATTTACATAAAATAATTTAAAACTTATTAAAACTGTTTAAAAATTTATATTTAACACATAAATTGTGGCATACTATTCCCATAAAAATAATATAATTAATATACCCTATGAAAAATAAATATATGAAATAAACTCATTAAAGTCATTGATAAATTATATAGGTAATTTAGGATATCATTTTCATTTATGCCTTATAAATGAAAAACATACCCTATAAATTAAAATAATCTATTTGAAAAAACGTAACTCGTTAACTTCAACAAAATATTAGATAATTTGGATACCTATATTTGGCCCGCCAATCCTAGGATTGTAACAGAACAACTTGTACAAGAATTATAATAGAACTCCACTTCTGGGTTTATAAGTAAACCACCCATTATTATATAAAATTCCCATTAACCATTTCATAATCATAATATATGACATCTTACATAATGTCATTATTTTAATCCATAAGGTAAACATATCATGATATAGAAATACCCCTTCTATTTAACAAAATTTAATAAAATAGAAAACAACACATTGAAGTATGGTTTATAATTGAATATAACATAGAATCATGTAAAGGATAAAAATATCAAATAATGGTTATAGAAGGGAAAATATCTATTATCGTTTTACATGTTACAACTGAACATTACATTATTTCCTTTCAAATGAATGTGAAGATGATATATATATGAAATATGATAAAATTATTTTCTATATAAAAGTATTGGAAATAGTGTCAAAATTTTCATAAAATAACTTTTATAATTATTTTATGTTCAATGTTTAAATAATTTCATTAATAATGAAATAGAAAAGATATTTATTTTATAAATCATTAAAATAATTCCCAATGGTTATACGATAAAGTGTCCATTACCTCGTGAATGATGTGACATGTGTGTTCCCTATCTCAATTAATAATAAACATTTGATAATTTTTTAATTTATTATATAGTGTATTAGTTTTTCATTATACGTTTTGTTTTATATATTTCTATGTTATATAAAATTAATCAATCAATTAATTTCATGTAGGATTATTTGAGAATATTCGGCTCATATATCCCATATGTAATTGGTCTAAGATCTATGGTAAAAGTAGTAATTCTTCAATTTTCTAATAAAATAATAACTATAAAATAATTATCAATTTGATATATTAATTTTTAAATTTACATCCTACCATGAAGTTTGGTTATGAAAAATTAAATAGTTTACAATAATGGAGATGATTTGGGATATGTAAACTTGATTAATGTTTCAATTTTTAAATAATAATAATTGAAAACAATGAATGATATATTTTCATTATATTATAAGGATATGTCATAAATATCATATTATTTAATGCAATAAAAATATATATTGTCTTGATATTAGTGTTAATGAAAAAATAATCACATCACCTCATGGATATGAAAATACACATGTAATCACAAATGATGGTATAATTAGATAATTGATGGAAATTTTTTAAATAATATTATATAATATCAATCATTAATTATTAATATATCAGGATTATCCATTTAATACATTAAATATAACATTTTTAACAACCTTCAGATGTGGGGATGGAAAACCAATTACATTAGTTCACAAGGTTGCAGTCCATTGTACAAATGAGTGGTTGTTACATATCACTTTTGATTGGTGATGAGAGGGATATAAGATATTAAATTAACATAATAGTGTCCACTTATATCTAATATATAGATTTTAATAAATCACTTTGGGTTAAAAATATTTTATTGTGATAAAAAATAAATTCAGCAAATATTCGTTGTAGGTAAATATACATTTTATTTTGAAAACCTCCTTTTATTTACACATAATTACTTACACTATTAGTTTTCTAAACCATGTATTATAAGACAGAGGGATTGAATTTATAATGAGACATGGGTTGTACTTGTATGAATTTTTTTGATAAATGTTTGTTTGTGTGATATCATATGGATTTCCATTTCAAATGTTATTGTATGAGAAATGTTGTAATTTCCTAATGTACTAAATTAATATTAATTGGATTTATAAAATAAATTAGCAATAATAATATATATAACACATGATTATGATGAGTCTATAAATTATAATATTAAAAACATTGCGAAAATTTATGATTTTTCTTACCCTTATCATTTTATATAGATACCTCATTTACACTATTTTTAATGTCAGGGTGTAATGAACTGACCATAATAACCTCTCCAAATGATATTCATCCCAATCTACCACACACAAAAAATGAAATTTTAGGTCAACATAGGTTGGTGAATAACACTAAGATTTAAAATAATTGACCAATGGAATCATATCCCCCAAAATAATGTTACCACATTTAATATATTCACATAAAAATGACTAACATCAAATGATAAAAATATATTCCATAATCGATAAAGAAATGTATAAGTGTTAAAAATTAAAAATATAAATAAAAAATCTATATGTTTCAAGTACACCCAAAAAGGAATACAAAAACAAAAATATTCTCCAATATCTCCATTAGAAAATTTGGGAAGCCTTTATATATCTCATGACCAGCTACCCAAAATCATGATGACAGAAAACCTCATCGCCTCAGTATGGGACCTTGACATTCCCAACATAGAATGACATAAAAAGGCTAAAAATAGAGGAATGTAAATGTATGGTTTTATACAACATGCTCATAAGTGTTTCCGAAAGGTGTTCCATATCAATTTTTAAAAATCATTCAAACATGCTGAATATCAAATAAAATTATTAATAATAAATTATCAACTATTCTTATATCAAAAGCATGGAAAACCAATTTATTTTCCTGAAATTACACATTTCCAAATAAAACAGGTTAATTAGTTTCAATGAATTTAATATCCATATATTACATAAGATAATTCAAATTACAAAAAACGGATTCCCCACATCCCTTATCAAAACCATTGTAGTATAATAAAAATTTTATTTAAATAAATAGATTAAATAAACCTATAAGCATAGAAAAAATTACACCAAAATCACACATGGTCAAGATAAAAATGAATCATGTACCTACCATAAAATATAGTGTATTCATTATTATACTTGACATATTCATCATGTCAAAAGTGTCTAGAAACATCACATCAAGGTAACCCCCCTCATAAAAAAAATTCTAACATGTCATGAGAACAACATGATTTGTATGACGAGGAAATACCCATGATAACCCCTCCCCCTGAGAGCATATGTGACTTATTACAATAACATCCACCTATGTAACCAAATATTACAATAGGATATATTTTAAAAATTAATAATCAAACATTAAATTCCTTTAAGATTTTATTACCATTCACAAACATTGAATACACATTTTCTTTTACAAAAACTAGGGGAAATTGATATATTATGAAAACCCATTTCCACACACACAAACCTGGTCATAAAAATCATACCATTTCATCTAATAATAAAAATTCTAAAATATAGGGGAAATACAGTTCACCAACACGGGATAGAGACAGAACCAACTACAAAAAACCCCAAGTTACACATGCTAAGAAGGCGGTCCAACAATAATGATGGATTCAACAATAAAAACTGATTCTCGAGAATAAATATACACATCATAGATTTTGTCCAATTTTATATAGGGGTGGACAGAGAAGAAAAAACAACATATACTAGAAGAACAAACACATGCAGAACTGTAACATGTAATATCCCTAGTAATAGGATAACACTTCTTATCTATAAAGTAACAACAAGAATCGTCCCTACAATTCAATATATCCAATACAACAATGAAACAGAACATCATCGATTAGATTAATGTGGAATAATAAATGATTAATAACCAAGAGTTAGGAAATCCTTGTGAAACTTGGATGAATTACCCAAATAATAAAACTAGATCGAATGAAAACTATAAATATTACTGGAGAAGGGAATTAAATTGAGAGGAAGAAGGCATATTGAAGGAATAATTATAAATATATCACTAACTCACATGAAAATATTACATACTAAATTTCACAAGATGAATATCCCCTTTATACATCTTGTAATGCATGGGGCTCAAGTATACTGAACCACACAACACTTTATTACTAAAAACATTTATTTTATCAATACATCCAATTTAATAATAACATGTTTTATAATCAATTTATGTTGTGTAGAGAGTAGAAAACATGTTTTTTGAGATAGAAATACATGTAACGTAACTTATATAAACATTATGTAATTACACAGCACACTCTAGAAATCTCATTATTCATAAAAAAATCCAAACCTTGTTTGGAGTTATACAATATTAAGGATAATCCTATATGACCATTAAAATATTTATTCCCAAAATCTAACAATTCAAATAAAAATAAAACATTGAAATTTAGGATAATTGTTTCATTTCTCACCAAATTAATCAGAAACAATAGTCAATGAGAAGAAAAATATTGGAAAATGGTTAGAGGGATATAAAAATTATAATAAATGAATTTATATCCTTAAGAAGTCATCTTGAAAAATATTATCCAACAATGTGTTGAATCCATAACTCTCTCATTAATGACTAACCCTCCAATGTATTATTTGAATTATATTGGTTTCATGATAATTAACAGACCAAGGGAATAAACATACAACACTAAATTTTCACATGAGAGTCAACGATCTCAACTGGCTGCTGACCTATAAGAAAATCATATTGTAAATCAATATATACCAATCTAATGTCACGACCCCCTCCCACCAAGGATGCCCCTCCTGAGCTGGAAGTGGTTGAAGGGGGATAATGACCCCCATGTCCCGCCTTTAGTAGGCACCGGAGTGTCGACTAGAACCAAGGGAATGAGTTTTTCACATATATGGGAGGAATTAACCTTTTTATAAATTTAACAACGGGAAATAGGAGAAGTCAAACACCAAGAAGAATAAAAGGAACAAGTATAGAAATAGCACAAAACAAATCCCATATGAATGATTTATACAATAGTGAAACAGAAGTACACGTACAGAAAATTTCTAAAGTATTGTAACAAAAAAAGTAAAGGAAAACAACAACAAAAAACAGCAGCAACTCCCCCTGCCCGACTAGTAAGGTCCCACATAGTCCCTTTAGTCCTCCTAAAAACCTAAAATCAAACGTAGAGTGATCATACAAGTATACTCAATTGGGAATCCTATGTTCTCGTGCACAAGTGGGGAGACATACTAATGCCCCATGAGAAAACAAAAGAGCCAAAACCTAGCAAGGAATCTATCCACCCACCCTCACCAGTCACACTCACAGTGTAACACAAGTCAATAGAGTATAATAGTAATGTTACTAAAGTATGGGTTCCCCGCACCACCTTCCCACTAGTAATTGAATACTTCCTACGCATCGGAAAAATCATGCCATTCTCACCGCAGTCCTGCTGCCTCATCCCTCCCGCACACACCTGGGCCACATCCTCACGCAGTCCCACTACGAAACCCCACCCACAAACACCTGGGCCACAACTGTCACACATAACCACACCTGCAAACACCTAGGCTAGAACAACCAACACCACACCCGAAGACACCCGAGCTAGAAGATCTACTTCCACACCCGAAGACACCTGGGCCTTATCCCAAAGACACATGGGAAACCACCTGCCCGCACAAACCTAGGCCAACCACAACATTACCCTGCCTAAAGATTCTTGGGCTAATAATGGACCTCAGACCATCACAGCCATCCCGAAGATACTTTGGCTACCTGGTAATGGAAACAGAAAGGAGGTAATAACCATCCACTAATAGAAGTGTTGGAATAAACACCCTCCCCCATGACATGGGGTAGTTCGGCACTAAGTTATCAACATGGGTGGGGTGCGTAATGAAACATAAAACGTAATGATTTATATAAGTATAACAACAAATCAGCCCATCCTAAGTCTTCTTCACAAAAATCTAAGCATGTGCCTAGGCACTACTACTTAGAGAGTATGCACACAACAAAAAATCCCAAAACCCCAATTAATGTTTTCATGTTTCAACAGCTTTAGTTATCAGTTTCTTAACTACCGTGAAACTATCAACAACCAAATTTGATCAAGAGTTCATAAAACATATCACTAACATCCAGAAATCAATTTAGGAAAACACAATCAACACAAAAAAGTACCTTCTTATTAACCAACCAACCCCATTGATTATCATTCCTATTTTATTACCTAGCCCCACCATTCATTAACTCTTCCACAGTTCATTTATTATTCACAACCCATAGTTCATTCACATTAAAACTCTTCCCTGCAGCACCGCTACCAACCACCATAAACACAATCACACCAAAACCCGTACATCATTATCCTATTAATACCATTTATCGCAGCCCCGCTGCCCATCACCAACATAGCTTTCTCACCAACCCACAACCAAGCCAACTGTAGCCCCGCTGCTCACCCTATCCACAAAAACCCACAAAACACCCCCCTTTCACATGAACCAACCCTAACTAGCACCCCCATGTTTATTATTTCTGATTGTTCAACCGGGGTGATCACACAAGGGTTCCAGGTATTTAATCATCTAACATTACGTGCTTAACCAATTTCCACATTCAATAAAATTTCCATCAATAATAAAATCTAAAGGGAGAGGGAAACATTTAATTGCTTAAGCAAAGGCCCCCAAAACCATGATTTTCAATAGGCATAATTTCATTCAGTTCGCAACATAATATCATAAGATATAAAAAAAGTAACTACATTCACAAACATGCCATCCCCGTTATATAAGCCAGTTATTATCTTTATTAAACTAGTTCAAAAATGTTTCACGTAAACAATAGGACACCCACCCCGCATGATGCACAATTTATAGAGACGAAGGTGAGATCCCTACCTTAACAGGTTCAGATGTCCTTCTACGAACGCAACCACCACGATCACAGAGCTTCTCCCAGAACGACTGCACCCACCATGGATGTCGCGGCACCACCGAATCAACAACACATGAAACTCCCTCAACATGGAGATCACATGCTGTAGCATGGAAAGAAAACGAGAGAGGTAGGATCAGAAATAGAATACAAGAATAGAGGTTTAACATACCTTTTTAGAGTCGATCGTCAAGACCCTCATTCCCGTCAATTATAAATAGTCTCCTCAGTTGGAAACTACAGAGGGGATGCCAAAGAAGAGGGAACGAAATAGGGTGTACGATGTTCTCCTCGCTGACATGATCCCGCAGTCACTGATGGATCGACGATCGGAGTCCAGATGAAGTAGTTACGAGGAAGGCATCTAGTTCATCTGGGAGCGTCACCGTGCGGAGAAGAAGAGAGGTCCATAAATAACACGTGACACTCTCTTACATAGGCATCAAAAAGGTAAAATGTTGCCCAACGTGTATTAATGAATACACGACATGACCGTACAACTGTTACTCTCTTTGACTAGTCAACAGATGACATGTCACGTGGTTTCGATGCGTTTAATTATAATAATAACTCCAATTAAAAATAGGTGTTTAATTGACCCAATACATTATTTATAAAAACGTATTCATCATTGGTCTTAAAAAGACCATCATAAATTCAGGGTTGTAACGCCACAGACAGTTTTCCATTCCAACACTATATGGAGGAGATATGTTGGATAAAAGATCCCATAATAATAAAAATGTTATTATTATTGTGTGTTTTGTGGAAAGAAGACACGAACCATTATTTAATATCTAACCTTATACTTGAAACTATCTTATTAATGACAGGATCACATCGCCACTGACAGCAGGTGAATCAGATATCACACGTGGGAGTTATGGCGGGTCAATGATTTAATAATAATATTAAATCTATTAATTCACGAGTGTTTCGGGTACCCGATCCAAAAACCAGAAAAATACATCCAATATTGGACTCATAATATTCATCTCATAGTTAAGGTAGCACTGCCACTGACGGTTCGTAAATCCAAGGTCGTATGAAGAAGTTGCGGACAAATAGGTGTTTTATCAACAAAATTAATTATAACAATATTTTATTATTATTATTAATCAACTATTTATATATTTTTCATATCTCTAAAATCAATCATGATTTGGAGTCATATTGGGTGCTAGAATTAAACTCCAATTCATCCTTTTACATTTATTTGTCTTTTAATTTTATTTATCTGAATATGTTTTTTTGTTTCTCTCTTCAATCTCCTTTCTTCTCTAAGTTCCATCACGTCCCAAACAAAAGCTGCGCAACCTTTTTTTTACTCCATTAATTCCATTCTTTTATGGTTTTTATTATTATTTTCTATACAATTACATCACTTTGTAATCTCTCTCCAATATCACTTCAATGTCATTTTTAATAAAATTAATATTAATAACACCCATCATTAATGTTCTAATTTAATCCCATTAAATTAGATTACCATAATTATTCTCATATTAAACTAAAACCATTCCATACGACTCAAAACCATTTCATTTAATTGAATTAAATAAAAAAACAAAATTAATATAACATACATATTCAACCCCTTTTTAATATATTTAATTTCATTAACCTCTCGCACATAGTTTTATGACATCATTGTTATTTATTGTTTTTCAATAATAATAAAAATTCGTCAACTTATTTTATTAACTCATCACCATTATTATTTTTAATAATGATAATATTTACACTCATCGCGTTGACCACGTTAAACCACCCAATTGGATATCTGAATCTGACCATGCCATGTCAATGTCGCATAACATCCGTCAATTTAATTATTTAATTCTATTTATTTTTATTTCACGCTGATTAAATAGAAACCACTTTTATTAAATTAAAACCATTCAATTTAATAAACCCAACATATTTTTATGCCACCATTATTATTATTATTTAACATAATAATAATAACAAACTCACCTTTAATTTTATTAACGCACCACCATGCTTCCACTTTCATCTTCATTTATTTGTTTAGAATAAATACCATGAATCATTTCATCAATTTCTCATTATTATTAATATTATCAATAATATTAATAACACAACACCCATTATTATTATTCAAATTTAATTTCAACAATTACTCAATTAATAATAAACCTCATGTTTCATTTATCAACGTCTAATGGGTCACACACCTTCCCACTTCACAAAATTGACTGACTAAAAATTAATTTTTATTGGAAATCAAAACACTTTTATGGAAAAAGTGAACCCATTAAATCATTTTATCATGATTATTCTCTTTTTAGATTAATTGATCACATAATTTATGTCATCGTCATTATTATTGAAGATATTTTTTTTACGT
Source organism: Viscum album (assembly GCA_963277665.1). Lineage (NCBI taxonomy): Eukaryota > Viridiplantae > Streptophyta > Magnoliopsida > Santalales > Viscaceae > Viscum > Viscum album. The sequence continues at coordinate 412,662,929 of OY728144.1, read as the reverse complement.
TATAATCAGTATTAAAAATTATCATTATAATGTGTGTCGTGTTGACCACATCGATTTCAACAAAGGAATGGACCAGAGGGGTTCAGGCCATTACATCAGATACCTCTCAAAACAATCTCGTCCTCGATAATTAAAAACCAACCCAGATGAAATAATGGATCTGAACAACCACTCCGCAAGATACCTCTCAGGGCTCTCATCATAGCATGAAACAACCGACAACCCTAATTATAGGAGTTAGGAATTCCTTCTCCCATATCAAGATATTATCTGCTTTAGGCGGCACTAACTCGCCTACACATGTTTAATTGCATCCACATTAATGCATCTCAATTAGGAATTAGGTCTTCTGAATTCCATATATTAGGATTATCCAAACACACACTCCCCCGACACTACACAAAACAACAATAAATTTCCTGAACACATGGCTTGAGGAATTCCTTATCCCATGTTGAGATATTATCCGCTTTAGGCGGCACTGACTCTCCTGCACGGGTTTAATCACATCCACATTAATGAGTCTCAATTACAGATCAGGTTCTTCTATCCCAACATGTTAGGACTCTTCACACACATTTAAAGGAAAGAGGGAAACAACTTAGCATTATATACTCATGAAAAACAAGGTCCAGGTCCAAAGCATGGGTGAGAATGAGTTTCAGAAAAGGAGTGCGATGCTCCTGAATTTAAACAAAACATAAAAAAGAGCATTTAAGTAAAACTGAAAAAATCTCTCTCAATCTCTGGACTGGCTAGGGTTGCTGCTTCTATTTAATTCAACTATCCGCATCCCACTCCTCTACCTCTTTGTTGAGGTCCATGTGCCATATTTGTATTGTATACAAAGAACGTCTAAGCCCAAGTAGCATGGAAATTTACTGAAAGTTTCATTTTATCATTTGTATTTCAGTTTCTTTCCCAGAACACCCAAATCAAGTATAACATAATCATGTTGATGCATGTACCTTTCCTAGGGTCTCTACCCTGCAATAAATGTAGTCTCAATTGGACATTCGGTAGGCTCAGAGTCCTTGAATCGGATCACGAGGGGGCCCTAAAATCTTGTGTCATAGCCAGTCATCCCTGGCCTATGTCATACACCAAGATTAACCATCACTGTTGCCCTACCATCCCATGAAATCCTCCCAGAGCCTAACTCCAGATTCCATCCTATCTCTTGACCACCACCTTTGATACCATTATGTCCTGACCCCCTCCCACCAAGGATGCCCCTCCTATGATGGAAATGGTGGAAGGGAGATAATGACCCCCGAGTCCCGCCTCCAGTAGGCCCCAGAGTGGCTACTAGCACCAAGGGTATGAGTTTTTCACATATATGGGAGGCATTACTCTTTTTATTGATTTAAGATAAAAAAATAGGATGATTAAAACACCAATAAGAAGAAAAGTAACATGTATAGAAATAGCCCAAAACCAATCCCATATGCATTCTTTATACAATAGTGAAACAAAAGTACAAGTAAAGAAAAGCTCTAAAGTACTGTACCAAAAAAGTAATGGAAAACAACAAGAGAAAATAGCAGAAACTCCTCCTCCCTGACTAGTAATGTCCCGCACAGTCCCTGTAGGCCTCCTGGAAACCTGAATGAAAATGTAGGGTGAGCATAGAAGTATACTCAGTAGGGAAACCTAAATCTCTCGTGCACAAGTGGGGAGACAGCCTAATGCCCAGTGAGATAACAGAAAAGCCAATACATAGCAAGGAATCTATCCACCCAGCCTCAACAGTCACACTCACCAAGTAAAACAAGTCAATATAGTATTGTACTAATGTTATACATGTATGGGTACCCCGCACCACCTTCCCACTGGTTATTGAAGACATCCTACGCATCGGTCCAATCCCACCATTCTCACCGCAGTCCCACTACCTCATCCCGCCCGCACACACTTGGGCCACATCCTCACGCAGTCCCACTACCAAACCCCGCCCGCAAACACCTGGGCCACAACTGTCACACATAACCATTCCTACAAACACCTAGGCCAGAACAACCACTGCCATGCCCGAAGGCACCTTGGCTAGAAGATCTATATCCATGCCCGAAGACACCTGGGCCTCATCCCAAAGACACTTGGGAAACCACCGGCCCGCACACACCTGGGCCAACCACCACACTACCCAGTCCGAAGATTCATGGGCTAATAATGGACCTCAGGCCATCATAACATTCCCGAAGATACTTGGGCTACACGGGAAAGGGAGTAGAAAGGAGATAATAACCCGCCACTAATAGAATTTTGGGAAAAACACGCTCCCCCATTAAATGGGGGTGTTCGGCACTAAGTGCTCAACATGGGTGGGGTGAGTAAAGAAACATAAAGAGTAAGGATTTATTTAAGTATAACAACCACTCAGCCCATCCTAAGGCTTCTAAACAAAGATCTGAGCACGTGCCTTGGCACTGATACTTCGAGAGTATGCACACAACAAACAATCCCAAAACCCCATTTAATGTTTTCATGTTTCAACAACATTCATTATCAGTTTCTTAACATTCGGGCAACTATGAACAACCAAATTGGATCAAGAGTTCATAAAACATATCCCTGCCATCCACAAATAATGTTAGGATAACACAAGCAACACAAACAAGTCCCTTCTTAATAACCAACCAACCCCATTGATTATTATTCTCGTTCCATTACCAAGAACAACCATTCATTAACTCTTCGACATTTTATTTATTATTCACAAAACATAGTTCGTTCACATTCAAACCCAATCCTACAGCCCCGCTGCCAACCACCATAACCACAATCACACTGAACCCCGTACATAATTATCCCTATAATACCATTTATTGCAGCCCTACTGCCCATCACCAACATAGCATTCACACCAACCCACCACCAATCCAACTGAAGCCCCACTACACACCCAATCCACATAAACCCACAAAACACCCCCTTTCACATAAACAAACCCTAACCAGCACCCCCATGTTTATTATTTCAGTTTGTTCAACCGGGGTGATCACACAAGGGTTCGAGGTATTTAGTCATCCAACTTTAAGTGATTAACCAAATTCCACATTCAATAAAATTTCCATCCCTAAAAAAATTTAGAAGGAGAGGGCAACATTTAATTGCATAAGAAAAGGCCCCCAACAACCATGATTTTTAGTAGGAAGAAGCACATTCAATTCACAACATAATATCATAGGATATAAAAAAAGTATCTGAATTCAGAAACATCCCATCCCCATTATATAATCCATTTATTATCTTTATTAAACCAGTTCAAAAGTGTTTCACATAAAAAAGAGGACACCCACCCCGCTTGATGCAAAATTTAGAGAGACGAAGGTGATATCCCTACCTCAACAGGTTCTGATGTCCTTCTACGAACACGGCCACCACGATCACAGGGCTTCTCCCAGAATGACATCACTCACCAAGTATGTCGCGACACCATCGAATCAACACCATAGGAAACTCCCTCAACATGGAGATCACGTGTCGTAGCATAGAAAGAAAATGAGAGAAGTAGGATCAGAAAAAGAATACAAGAACAGAGGTTTAAAATAACTTTTTAGAGTCAATCGTCAAGACCGTCGTTCCCATCAATTATCATCAATCCCTCGGTTGGAAAATACAGAGGGTAAGTCGATGAAGAGGGAACAGAACAGGGTGAACGATTTTCTCTTCACTGACACGATCCCGCAGTCACTGACAGATCGACGATTGGATTCCGGATGAAGAAGTTACGAGAAAGGCTTCTAGGTCATCCGGGAGCGTCGCCATGCGGAGAAGAACAGAGGTCCATAAATAACACATGACCCTCTATTATACAGGAAATGAAAATGTAAAATGGGTCCCAGTATGTATTAATGAATACAATACATGATCGTACAACTGTTACTCTCTTTGATTGGTCAACACATGACACGTCACGCGGTTTCCATGCGTTTAATGATAATAATTAATTCAATTAATAATAGGTGTTTAATTGACCCGAGACATGATTCATAAAAATGTATTCATCATTGGTCTTAATAAGACCGTCATAAATTCAGGGTTGGAATGTCACAGAAGGTTCTCCTTTCCAACACCGTATGGAGGAGATATGTTGGATACAAGATCCCATAATAATAACAATGTTATTATTATTGGGTGTTTCGTGGATCGAAGCCACGAACCATAATTTAATATCTTACCTTAGACTTTAAATGATCATATTAATGACAGGATCACATCACCAATGATGGCAGGTCAATCAGATATCACACATTGGAGGTACGGCGGGTCGATGATTTAATAATAATATTAAATCTATTAATTCACGAGAGTTTTGGGTACCCGATCCGAATAGTAGAAAAAGACATCCAATATTGGACTCATAATTTCCGACTCGTAGTCAGGGTCACACTTTTGCTGATGGTTCGTAAAACTGAGGTCGTACGAAGAAGTTGAGGACAAATAGGTGTTTAATCATCAAAAATAATAGTAACAATATTTTATTATTAATATTAATCAATTATTTATTTATTTTTCATATCTCCAAAATAAATCACGAGTTAGAGTCTTCTTGGTCACTAGAATTAAACACCAATTCCTCCTTTTTCATTTATTTATCTTTTAATTTTATTTCTCTTGTTATTATTTTTGGGTTTCTCTCTCCAATATCCTTTCTTCTACAAGTTCCATCACGCCCCAAACAAAAGTGGTGCCTCCATTTCTTTGACTATATTAATTCCATTCTTTTATGGTTTTTATTATTATTTTCTTTATTAATACATCACTTTGTAATCTCCCTCCAATATCACTTCAATGTCATTATTAATAAAACTAATATTAATAACACGCATCATTAATGTTCTATTTTAATCCCATTAAATTAGATTACCATTATTATTCTCATATTAAACTAAAACCATTCCATACGACTCAAAACCATTTCATTTAATGGAATTAAATGACAAAAAAATTAATATCACTTACATATTCAACCCCTTTTTAATACATTTAATTTCATTAACCTCTCGCACATAGTTTTACACCATCATTGTTATTTATTGTTTTTCAAAAATAATAACAATTCATCAACTTATTTTTTTTAATCATCACCGTTATTATTTATAATAATGATAATATTTATGCTTATCGCATTGACCACGTTAAAACACCTCGTTGGATATCTAAATTTGAACATACCACGTCAATGTCGCGTTACATTTGTCAATTTAATTATATAATTCTATTTATTTTTATTTCACACTGATTTAATTGAAACCAATTTTATTAAATTAAAACCTTTCTATTTAATAAACCCAACATATTTTTATGCCACCATTATTATTATTATTTAACTTAATAATAATAACGAACTCACCTTTAATTTTATTAACGCGCCACCATGATTCAACTTTGCATCTTCATTTATTTGTTTGCAATAAATACCATGACTCATATCATTAATTTCTCATTGTTATTAATATTATGAATAACATTAATAACACAACAACCATTATTACTATTCAAATTTAATTTCATCAATTACTCAATTAATTATACACCGCATGTTTCATTTATCAACGTCTAATGGGTCACACACCTTCCCATTTCACATCATTAATAATAATAATACCCATAAAATCACTTTATCATGATTATTCACTTTTTAGTTTAATTAATCACACAATTTATGTCATCGTAATTATTATTTAACATATTTTATTTACGTTATCATCAGTATTAAAAATTATCATTATAACGCGTGTCATGTTGACAACATCGATTTCAACAAAGGAATGGACCAGAGGGGTCCGAGCCATTACATATAAATACATAATTGATACCACAATGGCATTTCATGTTCCATGATATGTTGAAATATTCATGATTTCATATCAATGGAAAAGGAAATTATAACCAATAATCATCCCTCCCATGATACTCAATAACCACAAATGGTTGATTATTTCTCGAAGCAACTCTTCAACGTTTTCGAAGATGATAGTGACCCAACAAAATGGAAACATTCATGAAATAATAGTAAACTATATAAAACATTATAGGATTATTTCTTTGATCTGAATAATATTTATTCTAATAATTGTAGTAATAATATATAAATGTATATCTCGAATCCTTGTAGATATATCCTTAATTAAAATAACTCAAAACAACAATTCTTCACCCAAAACATCTCGATATATAAATTATCTATATTGGAGACAATACAATTCATCAAAAGGATCCATTCTTAACCATTAATGAAAAATATTTTTATGATAACACTCTACCCTTCAATGTTGGATATCGTAATACCTAAAAAAAATACATGAAACATGAATACATAATAACCTATAAAATATAAATATCATACTCTATTTGAAAATATATCTATGTATTTTAACCTATACACAATATGACCAAATTCCCCATTACCTCTTAGATAATTCTCCATTTCCTAAAATTAAAACAAGGACACGTGTCTGAAACTGTGTTAGAAAAACCACATGTAACATCAAATTTCATGCATATAAAACATACCTACATATCCATATTTAATGGTGTCTTGGATCATAATTAATTATGTAATAATTTTCAATAGATCAATCACCACCACGATAAAATTTTCCCCTTCTAAATTATCTGGTAATCCAAATACAAAATCAATGGATACAATATCAATTTTAAAAATATACACTAGAAGATTTTTAATCAAACCTGATGGTTTTATATTCATCGCCATAATCCGTTGTCTGGTGTAACAATAGTGTACATAATTTTCTATGTCATGATTCATACCACTCCAAATGAATCATTAATATATTGTTATAATATATTATTTTAGTTCACATTTGAATGTCCATATAAATAAATATGAAGAAAATGAACTCCTCACATTTATTCGGATGCGAAACAATCCCAAAAATAGAGAAAACCATTTTTTGATGAAGACGAACCATAAACGGTCTTACCACCCTATAAGGTTTCTCTATTTCATCTGAACGTGACATCTAGTTGCTAGCTATGAATAATAAAATCAAAAAAATAAGTTGATAATTGACAAATTGATAGAACTATACTGATCAAGTCTTCATAGGTAACTAGTTTCAATATAGAAAAAAAATCTATATGGTTCCACCCATCCTTCGATTCCTAATCAGGCAGTGATGGAAATATCCATCAACTATCACATATAATGATATTCCACTTCACCTAGGTTTAAGTTATATCAATGTCAAAAAAATGAAGTTATTAATACCATCGTACATATCTATAAATTCATTGCTTTTATGAATATATATATCTCAAAATATTATAGTGAAAATATAATGTGATCTTTTCCCCAGTGATATAATGCTTTGAATCCATTAGCACATGGATTAATATGGTGACATCTAAATCATTAGACATCTAATTCATCTCATTTAGTAAAATATGATGAACTCTATAAGCCACCACATTATTATCCTTCATTATAGCACATTCGAAAAGTCTTCCACAATTATCATAAAGAAACACATACCCCTAATCATGCATTATAATGATCATAATATGAGCTCATTTCCAATGTATATTCAAATCATCGAAAGTAGAATGATATTTTCAATACAATAGAATTTCATCCTTTCTGTAGTATCCCGGATTTCTGGTATGTAACCCATGCGTGATGATTTTAATGGTATTAATGTTATGGGTAATGAATCGGAGAGTCAGGAGAACATTAAATGATTTTTTGAGGAAAATAGGAAGTCGCACGGGCGGCGCACAGGTTGTCTAAACCATGGGGCCAAACCGTGTACAATGGGTCATTGAGACAGTAGCATCTGCATGGGTAGCACACTGTTTGCCTAACCGTGTGGCCAAACCATTCATGGAGTGTCTACCAAGGTAGTGGCAACTGAATTGTTAGTGTACGATTTTTCTAACTGTGCGGGAAAATGGTGCGGCCACTTAAATGAGATCCTATAAGAGTGAATCTCACTCGTTTTCCCCTATGTGCCTCGTTTTTCCTCCCATGTGGCCCTAATTTGGGATTTTCATCTCCTAAGTTCAAGTAAGGTTCTCACATCATCCCGGAGGTGATCCTATGTCTTCTCTTGGAGAATTGAAGATGGATTGTTAAGGTGTGTGATCGTTTCTCTTTGTTCTTGATCAGTTTCTCAGATCTACTTAGAACTACATCTCATATTCTCTCGGTTTCATAGATCACCAACCATTATGTGTATATCTACATGTTTGGATGAAAAATTTGATGAGATTTTGTCATTTACTTTCTTGGAGAAGATAAATAAGGTGGTATTTTTAAAAAAACCTGGTTTTATCAAGTTTTTTTCGACTGTTGTAGTTTTAGTAAAAACCTTTGAGGTAGGAGGCATCACTCTCAAATAATCTAGTTAAAATTGATTGTCTTAGTTTCAAATTGGTTTATTTAAATGGTTTTGATTGTGAAAATCATGAAAAAATATTCTTTATTGACGATTTAGGGTTTTGATGAAGTTGTGAAATCTTGGTGAATTGTTGTGCAAAGTGATTTGGCTTCTTGAATTTCAAATGTTGATTTTAAATTATGATTGCTGAAATTGTAAATGGTTTAATGTAATATGGGTTTTCAATAAATGGGTGTTTTATTAAATTGGTTTGATATTGAAATGACTTTGATTGATTTGGTTTTCAATAAAATGGAGTTTTATTTAAATGGTTTGGAATTGAAATTGTTTGAGATTGAAATGGTTTTGACGGAAATGGATTCAGTAAAAAAGTGTTTTTATTGAAATGAAATTTTTATATGATTGATGGGAAGATGTGGTTTGTTTTCATATTTTATTTATGAAGGATAATGGTTAAGTGTCTTCCCAATTAGTGTTGGGATGAATAAGGTATAGGGATCTCCCCCGTCAAACATTCATATTGCATTCGAGACGGATAAGGGTTATGAGTATCCCCCATAATTGTTGGGAAGGATAAGGATTAGGGTTCTCCCCAGTCAAAATTTCATGAGAATTTGGGTTGGAAAAGGGTAATAAGTCTCCCCCATAATTGTTAGGCTGTATAAGGGTTAGGGATTCTTCTTTCTTCCAGGTAGCATGCATGGTTGGTTGCATGGGTTTATGGAATGGTTAAGAATTCCAAAAAAGGAATGTTTGGGAAATGGTTCGTAAGCATGTTTGGTTATGAATGGTTTTGGAAACTTGTTTATATTTTGTTATAAAATTCTTTTGAGAAAATGTTTTATATAAAATGATTTTATATAAACGTGGCTAACTCTTCTATCCTAGTGGCATGAGTAGGGAATTCATTGGGGAAAACCTACTATTTTTTATAATCACCCCTTCTTTGAAACATTGGTGCTTTTTCAGATGTCATATTTTGGGACACAGGTAAAGGTAAAGAATCTTATTTCTAGTGGCTTGTGGTGATTCTTGGGAGACATTGTGGAGGTTGGAGCTTGTGGAGCACAAAGTAGTACTGTCTTTTTAGGGTCTTGAGTTTTTTATCTTTGGTTTGCATTTATGCTTAGTTTGGTCTTCCGCTTTTTTTTACTTTGATGTAGTTTGATATAAATGAAGTGTTTACTGGTCTTTCATTTTTTCATTCATCATAAATTTATTGTTTGGTTATGCTGGGTTTGTAGGGGGTTATTTCTTAAAGTCTAAATCTTCCCCGAACTTATACTTGAAACCCATCGGCATTTATTTCTTAAAGTCTAAATCTTCCCCGAACTTATACTTGAAACCCATCGGCATTTATTTCTAGCCTTTGGCACTTGGAGATGTCTCTTAGGGCCTAGTAATGACTCGTTTTACTATCAATACAATGAGAATTGGCAGGTCCTTACAAATGGTATCAGCTTCTTCGGTCCATTCCTAACAAGTATTCATCGATATTCTTGGTCTTAGAGTAGAAATTCAATCTTTTCTATTATTTGGGTCGAAATATTAGACAGAAGTAGGATAGTCGGAACATGAAATGCATAGCATAAAAGGGCGTAGCTAACACGTCTATGTTGAACTTCATGTTAGCATGGTGTTGGGTACATAAGTGTTTTGGATACACTTATAGAATGTTGGGAAATATCATTGTCATTGGTTTAGCCAATGAGATGAGCATGACATGTATTATAGAGGATTGACCTCCCACTAGGATTGCATATCTCATTGTGAGGAATGATTTGTGATTTTGTGCAAGGTGCGAATTTTCGGAAAAAATGCATAATTTGTTTTCAGTGAATGATTTTGAAAATAGGATATTTAGTGTATTTTGAAAATGGTTTTATTTTCAAAAGGCCTGAGGAATATTTTCAAAAATGTTTGAACATGGGAAAAAGGTCGTTTTGAAAAAAAAATGTTGTGATAGAATTTGAAATGATAATCCATCTGTTGCTAGAGAGTGATATTGAAGGATTTTGTTGTTGATTTAGAAAATGGCACCTGATAGGCATTCTCAGAACCAATCCGAAGAGGCCTAAGAGAATGTGGTCGAACCAGAACCACTGGTGAACCAATAGCTAGTTCAGAGTACAGTCCATGATTTTAAATCTATGGTTATGGGGAACTAGAGGAATGAACCAAGGCATGTGGATCATACCATCCAGTTCATGAAGCAGAATCCACTGAACATTCGGGTGATGGTGAACCAGATAAGACGGAGGTGTGGCTAAGTAGGATGAATCGTATCTTCGATTACATTGACTCACTAGTAGAGATGAAAGTAATGTTGGAGACATATATGCTCAAGGATCATGCACGTCATTGGTGGATTTTAGGAGTGTGGGCTAAATTAGATGAAGGCCTTACCTAGGAGGATTTTGAAGAATTGTTCAACAAAAAATTCTATCGAAACACTTTCAAGATCCATAAAAAAATGGACTTATTCAGCTTGATACAAGAGAATAACTCTGTGACAGAGTATGCAGATAAATTCATTAATTTAGTCTGTTTTGAACCAATGGTCGTGTAATGTCAATTGTTGAAGGCACACATCTTCGAATCGAGGCTAAGGAAAAATATTTTATTGAAGATTGAGGTGCTATGTATTACAGATTTTACATAGATGTTGAACAGAGCAAGTGTAGCTGAACATGATATCCCAGGATAAATAGGAGGATGAATGATGATACCTACAGAAAATGGTGGGAACTAAACCACTGGGAAAAATCAGAATAGGGATACCTATTTTCACGGAGCGAGTGTAAATTAGAACTAGACGACAGGATCATTGAACCTTCCTCAACAGCCCTCAGAGTAAAGAAGTTTGTATTCAATGTGGTTCGATTGACCACAAAAAGTGAGAGTGTATGGTGAATCCTAGATCATATCACAATTTCAAGAAGATTGGGAATCTACATTGATATTATAGGAATGAAATGAGGACGGGTGTGCATGACACTCGTCAGGTGTGGCAGGCATCATATGCTTCAACAGGACATGGACAATAGAGTCAGTCTCATCAGCATAATAGAGATAGTTGTGGTGATTCTCGAAATAACATGAATCCTCAACCAGGTAAATATCTTCAAGAAAAAAAGTTGAAAAGTTCAGCGACGAAGTAATTGAATGGATCTATGCTGATGATGTTCGATGATCAGGATAGACCATCTATGATGAGAGGTGAGATTCTTTTGAATTCTACGCTTGTGCAAGTACACTTTGATACTGGTGCATCACGTTCCTTCATTGCTTCTCATGTTGTTTGCTTTCTATTTTTAAAACTATAAATAATGCCTTCTGTTTTTAAACTCAAAACTCCTCATATTGATATAGAATTTCAAGACTTTGTGTGTATAGAATATGCTATAACTATTGATGGAGTTGAGTTAAAATGATACTTCATGATGTTGGACATGGATTTCTATGATGTAATCCTGGGAAAGGATTGGTTGAAATTGTTTAAGGCTCACATCAACTTTTATAGGAGAATGGTTAGTTTCACGAATAAGGACATAATAATCCATCTCTTCATAGGATAGAGTATGGTAATGAAAGTTGCAAAGAGCTTGTTGGAACCAATGGTGGGAACGATATCTTATCGACATTCAGTGTTGACTTCTTCATAAATGGAAGATATTGAGGAATATAGTTTTCCAACTGTTGTGGATCAATTTCCAGATGTCTTTCCCAAGAACATCCCAGGGATACCACCTCTAATGGAAGTGGAGTTTACGATTGATCTCTTTCCGGGGACCAGTCTTATTTCCCTTCCATATTATAGGATGTCACCAACAGAGTTAAAAGAATTGAAATTGAAGTTAAAGGATCTGGAAAGAAAGGGTTTCTTTCGACGAAGTTCTTCTCTGTGGGAAGTACCAGTGTTTTTTTGGGAAGAAGGACGATGTAACACTTTGGCTGTGTGTTGATTATCATAATCTTAACCATGTTACGATAATGAGTAGATATCAACTTCCACGCATTGATGATCTGTTTGATCAAACAATGGGATCTTAGTGGTTCTCTATGATTGACTTACAATTAGGACATCAACAATTTGGGGTTCTAAAGGAGGATATTCCAAAGACAGCTTTCAGTAGTAGATATGGTCACTATGAATATGTAGTCAATAATTTCGGTCTAATGAATGCACTAGCAGTCTTTGTGGCTTTGATAAATCAGATATTTCATTGATATCGGGATTCCTTTTTTCTGGTTTTTTTTAATGATATCTTTGTGTATTCAAATGCAATTGTTTCTCATGAGGTGCACCAGGAATCATTCTTACAAAACATGAGAGATCATAGTTTATATGCCAAATTAGGAAAATGTGATTTTTGGATACAGGAAGTACATGTCCTTTACCATTTTATTTCTGAGAAGGGCGTTTCAGTTGATCCTAAAAATGTTGAAGTCATTATTTCGTGGAAACCACTGAAGAATGTGTTCTAGAAATGATGTTTTCTTGGTCTAGTTGGTTATTAATTACACTTTGTGCATGATTTCTCTCGACAAGCTTCACCAATGGAATCTCTGACAATGAAGAATTCTCCATTACAATGGATAGAATAATGTCATAAGTCTTTCCAGGAAATGAATATTCGGCTTACATAGGCACCTATCTTGCTCTTTCCAGAATCGGGACAGGGGTGTGTGGTGTATTGTGATTGTTCAGGATTAGTTTTGGGTTGTGTTATCATGAAAATAGATCATGTGGTTTCTTATGGTTCAAGGAAGTTGTTGGTTCATGAGAAACATTACCCAACACATGATTTTTAGGTGACTGCAGTCATCCTTGCTTTGAAAACTTGGAGATAATTTCTCTTTTGTTAGAAATTTACTATGTTTATGTATCAAAAAAGCATGAAACACATTGTCTCACAGCAAGATTTAAATCTCAGGAAAAGGATATGTATGGAGTATATGCATATGTGTGACTTTGACTTGATGTACACTCCATGAAATGGTAATTCGGTGGAAGATGCATTGAGTAGAATGTCATATTATTAGTTGGAGAAAGAAGCTTCAATTGAATGGTAGTTGATGTTGTTCTTAGTCGACATGCATGTGGAATGTGAAGACCGAGGTAATGTTTCTGTTTTCTTTTCAGCTACACTTATTCCTGATTTAGTAATGATGATCAAAGAATCAAAAACATTTGATGGAGAATGTCTGGTTGAATGTTCAAAACTAAATGGTGGGACGATCATTGATGGCTGGAAACTTGATGGGTTTCATTTTTGTGTTTCAAAGATAACATGATAGTACCTATTGTTTGTTTTAACAACTCCTTCATGCTTACCAACATTCAATATGGGTTGTACCTACAAGTACATAGAATATGTATAAGGCTTAGAAAGATCTATTTTGGCAGAGCAGTATGAAAAGGAAGGTGGACGAGTTCATCATGTCGTGCTTAACATGTCTGTAGGTTAAATCAGAGCATCAAAGAAAAGCTGGTATGTTACAATCATTACATATCCTAGTGTGGAAATGGGATCAGATAGCAATATATTTTGTTACAGGTCTACCAAGAACAGTCCAGAAACACGAAGCCATTTGGGAGAAAGTGGATCATCTAACTATGTCGTCCCATTTCACCTCGATTCATGAAACCCATACAACAAAAAATATTTCAAAAATCTATATCCGATAAGTGGTAATGATGCATGGTGTACTAGTGTCTATAGTCTCATATAGAGATTCAAGTTTAACATCTCATTTCTGGAATTCATTACATCAAGCCCTCGGAACTCAGTTGACGATGAGCACGACATATCATCCCTAGACTGATGGGAAATATGAGCGGATGATACAAACTTTGGATGATATGATGCTAGCTTTTGTCAAGGATTTTGGTGTCTCATTGGAGGATCATATACCCATAATGGTGTTCTTATACAATAACAGCTATCAAACCTCGATAAACATGGCTCCGTTCGAAACATTGTATGGGCGTTCTTATCGTTCTCCACTATTCTGGGTGGAAACTAGTGAAACATCACTAGTCATACCAAGCCTTGTCCAAGAAAAGATAGAGAAGATCAAATTGATTAGAAAGATGATGGAGACGGGTCATAGTCATCTGAAATATTATCCAGATCACCATCGATGACCGTTGTCGTTAGTTGTGGGTGATCATGTCTTTTTGAGGATTTCTACAATGCATGGATATCGTCATTTTGGGAAGCAGGGTTAGTTATCTCCAAGGTACCTTGGCCCTTCGGAGATACTGTAATGGGTTGGATAGGTGTCATATCAGTTGGCATTAGCACCACAGTTTAGTTTGGTACATAATGTCTTCTATGTGTCTTAGTATAAAAAGTATCAGCCTGATCATGACCATGAGATTAGATGGGATCACGTTGACCTTCAGCCAGATGCTTCATTGATGCATATCCTGGTACTTATAGTGGATAGGAAAGATAAATTATTTAAGGGGAAAAGGATAGGTCTATTGCGGGAATTATGGTATCATGGTTACATACAAGAAGAGACTTGTGAAAGTGAAACAGAAATAAAAGAACAGTGGACGAAACTATATCAGTTGGGTGAGGGTATTCTACTTTGTGAGGACAGAAATACCAATGGTGGGGAGAATTTAGTACCCCCAGTTTCTGTAATATAGCCAGTTCATGATGCTTTTAATGTTTTTAACGTTAATGGTTACAAAAGGGAGAGTTGGGGGAACTTTAAATGATGTTTTGAGGCAAAGGGGAAGTCGTACGAGCGGTGCACGAGTTGTGTAAACCATGCGGACAAACAGTGTGTTGAGGGCCCTTGAGATAGCAGTATCCACATGGGCAGCGCATGGTTTTTCTTGCCATACGTCCAGACCGCTCATGGGGCATCTTCCGAGGTAGAGGCTATCACATGGTTAGCGCACAGTTTTTCTAACCGTGCGGACAAACCATGCAGCCACTTAAATGAGATCATATAAAAGTGGATATCACTTGTTTTTTCCTCTAAGTGCCTCATGGGTCTTCCTTAGTATCCCTAACTTGGTATTGTTCTTCTCCTAAGGTCATAGAAGGTTCTCCCATCCTTCCGGAGGCGATCCAATGGCTTCTCTTGGTGAATTGAAGCTGGATTCTTGAGGTATGTGTTCACTCTTCTTTGTTCAAGATCAGTTTCTTAGATCTACTTAGATATACTTACCCTCATCTCTCAGTTTCTTAGATCTCCACCTATTATGGGTATATCAAAGTGTAAGGATTCCAAATATGATGTAATTTTGTCTTAGTCTTGCTATGAGAAGAGATATAAGGTGGGGTTTTGAAGAAGCAACCCAGTTTTCTCGAGCATTCTTCGACTGTTGTGGTTTTCATCTAAACATTTGAGGTAGGAGGCTTCACTCTAAAATCTTCTTGTTATTATTGATTGGATTAGTTTAAAATTGGTTTATTTTAGTGTTTTTGATTTTGAAAAGAATGTAATAAATCAACTTTAGCGACGATTTATGGTTTTGATGTAATTGTGAAATCTTGGTGAATTGTTGTGTAAAGTGATTTGTCTTCTTGAATTTAAAATGTTGATTTTAAATTATGATTGTTTAAATTTTAAATGCTTTGATGAAAAATGGTTTTTCAATAAAAAAAGGTGATTTATTTAAATGGATTGAGATTGGAATGACTTTTATAGATTTGGTTTTAAATAAAAATAGAGTTTTATTGAAATGGTTAGGAATTTAAATGGTTTGAGATTATAATGGTATCTATGGAAATGGGTTTCAATAAAAATGGAATTTTTATTCAAATGGAATTTTGGCATGATTGATGGACAGATGTGGTGTGTGTTCATATTTCATTCGGGGCAGACAAGGGTTAGGAGTCTTCTCCATCAGTGTTGGGATGGATAAGGGTTAGGGCTCTCCCCTGTCAAACATTCATATTGCATTCGGGACAAATAAGTGTTAGGAGACTCCCCCATCAGTGTTGGGATGGATAACGGTTAGGGCTCTCCCATATCCAACCTTCATGTGGATTTGTGTTGGATATGGTTATGAACTCTCCCCAATCATTGTTGGGATTTATAAGGGTTAGTGGTTTTCCCTTCTTCCAGGTAGCATGCATTGTTGGTTTCATGGGAATGTGGAATGGTGCAGTATTCAAAAAAACAGAATGTTTCTAAAATGGTTCTTATGCTTGTCTGGTTATTTTTCTGGAAAAATAACTTGATAGAAAATTGTTTTCTATAGCTCTTGGAATGCCTTTGGTTATGAATGGTTTTGGAATCATGTTTATAATTAGTTATAAATTAATTTTGGGAAAATGTTTTATATAAAATGTTTTTTTATAAATGTGGCTAACTCTTATATCATAGTGGCGTAAGTAGGGATGTCATTGGGGAAAATCTACTATGTTTTTTACTCACTCCTTCATTAGAAGATTGGTGCTTCTGCAGATGTCATATTCCAGGACACAAGTAAGGTAAAACATCTTATTGATAGTGTCTTGTAGTGATGAATGTGAGATATTTTGGATCATTGTGCTTGTGGAGCATGGAGTTGTAGTTTATTTTTAGGGTCATGAGTTTTTCATCCACTATGTACTTGGATGCATAGTTTGGTCTTCTGTTGTTGTTTACTTAGATGTAGTTTGATATAAATGAAGTGTTTAATAGTATTTCATTTGTTCATGCATCATATAGTGATTGTTTAGTTATGATGGGTTGGTTATGGGTTATTTCTTAAAGTCTAAATCGTCCCCCAATATATATATGAAACCTTTTGGCATTTATTTCAAGCCTTTGGCATCTTGGGGATGTCGCTTAAGGCCTAGTAATGACTCGTTGTACTCTCAAGCCAATGAGAATTAGCGTTTCATTACACTTTCATTGAAGTTGAATTAAAATATAACATAAAGATATAAAAATTGATAACCAACTATTTATATTATTCAATAATAAAATGGAATCATCTAATCTCAATGAAGTTATAGGGTTCTTCCCCTAAATTAATACACTATACCCTATCAGTATAAAAATATTATCATTTCTTAGAAGTCACATTACCTATTAGTATTACATCATGAATAAATATTTTTGATTTATGTATTTATATACAAATTATGTCTCTATTGGATTTTATAATGAATTTATTTCATGATTATACCCATTCCTATATCACTTATAAATACATATATCATCTAAAAACTACAAAAATGTGTTGATATACTGATGTAATACCAAATTCATCCAATACATTAAAATTGTAAGATAATTAGTTACACATAATTGAATAATTTAATATTAATAATCTCCATAGATTATCCTAAAATTTTCTTTATTATATGACAATCCCAGACTACTAGTTGATAACAAACCAAAAAATATATCAAGCATCAAACCCCACTATACCTTTTTAAATGATAAAATAAATATTCCCCAAGTTTCAATGGATATAGTTTAACAATTATTACCTTGTAGAAGTTTATATTTTCAAAGAATAATATATGATAACTGTCTACCATCATGCAATGGAGTACCGTGATGATTAGAGTAACCCACTAGGAAAAGTATAGAAAATAATGGACAACAGCATGAAATCAACAATAGAAAAAAAATTAGCAGGAATTACCTCTAGAGTAGATAAAAAACTCATGAGATATGGGTATGATGGTCTGGGGTGACCAATTCTAAATCTCAATGTTCTTAAAAAACTAATTAACTCTGGTTATCCATAAAAAACAAGACATTTTTATAGTAATAATCATCCTCATCATGATAATAAATAAACAATCCATCCAAAATCAATAAAATCTATATTTAGAAAAATAAAATCATAGAGAAAATCCACATCATATATTGATATCACAAAAGAAAGACACTAAAACACCATGTATTTAGTCTTCCAATGATGTGTTTTTATATCTATTTCAAAGGGAATAAATTTTGTTTTTTCTTCAACAACATTAACAATATTTATATATATAAATATGTATTTATATATGAGAGAGAAGTGTTACAAAATAATAAAATTATACTATGGTTTCCACAAATATGGTACATATCACTTTCTCTAGACCCATCACAACCTCAATCAGAAGATCTTCTACTATGTTATGGTGAATCACTTAGGATACATGTTGAAGGTGTCCTTATACCATTGAAGGATATATCTGCTCCATAGTTTCCATTAGATATGATGATCCCTGACCATTTCAATTTGTATATATATCCTGACACAATCATTATAAATGAGCATAACCTCCAAAAATATTACACATATTTTTACATAAAGGAAATAGAAAAAAAGTTTGTATGAATTTCCACACTAATAGAATGTTAGTGGAACACCAACAGATGCACCTGGAGTTTCTAAAGAGACATGATTCTATGAAAACTCACCCACACTCTCATGGTAATCCATCCACATAATATTTTCCCCTCACATGAAAATTATGCTTCCACTTTATAGATTATAATGAATGGAATATCAAACCCTGATTGTTGTATTTATTAAACTAATAAAAAACCTATGCACAATCAAAAAATAGTTATAATGTTTTAGAGTAATGTATTACACTATGATATCACCAAGAAAACCTTTAACATGCTCCTAATCATTCATATGGTCATTAATTACAACCTCTATTGAAAAATAACTAGCTCAACAAACTGATTGTTATACTCTAACACTAAATGCTCTCTCCCTGCTATAAATAGAGGAACATCAAAGTCTTTACCATCATCAACAACTCTATAAAAAACAGACATCATAATATATTCTTAAAACCCTTTTATTCCATTCCCACTTACAAATCCTTATATACCATTCCATCCCACATTCTCTTCATGGGGACCCCATGTTTGGGCACTACACAATTTAACATGATTCACATAGGAGCATCAAATCGGATGATTATATGATCTATTTCGACAAGACCCTCCTCCAACTATTATCTTTTATTAATACCTTCTAAGGATGGTTACGTCCCCTGAATAAACACCAATTATTGATCACTTTATCATACTACTAGTGGTAGTACCTCTAAATATTTGTAGTGAAAATGAATTACATTTTGATTCATGATGAAACAAACAACACTATATCCTCAATAACGTTCTATTCCTTTAGAGGATATTCTTAAGGATAATAATTTTCATCTTCATAAGGAACTCATATAGCTCTACTTGTATGCATACTATAACACATCGAAAGAAATTAAACATTCAAGAAAACACTAATAAATATTCAATCTAGAAAACCCATATCTAAATAGAAATGCTATAAAAAAAACTAATCATAGGAGACACCAAAACTAATACCCATTGTAACATGTGTATCTTCGTGTAATGATATGGATATTAATTGATCGGAATATACCTCTCAAGTCATGAAATCCGATATCAGTCCTATCAAATATCTGGAGACAAGAAAATACAATGAATCATTGTGTCTTGATACAAAACTATAATGAACTGACCAAAATGCAAACTAAAATAGTTATTCAATCAAATTATCCACATAATAAAAAATAATTACAAATCCCCATGGGCTAGAGACTATAACATTGTAATGAACCAAAAAATATAGGGAATTATTTTACCCAAACTGAAGAGACAACATGGGATATATATATATATATATATGTAAAAATGAGAAACTGTTAATGATAGAAATATATTCCATTATAGATAAAAATAATATGGATGCAACATAATTAAAAATAGGTTGAAAAAAATATACAAGCCAAATGTCAAGAAAAAAAGGAATAAAAAATCAACTCCAGAAAACAATTGGATAGTGTGGTAAGCATTCTACCGCCTCACCACTCACTACACAAAACCCGAATGATAAAAAACCAAACAACCTAACTATATATCCTTTGATTTACCTAAAGTTAAATACATTACCATTTATATGCACCATTTGAGATATATCTAGGGTGTGATATAATAGTATCAATATATTCTCACTAAGATGTCTCATATCAAAACGTTGAAAGATAATCCAATGATTCACTATATTATAAACATGCAAGAAATTTTTTCTAATTATTTTAATATCAATAGAATGAAAAAAATTATTTCCCATTATACCCATTTCCCAGTAAAACATGTAGATGTGATTGAAACCATTTCATATCTATTTTTAAAAAATTATGGGTAATGTCAACAAGAGTATGAATCAAATGTCATATCAATGGAATAGTGTTATAATTAAAATAGTACAAAATAAATAGTTAAAATCATCCTAGAATAACATATAATGTTGTGGAAATGATCGCACTAAGATAGAATATTTGTGTAAATCTTTTCTAACATATAATATTGAGTACACATCAATACACTAGACAAATTCATTGAGTATATGTAGCATAGGAACACCACAATATTTGAACCCCCCAAAAAATCTAGCATGTCCATAAAACATTATGACTATGGATTAGAGGAATTCCCTATAAGAAAAACCAAGGATAGGGATGAGACCGATTACTATAAATTCCACATATGTACCCAAATCATCTTACAATATCTATTTTCCAAATCAATTCATCATACCATTGAATTTTTCATCATTTAGAAAAAAATTCACCAACCGTTTCACAATGATTTGAAAATGATTTTCCATTAAAAAAAATGGTGGAAATATATTTTATAGAATTCGACTTCCACCCACAAAAAAAAAATCAATCATATCATTCAATATAACAAAATAAATTAATTCATAAATAATATGAGAAAATGATGTTCCCCAACATTGGCTATGGATAGAACCACCTACCTTAAAACTATGGTCGCACACACTGGTAATGGGATCCACAAAAAAGGTAGTGTTCAACAATGACAATAGACACCAAAGTGTCAATCCTCGGATCATAGAATTGATCTAAATATATAAATTTATTTTCGATTAATAGTAAGCTACCCATACATCAAGAACGCATGCCCACCATAACATAACCCATAATGTAAATGACCAGAGGAATATGATCACAAAATAGATCTTGAATACAATATGTCGAATCATCATCAAATTTCAATAGATCTACTAATCCAATGTAGTGTTGTTGCTTTAGATAATTTATCGAAGAAGTGGAATGGATTACACACCAGGAGATATGAAATCATTCCCTAATGGTTACCAATCTGTGAAATAATCAATCTATACCAAATAGAATCTCCCAATTTCACCATAGAAGCGTTTGGGATCCATATTAAAGTGGGATGTGGCTAAATAAATGAAAAATAAATCTATCTAGAATCTTATAGGGTTACCTACCAATAGTTTCTTCGATTGTTATCTATTCACATATTTTGTTATCGTTTTGCCTCATGTACATAGAATCATCAATTTCATTTAATTTAAAAATCTATCTGTTAACCTTACATATTGTTAAAATATTACACGACGTGTTCTCAGTTCACATTGTGTACAGAGTTCACGACTTATTTCTAGACACCAATTACAGTTCGTTTATCCCATTTAAATTATATGTAATCATCTATCACATAGAAGAATACATCATATTTTTACACAAAACACCAATAAAACTTTAGAATTTTTGAAAAAGGGGGAAACCCTTTAATTCCATTAAGACATTTATATTCATACTCCTTTAATTAAAATAGTCATAAATATACGATCATTATTCCAATTGTTTCATCAAATGTTCTCAGAGACCATGTGTTTACTCTACAATACAATTTAACATATCCAATAATGTATCAAAAGATTATTTTTGGTGAATCTCCATAAAAATAGTACATTCTACATAGAACATGAAACTCATATTCATTGACTTATAACATTTCATTATCAATATTGATCAAATTTTTCATTTGGGATTGTGATGATTTACATTCCATCACCATCATATTTATTGTGATAGATAAATTTTATCCTAATGCATTTAACGATTAGAATTTACATCATCTTAAAAATTGAATTCATTTAGTAATAGATATTAATCCATAAAAAATTTAATTCCATGCATATAACCTATATAAACATACACATTTAACGATCGAGAATAGTAAAACCTCAGATTGTTTCCCTATTAAAAAGACATCCCTATATGATAAAAACACCTTTTATATTTATATATCTATTGATCAGACTATAATTTATTCAGTGAAATTATCTGTCTTATTTAAGATCAATTATTCTCCCCATAAGGTCAGATCTACAAATGGTCTTGAATCATGGTGTTATATATTAAACAATTTCCCTATAAACCCTATTTAATTATTTAACAGAAACACATTACTATAATCAACTGAAAAAACTAAATTAAAAAATAAAATATTATAAAAACATAACAATTGTTACAATATAGAAGAATCTCTTCATATACAAGATCATTAGAATTAATTGATCCAATATAATTAAATTACTAAACAATTAAATATTTTTATAATTATCCTAGAAAATGTATTATCCCTAATATTTGAAATTAATTAATGGATGAGAATGAATTTCCCCCTCTACTAAATATAAACCACTGCTTGCCTCGAAGAATATATAATGATATATATCATCTCATTATCCGTTCACGTTTTTTTGATTAATTTATAATGGATATAGACATCAATAGTGAAAGTGGATTATATTTTTTTCGGGTTATTATTTTTGGTTTAAATATAATAATTACTAAACACTATTTTAAAATAACTCATATTATTAAATTAGATAATTATAATTTTGAAAACTATTTTTAAATAATATTTTTCATTTTTTATGTTTTCTTGTTTAAATTTATGTTTTGAAATATTTTTTTGAAACATTATTTTTATGTTGTTTATATAAATATTTTTTTCATCTCTAATGTCATATGAAAGAATATTTTAAGCCTCAATAATTAAATATTAATGTAATGAAATTTCAATAAAATTTAATGAAATGTGTTTTAAAATATTAAAAATCATTTTCAAATTCATAAATAAAATTTGATGTATTAGAAAATCATTATATCATAAAACTAAATGAGTTTCAATGTTATATGAAATACATTACTATCATACAAAATTATGTTTTAATTCATTTGAATCCTTATAATGTAATTTAATAATTCATAGTACTTTAAATATTGATTTATGTTTAAATTGTATTTTATTATCTAATGAATTATATATTTGTTGAAGTTATATTATTCTTAATGGAATCATAATCCACTATAAAAAAACATGATCCATGTGTACATAATATAGAATCATGATTATGAAAACTAGATACATGCCTTTTAAAACTATATACATGTTAAAACTGAAGCTAGATTCCTTATTACACATATGTAATTTATTTTAATAAGAAATTCAATAATTCTAAATTTTTATTCTGATGCACATTTTTTAAATTATTATTAAACATAAATTCATATTAATTTTATGTAGTATAAAATATATTTATCACGTAATAAAAAATGTATATTTCAAATCTCATTTGGATACTCTCATTAGTCAATATATTCATTTTTCACTTAATTATAGGATGTGATATTTTATTTAATCAACGTTATTAAAATATTAAATTTATATAAAAGATTACGGTGTTATAAAATGTGTTTTTGAACAGTCTAGTGTTATACTAAGATGATATTTTTAAAACTATGTTAAACATTGTCATTTGTTTCTCACATTCTTCATTAATGTACAATTATAATATTTTCCAAGAATATCCCACATGAATATGATAACAGAAATTTTGGAGATTATTTTGTAAGAAATGTTATCTTGATATCTTCATAAAAATATCAACACAGTCATTTAACGAATAAGTAAAATAATTTTAATGATAAGTAATTTTTTTTGGTTATGGTAGTTTGATATAAATACTTACAGTATGAAAAATGACATCGAATCAATGTATCAATAAGGTATATTGAATTATGTGATTAAGTATTCACTAACATAATATTTGGAATATTTTATAATTTTCATATTCTTTGTTTTGGGTTTCAATGTGTTTTTATTTTTAACTTTTTATACTATAAAATCAAGATTATGATTATCCATATCTAAAGAACATATTTTATTTGTTTTACCACTTGTAAACATAATTTTTTCTTTATTCACCCCACCCACTAAACCACATTTTTAATCACAATTTATCAAATAATTATTATCATATATTATTTCAAATCAATATAGGTTCTTTTTCATGTATAATCACTTTATGACATTAACCCATAACCAAAAATTTATGAAAAATTATTTCTATAATATATAATGGAAGGAAATAAACAATTGAAGGAATCTATGTAAAACATAATATTTTTCTAAATAACTATTGTCAAATCATAGTGAAACCATAAAAGGTACCCGATAGTAATCAACCTTGCAATTTAAATAAGTATGTGGTGAATTATGTTTTGAACTATTAAGTAATGATTGTATTTTATAATGGAATTGATCCATGTGTTTTCAACTATGTATCATCAATTAATAAAACTCAATAATACATATAATACATTAATTAACTAAAAATATATTACGTAATCAAAAAATTGAGGAATAATACATGATTAATATTATAAATTTAGATTATGAGATAATTAATTAATGAACAAGATGCCTCAAATATTCACAAGAATCATCAATTTGAGGAGTACAATTTGAGTGGTTATAAAAAACAATGTTTGGGATGAATGGATGAGTTGGTAATTGTATCACATTAATTTCCATTTAAGGATATTTTATATGTGGTTTATTTGTGGAACCAAAAATACCCAATTGTTCCCATATCCATTGTTATTCAAGGAAAATCATTCTATAATCACATTATTATTAAGGGGTTTTTTCAATGATTATTAGGAACTATCATTGGTAATGATGATGGGATTTTATAATTTTTACACCCATTTTTTTGGGAATTGTTTCTTACACCACGTCTCTATTATATATTTATGTAATATTATTGAATACATTACAAACTATAAAATAAAAATGGGCACACTTTAGATTTCCAATCAATCATTTATACATGAGGGATTAACTATATTTATATTTCAGTAATTATCCCTTAATGGATCAACATTTATTTATCTAAGGTCCCCCATTGGAAGTCCACATGTTTGGGTCGTAGTTTCTCCAAATAAGTTTATAATTGACATTGTAATTATTTAATAGAAGGTTCATGTTTTAAAGCCTCATGGTTGGTAAATAATTTTTTTATTGTAATTGATAGAGGTAGTTAGTTCTTTGGTATTAGGATTTATCACATAAGAGGATATCTATATTTGTCATTCTGAATGGAATCATAACCCACATAGTTTAGATCCATATAATAGGGACACGTCAAACATTTTTATGTCTTGTGACAATGACTAGACCCAGAAAATTAGAGGCATGGAACAATTAAATCATGGTGGAATATTCCAAAAAATTAATGTCATGGGACATATACATGAACATCCCATTGTGGTTGTTTTGTAAGGGAATATTCAGTTTTAATTGATAACATGAGGTAGGGATTTGTACCAATGATAATATGGTGAGAAGGGACTAAATGTGAAATATCATCCATGGTTTGGGGAGATTGATCAAATGGATAATATAGAAAAATAAGGATGCTATATGATTAATGGAATTTAGTTTTATCCTCTCGGAGGATTCCTACATATCTCATGAGTACATGAATCAAATCTATTTTATTTTGGAATAGGCAGTTGTTACACATATGGGGGAGTTCCAATGTTATTTCCTTGATAATATTGACCTAAAAAGATTTTTCTCATGGTGAATTTGTAAATTTGATTGGTTGGTAAGATATATGGGGATTATATATTTTTGCTGGACGATTTGAGGATATTTTATCATGATAGGGACACGATCACCACTAACCACTAATCCCAAACGAGCCATGATCTATGTGAGGAACATGTGTAATTGTGTGATCTGAAACATACTATGATCGTAGGTTTCTATTAGTGGATATGGTAGATATTGATGAAGGATATAGATATAAAATAAGAAATAAAAATTTAATACACTATAATGGATTTCCATTTTATACTATGATAGAGGTTTAGAGAGGGATACAATAGTATTCATAATAAATGGGAAGGGTTGGTGGTACCACTCAATGTTCAGAATATGATGTTCCATTGAATTACCTCTAAGGATGATGTCCTTGTTATCAAGAGAAATAATGATTATGAACATTCTGTGTTCCCCGTAAAGATGGTAGGCTAAATGAAGGGAATCCATCACATTCAAAATGAATGACCCATAGGGAACACTGATGTTTCCTGGGAAATTACCCTATATATTAGGATACTATAGTGGAGGTTTGAATTCTTCCCATTTCAGGTAGGATACCATAGGGAAGGATATCCCAATTATTGGTTATATGGAGGGATTACAATGTGCTTCCCCCTTGACATACATAGCCATGTTAGAGAACTCTTCACCATGGTGACACCTGGATGGCGATTTCGTGAATTCATTGAGGTGATACTTGGGTGACTTGGGAGATAACTCCCCATTAGTTAAACAATAAAACATGGATTTACAACTCCCAGATGTTACATTGGTCATCATAGAGCGACCTATCTTGAGTTATACATGAGTTAACATGGGATGATTTTTAGGTGGAAGAAAATTATGGTCCTTCACATTTTTTGATTACCTAATTCTAATCACTATGTGTTACTATAGGTTATATGGGAAGACTAGTTATCCTGTATTGATGAAACTAAAGGCCCTCCTATTAAAAATCATTCAACAAGGGGACTTCTTAATTCATGTATCTCTTGCTTTAGTAGAAACTAGGGGAACCCTAATCTATTGAATTATGAGTGTTCTATATTATTATGTAATATTGAAATGATACAAGATGGTATGAAAGAAATCATTGAGAGACATGGATGTGTAGATCATTGAGATATCTCATCATCATTAACTGATTTAAAATGGGTAGCCCAATGGGCTTATTTATAGTTAATATTATTACCCTAGACATAGGAAACAATACGTACATTTTATTCATTTTCTTGTTTATTTCATTGTGGGAAATGTACATGTTTATGCAATTAGGTCTTGGTCCTAAGAGATCTTCAAGATATCAAATTCATTAATAAAACTGACATACTACTGAAATATTTGATATTGGATTTTTATTTATATTTAACATTTCGTATGAGTAAAATAGATTCATTAAAATGGATATAGATCCCTATCTATGGTTTTTTCACCCGATTAGGTGGTTTTTTAAGCCAATTATTCCCCAGAATACCCATACAATGAATTTTATGGCATCAAAGGTTTTTTATCTGATGTCCTACTCTAAGATGTATGTTCGCAAAACCGTTAAACCATTTTTGGAATAAATTATATGGAATCATTATACCTATGATCAGATAAGTCGTACAGTACTTACAAATATAATATGATTCTTTTTCTAACCTCGTGACACATTTCTACATATGAATTATCTGGAATGTGTGTGTCGTGAATTTCTCAATGACAATAATAAATACCCTCCCCCAAAATATAATTATATACATTATAATAATAAATTTGATTGTAATGAAAATGTATGGAAAATTGAAACATTATTAATCATATTTTTGGATCTAGGGTTTTTTGTTAGGTGTGAGGGTGCTCTAGAATTTACCAATTGCATAATAAAAATAAAATGTGCTTTGATTATTGATATAATCACACAATAGACCCTATATACAATTTTTTTTTGAGTTACTATAATTTTTTTCCTAATACTTATATAAATATTACATAGATGGAAATATATTTCATTTGTCTAGGCTACGCTTTGTTGGATTTAAAACTAACTAGTTTTTTGCCTTTATAATTTCAATAAATTAATTTTTTGCAAATCAAGAATGGAACATTTACTATGATCAGAAACTCAACATTTTTCTAGTGATTCATTTTATTATTTTTCATACTAGGGAGTAAAACTTTTCTTCACATTAAAATTTATTAGATACATGATATATTTTAATGAAATTATTAATTAATGTTGAATATTATGGACCGTTAATTGAATGAATGTTAACCCAAGATTTATATATAGTCCATGAATTATCTAACAAATTATATATATTATGAAGGGGTTTATATTTCATTATCTTCTAGTATTGAAATCTAAATAAATTGAATGGGACCATAATAAATGGAATGATGATTCACAATGATCAATATCGAATTTCTATTATGATGATGTTCGATTGTATTGATATACATGTATCAAATCTTATTGGAGAAGGAATCAATTTTTGAATGTCCACACATGGGTGTATTATGTATATAAATGTTTTGGAATATTATTTTTTATAAAAAAATATTTCTTTAATAGTTAATGTTTTTCATAGATAGTAGTACAGTTTTTTTTGTCAAGATATGAGTATCTCAAGAAAAAAATATGGATTCTTAAGATAATATTAATGAATATTTGGGGTAAATATGAAATGATAATTGAAATGTATGGAAATATATTTATATAAGTATTATTTTTATGAATGGTAAGGGAATTTAATTTCAATATAACTTTCTAATATGAGGGATAGTGTGATATGAAAAACAGTTCAAACCCACATAATCAGATAAAGGTTTTGTCATAGAATGAAGGATTAAACATACAATCTATTTTTAATATAACAAGGAACATATTATCCAGGATTCACTACATATCCCATTTAAATGTGAATAATTCAATATTTTGTTTTGCAAGAAGGTATATAGTGCAACAAGAGACTATCACCAAAAAAGGGGCATCTTTGGTGGGATCCAAAGGATCATTAAAATCTACATAATGAAATAGGTTCATAAAATAAGAATAATAATTTCTTACATTATGAATGTTATATTGTTACATGTTTTGGAAATATTTAATTTAATTGAAATTAGTTTTTTCAGATGTATAAAAAACAACGGAAAGATAATTACATGACCTATATTGGGAAAACAATTTTGTATATATAATATCCACAAAATATCTACACTATGATATAGTCATATTTTTGTGATAGATAATTGTCTAGAGTTCATAGTCATGTAGCATTGACCCATATTTGGCGATTTATGGTATCTCACTTCAAACCATCTATTCCCTTTAACTTCATGTTGCAAGGACTCTTTTTTAATTTTATTTTCCACATCTCATCCCCTTGAATAATATAACAATCACCCCAAATATATAATACCATTTGATAAATTCCCTATGTGAGAAACTAGTGAACACAACAAGCTACCCATTCAACACCAAAAAAATCCATAAATGGATTCTTATAGATTGTAAAATAACATTTTCCATTTCAATGTAATTTTGTTGGGAATGGTCTGCAATTTCCTAATCATAAGAGGAAAATTTTTTAATCCCTAGTAACCGAGTACTTGAATTGGATTAAATGTAATGGAAAAAGTTTGTAAATAATTTCCAAATAAAATTTTTGTAATTTTTTTAAACTGTGATCTGTTTTGAGAATTATGATATAAAAGGATATTCTCCGAAGGATGAAGGTTCCTATTGTGATAGGCCTTTTGCGGTTTATTATATAGATTCACTTTTCTTCTAATTATAAGTATTCAAAATAAAATATAATTTAGTTTTGAATACCTCTATCTATAATATACATGTACATTTTAGGAGGATCAAAAATATTCCATACATAGAGGGTGACTACTGAAATAAATCTTCTTGAATATGAAAGGATCATTTACACAGAGGCTAACTAATAATTTTTGGAATGTTCATAAACCATCATTAAGCCACGAATATGAAACATAACATTTTAGATAACGATGAGTTCATTATTAAAGGAACCCATGTTTGTCTCTTCTGTGAGGATTTAGGCATACATAGAAGATGGTAGGCCATTTTATTCATATTTTTTCTATGCCAGGATTTGATATCATGGAGTCACTATGATTCCATTGGAATCATGAATTAAACTATGAACCCTTCTTGTCATGATTTGTTAAATTAATATAATTATTTTTGGGGGAGAAAGAATAATAACCATATTATACTGGATGATGACACAAAATTGGAGGGTGACTATATACCACATCAAAATGAGAATAATGTAACACATAACATTTTGTAAAAGATTCACCCAAATAATTTGAAACATATTTAGAGAGGGGTAAAAAATTTCACACCAAATTTCTTAAGCGATTGGTAACCCATATAGGACTCTTCCATATAGAATTGGACAATATGCTAGTGAGTGGTAGTATCATTTAAGTTCATTTTACAAATTGAATTGGATATGGGATCTATGAATCAATACTAATCTTGTAAAATATATCATCCAAATATGTGTAGTTCCATTGTAATGGTGTAATATGAGGATGATATTTAGAATGGTTTATCTATAACGAAGGGGCTAAAATAAATAACATTCTAATATTTTATGAAAATGGATGTCAATTATGAATTTTAATTTCTTGTGTGAAGGAATTTAGACTTCTTGATTAGAATAATTTTACATAGATGTTGGTTACCACACAACATGGGAATTTATGGGGTCTCCTTTCATAAAATACCTTTCGAATGGGAAACAACAAATTTAATTGTTTTAGGGATTTAACAATGATGTCAATCGACCATGGTTGGAAGACCTTATGAATATTCATACGACCTCTTGAGCAATGCACAATGCTAAACTTTTAGATGAGGGTTTCCATCATCACATACAGATGACTAAATCAAATCAAGTAAAGTAATATACCAACAACAAAATCACTAGTTCTCTAAGGTAAGGAACAAGCGATAAAATTTTTAAAACATGAGAGACGTGGCCTAGCCCTTGTAGTCTAATATCTTATGGAAAAAATGTCCAATGTTCCTTGTAGGGTATTTTATATTGGACTATTTTTAGTTCCATTTAAGGTAGGGTTAAAATATATTTGTGCAACATTCAATCATGAAACAATAACTATTTGATGTATATTATGTTAATGTAGTTATAAAAATCACATTTTCATTGTTCAAATGATTTTAATAAGGAGAAACCATACATTTGTCAGGGAATAGAACACACGAATTCCATAATAATTCTTAAAATTAAATCATTATAATAAAATATATATTAAACTGATGAAGATAGCCATTTTGGATTATTATTTTTTAGATCCATCCCTGTAATCATTAGAGTAATGAGGTCTGGTAACCTTTCCACTTAGATATAAAATAGGTGGAATATATGCTTTTCAAAATTTAATACTATCAAAAAAAATCAAGGCAAGGGAAAATAGCCATTTTACTATATAGGAAAACAGAAAAAAGAGAGTACATGGAGGAGCATATAGAAAAAAGTCCAACCAAAAAATGCATATGTTGTATTGGACATGGTACACATGATATGTTGAGAGGACCAAATGCCCCAGTCTCAAGGGACCCTTCCACTTTTCTTCACATATACATAATTTCTTCCACCATTATCTAGGGGCACAACATCGATGAACCATTTCATATCCTATTCTACTATAAAAGGATTTCACAATTCACACCTTCTTCGCTGCTTATAGATACAAGCATATCAAAATAATTATGTGTTTTTATTGTAGAATTTTTATCTTTTGTTGTTCTATTTTTGGAATGATTGGAGCCGAGACCGAAAGCCAGCTGAAGCTGCTCAAAATTTGGTGTGTTAATCCCTTGTGTATCTTGATCTATAGATGTTTCCTGTGAAAATACCTTGCCATAGTTTTGGATCCATTTAGATATTTCCTTTATTGCAGATTTTGGGTTAATAAAACCTGATTGTTGATTTCTAGTTATGATTGAAATTGTAGAATATGCATGAGTTTCATCCTTCCCTTTATGTATATTAGAAACAACCCACTTTATATATTGATCAATGGTTCCAATATCCACCAGAGTATGAGTTTTCACAGGTGTGTAATTTCTCTTGCTAATAGAACCATGAAAAAAATGACTTATTGTGTTTAGATTTCATAGATATGGAAGCTTCCACTTTTTATGACTTTTATGATCCTTAGAGGCTATTGATTTCTTTTGATACCATTTTCCCATGTCCACATCATCTTGAATGGATAGTTCCTAAACATTCTGTTTATCATCAGATTCATCTTTAGTGTGGTTATCATCTACACCAATCTGAATGCTGACATGATGGGATGCATTAACCAAATCAGCCCAAGAAAATTTCGTTTTATTAGACTGCTTTATCTCAAGTTACATCAACTTGTCTGTAACACAATGAGAGATGTGGGGGTCCTTACGAGTACACCCATCAGACATTGTCGAACATTCAACTCCAAGAAGTTCATGTGTCTTCAAATTACTAGAAGCCTTAGATTGGTTCTGAAGTGAATTAATATGTTGAGAAATAGTCTCAGAGTCATGTTTGGAATCTTCAGTTAGTTCATATGACATGACTAAGGGTTCAACATGTTTCATTTTCCAACACCGACTGGTGTCATGTCCTTTTAGAAGAAAACTTTAACAAATTATGTTCCTCATATAGTTAGATATCAGATGTCCAATAAAACAACAAGCAGTACAAAAAGGTGTGTTCTATCATTTTTAATCCTAAGGAAAACATCATCCTTCTGAGTTTAAATAAAAACACGATCAATTAATTTAGTGTTAATATTGAACATTATTCGTATCCTTGAAAAGTTTCCATAGTAGGTAGTTTCGGTTGTGTTATCCATTATGATTGGAATGATGATTTCCAAATCTATATCTAAGTGGAATTCCGGGTGCCTAAGAACCCAGTTTAGCCCATGGACCTTTTCCCAGACCTGTACATAGGTTTCTCTAAACTAATTAATGTTAAAATTCAGTTTCCAATCATAATTTCTAAGCACACCTGACCTTATGTTAAAAGATTCTAAACCCAAAAGAAATACCTTTTAGTTCTGCAGTGGGAATGAGAATATGAAAGAATCCATAGACTAAAGAGATACATTTGAAGTCATTGAAACCACAAATTGAGCCAGTCGAGATACCAAATCAGAGACCTTCCCCAGTTTCATTCATTTTGATAATCTAATATGAGCAATGATGGATTACATATAGATATCGATTCTCTCAAAAATAGCTCCTTCAAAGGCTGAAACAAGATAAATCAAACCTTTTCTTATGATCCACTGCGCGACATGGTCATTGAGGAAGGTGAAGGAACCACTATAGGATCTCATGAACAAATATCGACTACCGACAATCCTAGATTTACGATCTTCACATATTGGAAGATGGCTTGGATCATAGGAGTATAGGTTGAGGTTTCGGGGGTTACTTCTGCTGCCATGATAACCAAGGACCGTTGTGGGCTTCTACTCCCACTCCCGCTCTATAGGGTTCTTCTACCACTCTATAGTGTTCTGATCCGACTCCTCCATGGACTCTTATTATTTCATACTATCGAATTTTGATAAACATTAAATGATGAAAGGTAAATAGACATTTCTAATTCCTAATAAATACTTCTAAAAAATGATTTGGATATGTCTTGTATATTAATAGTTGATCGAAAATGACTATGTTATGTAATGGAAGTCGGACCTAGATGGGTATGATTTTTTCATTCCCACATATGATTGAATACTAGTTTTCATGTTAAGCAGTAAAAGTTATAGTATGGTAATCCCAAATGGTTGGTACAATTATATTCGAATAAGAAATCATATCAATTTCCATTTTTATAGGGAATTTTGGATAGTGATTTATTGAAATCCCCTACCATCCATTTTCATCTACATGATAGGGAGATGAATTGTTGGAATCAATGATATACACATAATACAATATCTTTAATTTGATATAATATATGTTCTTTATAAATTTTTCTTATCAAATTTGTATAATAAATTTTTGTATATAAGTTTGTCTTTAAACACAATTGTTTTATTGTGAGTTTCTGACCCCATGATATCAATACACCATTTATAAAATGTATTTTAGTATAAGGACATGTGCACTAAGTACAACATATGATGAATAGAGTTTTCATATACCTAAACCAAATAAAAAAATGTATATTGTGTTAAATATTTCATCATTAAATTCTATAAAGACACAATACTTTTAAATTTGATAGAGTTATTCATTTAGTATAATGGGATCCACAATAATTTGTACTCACATTATTTATGTTGAAATCAAACTAATTGTCAATAATTTGTCAAGGATGGATTCCATAAATGTATCATTTATAGGGTCTATTTTGATGACTCATGCTATTATATATATTTATGT
Organism: Viscum album; assembly: GCA_963277665.1. NCBI lineage: Eukaryota > Viridiplantae > Streptophyta > Magnoliopsida > Santalales > Viscaceae > Viscum > Viscum album. The sequence goes on along the minus strand of OY728144.1, from coordinate 412,628,390 downwards.
TAGTTTCATTACATTTTATATTATATTAAAAATGTATGTTTGATATATGATTCAAAAATTAGTTGTATTCATGTTTTGGATTCCTAAAATAATTCATTGGATTATTTGCTTTTGAATGGAATTGACCTCATCCGTTCTTCCAAACCACAATTAACAAAATTTGTTATAATTATCCGATGTGTAATGATCATAACTATATTTTTGATACATTGATACCCAATGATATTATTCAGATATTAATGTGAATTTTTCTAATAATTATATTATCATGGTATATGAATGAAAAACATCTCATAGAGAAATACGTCAAGAAATTCTTACACTAGTCATGTAGGTGGACTTCATCAGGTTTTTCTATTCGGATAATGAAAATTTACATTCTCATTTAGTAACTGTAATGCACCGTTGATCATCATGTGAAACACTATTATTTGTAGAATTAGTTTTTTTCAACAATGAGGGACTTGTATTCTTCCTCATTTTAAGAGAATACTTAAGATATCCAGAAGGAATAAAGTGGTATTTTTTTGGTAAAATAAGAATGACTCCAATGTGGATCCCATTATGATTAGTGTATTCCATAAAATTTCATGATTATATTATATAAGGTCTATCATTATACATCTCCATTGTTTGTGTAGGTTCTGGGACAGAGAATGTATCTTTATCCTTTTTACTAATGCTTTCTTCAGGGCATGAATCCATCTGTTGAGGATGGCTTGATCTGTTGTCCCACATACCCACATTCCAAAGGTGGGTGTCATCTATCACATATTCATGGATGTTTTTAAAATGATCGAAATGGGATGATGGGATGTCAGTTCTCATTTGATGGATTCCTCATCGCAGCTCATTACATAGTCTGTCCCTCCTTCATATAGTTAAGGCATTGTTCGTGAAACTCATCCAAGTGCCATATCTTCATAGACGCCATTTAAATATGTTTCTCCTGTATCGATATTCCACAGGATCATGTAATGGATGAAACCTTTGGTCGGGGGTGTATTCTCCCATTTTAAATCTCTCATCGTTGCATTTAATTCTAGACCTCTCAATATGCGATTCTCCACACACTCCGTGATTTCACTTTTTGAATCTGGCATTTCTGATTTGTGGCACAAATCGAGTCCTCTGACTCCATGAGTGTGCACTCAAGACCTAAATCAACAAGTTCTATGGTGGGTATCCTGATATGAACAAGAAGTAAAAGACTCCACAATGAAACATGTAATCTCGGGGTGACCATATTTCGAGTGACCAATGTGTATAATTGGACTAAGCCAGACACAAGTCATCCAGGCATTCCAACTTATCCCATGAGGATGAGAATAAATCTATACATAGTTATAATAAATTTTGTATAGTTTAGATTTAGGTGAAAAAGAAAACTGGATAATAGTTTATTGATTATAGTGCTCGAACTATAAGTAGAATATAGTTTGGGAGACATGTTGTGTGGCAATTAAAAAACCTTATGTAAATGAGAAACATAGGGTTATATATCACATCATGTGATCCCTATGGAGATTTAATGTCAAAGGAACAATAAAATGAAAGTTGTGTTGAGACTGAGGCAAAGTGTGTGTGCATTCCTACGTACCCCATCGTGATGGAGATCGTGCATCACGAAGTTTTGGAATTACATTTTGACGTCAAGTGGGACGATATGCCTCTATGGTACAACAACACCAGTACACAACCCACTAAACTATTAATCCCACATGAGCCGCGATTGATGTGGGAAACAAGGAGTAGCTGTAGTATTTCATTAGTATAGGGAGGCAAACATTAGGTGTGATGGACTGCTAGGTGACTGCCATCCCACTACTACTGAGCCACCTACATAATTCACATAGATGCCCAGGAGGGAAGAAGTGATTGTGTGGGAATTCCAATTAATCAAATGAAGGTGGAAAGGGGTTTGTAATGATGCGCAAGATCTAGATAACAGGGATAGTGGTGTGACGATTGAGTATAGTAGTTGAAAATGTTTGAAACACAGTATCCATTTTGCATCATCCAGAAACAGTGATTGACAAATGAGGGTCGCCGTAGACCCTGTTCAAAACACGTGACCTATCACAAATGTCATCCAAGATCATTAGGGAAATTTTCCCAATATGGTAGTTTATCCAATCATTCATGAGACCTGGATGTAAAGGGTGTCCCATTTAGACATCGATCAATATGTGGATCCAAATAAAGGGATCATGAATCATGGACATGAAATGAGTGGGTTTTTATATAAATATTCCACACCACAGACTCTTATCCACGCCGCATATGAGTAATCCAATGATACAATTAAAAAGTGGGATTGAGAATCCCTTTATGAGGACAAGGGTCTTTGAATAACACAATGCAAACATATGGTTTTAGAGGGGACCATTAATAAAGGACCAGGTTTGATGGACTGTGTGTAAGGTGGTGAAGAAGCCAAACCCAACACGTAGTTCAAATAGTTATATCATAGCTTAGGGGAATAGAAATTGGACTATGTTGGGAAGAGACAAGCTAGAAACATGGTGTGGTTGTCTCAAAACATGACGTAAATAAAAATCCAAGAGGTACATGCCACACATTATTCTCACTCCCAATAGATCTCGGGACAATGGGGTCTGAAAAAGTGGAAGGTTTTAAGATTCCATGGGATGGGCCTATAGACGGAATATTTGGGTGTTCCAATGAAACCTATGAGGACGGGAATAAATCCATACCTATTTCTCAATCTATTATTGTAGGGTACCAATACCAGGGACAATACAGTCATGCACGTTTGGACCACACACCAAAAGAAGCAGAAATTGATAGTTCTTATTTGTTTTTTAGTATGGATGTATTTTTTTTATGTGAAGAAACAATCCGATGATGAAGTTTCTAGGAATCACTACAAGAATTAATGAATATCCAAACATTAAAAATGTTGTGGTAGATAACCACTTCAAAACATGGTGTCCCCTTGAGTGAGGACATCACATTGCAGTGTCATTTTCCATCGTCCGACTATGAAAAATAATGTCATAGTTTAGGGTTGTATGATAGGGCCAACCCATGTGTTTTAATGTCATACAGTAATAACGTACTAGTTTAAAGTCATGTGAGACTATAAAGAATAGTTTAAGGAAATATGTCTTGGATACAAATATAAAAAACAAGGTTTTGGGAGGGAACACACAAGTTAAGATAAACCATACCCAAAGTGAATGATGACACGGTCCACACAGCACCATGCACAATTTTTTGGATGAATGACTCAGAAAAGGGGAGAGAAAATGTCAAAGAATATGGGTATGGACCTCTAGATGAAATTTCTCGGTGTTCCAATGAATCTCATGTGAACTGGAATCATCCCATACATAGTTCTTGAGGTTGCAGTCTAACGCCATGCAGGAATAGTGGCAAGAGATAATGGCTCCCAATAGGGGAGTACATGGTGAGACTATTGAAATCCCAATTTGAATGAATAAATAATCCCATAGATTCCACACCACACAATCCTTTGAATGTTAGGTACAAAAGGCCGAGCGGTGAATTTAATTTGTGGAACCTAAGCTGGACCTAAAGACATGAGGTCTAGGTGTTCCTACATATCCCATGAGGATGAGAATCAAGTTGTACATAGTTCTTGTAGTGTCATTTGGTTTTAATACTTATCTAAATAATGTGATTATATATAAGTATTATTTTCATAGTCTTCATACCATATATATTTTATATTCTTCAAAACTAATAGAAAACTCAAAAAAATTCCTAAGCCCATGTGAGCTATGCTCGATATGGGAAATAAGGCCGGATAAGGTCATTGCATCAAATTGGGTACATACAATGGGGAAATCTATGTAGAGCCCCAAATAATGCCTCTATGTGTATTTTTCATCATAACATGTCAATGTTCACTAATGGATATCACCAAGGGTGTCGTAATTCCATTTGTACATGAGGGGGTCAAAAGGGATGTGAAATTTTCAACCAATATTCTGGGCTTGATGGGGGTCGCATGATGATGGAAGATGGCTGTTTACCATGTTTGAAACACTGTATCCATTTTGCGTTATCCTAGAATAGGGATATAAAAATGAGGGTTGGCAGCAGAACACTTTAAATACAAGGGACCTATCACTAATTTCTTCCAAAATCCATAGGGACATAGGCCTGAAACTGTAGAATATCCTGGGGGAATAACATCCATGTTGTTCTATGGTCCATTCAGATGTGAAAGTTGATAATCCCAAAAATGGAGAACATAAAGCATGAAAATGGGAGATAACATTTCTATATAGAACCTAACACTCTTTGAAATGAACTAGAGTTCTCTTGGTCATGATGGAAAACTACAAAAGATGGTCGAGGGACTCGATTCGAAAGCAATCAACTTGTAAATATGAAGGGAGAATAGGGGAAGATCTATAATAAGAGAGAGGTACACAACATGGTTGTTATAACCCAGACATGAATGACGACGTAGTCCCATACCACAATGCATACCCCCACCCCCACCCCCATTGGAGGACTCATGCTAAGGGGGTAGATATATGAGGAGGTAAAATGGGCTAGACATGATGACCAAACGTCTAACCATTCCTAACTATCCCATGAGGATTGGAATCAATCCCTACGTAGTTCTAGAGTACTGTTCAGTTTTACATCTTGCAATAAAGATGAAGATAGGAGGAAATAATCTCAATGAGGAAAGAGCATGGTGTGGATATTATCCTGATGTGAATGAGGGCATAAGCCCACCCACACCATACCATGCTTAATTCCTTTAGAGAATTCGAGTGAAAATGAAGAGAGAAATAACAAATGGACCTGGGCAGAATCCATGGAAAACATTTCATGGTTTACCATTATATCCCATGAGGATGGGAATCATTCCATATGTAGTTATATAATGATGTCATCATGTTTAACGTCCTGTGACTAGGATGTGGTAGATCATAGTTTAGGTTTATAGAGCAGAGAACGTAAATTCCCAGTTTGATGTCATATGTGTGGGGTAGATGGGTAGATAGAATGAATCATCGTGATTATCATATGGTTGACAATAGAATGATAACAATGATTTAAGATAATTGTTTACCATATTCTCCACACAGTATCCATATAAATTCATTGAATGAGGACAAACAATGGAGTTCGTCCGATGACCATATTCAAAATTTGGGACTTGTATCAAATTGTCATCCAGAATCCATAGGGATGTTGGTCCAAAATACTAGTAGATCCCTGGGATCTCTCATCCATGCAGTTTGGGGTCCCTGTGGATGCAAGAGGTAGTGGAAAACCAAATTATGGCATTTGTAAAGTGGGACGGATTTGTGCATTGTAAAATAATGTAGATATAGCGATGGTTGAAAGGATGTCTCAAAATGAAGTCATTGGTTCGACAAAAAATAGCCTGATTTCAACAAGGATATAGGGTCCCGACACACCACACTATCATGAGTGTGATCATGGGCCAGGGAGATTAAAAGATTTAGGGACTTGAGGTTGGGCCATGGATGAAAATTTCCATCTAATTTTCCATTTATTGTCATCTAGGATTAGTGTTGAGTGGTTTTACGTTCCTCAGTTGGACGTATCAATAGTTTAGAGTCATGTGGTGAGGAAAGTGGTGATCATAGTTAATGGTCATATATCTCGGACCATTTGGGTGTGGTGATAATAATGGGGGATGGTGTTTGAACATATTAGAAACACAGCCTCAATATGGTTTGACCTGAAATGGGAACAAAAAATGAGTGTGAACAATTGACCATATTTGCAATGCAAGGCTTCAATCAAAATTTCACCAACAATCCATGGGGATGTTTTCCCGAATTGGTAGGAGATCCCTAGGGCCTAGCATTCATTCCATTTGGGGGTCCATTTGGAAGAGAATGTCAATGGATTCCCAAATAATGGGAATGTTTCAAGAACAATAGAAACCATGTAGTTTACTATCTTTCAGTAAGTACAATGATGAGTGAAGACCTCTCAGGAAGGGATTAGATGGTGTGGTCGTGATAAAACCCGACATGAATGGGAACAAAAACCCGTACCACACCATGCGTTTGGGAAGGTATTCAGAACAGGTGATGAAATGATGTAATCTTTAGTTTCTAGGTAGGGCCTACGGAAATAAATATACATGCATTCCTATATATCTTATAAGGATGAGTATCATTTGGAATGTTGTTCTGAAAGATCCAGGCAGTTAAACATTGTGCGGTATGGATTTTGTGGAATTGAATAATTAGAAGGGAAAATGGTGAGACCATCGTAATCCATGAACCAATAGGGCCATGGAAGTCTACCTGTTACCATGTGAAATCCACCAAGATAATTATACAAAGGGGGAAGTCAAAGAGACAAATTTGTGGACTGGACACTAAGACAAAGAATCAGAGGGTTCCTATGTATCCAATGAGGATGGTAATGAAACCATAAGTAGATCTCAAAATTGTTTTGTAGTATGATGCCATGCACAACGAATGTGGGATTTTTTAAGGTCATGTATGACTATCTACATTTTATAGTCATGTGGGAAAACATACAGGTTAATGTCATGCAAGATATAATAGTTTATAGTCTTGTACAATCATATTGTATTTTGTTTTTGGTCATAAATCTCAGACCTCTTTTCATTTTATCATCATGTGGAACAAAAAAATTAGTTTAATGAGTTGCATGAAATAATAGTTTATGGTCATGTAGGACTGAATATAGTTTAATGTATTGCTGGGTGAGATACAATTTAATGTCATGCATGAAATAATAGTTTAATGTCACGTGGGACCCGGTTTACTCAGGCAATGTTTTTCTAGTGGAATTTGGCATTGGTGGAAGGAGTTATACACACAATATCCATTATAAACATAGAGTACATGCTATTGGTGTAATACTCTTGAATTATGTATGGTCTTTCCCAAATGGTCTCATGTTTGGTAGTTTCCTACCATGTATTATTGGGGTTCTCATGGACAACTCCATGTCACCTTGTAAGAAATAGCAGATGCAAATATTTTTTTAAAAGATCTCGATATCATGTTCTGATGCCTCTCCTGATTGTGCGAGGCATAAAGCATGTACTCATAAAGAACTTCCAATTAATCCAGTAGGATTTAGACAAACATTTCTAGTGTTTCATGATTGCATAGCATTGTTCACAACGAAGGAAACCAAATCTCAAAGGGTAGAACTGCCTCAGTTATGTAAAAAGGGAATTATAGGGTCATCTATGTGGAATTACGAGTAGTTTTATGATAGGACCAGAGAGCGATGGGGAGTTTTTACACCAACTCTTCTTGTTTTGACCAACCATCTTCATTAACATGTTAGAAATATGTTAGGTAACACCTTGATATTCCCCTTTTCATGTGTGTGATAGTGAGAGGTATGTTTCAAATAGATGTTGAACATGGAATTAAACTTTTTATGTTTCACCGCCTGGATTTTGGGGATATTATTGGTGAGGATGTCATGAGGTAATCTAAACAGGTAGATGACTTTGGAGTTCACAAAGCCAACAATCGAACGATCCATGACCTCCTTCAACAGAACTACCTCTATTCACTTGGAAAAGATATCCATAGCTGTTATGATGAACTTCCCCTAATAAGAAATCATCAGTGGATATGGCCTAATGACATTGAGTACCTAGAATTTAAAGGTCCAAGAGTACATGTAATAATGGAGAGGATCTGGTGGTCGATGCAAAAAGTTTCCATCAATATTTCAGGTCTGACACCTCTTGGAAAACTCAATACAGTTGCAGATCATAGAGGGTCAAAAAAACTCCAACCTCTGGACCTGGTGAGATAGTTTTGTCCTAGTCTATTGAGACATAGAGGAACAATCATAAACCTCATGAATTACTTGAGAAATCTCACCATTTTGTATGAAAAGGGTGAGAACCCCAAAAAACCCGCATTTGTAGAGAATCTGATCAAGTCTAAGACAACTCTGGAGGGTGAAATGTAAAGTATGGCAATGAATTGGCTCGTGGAAGGATGGATCTACCAAAAGATTGATGTGGTGGAGATACTTTTTAATGGGTTTCTTCTAGTTGGGAATATCCTCTAACACTATGGAACAAGGACATAGGGGCCCTCACGGGGAGGCTCTGTTGGTATGGTGCCTTACATTTGGTCTCTCAATGTCGTCCAGAGTGATAGGAGTGATGAATATCTGATGTGCACATTAATAATCGAATCATATTTTCCAAGATCCCCAAGAGATTCATCCAAGCTATCCAAGGCATCAACCCGACTATTATGGGACTAAGGGACATGGTAAACCTATGGGATAGATTGGAACCAAGATATCAATTGGTGTGTATGTTCTGATAGTGGTACGAGCTCAGGCTTCCTAACGAAATAGTCATTGTTAATCTTCTTGATGACTAGTTCGGAGTCCCCTTTCACATGAAAGTGGGGAGAATCAATCTTGAGGGCCATCTCGACACTAGTAATGAGGGCTGGATATTTTAATAATTGTTGGTACATCTTTCTGATTACAATAATGAATATGAAGAAAAAATAGTGATGGCGTAATGAAGAAGATACTAATGCCCACTATGTTGAGCAAGAATTCATTGAGTCCTCTATAGGTATGACATCGGGAGGCACCATCAATATGAATTGGCAACATAGAACGACTTGGTCTAATGAGAAGATTGACTCATTTGGAAAATCAAGATCTAGGGACTTGTCTATGGGAGTTGGATGGGATGTAAGGAAGGCTGCCAATGATGGTCCCTTGATGGATATCTAGGGGACAAACGTAATCTCATACTACTAGAGCATCACTACCCATAGAACTCGTTGTACTATAAACATTGGGTAGTTTAAAATTTACTTCAATGGAACCCCTCAGGATAGTAGTTGTATCTCTTGATATTTGATGTAGTGTTTCAATTTCTACACTGCTAATACTAGCTCAAGGCATCTCTTCTCGATAGAATAATATCTTGTCTATGTATCGAATGCATGCAGCTGAGATATTAAAAATTATTATGTGTACCTTCATTTTATGTTTTCTAGAAGTGCACTGAGGGATAATTCCAGGTCGGTCACATAAAGGACAAGAAGAATTCCAAAAACTGGTGGTATCAGAACTAGAGAAAACACTAGATAATTATGGATTTCATAGAATTTAATTTGACACTCCTCATCCCAATTATAATCAATAACCTTCTTCATGAGTCTCGAAAGGGTCTTACACATTCCATCCAGATTCATTGTAAATCAGAGTATATATGATAAGTGTCCTTGGAAACCTAAAATTTACCGAATCTTTCATAGGGGAGGAATCTTAATGGTGGCCTTGATATTTTATGGGTCAATATTGATGCCCCTGTATCTGAAAATGTAGCAGAGAATCTTCCCAGAATTTACCCCAAAGCCGCACTTCAACGTGTTCATCGTTAGGTGGTGAGAGCAGAGGAATCTGAAAAATTGATTAAGATCATTGACATGGTCTTCATTTTAGTGAGATTTTACAACCAAATCATCTACATAGCATTGAACCAATGTCTTAAGAGTCGGATTAAATAGGTAATATATGTCATGCTAATAATAGGATCCTAGATTCTGTAGACAAAAGGGCATTACTAGGTAACAAAATAAACCTTGTGGTGGTCTGAAGGCTATAAACTCTTCATCCTCTAAGCCATATGTATATTGTTATACCCAAAATACACATCCATGAATGATAGGTCATGAAAATATATTGTTGCATCACACAATAGTTCTCTAGTATGAGGGAGAAAATCATCCTTTAAACATTGACAGTTGAGGTTCTGGATGTCGATATTGAAACTGATCATTTTTTTCAACTTTCCAAAGGGCCCAATGTCTACTAAACATATAGGGAACTTGATTTACTTAAAAACTAGATCTGATGATCTTATCAACTTTGGCCTCAAACAAGTAACTGTGAGAAAGGTTAATCTTTCTAAGAGGATATATTAACCCACAACGATTTTCTGTAATCTCGAGGCTGTGAATGGAGACCTAAGGATATAGTCCTTTCGTCTCATCATAACTCTATGAATATACATCATATTGTATATTCAAAAATTACATGTACTACTATTACACTTTTCCATACAAAGTTGTACTAATCAATGTGTGTTTTAGATCTAACTCCCTACCAACGTCCTCATGTACAAGTTCATCAACTATGGCAGAGATTCCATCATCAAAAGCGGTAGGTGCATCGACCAAATCCTCTTCTTCACATATGGGGGAGGCATACTTGGTAGAGAAGAGTTTGCTCAGAGTTAAAATAACCAAATGGGATATTGGTGCCATCATGAGTGAAAAAAGACCATGCATCGCGAGACTTCTGTGCTTTTGAAACCATAGTAGTGATAGTTCTCGACCTGATCCCATCTCTTCATCGGACAGTGGGACCACACATGATGACATCAATGATATAGTGGAATGTTATCTTGATAAGGATCATCCTGTCCTAGAGAAACAATCTTGTATAATGTAAATCCATTACAAGGGGAAATACATCTCGATAAATTATGGGGCAGTGGGTTTTGGGATCACCAGATCCTGATCCGTGTAGGAATATGAGGTGATTTTCCTCCATCACATAGACTTGTAATTGTGCATACCCCTAGTTCATTAAACCACAATTAATTCCCCATATCTAGGGTTGTATCTTTCAATAAGTGGATAGAAAAAATGAGGCATCATTCAGGTCTTTCTAGGGGTCTGTTGTAGTCGTAGCATGTTCAACCTCATTAGAGTGGATCTTCTTGTCCATCCTATTGTAATAGTATGCATCCAGATAGTGGGACTCACATGTAAAAAAGAGTTATGTTTCAACATGGAGTACAACAACTTGATCATTAATGGTGTACATAAGGAATGGGTTATACGATGAATAAACCAACACATGTAGGTGGAGTTATGGTCAACCAATCAATGCATTATAGGCAATGTCCTTAGAGACAACCCTGAACTCCATACTGGAAACAAGGCCACCAAATTGGGTCTTCAGGTGGATCATGTCGACCGATCGATGTCTATTTCTTCCTGCTATAACATTGTATTATCAGGTTATATGTACACAGATCATCCTTGGATAGCCCCATCATTCGTAGTGTTGAGGTCGGGATCAGGTCGATTCCATAGCCTATGTCGAAAAGACAGCGACAAACCTCCTCAACATTAAAGTATCTAGTGATGTACATTGGGGGGATGTGTCCTTGTATGGAAGAAAATTCTTCTTCTCCAAATAATGTTATAATGGCCCGACATTCATCATGCTCTACTACCATAGAATGGATGGATTATGTGACCGTTACCTCTATCTCGAACTAGTGGGTGCTTCTTAAAGCTTTTTCTGAGGGCTTCACACATATCCTTGAATAGATGAATAGACTCAAGGATAGAGAGGCACTTAGGAATTATGGAATGTTTGTTAAGGAAATCATACTTCTATACGATGTACGAAATTTATCTTACATGAGGTCGTTCTATAGTAGGGGTATAATAGGCCCTTCCAGCCGAACCAACAGCCGATTGGTGCTGGTAATGTACTGCTACTCACTAGACGAAGTTTGCAGAGTGACACACAGATGTGGTCCAGAACACTGTGGTCAGACCATAAAATAGTGTGGTTGACCACAACGTAGTTGGAATGGCTATTCCTAATAATGTAACACAAATGGAGGTGATGGTAGACCTGATGAAACCAAATGAGAAGGTTGTGTGTGCAGGGATCTACACTGGATCAATTTTCTGGTTTCAGAAACATGCACATCCTAACTAGATGTTCTAACTAAAGCATTTAGATGACTCACATATCCATGACAAAGTCAATGATGTAGACGACTGGGGACATTGAGAGGTTCTATTTGATGGTCCTTATTGTCTAGAATCATATAGGGATTTACGAGCTCCATAGTATTATACAAATCATACACATTGCTATAACTTGTTGAATCCTCCAACACTAGAGGGGATGTGGGGGTAATTTTCATATCTATATGCATGACATCATTGATAGTATTCTATGATGAAGTCATCAGTGGGGGATATTGTTTTCCCTTGCGTTGTTGATGCTTGCCCTTTGAGGAAGAGGAAGACTGTGTCATTGTCAGAGAAGAACTAGCTACAAGTGTTGTGGCTTCTCCAAAAGGATTGGGTCGATTTAGACCTACACGTATAATACCATGGCCATGTGAGATTACCTTATAATATATCCATTCATCATACTTCTTGGTACTTGATGTTAGGAAAAAAATACCACTCACCTTTGTTATTATTGCGACTATCAAGCTTCATGAATACCCATGACACATGTGCTGGATCTGGGCTAAACCTGACTATGATTTTATATACTTGGTCTTGAAGTAAATATTTAAACACAAGTAACTGTTTGATGGTGTGCCCCATGATTCGATGATTGGGGAAGTGATTGTAGCGATCTGTTAGATCTGCCTCTTCTGGCCCCGTGTATTCAAGAAACTATATTATTATCTTCTCTAAGAAATATAAAAAATAACCAGGAACCACAGTATAAATGAATGAGTAGGGTTAGTTTACCTTTTCCAGAATCGGGGATCTTGGATCCAAGCACTAACGCGTGGCTAGAGGATCTTTCTGCATTATCCAAAACAAGTTATCTTTCCTATGTGGTGGTGGCACATTATGTTGTGGAACCAGCTAATTCTGAGGCGAAAGATATTTGGCTATAGGTTGTGCTTGTGGTGGTAAACCTCTACATGACTTTAGAGGAGGCTCCGTTGATAATAACTCTAGTTTTAGGGGGCTCAAATTGGGATAACACAGTAGGATAAGAATTGGCGGCCCTTCTTTTGGGGACAACATCAGACAATAGACGTGCGTGTATGGCCTACTACGTGGATTCCTCTATGCCCATGGCCTTATAGGAAAAATATGATAATCCCCCAAGGTAATTTCTCGTGATAATAGTGGGGACCAGTTCTCTCTTGAAATTACCCACATGCATTGTTAGCAGCTGCTCTTGCGTCAGCGGCATATCATGGGAGTATTTGAGTCCTCTCCATTATGTAACAAATTCTACGACGCGTTCGGCGTGCCACATATTTCACATGAAGAGGTATGAAATAGTCATATTTTATGTGGTTGACCAGAAGTAGTAAATAATTTTCCTACGATAATATTAACAAATGGATACAGAACCAATGGGTAGCTAGATGTACCTGACATATGCAGACCATTATGTTTTTTTAAGGAAACACCATATCATTGCAGCCTCTTGTTGTGCTATAATTCCTTTCATGGGTCCACACCTAGAGATGAAGTGGGACAGATGTTTTATAGGGTCACTCATTCAATAGAAGGGGGAGAAGGTGGGATTTCTAAATCCAGGGGTGCAAGAATATCATCAACCCACACCAGATATGGCTTTCCATCATGTGGGATTGCCACTTATCGATTTTATAACACCTCAATGTGAGAAATAAGTACCTCAATCAGATCATCAAATTGGGGATTCCAATATTTGATAGGTTGCATAACCACCAATGTGTTAGCCTATTATTCAAAATGATAATAAGGAACAGTAGCTTGTGGAGTAGTTGGTGGGATGACCAGAGTAGCGACAGGGGGAACCTAAGAAGGGCCCCAGGGATTATTAGGCTGCTCGGGTGGATTTCGTGACACAAACAGTGTCCTCATTCCATAAGATCTGTCCATTATTCTATCTAGGTGGGAATGATAATAAGGGTCAACTAGAGGCAATTCATTAGGAGACTATTTCATTTGCCACAGCTTCCCCAGCCGAGGGTCACCACAGTCTAGTCACTGCTACATGATACATTCATTAAGGAGTTCATCGACCAAATTATTGTGCTCCACGAGCTGGTGGGGAAAACGTAGATTTATTAGGATCATCCTCTGTCATTTTCAATGAGCCAGATGGGTCAGAGAGATTGATGGAACCATAGTGATATTTACCCTTATTGGGGTTCGAGATTAGGATTAATGCCTAGGTGGGAACCTTACGATCCAATATATTTTTGTAATAGAAAGTAACATTTCCCAATAAATGCTTTAATTGTTGAATTCCCTATGGGGTTTGTTATCATTAGGTAGATCTTCCTCATTCCTCAAATCCAATAGATCAACCATGTTAACCTCGACTCTACCAGGGTGAATATACTCAATTTCTCCTAGCATGTTAGGCTGGTGCTAAATAAAACATATGTGGAGGGCCGCATACTACCCCATCTATGGATATTTACATGGGGGTAGCCTTATGTATGATCTTACAGAGAAAATTGAATCTCTAGATGCATTTATGATGGAGGGTCAAATGGTGACTCAGCGACTAAGGGTGGGGTCCACATGGATTTCTACCAAGTCAACCATATAGTACTGCTGGCCAATATCTTCAAAATGTGACTACCTTTTGGGGTAATCCACTCGCAGATGATGAAGAAGGGTGTGATTCTCCTAGAGGGTTTGGTTAAAACACATGACTTCCTCCTGGGTCATCGATTACAGCATATAGAATATTGATGTTGAAACTATCCAAAATAAATCTGGGAAATGGTCTACCAAAAGGATACCCCACAAGGTCCATGGCTCAAACTCGAGGTCCAGCCATTGGATTTCCCATTTGTTGACCTAGGATAGCTGGGGAACTAGTAGCGTCACTAAAGAAGACAGCAAATATGACTAGATGGTTGGTGGATAATATAGTGATCGAGCAGATAAGATGCCCCATATCAGTATATCCTATGATTAATTAAGTGACTTTTCCACCACCTCCTGATAAGATGGGTTGGTGACCACTCTTTCTAATGTAGGGGTCACAGTTGCTGGTAGTGGACCATGATGATGATCATCCTCAATAGGTGCACAAAATAACTCTTTGTAATATCCGGTTGATGTAGAGTGTTCTCCTGGTGATGATAGTGAGAATTTCATGTCCATGCCTTGGGAAGATGCCATATATTATTCCCCATTGATATATATCCATAGGGAGGTTCTGATCCAGTGGGCCTCATATTCTAGAAGGATGAGGCTAATACACCCCATTCCTCCCCATCCATTAACATCACATATTAGATTGAGGGTCCCATTTCTGAATCATATTCCTCCTTGAAATATGATAAGTAGACGGGTTTAATTGAAATATTAATATTCTAAAATTTTTATTTTGGAGGTGGTGGACCGTCCTCTATCCCGGGATTGGTTCTTTTGGAAAGGGTGGATTCCTGGAGTGAGGATGATCTTTGGGAAAACTAGTTATGGGTCAAAGTGGACATCCACCTAAGTAAGCTAGGTTTCGAGAAGAAACCGAACAAATATCTAGGGGAACAAATTGAGGACATCTTTGTCTGCTGGCTAGCGCACAGAGGGAGTCTCCGCAGGAAGTGCTGGAGCGGGTAGCACCTCTGTTGCTGCTGGTATGTGCATGGGAAGTTCCTCCATGCATGTTTGTAGAGACCCAAAGCCTAACGTACATGGACATTACATTACATTTGAGGAATACTTAGTACATAAGAAAAACACACACACAAGGATCGTAATAGTTTAGTGTATTTAGAAACTCGGAACGTAATCTTCTAATCGTGGTGAAAGATCTTAAATATCTCCCATAAAGATCTTCCATTTTTTTACCTAAAACCTTTCTTTATATCCTGGGGAAAAGAAAACATAAAAGGGTGATCTCAAATTCTCAGTAAGGGTATACAAAAGAAAAATCAATCACATAATATTCATAAGAACATAACTTTTGGAAATCTTAACCTGCAAAAGAGAACATAATTTCATAACATGGGATAAATCATAGTAGTGAAATAAAATCCCAATAATCATAACTTAAAACATGAAACTTTGTGGCATACACACATAATCATAGAGAATCATTTCTTGTTAGTCAAGACTCATTGCCAAGACTATCTTAGTGGACAAAGTCCCTTTCTGAATCGAGTAACCCTCGTTTCAGTCCTGTTTCACTGAACCGGTATAACCTACCATTCCCGCCATGTCTATCTCATGAGATATAAAATCTTTACCCAATGCATTGGAGGGAGATATAGGTCCCACCCATCTTATAATGAATCCTTTCTTATGTGTGCCACATAATCATAAACCATACATCATAGTGTAACCCATGTAATAAAAATGGAATTCTTAAACAACATGACATCATAAAAAAATTCATATAAGATAAAGGAATTCATAAAAATATTTCCATCACAACATAATCAAATCCATGTAATAATAGGGATAAAAATATAACCCTTTATTGTCTTATATGGAAAATAATTTTGATAAAACACTTGAACTCCATTCTTGAGGAAAATATCCTTTCTTTTTCAAAAACATTTTTCCTTTCTTAACATGTCATACAACTTTAAACTAAAAGATGTTGATTAAATATAAACTTGAAAACTTGTAAAGGAAGCTTCTTGGAAATAATGTTTTAAAAATCCATTCTTGCCGTATAAGTTAAAAAAACATTCTTCTCGTACTTTTGTCGAAAAAGTCAAAAAGTACCTCGTACGAAAAACGACAAAAGATTCCTTTCATACAAATTACTAAAAAATCACCGAAGGGTAAAAATGGATTTAAACAATTGTAGGTGGATGGAAATAATATTACATATTGATGAAACATGGATGTGGATGATAAAATACACCCCAGTAAATAGTTACGAATAAACAATCTCGGATAAAAATGAGATTGTGATATTCCCCTTACCTTAGGTCCGATTTTCTTTGTACGTGTCCGAAGATCCTGTATAATGGTTTAAATAATGTTATTGACTTATTCCAGAATCATACATATTTATATGATATCATATATGGTCATATTCTTAGCTTCTTGTTAGTAATATTTCATTGTTACTTGTTACTCGTGTCTTTATTGCCTTTTGTTCTTATGCGTGTTTTTCCGAATAAATTCTTATTCTTCTTTTAAGGTTATAGATACCTTATATCCAGAATGGTATTAGTGTAACATATATCATATTTATTCATTCAATTCATTTATATAATTACTATGTAATGATGATCATGTAGAACGAGTCGCATCACTTCGTGGAGACGGTATTCCATACGTACGCACAAGTGATGATATCGTTCCTATGATCGTGGAATTGTATTGGAGTATATATATATTATTTCAGTATCAATATTAATTTATAATAATAATAAATAGTTACTCATTACACCATTATACCCATCCTTGTAAGGTGATGGTGGAAAGTAGATTACACCACGTCGTGGAGACGGTATTCTGTACGTACGCACGCGCTGTGATTTCATTTTTCCGTAGGATGGATAGAAGGTGAATTAGGGTTGTTTCATATTTATAATAACATAATAGTATGTAAGTAATAATGATTTTATTACTTTGTCATGAAACAACTAAAGAAGATGAAGTTGAAGAAGAAAGAAATTGAAAAGATCGGTAATGGATATTACCTCTTCTTTGAAACGCCTCTTTGAATCCTCCACTTAGGGAACTAAGATTGGTCTTTGAAGAAGACCATGACCTCTAGGATTATTCTAGGGAAGTGGAGAAGGGATTTTGGTAGGGTTTGGCCGAGCTTGAGTGCTCAAATTGGTGTGAGGAGGAGGGGGAGGAGGTGCCCTTTTATAAGGGAGGAGAGGGGCACCTTAGGAATATCTCAAAATATTATTTTATATTAAAGTCAAAATCAGTTTAAAATGGTTCCAAAGGGTCTTATTTCGAAGCTAAAGTGGGGATGGGTCGAAATCCTATCAACCAATAGAATTTATACAAGTTTAGGTTATTATTTTAACCTTATCAATTAGATTTAACTCTAAGTTAAATAATTTAACTTTTACCGTGTCTTTTTGTTTTCTTACACTATATGGTTAATACACTTACTATAAAATGCCAAACGAACCCCAAATTGTTTATTATTAATATATATATCCTTATCTAAGTCATTTGGATGAACCTTAGATTTTTAGGAATAAAATAACAATTAATAATATAATATTTGATTTAAAAACTATTTTGTGTCAATTTTGACACTATTTGATATATGATTTTTGTGAAAGTTATAACAGAATTATATGTTCGAACCAAGTTGATTAAATCAACACTAATATATCATAGTAACCTATAAAATTAGTGGAATTCATAAAAAGTCGCAAATTACATTTATTTGGGTATTTATAACATCAATTATATTAACATTTCCTTAAAAGGATAATTACTGCATCATCGTTGTGTCATAAATAAATTAATTTATTTATAGTCTAAAAATTATAAATAAAATATCATTAGGTAGGAAATCGTTTTAGCTTTTTAATGAATATTTATAATCGAATTTAGCTTATGTATAAACCCATATTCAAAATGTTTTAGTTATTAAACTTTGATTTTAACTATTTTAACTATTCATTAAATAAAATAATATTAAATGTCATAATCTATTCCAAGTGGACCTAAATGGTCATATTATATTTATAAGGTTGTTTTTTGTCGAATTACATTTATCCAATAGAATTAGGACATGTGTTAGTGTAATAGTAATATCATATTTACCCTTAGTTACCCTATTTACTATTAACCGCGGTAAAAAAAAAGTAAAAAGTTACTATTCACCAAAAATTAATTTCATCTCATTGAACCACATTTTAGTCCTTGATATTAACCGTGTCACTCAGATTTTCTAAATTCCATTCACAGAAGTGGTAAAATTAAGTTTTATGAAAAATTCAGTTTTTTAACTACCACTTAGTGGTTTCACTATTCATCAAAAATTGAAAGTTTTCAGAAAAATACCAAAATTTCACCCTAGGCTAATATCGATATTCTGAATCCAAAAATGAAGTCCATTTTAAAAAATAAAATTTATAAAATTTCAAAAAGTGGTTATTACTATTCATAACGGCTAGTTTTAATAATATTTTAATAGCATATCGTTGTTTAGTGAAACTCGGTATTGCATACTACACACGCTATCGAGGAAGGTCGCGATTGCGTGTAATACAAGGAAAGTCAAGGATGTGTGTTGAGCAAGATCCTTTTGGTGTAGCGTACAATACAAGACATTAATGAAATTAAAAAGAATGTTTTTTCATAAAATCTCGGGGTGTTACATTCTACCCCCCTTAAAATGAATTTCACCCTCGAAATTCGTCGGGGTTATAAATGGTTTACTATTCGAAGGTTTCTTTAATTTAAACCCACATCGTAAAAAGGAATACCAAAACCAATCTTTAAAAACAAAAGTACGAAACATAACGGTTACCCAAATAGACTAATCACTGGGTTTCCACATAGGTGAAAATATGGATATGGAAGAGAAATCTAACCATCATGTTCTGATGGAGAGTGGTAGAGAACATGGCTATGGAAAATCCAACAATCACAAATCCATAAATTTGTGACGATCTAAGGTACCATCTGATTAATCAGATATAAGAGCACTAGGACGACATTTTTGGTTTTCAAGATCGTTTCCCTAAAGTTGATGAAATTGGAATTCGAAGAAATATTTCATGATTTTGGTATAGTCTCACCGTTTGTCGTTCTTTGGACAATTTCCACTTCATCTCTTAAATAAATGAAGTTGAATTTGTCATTCGTGATGTGTTAGCAGATCATGTGATAGAATGATGGGTCATTACATCTGTCTCAAACAAAAGGTTAGGAAAGTTATCAAAAAATACATAAGTCCATCTATAGTGAGATTAATCATATATGGTTCCTAAAATGAACATATACTTCACATATCATACTGCTTAATATAATAAAACTAGTTTCTACTAAACAGGGACTTCATGTAGGTCAGTGGTAGGCGATAAAGGCCAGTCGCACATTGGTTGTGGGTTCGATTCCCACAGCCTTGTCCGAAGCGATGGGCTATCGCCCATCCTGCAGGTTGTCCTTTTTCTAAAACTACATTACTATAACATCACATAAATAATATCAAAAAAAAATTCTATACTTAAACAATACTAACTTATGGTTAACATAATCCATTACAATCTTTAGGCTTATCTAAAATACTTCGGTCCAAGCTCATAGTATAAAGAAAATGATTACTTGAAATGTCGTCAACCAAGCATGTGAATACCATCATTTATCCCCCATATATCTTGTTGGTCACATTCCAATCATGTGAATACCATAATGATGTATTCTCTTGAAAAAAAATGAATACCCATTAAACCTTAGTGAAAACACGAATGCTGTCAAAAGTTAACTCTTTCCACATACCAAAATCCAGAAATTCTATATACTCAAACCATGATATAACCTTCTCCTTATATGAGCTCATGAATACTATCAAACATTTAATTTTCTCCTTATCCCTACATTATGCGCATATCATCTATATTCCAAATATATCTGAATAACCTTTCATGGATACTGGTAACATTAATCAGACAACAGTGTAACAATCCTTACATGTCTCTTTATTCCATAGTACCATGAGATTACTTATACAACATTACACATGATAAACATGTAATCATTCCACTACATTCTTAAACCATTTACCGAGCTTCAACAATTATTTCATCTCACATATCATTTGTAGTCTCTTCATCATCATCCACATAAATACTTCCCATACGACCATACTGATTATCTTCATGAGACTTTCCCTTAGGGCATTGGTTTGCATAATGCCCGTACATTCCACCTTTAAAACATTTAACCATTGTTGATGTTGTAGCAATACCATTATCCTCATCCATGTTGTTAATTGAACCTTTTCCTTTGCATTTACTTGCTTTGTGTCCTTCTTTGCCACACCCAAAGCATCTTCCAGTTCCTTTGAAACATTCTCCTTGATGCCTCTTCCCACAAGATTTACATAGGGGAAATTGAACTTTCTTTCCTCTATGATAATCATGAAACTCCATCTTTCTCTTATTAGCCGAGTCAGGAAACTTACCAAATTTTACTTTATTGATCATATTATGAGATTGCTGATTCGGCATAATAATGATGTTTGGACTTCAAAATCCCATTTCATTATGAAGAATATCATTCCATTGTCCATCATATCCTCCATTATCGTGAATCATCTTGTTTCCAGCCATTTTCTAAAACCCAAAAAAGAATAGTGTGAGAGGAAAAAATCATGCTAGGGAAAACAAAATAATAAAGAGAGAGTACCCTCAATATATAACATGTTATGTTAAATTCTATGATCGTTACAGTAGTTCTAGGACTATATCCTATACGTATACTTATCCTTAGGGACATCCCTAGACATACCTTATAAATATCTCTAGGGATCTCACTAAAGTTCTCGCATCCTAGTTTCCAAATGTTGACTAAACCTTTCCTCTGATACCAACTATAGAGACCCGAAGCCTAACGTACATGGACATTACATTACATTTGCGGAATACTTAGTACATAACAAAAACACACACACAAGGATCGTAATAGTTTAGTGTCTTTGGAAACTCGGAACGTAATCTTCTAATCGTGGTGAAAGATCTTCAATATCTCCCATAAAGATCTTCCCTTTTTTTACCTAAAACATTTATTTATATCCTGGAGAAAAGAAAACATAAAAGGGTGAGCTCAAATTCTCAGTAAGGGTATACAAAAGAAAAATCAATCACATCATATTCAAAAGAACATAACTTTTGGAAATCTTAACCTGCAAAAGAGAGCATAATTTCATAACATGGGATAAATCATAGTAGTGAAATGAAATCCCAATCATCATAACATAAAACATGAAACTTTGTGGCATACACACATAATCATAGAGAATCATTTCTTGTTAGTCAAGACTCATTGCCAAGAATATCTCAGTGGACAAAGTCCCTTTCTGAATCGGGTAACCCTCGTTTCAGTCTTGTTTCACTGAACCGGTATAACCTACCATTCCAGCCATGTCTATATCATGAGATATAAAATCTTTCCCCAATGCATTGGAGGGAGATATAGGTCCCATCCATCTTATAATGAATCCTTTCTTATGTGTGCCACATAATCATAAACCATACATCATAGCGTAACCCATGTAATAAAAATGGAATTCTTAAACAACATGACATCATAAAAAAATTCATATAAGATAAAGGAATTCATAAAAATATTTCCATCACAACATAATCAAATCCATGTAATAATAGGGATAAAAACAGAACCCTTTATTATCTTAGATGGAAAATAATTTTCATAAAACACTTGAACTCCATTCTTGAGAAAAATATCCTTTCTTTTTCAAAAACATTTTTCCTTTCTTAACATGTCATACAACTTTAAACTAAAAGAAGTTGATTAAAAATAAACTTGAAAACTTGTAAAGGAAGCTTCTTGGAAATAATGTTTTAAAAATCCATTCTTGCCGTATAAGTTAAAAAAACATTCTTCTCGTACTTTTGTCGAAAAAGTCAAAAAGTACCTCGTACGAAAAACGACAAAAGATTCCTTTCATACATATTACTAAAAACTCACCGAAGGGTAAAAATGGATTTAAAAAATTGTAGGTGGATGGAAATAATATTACATATTGATGAAACATGGATGTGGATGATAAAATACACCCCGGTAAATACTTACGAATAAACAATCTCGGATAAAAATGAGATTGTGATATTTCCCTTACCTTAGGTCTGATTTGCTTTGTACATGTCCAAAGATCATGTATAATGGTTTAAATAATGTTATTTACTTATTCCAGAATCATAAATATTGATATGATATCATATATGGTCATATTCTTAGCTTCTTGTTAGTAATATTTCATTGTTACTTGTTACTCGGGTCTTTATTGCCTTTTGTTCTTATGCGTGTTTTTCCGAATAAATTCTTATTCTTCTTTTAAGGTTATAGATACCTTATATCCAGAATGGTATTAGTGTAACATATATCATATTTATTCATTCAATTCATTTATATAATTACTATGTAATGATGATCATGTAGAACGAGTCACATCACATCGTGGAGACGGTATTCCGTACGTACGCACGAGTGATGATATCGTTCCTATGATCGTGGAATTGTATTGGAGTATATATATATTATTTCAGTATCAATATTAATTTATAATAATCATAAATAGTTACTCATTACACCATTATACCCATCCTTGTAAGGTGATGGTGGAAAGTAGATTACACCACGGCGTGGAGACGGTATTCTGTACGTACGCACGCGCGGTGATTTCATTTTTCCGTAGGATGGATAGAAGGTGAATTAGGGTTGTTTCATATTTATAATAACATATAAGTATGTAAGTAATACTGATTTTATTACTTTGTCATGAAACAACTAAAGAAGAAGAAGTTGAAGAAGAAAGCAATTTAAAAGATCGGTAATGGATATTACCTCTTCTTTGAAACGCCTCTTTGAATCCTCCACATAGGGAACTAAGATTGGACTTTGAAGAAGACCAGGACCTCTAGTATTATTCTAGGGAAGTGGAGAAGGGATTTTGGCAGGGGTTGGCCGAGCTTGAGTGCTCAAATTGGTGTAAGGAGGAGGGGGAGGAGGTGCCCTTTTATAAGGGAGGAGAGGGGCACCTTAGAAATATCTCAAAATATTATTTTATATTAAAGTCAAAATCGGTTTATAATGGTTTCAAAGGGTCTTATTTCGAAGATAAAGTGGGGATGGGTCGAAATACTATCAACCAATAGAATTTAGACAAGTTTAGGTTATTATTTTAAACTTATCAATTAGATTTAACTCTAAGTTAAATAATTTAACTTTTACCGTGTCTTTTTGTTTTCTTACACTATATGGTTAATAAACTTACTATAAAATGCCAAACGAACCCCAAATTGTTTATTATTAATATATATATCCTTATCTAAGTCATTTGGATGATCCTTAGATTTTTAGGAATAAAATAACAATTAATAATATAATATTTGATTTAAAAACTATTTTGTGTCAATTTTTGACACTATTTGATATATGATTTTTGTGAAAGTTATAACAGAATTATATGTTCAAACCAGGTTGATTAAATCAACACTAATATATCATAGTAACCTAGAAAATTAGTGGAATTCATAAAAAGTCACAAATTACATTTATTTGGGTATTTATAACATCAATTATATTATCATTTCCTTAAAAGGGTAATTACTGCATCATCGTTGTGTCATATATAAATTAATTTATTTAAAGTCTAAAAATTATAAATAAAATATCAGTAGGTAGGAAATCTTTTTAGCTTTCTAATGAATATTTATAATCGAATTTATCTTATGTATAAACCATTACTAAAAATGTTTTAGTTATTTAACTTTGATTTTAACTATTTTAACTATTCATTAAATAAAATAATATTAAATGTCATAATCTAATCCAAGTGGACCTAAATGGTCATATTATATTCATAAGGTTGTTTTTTGTCGAATTAAACTTATCCAATAGAATTAGGACATGTGTTAGTGTAATAGTAATATCATATTTACCCTTAGTTACCCTATTTACTATTAACCGCGGTAAAAAAAAAGTAAAAAGTTACTATTCACCAAAAATTATTTTCATCTCATTGAACCACATTTTAGTCCTTGATATTAACCGTGTCTCTCAGATTTTCTAAATTCCATTCACAGAAGCGGTAAAATTATGTTTTATGAAAAATTCAGTTTTTTAACTACCACTTAGTGGTTTCACTATTCATCAAAAATTGAAAGTTTTCAGAAAAATACCAAAATTTCACCCTAGGATAATTTCGATATTCTGAATCCAAAAATGAAGTCTATTTTAAAAAATAAAATTTATAAAATTTCAAAAAGTGGTTATTACTATTCATAACGGCTAGTTTTAATAATATTTTAATAGCATATCGTTGTTTAGTGAAACTCGATATTGCATACTACACACGCTATCGAGGAAGGTCACGATTGCGTGTAATACAAGGCAAGTCAAGGATGCGTGTTGAGAAAGATCCTTTTGGTGTAGCGTACAATACAAGACATTAATGAAATTAAAAAGAATATTTTTTCATAAAATCTCGGGGAGTTACAATGTTACCCTTACCAGTCCTAGTATTGGATGGGCCTTCATATTGTTCAAGATGGAAATGGGTAGGACCTCCGTTGTGGGTGCTAAAGAAGGTAGGTAGACCTTCATATCATTGATTTCTGGAATGAATATGGTCTTCGTCAACTATGAAATGCGTATGGGGAGAACTCTATGATGGTGGTTGGATTGAAATGCATGATCATAACATAGAAGAACTATAACATGAAGAATGGATCCATACATGATGTCATATGGATGAGGGAATCCTCCATGCATGATTTTGATGTGGTTTC
Organism: Viscum album; assembly: GCA_963277665.1. Taxonomy (NCBI): domain Eukaryota; kingdom Viridiplantae; phylum Streptophyta; class Magnoliopsida; order Santalales; family Viscaceae; genus Viscum; species Viscum album. Next base: position 412,603,153 of record OY728144.1, on the reverse strand, counting down.
AAAGACCCTCGCTCGAATCAATGGTGTCATTGTGAGGACCTCCATGAAAAAACATGGGAGTGGGATTAAACTACAATATAATTAGTGTTGGCATGGGTGGGTCCTCTGTGTTCGATGTCAATATTGTGGGTTGGCCCACAACAAACACAACCCAATTCAACGACCAGGAGAGTTGACCCAACCTACCCATGGGGTGGTAAGGGACTCGATCCAGGCCGGTTGAACAGAATCCCCCAGTAAATATGCAAAGGAGATAGATGGATTGTGTTGGTTGTGGCATGGGACACGGTAACTGCTAGTATTGAATCCCCTTGATGGGAATACCACCATTCATGAACCCAATGATTATGTCAGTTCATCTGGGCTGAGACCGATGGAACATGTGGATAACGTACATGTTCCTCAATCGGTTTGGTCAGTTGGCAGTGCCGACGCAACATGGTGCGAGCATTCCTTTGTGGCCCTTGAGAGGGGACTACAACCAAGATGGCCCGAACACCCATAACCTCATTGGATTATGATATGGATTCATCATAGTTATATGGATATGGGACCCTGAAGGGATTAATGAACCGAGTGTGGAGCAGTGGCTCCATGTGCAGCCCTTGTGGGTTGTAGTGGCGCCAAGGCACAGAAGCCTCGATGTCACGCTAGGCCATATCCCGGATTGGGATAATCCTATATTTTTCATATCGTGGTAAGATTTTTTTATCACCCATATATGAATGATATCATATTAAAGTGGGGGTGCAGGTTCCCATTGACAATTCATGTAGATTCCCCCATGGACAGGGTGAGGTTACGTGAGATTTCCACACTGTTGTTGCCCCTGACCTTGTGTCGTTCTGCAGGCGGTTACTGGTTTCTTATCAAAACAGCAGGGGTCCCAAAAAGTAAGGAGATTAACCCATTAGTCTCAAATAAATGAAATCAACGTCTTGGGACCCAATCCCATGTTGGGTCGGAAGAAACCCCGAGAGGGAAAATGATGGCAAGAGGGGGGGTGAATTGCCTTTTTAAAAAATGATTAACAAATTAAAATCAAAGTGAAAGATGCAGCGGAAATAAAGAAGGCAAGACACAAGAAATTGATAACGGAGTTCGGCCAAAAACCCGGCCTATGTCTCCGCTCCCAACTCAACCGTTGAGAGATTCCTACCGCTTGCTTTTCAATGGTTTTAGCAAGAAACCCACTAGGCTTTGAGGTAGCACTAGGACCTATTACAGCTTGCTTTTGTGGTTTAGCAAGAACCCACTTGCTTTTGATGGTTTAGCAAGAACCCACTATCCTTCTTACAGGTGAAGGATAGCTTACCTTTTTCTCAAGCTTTTTAAAGGAAAAGCTTGTGAACCTCTTCACACCTTAGTGGTGGTGTGAAACCCAAAAGAAAGGGAGGATGAGAAAAGGTTGGGGTTTGTAGGCACAAACCCAATTTTATGCTCAAAATAAATATACAATAAAAACCGTATTTTGAGAAGCCTTGGGCGCCTTTGATTGGATGGAGATGTTGAAGGCCGCTTCCAAGCTTCTTTGAAGGGGCTCCTTGGATGTGGAAGTTGTTGGAGCACTTGAGGTTCCTTTGAAGGAAGTTGCCGGAGGTTGGCCGAATGATGGAAAAAGTGTCCGTTGGCTTCACAATAGTTCCGGGAGGTGTCCGGGGCTTCCTTAGCCTTTATTTATAGGCATGGAACCCTTGGGGTGGCTTCGAAGCCGTTGGAGAGGCTAAAAGAGCCGTTGGGAGCCAAGTGGACAGGCTGGTCAACAGCCCAACGGCTAGTTTGACTGTGTCCACCGGCTGGCCGGTGCGGGTCCACCGGTTGGCCGGTGCCTTGGCAGAGGAGAAGAGCTTCTGCCCAGGCCGCACCGGCTGACCCATGACAGAGCCACCGGCTGGCCGGTGGTGAGGCAGTAGCCTTCACTATTTGGAGAGGGTACCACCGGCTGGCCGGTGCTGAGGCCACCGGCTGGCCGGTGGGGAGGCAGTGGCTCCTTCTTGAGTGCAGGTGCCACCGGCTGGCCGCTGGTGTGCCACCGGCTGGCCGGTGGTCTGGATTTCAGTCCATTTGCTAGCTTACTTGGGCCAACCCCTTTGGCAATCTTTTGCCTATCATCCACAACACTTAAAAGCAATGTTAGACAAATAAGAAAGGTGATTGTGATCATGAAAATCAAACAACGAGGGGAACAAGATGTACAACAATCTCCCCCTATTTTGATGATCACAATCACCAAAACAATTAAAGTAAAGAACTAGAATTGAAAGGAAATGCAAGGCATGATGAAAAGGATTCTCCCCCAATCAATCAAGGAATTTCTCCCCCTTTGTGATTATCAAAATAGAATGGGGCATAAAACTTGATTGAGGGATTACTTTGAAAAAAAAGATAGAGATTTTTAAACCAATTGAAATTTTTGAAATTTGAATTGAAAGTTTTGAATCAAAAATTGAAAAAATTCTTAAACAAACCAATTGAATTTTGAAATTTGAAACGAAATGAAATTTATAAAATTGAGAGTTTTGAAACAATTTTGAAATGAGAATTTTGAATGAAAAATTTTTAATTCACAAAAAGTCTTAAAAGAACCTAACTCCCCCTAAATAAAAACAATAAATCACTGGGGATAGGAAACTATTTTTGGCCCGGAGAGACTCGCAAGAAGGGATTTTTCAATCCATACTTGTCTCATGGCGGGTCTTCTCCTATAAAATTTGTCCGAAAAGAAAATACTTTTGGGTTGACCATACCGGGCGTTTTTACAATTGCATTCATAAATGAGGTGCCCGGGTTTTTTACAATAATTACAAAATTTATTACTAGAGCTCCCCCTTACAAAAACAGTTGGAGCATGGGAGGAGGAAGCTTGGTTGGTGTAGCCAAGTCCATGTGTGGTTCTAGAAACACGTTGAGAACCAAGGAGATTGGACAAATTTTGTTCACCTTGGGTGAACTTGGCTAGGGTCTCTCTTAGATCTTTAATGGTTGATTCCATAGAATCAACATTTGGAAAATTTTGGATTTTGAGGGAGAGTTCCTCCTTCTCTTTGAGAAGTTGGTCTTTTTCGGAGGAGAGTTTTTTGAAAGATTTTTTTAAAGCGACAAATTTTGAAGAAAGCTCATGAAAACCATTTTCTAATTGGTCTTTAGCATGTAAGAGTTCTTCATAAGAAAGATGATTTAAAGAATTGGAATTTGAAGAACAAGAGGAGGAGGAGTCGGAAGATGTTACCTCATGAAATGCCATTAGGCATTTTGTACCTTGGTCGCTCGAGGAGGAGGATGATGGGGAGGTGTCACTCCATGTCGCCTTGAGGACCTTCTTCTTTCCTTTTTCGTTTGGCGTGGCCCGTTTTTTGTTGAGTGGGCAATCGGGCTTGTAATGGCCCTTTTCGCCGCACCCGTAGCATTTTACCTTGGGCTCGGATCTTGCGGTGGGTTCTTGCTTTCGATGCTTGCGGGATTTCTTCTTCTTCTTGTGCTTCTTCATAAACTTGTGCATTGGGCGGGCGAGATTCTCCATTTCCGAGTCGCCGCTTGATGATGAGGAAGATGAGGAAGGAGATGAGGAAGAAGATGAGGAGGAGCTTACTTCCTTTTGTACCTTGAGGGCGATGTTCTTTGGAGTTTTGATTGGTGTGCCCTCCTTTTGAGCTTGCCTCCTCATCGTGATCTCGTACGTCATAAGGGATCCGATTAGCTCCTCTACCGGCATATTTTTGACGTCCTTAGCTTCTTGGATCGCCGTCACCTTTGGTGCCCATGAGCTCGGAAGGACCCATAAGATTTTTTAACCATCTTTTCTGCGGAAACATCATCACCAAGGGACTTTCTCCCATTGCACACGTCAGTAAATCTAGTAAACATTTCAGAAATAGATTCATTTGGGTGCATAGAAAAAGACTCAAAATCCTGACGGTACATGTCCAATCGAGTATCCTTTACTTTGTTGGTCCCCTCATGGGTAACCTCCAAAAGTTTCCAGATTTCATGTGCGGAGGTTCATGTGGAAACTCGATTGAACTCGTTTCGGTCAAGGCCGCAATGGAGAGCATTCATGGCTTTGCCATCAAGCTCGAAATTTCTAATGTCGGCTTGGGTCCATTTGGATTCATCGGGAGAGGAGAGGGTGTAACCTTGCATGACTATTTTATAAATGGGATAACCTATACTTCTAAGAAAGGTGGTCATGCGGGTTTTCCAATAATTATAGTCGGTCCCATCAAAAAATGGAGCCCGACCCAATGAGAGGCCCTCGGGGGCGAAAGAGGTTGATGCCATCTTAATGGATCTTAAATTTGAAACCGGGTTAGGGTATTACTCAAATTTTCCTCTGATACCAATTGTTGGGTCGGAAGAAACCCCGAGAGGGAAAATGATGGCAAGAGGGGGGGTGAATTGCCTTTTTAAAAAATGATTAACAAATTAAAATCAAAGTGAAAGATGCAGCGGAAATAAAGAAGGCAAGACACAAGAAATTGATAATGGAGTTCGGCCAAAAACCCGGCCTACGTCTCCGCTCCCAACTCAACCGTTGAGAGATTCCTACCGCTTGCTTTTCAATGGTTTTAGCAAGAAACCCACTAGGCTTTGAGGTAGCACTAGGACCTATTACAGCTTGCTTTTGTGGTTTAGCAAGAACCCACTTGCTTTTGATGGTTTAGCAAGAACCCACTATCCTTCTTACAGGTGAAGGATAGCTTACCTTTTTCTCAAGCATTTTAAAGGAAAAGCTTGTGAACCTCTTCACACCTTAGTGGTGGTGTGAAACCCAAAAGAAAGGGAGGATGAGAAAAGGTTGGGGTTTGTAGGCACAAACCCAATTTTATGCTCAAAATAAATATACAATAAAAACCGTATTTTGAGAAGCCTTGGGCACCTTTGATTGGATGGAGATGTTGAAGGCCGCTTCCAAGCTTCTTTGAAGGGGCTCCTTGGATGTGGAAGTTGTTGGAGCACTTGAGGTTCCTTTGAAGGAAGTTGCCGGAGGTTGGCCGAATGATGGAAAAAGTGTCCGTTGGCTTCACAATAGTTCCGGGAGGTGTCCGGGGCTTCCTTGGCCTTTATTTATAGGCATGGAACCCTTGGGGAGGCTTCGGAGCCGTTGGAGAGGCTAAAAGAGCCGTTGGGAGCCAAGTGGATAGGCTGGTCAACAGCCCAACGGCTAGTTTGACTGTGTCCACCGGCTGGCCGGTGCGGGTCCACCGGTTGGCCGGTGCCATGGCAGAGGAGAAGAGCTTCTGCCCAGGCCGCACCGGCTGACCGGTGACAGAGCCACCGGATGGCCGGTGGTGAGGCAGTAGCCTTCACTATTTGGAGAGGGTACCACCGGCTGGCCGGTGCTGAGGCCACCGGCTGGCCGGTGGGGAGGAAGTGGCTCCTTCTTGAGTGCAGGTGCCACCGGCTGGCCGCTGGTGTGCCACCGGCTGGCCGGTGGTCTGGATTTCAGTCCATTTGCCAGCTTACTTGGGCCAACCCCTTTGGCAATCTTTTGCCTATCATCCACAACACTTAAAAGCAATGTTAGACAAATAAGAAAGGTGATTGTGATCATGAAAATCAAACAACGAGGGGAACGAGATGTACAACATCCCATTCCATACCCCATAGATGGTAGCAAGGATCCACGATGGAAATGTTACAGAACAATATGTCCAACATTCAAATGACCCAATCTCTTGTTAGTTTCATGCTAGACCCACTATTTTCTTGGCGGGACCTAGCCCCAAATACACGTATACTATGTCGGGCTAATTTAATGATGTATGGAATGATACTAATCTCCATGTTGAGGATAAGAACATCACATGAGGTTCACCATTTATATTTTCAAAGCTTTCGTTGGGGTGTGCATCCTTCTATTGAGGACAAACTGATGTGTGGCCCCACATTCCACCAGTCCAATGGTGGGTGGTTTCCATCAATTATTTAGGGATATTTTGTCTTTCAATTAAGTTGGATTATTTGATTTTAGTCTCTCCTTCTGTGGATTCCTTCTTGGAGATCTTTACCTAGTCCTGGTATTCCTCATAGACTTATGACATTGTTCATGAAACACTTCCAAGTTCCATGTCTTCATGGAAGATTTTTAATTATGTTTCTCCTGTCATGACATTACTAGGGGTCATGTTAGAGAAAAAAAATTCTATCGGAGGAGTACTCACGTTGTACATCACTGACGAGTCTGGATTCTAGAAAACTGGTGTGTATGGTTTTCTTCCCCTTATAGCAGGGCTTCTCATGGGTGCATATTCTTGAGGCATCCCACATCTAGGGCGAGGAATTATATGTCATGGGATTTAATATATGGTTTTACAAAACCTCCCATTTTTGACATAAAATATTCCACAAGTTTAACATCTGAAAAAGATGGATCCAACTGATCATTACACAGATGGATGTGAATCAGAAGGGTGCATCCCCTAGAGAGAAAACTGATTTTGGGTCGATCACATGATTAGTTACCTGATTGCTTCTAGGAGGAGAGAGAATGTGACTGAAATGATCTCACCAGGATGTGACGACATGGGTATGGATATGGATGGATATGGATGGTTGAGTATAAATGAGGGAGAATGAGGTGCAATTAACGTGAGAACAATAGTCATTTTGGGATGGAGCCTCGAAGAGACTTCCTACATATCCCAGTCACAGGGAATCAGTGTCCACATAGTTCTGTGGGAAAATGGTATACCTAATGAAGTGGAGAATAATAATGGATTCATAGAAGGGACACATAACAAGTGGATCCTTCGTGTTGCTGTGTTAGCTTCCCAAAATCCATTGGCTCGAGGGAGAGAGAACGACAAGATATGAGTGATGGTCATGAACCTCAGGGTGGCCCACAACAAATCCTCATGATTGGGAATAAATAACATTGTAGGTAAGTATGGGGGTATAGAATCCAGGTGTACGCATTGGACAACGACTCGATGATATATTGGTCCTTACATGTGGTTACCTACTCAATAAAATCTTAGAATCCATTTATAAATGATATAGGTAATTTTTTATAACATTTTCAGCTTTGTATTACAAATGAAAAACATAACCTATAATTTAAAATAATCTATTTGCTGAAAACAAAATGGTTTACATCATCCATATAGTAGATACATTGGATACCTATATTAGGAACACATATCCTTGGATTATAATAGAACCACATGTTTATGGATTATAATAGAACTTCAATTCCATATTTATAGCTAAACCATACATTATTATATTAAATTTCCATTAAAAAATTCATAATCATAATAAATACCATCTTACATAAAGATATTATATGAACCCAAGATAAAAACAACCCATGACATTGAAATACCCCTTCTATTTAATCATTTTTACTAAAATAGAAAAATCCCATGGAAGGAGGATAATTAAATGAATATAACATAAAATCTGAAAATGGAAGGAAAATATCAAATAATGGTTATGGAAATGAAAATATCTATTATCATTTTATATGTTACAATAGAAAATTACTTTATTTCATATCAAATGAATGGGAATATGATATATATGAAATATGAAAAAATATATTCTTTATAAAAGAATGTGAAATAGTGTCTAAAATGGCATAAAATATTCATTATAATTATTTTTTGTACAATGGTAAAATAACATCATAAATATTTTAATGCAAAAAATATTTATTTAATAAATCATTAAAAAAGATAAAATAAGGTTTTATGTTAAAGTGTCCATTATATCGCGTCTGATATGTCATATGTGTTCCATATCATCATTAATAATAAACATATGATAATAATTTAATTTATTATGTACAAATATTATTATTATTATACCTTATATTTTATTTATTTCTATTTTATAAAAAATTAATTATTCAATTATTTTCATGTAGGATTATTTGACAATTTTCAGCTCATATATCCTATATGTAAGTGGTATGACAACTATGTTAAAATTTGGAATTATTCAATCTTCTATAAAATTATATTTATAAAAGAATTATCAATTTAATAAATTGATTTTAATTTTATATCCTACCGTGGTATGTGGTTATGAAAAATTATTTAGTTTACTATAATGGAGGAATTTAGTCCGAGGTAAACTAGACTAAAATTTCAATTATTCAATAAGAATAATTGAAAACATTGATTGATATTTTTTTATTAAAGAATATGGATATATCATAAATATAATATTATTTCCTATAATAAAAATATATATGGTATTCATTTTATTTGGTCATAAAAAAATTTTCACACCACCTCATGGATACGAAAATCCACATGTTCACACAATTTATGATATCATTATATAATGGTTGGAAACTTAATAAAAAAATATTATATAATATTAATCCTTATTTATTAATACTTCATGATAATAAATTTAATACAATTAATCATAAATTATTAACACCCATGATATCTGGTGATGGAATAATAATTACATCAGTTCACAATGTTTTAGTCCATTTTACAAATGAGTGGTTGTTTCATTTCATGTTTCATTAGTGGTGATAGGAATATAAGATATTAAATTAACATAATAGTGTCCACTTATATCTAAAATATTGTTTTTACTATTTCATTATGGTTTAAAAATAGATTATATTGATAAAACAATAAATTCATAAAATAGTTTTAGTAGGTAAATATACATATTCTTTTGAAAACATTATTTTATTTACAACTAATTAATTATACTATTATTTTTTATATACCCTCGCTTATAAGATGGAGGAATGTATTTATAATGAGACATGGGTTTTACATGTCTGAATTAATGTCAAAAAAATCTATCTATATTGTTTGATTTACATTTCCATTTCAAATGTTAAGTTATGTTAAATTTTGTAATTTCATAATGTATTTAATTAATAAGATTTTTATTTTATGAAAAAATTTAGCTGTAATAAAATATATAAAATAGAAGCTGACAATGAGTCTGTAAATTATAATATAACAAAATTTGTAAAAAATTATGAGTTTTATTACCATTTCATTTTATTTGGATATCTCATTAACCTATTTATTAATGTTATGGATTAACGAGCCGATCATAATGACCTCTCAAAATAGAATTCAACCTAATCAACCACACAGAAAAAGGGAATTCCAAGTTACCATGGGTTGGTGACTACCACCACGATTTCAAATAACAGACGGATGGGATAATATCCCCCAAAATAAAGTTACAACATTTACTAAATAAAAAAGACAGAAGACCCAAATATATTCCATAATTGATAAATAAAATTATTATTGACAGAAATGAAAAATTTAGATAAACAATCTCTGTGATACAAGTACACCAAATAAGTTCTCCAGAAAAACATTCTCTTTTATATCCTTGTGATTATTTGGGAATCCTCTAAATATTTTTTGAACAGAAACCCAAAACCATGCTGATAGATAACATCATCAACTCAGTATGGGACATTGACATTCCAAATATCGAATGACATAACCCTGTCTAAAAATAGAGGAAGGGAAATGTAGGGTTTTATATAACATGCTCATAAGGGTTTCAAAATGGTGTTCAATATAATACTTTTAACAATAATCCAAGCACACTTAACATCAATTAAAGTTATTCATAATAAAATATTAACAATTGTTATATCAAATGCATTGAGAATGAATTTATGTTCCTAAAATTACACATTTCAAAATAAACTAGTTTAATTAGATTTAACAAATTTCATAACTATATATTACATAAGATAGTTTATGTAAAACAAATGCCTCACATCTCCTATAAAAACCATTGTAGTATAATAAAAAATTTATAAATATCACGAGAAAAAATAAACCCTGAAACATAGGTATCATCACACAAAATATTACACATGGTCATGATATTTAGGAATCCTATACCAGACAAATAATATAGTGAATTAATAATTGAAATAGACATATTCAACGAGTCAAAAGAGTATTGAAACACTACAGCAACGTAACCCCCCCCCCCCAATTCTTACAATTCCCTAGAACAACAGGCCTCGTATGACGAGGAAATCCCCATGACAACCCCCCTAATAGTGGATGTGACCTATTCCTATACCTTAAACCTAAGAACCCAAATATTACCCTAAGATCTATTTTAATAACAAATTAATCAAAACTTTTCATACTTTTATGATTTGAATACCATTCAAAAGAATTGGAAACCCATTTTCATTTACCAAATCAAGGGTAAATAGATTTATTTTAAACCCCCATTTCAACACACACAAAACTGGTCAGATAAATCATGTCATTTAATCTAATAAGAATTTTTTTTCAAATATATGTGAAATACAGTTCACCGACACAAGATAGATATAGAACCACCTACCTAAAACCCCATGTTACACATTCTCACAACAAGATATGAAAATAATGAAGGATTCAATAATGAAAACTGGGTATTTAGATAAATATACACATTATTGAATTGATTCAATTTTACACAGGGGTTAAAAGAGAAGACAAAAAAATAATAACTCATGAACTATCATATACGGCATTTTAACTAGAAATAGAAATGTCTCATCGAATAGGATCACACAGATTATATTTAATGTAATAACTAGAATCATCACCACTTTTCATTAGATCCAATACAACAATGAAATGAAACTACATCCGTTAAATTAATGAGAAAGTATAAAGGATTACTAACCTGTAGACATGAAATCCATGTCAAACTATAATGATTCAAAAAAATAATCCTTCTATATTAAATGAAGACTCTCAATATTACTAGAGAAGAGTTTTAAATTGAGAGGAATAAGTCCTATAGAAGGGTTTTATCAATACATATCATGTAAAAATTAAATGTCATATACTTAATTCATGTGGTGTAGATAATATAAAACATGTTTTTGGAAAAAAAGATATAAATGTAATGTGACCTATTTAACAACTATGTAATCACTCAATACACTATAGGAAACACCATATTTTTTAAAAACAAATCCAAACCATGTCATGTGTTATTCTAAGTATGGGAGAATCCCATATGACATTTAAAATTTTTATTCCCAGAATCTAATAATTAAAAAAACATACTTTCATGAATGTTAGGAAAATTTATCATATCTCACACGATTAGTGAGAAAAAATATTTACTGATAAGAAAAATATATGAAAATGGATAGAGGGTTGTAACAAAATTCCTTATAAAGGAATTTCAATACTTAATATGAAATCAAGAAAATTGGGGTCCAAAAAAGTGGTGAGTCAACAACTCTATCGTCAATAATTATCCCTCCAATGTATTAGGAGAATTATATTAGATTCAGGATATCTAACCAACCTATGGAATAGACTTATGACACTATATTTTCTCAAGAGAGTCAATGATCTCAATGAGATGCTAAACTGTTGAAAAATAAAATAGTAACTCAATCTATTCAAAACTAAATACATAATAGACACCACAATGGTATTTCATATTCCGAAATATGTGGAAATAATCATGATTTAATATCAATGGAGATGGATATTATAACAAATAATCATCATTATCATTCCGCTCAATGACATCAAATGGTCAATTCTATCTCGAAGAAACTATTTAATGTTTTCCAAGCCGATAGTCAACCAAAATATGAGAAACATTAAAGAAATAGTTTTAACATATATAAAACATCAAATGATGATTTCTTTGATCCACATAATATTTATTGTAATAGTCATAGTTTCATTCCATATAAGTATATCTCGAATCCTCGTAGATGTATCCATAATTGAAATAACACAACCTAATTATTGATCACCCACATAATCTCCATAAATAGATGGTCTTTATTGGAGACCATACAAGGCATCAAAATGTCCCATTCTTATAAATTAATTATAAATATTGTTATTAGAACACTCAACCATTCTAATATGACTATAATAATATCTAAAAAATACAATAAAAATGAATATAGAATAACATCTAAAATATAAATATCATTCTATACTTTACCATATATATATATATGGATATTAACCTATACATAATATTCCATAAGTCCCCATAACCCCTTCGAGAATCCTCCATATCATCAATGTTATGCATAGACACATGTCTGAAATAGTTGTAGAATAAGTCCATGTAACCTCAAAATTTCATTCACATAAAACATACACACATTTTCATCTTTAATGGTATATTGGATCCAAATTAAATGAGAAAAATCTGTCAATAGATCAATCACCATCCAGATAACATTTACCCCATATGGTGTATCTTGTAACCCAAAAATAAAATTAATGGATACGACATCCATTTTAATAAGAGATTCTCGAAGAGGCTTGATCAATCCTAGAGGTTTTATTTACTCCACTATAATCTGTTATTGGGTGCAACAATAAGAAACATAATTAACTATGTCGTGCTTCATACCTCACCAACAGAATCATTAATATCATGATATAATATATATTTGTAGTTCAAATATGAATTTCCTATAATGAAATATGTAAAAAACTGAACTCCTCACATTTTTTTGGATGGGAACAAATACACAAAATAGAGAAACCCATTTTCTAAGGAAGAAGAACCAGAAACAGAATTCCCCCATATTAGGATTCTATAATTAATTTGAACATGTCATCTAGTTATTGACTATGAATAATAGAATCACATAAATTAGATGACAAATGAAAAACTGTAAGAACTATACTAATAAATTCTATATGGGAATCAATATACAATAGAAAAAAATTAACTATATAGTTCCACCCATCCTTCAATTCCTAAAACATTGTGATTCTAATTTCCCACTAATATCATTTATAATGAAATTTAACATACCATAGGATTATGTTAATTAAATTTCCAAAATAATGAATATATTAAACCCATTACGTCTATCTATGATTCAAGTGCTTTTGAGAATATATATTGCTCAAATTATTATTGGCATGATATAATGTGGGCATTTCCCCAATGATATAATGTATCGAAACCATTATCACATGCCTTATAATGGTGACATCTAAATCATTTGTCCTCTAATGATATTTTATTTAGTTTAATATGATGACCTCTATAAGCTACAAAATTATCATCCTTCATTGAAAAAGAACCAAAAAATATTCTAAAAGCATAATAAATAACACATACCCATAATCAGGCATTATAATGATCAGAATATGTGCTGAAGTCGGATGTATATTCAAATCATCAAAATAATAATATCAATTTCAATCCAATGATAATTTCACCCTTTAATTGAAGTTGATTTAAAATATAACATAAACATAGATAAATTGATAACCATCCATTGATATTATCCAAAAAAACCATGGGAACATCTAATATAAATGACATTATGGTGTTATTCCCATGAATAAATAGCTTATACCCTATCAGTATAAAATATTTATCCTTTCTCAGAAATTACATTCCCTAATAATTTCACATCCTGAATCAATTCGTAGGTTTTTTATTTTTTTATATACAAATGATGACTCCTTTGGATTTCAAAAAGAACTAAAATCCTGGGTTTTCACATTCCAAGATCACAAATATATCAAAATATTATCAAAAGAAACCACGACATAAATTTTTTGATATACTGATGAAATATATAATTCATCCAATCCTGTTAAAAATGTAATATTATTAGTTATACCAAATAGAATAATTGGTTATTACAAATCTTCATACATTATCCTAAATTTTTTCTTTATTATATGAAAATTCCCAACTAGGAGTTGATAAAAACCCAAATAAATATCAAGCATCAAACACCACTGTACCAATTTAAATAATAAATAAAACATTCCCTACGCGTCAATGGATACTATTTAACAATGTCTACCCAATATAAATTTATATTTTTAGAGAATAATATATGGAAACCATCCAAAAACATGTAATGGAGTACTATGAAGCTTAGATTAATCCACTGGGAAAGGTATTGAAAATACAAGACAATGGTCTGAAATCCACAATAGAATAAATTTCATCAATAATTGCCACTATATCTGATAAGAAAACTCATGTGTTTTGGGTATGATGGACCTGTGTGACCAAAACGAAAATCCCACTATCTTTAGAACCTCATTAACTAATATTATCCATAAAAAACAATACAAGTTGATGACAACAATCAACCACATCATGTTATAAAAAAAATTAATCCTAATACTAAAATAAAACAAATATAGATTTAGAAATTGAAAATCATAGACTAAATCCAAATTAGAGGATGATACAACAAAAGAACGACACTAAAACACAATATAATTAGTCTTCCAAATATGTGTTTTTAAATCTATAACAAAAGACATTTTTTTTGTAGGATACTTAATAATATTAACATTATTGATATATATATATATATATATATTTATATGAGTGAGAAATATTAAAAATTAATAAACATCTACCATGAATGCAATTAATATGGTACATGTCACTTTTGTTAGACCCGTGACTACCTCAATCAGAAACTCATCTACTATGTTAAGGTGAATCACCAATGAGACATGTTGAAGGAGTTGTTCTACCATTGAAGGATATATCTAAACTGTAGTAGCATTTAGATGTGCTGATACATGTCAATATAAATTTGTATATATATTCAAACATAATCATTATAAATGAGTATAACCTCCATAACTATGACACATGATTTCACATAAAGGAAATAGAAATAAATTGTGTCTGAATTTCCACACTAATATAATATTTGAGGCACACCTATAGATGCACCTAGGGGTGCTAATGAGACATTATTCCATGAAAATCGAACAATACTCATATGGTAATCTGTCATCTTAATATTTTCCCGATTCATGAAAATGATGATGCCACATTTTATAATATAATGGATGGAATATCCAACATTGTTTGTTTAATTTATTTCTCAAAACATAAACCAGTCCACTATGTACACATATATAGAATGCTTTAAAATAAATAAATTCACAATTATATCCCCTATAAAACCTTTAATGTACATCAATGTTTTTATATGGTGACTCATTACTACATATAGTGAAAAACGAACTCACTCAGAATCTTTTTTTGTTGCACTCTGACAATGAATTAACTCCATCATATAAATAGAGGAACTTTTGAGACTTCCCCATCACCATAAAATCTTTAAAAAACTACCATCAGATGAAATTCATGAAAACAATTCAGTCCAAACCCACTTATATATCCTTAAATACATTCAATGCAATAACCCATTCATGTTGACACCATGTTTGAGCACTATACAGTTTAGCATGATTCACTTAGTTGTATCATATTTTTTGATTATATGATTTATTTTTACTACCCACTCCTCCACCTCTTAATGTTTATTCCTACCTTCTAAGGATGGCCACTTCCCATTAATAAACTCTCATGATTTATCTCTTTCTCATACTAAATTTTATTTTACATAAACAACGTTTTTGAGAAAATGAATTACATTTTGTTTCTTGATGAAACTAACCACAAAATATCCTTAATAACGTTCTGTTCCGTCGAAGGATTTTCCTCAGGATAATCATTTTCATCTTCCTACGGAACTCATTATAACCTTCTTGGAAACATACTACTACACATCGAAACAAATGAATTTATCATGCACACAATAATAACCTTTCAAGCAAGAAAAACCATATGTAAAAAATAATATTGACAAAAAAACAAAAAATAGGAGTTAGAAAAACAAATATTTAATTGTAAAATGTTTTTCTTCATGGCATTATATAGATAGGAACTCATCAAAATATACCTCTCAAGTCATGAAATCCTATATCAATCATATCAAATATTCAGGGACAAGGAAAACCCCAAATCCTTGTGGTTTGATAGATAACTAGAATGAACCAACCAAAATACGCACATAAATAGATATTAAAACAAATTATAAACATAAAAAAATAGAATTACATATCCCCAGGGGATAGAGACTATAACCTGGTACTGGAACAACAAATATAGAGAATGAATTCACCCAAAATGAAGAGACAACATGAGATATATATATATGTAATGATTTTAAACTGTGATTGATATAAATATAATCCATAACAAGAAAAAAAAATACGGAAGCAATACATCTAAAAATAGACTGCAAAAAAATATACAAGACCAAATTCAAAACAAAAATAAATACAAAAATAAATATCAACTCCAAAAAACCATGTGATTATCTGGTAAACATTCTACTATCTCACGACACGCTACACAAAACTAGAATAACTAAAAACCTCACCACATAACTATGTACCCTTGTCATTCCCTACAAAAAAATTCATTACAATTTCTATGTACTGTATAAGGTATATACTTTGGGTGATATAATAATATTATTATAGTCTCACTAAGATTCCTCATGGAATGTCATTGGATAATAATCAAACAATTCTCAATATTATAAACAAAGAATATAATTATTAAAATATTTTAATATCATAAGGATGGTGATGAAAAAGTATTTCCCATTATAAACAAGTCCCAGTAAAAAGGTAAATGAGATTCAAACCATTTCATATCAAATTATAAAAAAAATTGTATATTGTCAAAATAATGTATCAATCAAATGGAATATCAATGCAATTGTGGTATAATCAAAAGAGTACAAACCAAATAATGAAAATCATATTCGAAGAAAATATAAAATCACAAAAATGATTGTATAATGACAGAATATGTGTTGTAATACTACCTAACATATAATATTGAGTATGCATCAATACACTATACAAATTCATTGTGTTTAGAGAGTATAGAAACATCATCGTATGTGAACCTCCCCAAAGGTCTAGCATGTCCATAAAACAAAATTCATATAGATCAGATGAATGTCCTATAAGAATAACTTCTAATAGGGAGGATACATATTAATATACATTCCACATATATACCCTAATCATCTCACATTATATATTTTCTAAATCAATCCATCAAACCATTTAATTTTTCATGATTTGGAAAACCTTTCAAATAACTATTTCACAAATATTTGAAAACGTTTTTCTTTTAAAAATAAAATAGTGAAAATATCTTTTATAGAAGTCAATTTCCACACACACACAAAATCAATCATAAAAAATTTGAGCAATGGCGTTCACCAACATTGGCTAGAGACAGAACCACCTGCCTTAAAACTATGGTCACACACCAATAGTAATGGGATCCACTAAAAAGGTAGGATTCAACAATGAAAACAGACAGACAATAATAAATATACACATCATTAAATTGATATAATTAATGATAGTCATTTCTGAAGTAGATTAAAGAACACATACAACAAGAATGCAAACCCTCCATTCCATAACAAGTAATGGAAATCACCCGAGGAATATGATCAGAAAATATATCTATAATACCATAAGGAGAAACATCACCACAGCTCAGTGGATCTAATAATCCAACATACTCATGTTACCTCAGTAAATTAATCAAAGAAGCATTAAGGATTACACACCAGGAGATATGAAATATTACCCTAAAGGTTACCAATTGACAAAAGAATCAATCAATAATAAAAAGAGTCTCCCAATATCACAAGAGAAGGGTTCGAGGTTGAGATAAAAGAGGGATGTGAAAGAATAAATGAAAAATAAATTGATGAAGATTCCAATATGTTGACCTCCAAGATATTCTCTCAGATTGTTACCCATTTACATGTTGTAAAATCCACATGCCTCTTGTACATAGAATAATCCATTTCATTTTATTTAAAATATATATTTTGACATTAATATTGTTTCAATATTAACAAAAATATATCAATCCTCCATTAATGAAAACAATCATAAATCCCCGAACATTATGTGATTGTTTTCATCAAATGTTCTCTATGACCATGTGTTTCCTCTACAATACAATTTTCCCTATCGAATGATGTATCAAAATACTCATTTTGGAAAATCACCAAAAAAATAATAAATTATCCATAGAACAAGATACTCATCTTCATTAACTTATAACATTCCGTTATAAATATTGATCATATTTTCATTCTGCGATTGTGATGATTTACATGACACCACCATCATATTGATCGTGATAGATAAATATTATCCTAAATCATTTTACCATTGGTATTCTAATCATATTATAAATTAATTTTTTTTGTAAATAGATCTTAATCCATAATAATTTTATTTCCATGCATATAACCTTCTAAATAAACATTTTTTAAGGATCAAAAATTGCAACGCATTAGATTATTTTCCTATTGAAAAATGCACCCCTAGAATATAAAAACACTTTTAATATTTAATATTTCCATTGATATAATAATGATTTATTCACTAAAATTATCCCTCTTCATTAAGATCCATTATTTCCCCAATAAGGTTAAATCAACTAATGGTTTTGAATCATGATATTATATATAAAAACATTTTCCAATAAAACTTGTTTAAATATTAAACAAAAACACTGTACTATAATCCACTCAATAGAATGTATAAAAAATTAATGTGTTTGAAAGACATAACAATTGTTACAAGATAGACAATGCTCGTCATATAGAAGATAAGAATAATTCATTATTCCAATATAAATAAACTAATAAACTATTCAAATGTTTTTAATAATAAATGAAAATGTATTATCCCTAATAATTTACATTAATTAATGGATGAGAATTAATTTACCCCTCCACTAAATAGAAATCTTATCTTGTCTCAAATTATATAAGATTATACTTATAATCTCATTATGCGTTCATAATTTTTATCATAATTTCTGATGGATATAGACATCACTAGTGTTAGTGGTTTATATTTCACAGAGTTATTATTATTTTTTAAATATTATAGATATATAACACTGTTTAAAAATAACTCACATGATTAAATTTCATAATTATCATTTAAAAAACTGTTTCTAAATCACATTTCTTTAAATTTTATGATTTTTTGTTTCGATTGATTTTTTTGAATCATTATTTGTTTTATGATTATAGAAATTTATTTTTTTCCATGTATAAAGGAATATGAAATAATATTGTACTCCTCAATATGTAATTTTTTTGTATTTAAATTTCCATAAATAATATCAAAATGTGTTTTAATATATAAAAAATAATTTTGAAATTCATTAATATTTGATTATGTTTTATAAAATAAATATAAAGTAATACTAAACGAGTTTTGTTGTTATATGAGAAAAATTATAATCATACAAAATTATGTTTTAATTCATTTTAAATATTATAACATAATCTAATAAATCATTAGACCATTAAAATAGATTTATGTTCAAATGTAATATAATTATCTAATGAATGATATATTTGTAGATGATATATTTTTCTTAATGAAAACATATTCCAATATTATAAAAACACGATCCATGTTTACATAATATCGATTCAAGTGTATGAAAACTAGATTCAATACTCTCAAAAAAATATTCATGTTCCAAAGAAAGATAGATTCATTATTACATATATGTAATTTATTCTTATTGGAAATTCAATATTTCCAAATTTTCATTCTAATTATCATTATTAAATTATTATTAAACATAAATGATTAATCATGTTTTTATAGACAAAAATATGATGATCACATAATACAAACATGTATATTTTTATGATCATTTTGATACTATATTAAGTTTATATATTCAATTTTCACTTTACTTTAGGTTGTGATATTTTATTTAATATATTTTATTAAATGTTTAAATTCATATAAATGATTATGGTGTTAAATAATGTGTTTTTGTACATTTTAGTGTTATACTAAAATGATATTTTCAATAGATTGTAAAATAATTTTATTTTTTTCTCTCAGTATTCATTCATAGAAAATTATAATTGTTCTCAAGAACAATCCACATGAATATGATAATTTAAATTATGAAGTTTTTTTTGTATGTAATGTGATCATGATATCTTCATAAAAATATCAAAACAATTCAATTTAGGGAATAACAAGAATAATTTTTATGAATTTTCTATTGAGGTTATGATAGTATTATATCCATACTTATAGTTAAAATATGAATTTGTGTCAATGTATCATTAAGGTTTATTGTATTGTGAGTTAAAGTATTCAGTGAAATCATATTTATAATATTTTATTATGTTATTATTCTTCATTTTGGGATTCAATGTTTTGTATATGTAACGATGTATAATTTAATATTAGGATTATGATTATCCAAATCAAATGGACAAATTTTACTAGTAATACCTCTTTTAAAATTATTATTTTTTCTTTATTCACCCCACCCACTAAACAACATTTGTAATCAATATTGAACAAATAATAATTATCATATATTATTTCAATTCAATATATGTTCTATTTCATGTATTATAATTTTATTATATTAACGTAGAACCAACAATTCATGAAACATTTGTTTGTTTAATATGTTACCAAAATGACATAAATAATGGATGGAATATATATAAGATGAAATATTTTTAATGAAATGACCATAGTTTTGGGGGGATTGAATGAAGTCACACACAAATTAATTTAAAAATAAATGTTGTAAAATCATTTTGAATACATTAAATGTACCCAATACTAATTTACATAAACATTTAACAAAGAATGTGATGAATTATGTTTTAAACTATAATGTAATGAATATATTTTATAATGGTGTCAATCCATGTATTTTAACCTATGTATGTTCAAATAATAAAACTAAATAAATAAATTGAATGAATTAATTAACTCACAACAATTTTGATAACAAAAAAAACTAGGAATAATACTTGATGATAATTATAAATATAGATTAGGATAAAATTAATAAATGATTCATATGTCTCAAATATTCACAAGAATCATCAATTTGGTGTGTATACTATGACTGGTTAAATAAATATAGTATTGGATAAATTTTTGTCTTGTTCATTGTTTCAAATAGTTTCCATTTATGGTAATTTTAAATGTGGTTTATTTGTGGAACCCAAAACAACATATAATTACCTTATCCACAATTGTTCATGGAAAAACATTCCAAATCTAGATGATAATAGAAATATTTTACCAATGATTATTAAGAACAATCCTTAAGAAAGATGGTGGGATTTTATAATTATTACAACTATTCGGTGTGGGGGATTGTTTCCCACACCCTCACTCTTTTATATATTTATTTAAAATTATTGAATACTTTACAACTGTAAAATGAAATTGTGTACACATCACTTTTACAATAAATCATTTATACATGAGGGATTTACCATATTTATATATCAATAATTATCCCATAATTGATCACAATTAATTTATATAAGGGTCTCTATTGGGAGGTCCATAGGTATTAGTCAAAGTTTCCCCATATATTTTTATAATTTACATTGTAATTATTTAATTGATGTCTCATGTTGTAAAACCTAATTATTGGTAAATCATTTGTTTATTGTAATTGATAGAGTTAGTTAGTTGTTTAGTATTAGGACTGAGCCCATAAGAGGCTCTTCCTATGTATCCTTGGGAATAAAATCATATCCTCATAGTTTGGTTCAATATAAAAGGAACACGTTAAACATTTTTGTGTCATGTGACAATAACCAGACCATGAAAATTAGTCTCTTCCAACAAGGAAATAGTGTTTGAGTATTCCTAAAAATTAATTACATAGGACAATTACATGGTCATACTATTACTGTTCATCTAGAATGGAATATTCTGTTTTAATTGATAACGTGGGCTAGGAATTTGGTCCAATGATGATATGGTGAAAAGGGACATAATGGGATATATCCTCCAAGGTTGGGGGAGATGGTCCATAATGATAATATGGACCAATAAGAATGCTATTAGATTAATGGAATTTAGTTTGATCCTTGGGGAGGCATCCTTTGTGTCTCGTGACTATAGGAATCAAATCCATTGTAGTTTGGAACTGGTGGGAGTTACACATATGGGGGAGTTCCATTGTTAATTCAATGGGAATATGGACCTAAAAAGCTTTTCCTCATGGGGAATATGTCAATTTCATTGGTTTGTAAGATAGTTGGGGATGATATATAGTAGTTAGACCATTTGAGGATATCTCATCATGATACGGACCTGATCACCTTTGAACAATAATCCCATATGATCCATAATCTATGTGAGATACATCAGTATGTTTGTGATATGTAACATAGAACAATTTAATTTGTCTATTAGTGGATATGGTATATATTATGGATCTATAGACTTATCTAGTAAGAAATATAAAGTGATTTCACTATGATGGATGACAATTTTATAGCTTGAGAGAGGTGAATATAGGGATTCAATAGTAGCAATATTAAATAATAAGGGATTTTGGTACCACTCAATGTTTTGAATATAATGTTAATTGGATTTTCATATAAGGAAGAGGTCCTAGTTACCATAAGAATTACTGACTATGAACATTCTGAGTGCCTGACATAAATGGTAGGTTAAATAAAGGGCATCCATTATATTCACAATGAACGACCCAGAGGGAACACCAGTATTCCGTATACAATTATCATACTTATTCGGAGGACATTGTGGAGGATTGAATAATTCCCCCTGGTGGTTGGATTCCATATGTAAGGGGTTCTTTATCATTGGTGATATGAGAGATGAATTAGAATGTGCTTCCCCCACATGATACAAGTCCATGGTAGATAGTTCATCCCCATTATGGAACCTATATGATGGTTCATTGAATTCATTGAGGTGATACTTTGGTGAATTGGGAGACACCTCCCCATTAGTGACATAAGAAAACATCTAGTTACCATTCCCATATGTTACATGGGTCACCATGGAGTGAAATTTCATGAGTTATACATGAGTGAACTTGGGATGATTTATTGGGGGAAGAAAAATAATGTCCACCACACTATGGGATAACCTTTTTCTAATCTCCAAGGGTTTATATAGGTTATCTGAGAATACTATTATATGTGTATTGATGAAACAAAATGCCCTCATCTATAAAATCATTCGAAAATAGGACTTGTTTATTCATGTATCTCTTTTTTTGTAGAACCATGGGGAACCCTAATATATTTAATAAGTATTAATTAATAATATTTTGTAATATTGAATAGATACCAGAGGGTATGAAAGAAATGGCTGAGATGATTGGTGGAGTAGAGCATTGAGATATCTCATCACCTTCCACTCATTTCCAATGGGTAGCCCAAGGGACCTATTTATAGTTAATATAATATCCCTAGACATAGGACATTGTCCCTACATGTGTATCAAGGATATTTTCTATTGTATATTAGGTTTGGGAAACTTATATGTTCATGAAATTTTTCCTCGGTCTAGGAGTTATTCAAGATCCCAAAATCATCAATATAATTTACAAACATATGAAATTTGTTACATTGGATGTTTATGTATATTTAACATTTTATATGTGTAAAATATAATCCATTAAAGAGATATTAACCCCTATATTTGGGTTTTCACCATATTAGGGGGGGTTTATTATGCAAAATATTTCTTAAAAGACACTTAAAATGTACAATAAGTAATCAAATATTTTTTATCAGATTCCCTACTCTGATATATATGTTCACAAAAACATAAAACCAGGTTTGAATAAATTGTATGGAATCATTATCCCTAGTCTTGGATAATCATATAGTACATAGAAATATAATATTTTTCTTCTCCAAACATGGTGAAAATTTTCTACAAATGAATCATCTAGAAATGTGTGGGTCATGAATTTTTCAATGCCTTTATAAATCCCCCTCACCAAAATATAAATAGATCCATTATAATAAAAAATATAATTCTATAAAAAATCTATGAAAAATTGAAATATTATTAATCATATTGTTGGATCTAGGGGTTTTTCTCACTTGGAGGGTGATCTAAATTGTATAAATTTCCTAATACATATAAAAAGTAGTTTGATTATCAATACAATCACATGATGGACCCTATAAACATTGTGTATATTAATTAACCATAATTATTTTTTATTTTATTCTTATAAATATAAAATATATGGAAATATATTTCATTTTTCTATGATAAACTTTATTTGATTTCAAACTAAATAGTTTTTTGCCATTATAATTTCAATTAATTTATTTTTCCCTGATCAAGCATGGTAAATTTTCTATGATCTGAAACACAACATTTTTCTAGTGATCCATTTTTTTTATTTTTCATAATAGAGAGTAAAAAATATCATCACATTAGAATTTATGAGTTACATGATAAATTTAATTGAAACTATTTATTATGTATGAATAGATTGGACCATTATTTGAGACAATATTAACCCATGATGGGTATATAAGCCTTGAATTATCTGAAAAATTATATATTTTATGAGAGAGGTTATATATCATTGTCTTCTTGTTTTAATAGCTAAATAAATTGAATGCGACAAGTATGAATGTAATGATGATGAATTATGTTATATTTCTGATTTTTTATGATGTTTTTTTGAGTGTATAGAGATAAATGTGTCCAATCGTATAGAATAAGGCATCTCTAGTTGACAAACCACAAAAGGGGTGCATTATGTATAGAAATTTTTTGGAATATTAATCACTAAAAAATGTGTCCTTCAGTATTAATTTATTATCCTGATAGCAGTACAGAGGTTTATTAGGATCTGAGTTTCTCTAGAAAAAAGCATTGTTTTCAGAAAAGAATATTAATGAATATTTTTGGTAAATTTGATCTGATTTTTGAAATTATTGGGAATATATTTATATACATTTTATTTTTATAAAAGGTAGGGGAATTTAATATCAATTAAATAATAAAAAATGAAGATCATGTGGAATGAAAAAATGTTCAAACCCTCTTACTCGGATCAAGGTTTTGTCCGAGAATTATTGATGAGACAAAAAAATTAATATATAATGGAACATAGTATCCATGATTCACTACATATCCTATTGAAATTTGAATAATTTCATATGTTGTCTTGGAAGAAGGTTTCTAGTGAAGTAGGATAGAATCACCAAAAATAGGGGGCATCTTTCTTAGGGTCCAAAGGATCATAAAAATTCAGATAATGAATTAGGGACATAAACTAGGAATAGTAATTTCTGATATCATTGATGCAATATGGTTACATGATTTGGAAGTATTTAATTTAAAATAAATTAGATAGCGAGGAATTATAAAAAATGGAAAGATAACTACATGACCTATATTTGGAAAACAAATGATGATATATAATATCTAGAAAACATGTACACTATGTAATAGACATGTTTTTTGGGATAGATAAGTGGCAAGAGTTTATAGTCATGTAGCATTGACCCATGTAGGGTCATTTATGGTATTTCACCTAGAAACATATGTGCCTTTTATCGTTATATTGATAGAACTATTTTTTTATTTTATTTTCATCGTGATATACCCTTGAATTCTATTAAAATCATCAAAAATATATAGGTGCAATTGTTACATGTTTGATTTGAGAAACCAGAGTACTTTGTGAGCTATCCATTTAACACCAAACAATCAATAAAGTAATTCATATAATTTTTAACATATTATTTTCCATTTCAACGTAATTTTTTTGTGAATTCTCTTAAATTGCGTTATCCTAAGGGAATTGTTTTTTGAAACCATGATCATAGGGTTCTCATATTTTAGAAAAGGGGATGTTATATGTTTTTAATGTATTTCCAAATAAATTTTTTTGTAACAATGTTAAAACTATGATGATTTTATGGAATACTAATATAATATAATATTCTCCAAGAATGAAGGTTCTTATTGTGATAGGACTTATTGGGGTTTATTATATTGAGTCACATAGCGTCATATTATAAATATTCAAAACAAAGTTATAATTTATTTCTGAATACCTCTATCTAAAATATACATGGATGGCAGAGTAGGATCCAAAATTTTCAATACATAGAGTGTGACTTCTGAATGAAGTCTTAATTAATATGAAAGGATAATTTAAACCGAGACAAACTAATAATTTGTTGAGTGTTCTTCAAAAATATTTGAATCATGCATATGAAACATAACATTTTAGTTAACCATGTGCTCGTGATTAAAGGAAGCCATGTTTGCCTATTCTGTATTAATTGAGGCATACATAAAAGATGGTAGACCATTTTATTCATATTTCTACTTGGATGTGATTTTATTTCATAGAGTCACTATATATCTTTGGTAATCATGAATTAAACCTTGAAAATTTCATGGCAAGATTCCCCTCACTAATGAAATTATTTAGTGGAGAGAAAGAGTATTCACCAAATTATGTTGGACAAGGACACAAAATTTGAGAATGACTATATACAAAATCAAAATGAGAATCATGTCAAACGTAACATTTTATAAAGGTTTCCCACACTGGTCTGAAACATATGTAAGGAGGGGTAGAAGAATT
This sequence comes from Viscum album, assembly GCA_963277665.1. Lineage (NCBI taxonomy): Eukaryota > Viridiplantae > Streptophyta > Magnoliopsida > Santalales > Viscaceae > Viscum > Viscum album. The sequence continues at coordinate 412,576,900 of OY728144.1, read as the reverse complement.
AACACCAAATTTCATAAATGATGGGTATCCGATACAAGACTCTCCCATAGTGAATTGGACCATATGGTAGTTAGTAGGAGTATCCATTATGTTCATTAGAGGAATGGTCTAGGATATTGGATCCTTGAATCAATACATATGTAGTAAAATATATAATGTAGGTATGTGTGGTTCTAATCTAATGGTGTATTATGATATTGATATCCATAAAGGTTTATCTCTAGAGAAAGGTCCACAATAAAGAATATTCAATCATTTTATGAAATTGGGTTTAAATTTGAAATTTTAGTTTCATGATGAAACGACATTGGAATTATAGTTATGAAAAATTAATGGGATGTTGGTTACCCCACATAAAGGGAATTAATTGTGGCCTGTGTCATTAAAAAACATTTATAATGGGAAACCACATGCTTAATTTTTTTTGGGCTTGTACCGTGATATGAATCGACCAAGATAGGAGGACCATATGAATATTCCTACGACCACATGAGCTATGAAAGATGTTAAAATAATTTTCCATAGTTTCTCTAATGACATAAGTATGACTAAATTAAATTGAGTGAAGTAATATAATAACAACAAAATCATAAGATCTCTAAGGTATGGACCGTGAAGAAATTTTTTAATAACATCAGAGACAAGGAATAGACCATATAGTGTAATATTCAATGGAGAAGATGTTCAATTATCAATTTAGGGTCTCCCATATGTGACTATTTTTAGTTCCATTTAATGTCGGGTGAAAAGATAGTTTTTCAACTAAATGTCCTGCAAAAATGAATATTCCATGTAGTTTAAGGTAATGTAACTATTAAAATGTCATTTTCATTGTTCAAATGATGGTTTTTAGGAGAAACCCTACATCAGTGGGGAAATAGTACACTCACCTTCTATAGTAATCATTAAATTTACATCATTATAATAGTATATATACTAAACTGATGAAACCTCCTAATTTGGATCAAGATTTTTTTTGACTCATCCTCAGAATCATTAGAGCAATTAGGTCATGTAACATTTCCAATATGGGGAATGAGAGGGGGAAAAATTCATTTAAAAAGTTCATACTATCATTTTTTTTAGAAATTATATAAATAAAGGTACATATTAATTTCAAATACATCATAACAAATTATTACAATTGATTTTGAAATGTCTTAATGTTGATAGTTGATCAAAAATGACTATTTTATGTAAAAGAAGTCAGACCAAGATGGATTTTAATATTTACTACCCATATGTGAGAAAATTCATGTTTTCATGTATGGAAGTATAAGTTATAGTATGTTAATCCCAAATGGTAGGTACAATTAAATTCGTATAATAAATCATATCATTTTTCATATTTTAAAGGGAATTTTGGATAGAGATTTAATAAAATCTGATACCATCACAATTTCCACAACATTAATGAGAGATGACTTGTAGGATTAAATGATATAATCTTAATACATCCTCTTTAACATGATATAATATATGTTTTTTTATCTTTTCTTATCCCATTTCAAGAATGATTTTGTGTATATAATTTTTTATTTAACCATAATGGTATTAGTGTGACTGTATAGCACCATCATATCCATTCCACATTTATAAAATCTATTGGACTATACAGATGGGTGTACTATCTATAGTGGATGATGAATGGAATTTTCATGGACTTGAACTAATTTTTTAATATATTGTGATATATATTTTTGCATTAAATTCAATAATGACATTATATAGTTAAATTTGTTAGAATTATAAGTTTAGATAAACGGCATCCTCGGGAATTGGTATTCACATATTTCATGATGATAATAGTCTAATCGTCTATATTTCATCAATGTTGAATTCCATCAATGACCCATTTATAGGGGACGTTCTGATGACCCATTCTAATTTAGATTATTTGGTTTTTTTCCTTACTGTTCATTTTTTATTCACTATGTATGTATGATGAATGAGTCCAACATTTGTGGTAGTCATGTATGTGTGTCATAAAATAATACAGGGGATTATTTTTTTGGAATGGAATCGACCTAATTAGCTATTCCGAACAACATTGAACAAATTGTTTCTCAATTATATGATATGTAATGATCGTAAAAATATTTTCCATACATGGATCCCCAATGAATATAGTCTCATTTTAATGTCAATTTTACTAAAACTTATGTGAGCATGGTATATGAGTAAATGTCAGCGCATAGAGAAATACATTCAGAAATCCACATAGTAGTCTAGTAGGTGGATTCCATCAATTATTTCAATTTTGGTAATGAAAAATTACATTCTCGATTAATAACTCTAAAACAACATTGATCATCAAGTTATTCTCTAGTATTTCTAGAATGAGTTTTAGACCTACAATGAGGGATTCATATTTATCCTCATTGTTGGAGTAACCTTTACATAACATGACAGAATAAATTATGAATTCTATTTAGGTGAAATTATAATGGATCCCTTGTGGATCCTATTATGATTAGTGAATTCAATAAAATTTCTGGTTTTTCTTTTAGAAGATCCATAATAATATATAACCCTTTTATTGGGAGTTTCTTGGATAGAGAATATATTTTAATCCTTGTTTCTGAAACATTCGATGGGGCGTCTGTCCGTCTATTGAGGACGGGATGGTCAATTTTCACGCATTCCCGCTTTCCAATAGTGGGCAATATATGTTGCTAATTTAGGGATGTTTTCTCCTAGATCAAAACATTATGATGTAATTTCAGTCTCTCCTATAGATTCCACTTTGGAGCTCGTTAACTTGTTTTTTTGTCCTTTAGATACTTATGGAAATGTTTTTTAAACTCTTCCCAGTGCCATATCATCATTGACACCGGCTAATTATGCTTCACTTGTATGGAAATTCCACGGGGATATGTTAGGGTAGAAACCGTTGGTTGTGGGAGTAGTCATGTTGGTCATCATTAGCATGTCTGGATACTGAATAACCGGTGTCTTTGGGTTTCTTCCCCCAATGATAGGGCATCTCAAGGGAATGGAAGGTGATGGAATCCCGTGTATATTACAGGGAATTATATTTGATTGGCATGTATTTGATGTCTTCCTCTTCATCCATTGTTAACCTAGGGTATTCTATGAGATTAAAATCCGATATAGATGGATCAGACTGATCAGAACACTAGTAAAAGTTGATCAGATGGGTGAAAACCCCAAAGAGAAGAATAGTTTTGGGGAAAACAGGTAATTAGTAACATGATTGATTCTAGGTGAAATTATACTATGAGTGACATGATCTCACTAGGATGTGACATCCCAGGTAATGATCTAGATGGATATTGATGGTTGAGTAAAATGGAGGCAGAATGAGGATGAACCGAATCGAGAATGACGTTGATGTTCAGATTGAGCCTCGAAGGGACATCCTACGTTTCCCTGGTGTAGGGAATAAATTTCCATGTAAACTTGTTGGGTGATGGGGGCACATGAGGAGGTGGCCCATAAAAATGTACACATATAAGGGATGTAGTGGAAGTGGGACCTCCTGGTTGGGGTGTGATATTCTTGAAGTATATAAGCGCAATGGAGAGACCGTGATGAGACCTGAGTGATAGGATTGAACCTCAAGGATGGTTCTCGTGTATCCTCATGGTAGGGAATACATGTCTATGTAGTTCAATATATGGGTATAGAAACATGGTGTACACATTGGGAAATGATCTGATGATATACTAGTCCATATGCATGGTTAAAATGCCATGTTGGTTAGATTCCCTAGTTGAGGACCAGAGATGTGGGTCCCAACTGAGGGGACAATAGATTTTACCAGTGTTTGGGGTTGAACCTCACGGAGGCTCCCTATGTACTTTGTGTTTGAGTCAGGGATAAAACCCAGGTAATTAATATGAAATTTGGGCAATAACGGCTTTACAACAATTGGGGACTCTAGTGGTATACTGCTTAATAGGGTAGAATGGATAACCATTGGATGGGTTAAAATGGATTACCATTGGATTTGGTAAAATGGCTTACAACTGGATAGGGTAAAATATATTACCATTAGATAGGGTACAACCAATTTCCGCTTTTTGGGGAATTCAACAACTTACTTCTAATTGGGGTTGAACCTCATGAAGGCCTCATGCATATCCTTTTTGTGAAATATAGATCAAAAGCCTTGTAGTTTGAACGAGGTTCAATTTTTTTTCATGCTAAAATAAAAAGAGGCATAAATTTTAATTTCGTGCGAGATGAATGTTAACTGACATGAAGTGGTTGGGGCCAATGTGTATTGGCTTTGAACATCATGGAGGCTTCATATTTAACTTTCTCAGAAAAGGAAAAGGATCATAGTTTGTGTAGTTTGGAATGGGGGATATAGTTTATCATCTTGCTGGGTGAAGGTGAACCGATGTGGAGTGGTTGGGTCCAATAAATGATTAGATAGATCCTCAAGGAGGCTTCCAACGTACCAAGATTAGATTTGTTGAAGGACCAAATTCCATGTATTTTTGAATGGGGTAAATAGTTTAACGTCATGTGGGAGGATGGAGAACATTCATGAAGTGGTCAGGACCAATAGATTATAAGCTTGAACATCAAGGAGGATTCCTACATACTTTGCTCAGATGGGGGAATGGAACAATGTCCATGTAGTTAGAAGTGTGGAATGAGACATAAACTCCAGGGAATCATAGTAAGGATGTCATGGTCGGTTCTTACTCTAACCCCATGTGATTCATTCTCAGTGTGAGAATCAAGAGGTAGGAATGGACTGATGATCACATCATGAATGGTTCCTACACAAGAAGTTCAATAGGGATTATGCAAGGTAACTTCCATAAAGAGGAAACATGGGGTGATGCATGGTTAGAGACCCAGGGCAATGAATATTCAGACAACCTCCAGGATGGAGGACCGATGAAGACAAAGCACAGAGGGAGAGGGAAGGGATAATGAAGGTCCCTATGCCCATATCTCCTCTAGTTTATGGTACTGATGAAGAAAGGAGTTGCAGGGGTGCTAAATTCTATAAGAAAGTAATGCAGCATACACCAAGATGGATTCCCTTCCCTGCAGAGAGGTTCTACACCATCAAAGAGTATCTCGTTCCATGAGAGGATGATCTCACTCCTACAGAGATGAGCATTCATAAAGAATGTCTAAGATGGGGAACCCCATGTATAATGAACGGGGTGAGGCCATATATAATATCATCTGAAGTGGATGATAGTTCTTGACAGATTAACATCTTCCATCACATTAAAGGCACGTTCACTACGAATCCCTGGGCATTACATAACTAGTATGATTTATTCCATGGTGACTGGAAGGCACCAGCAATACTGTGGATTTGGTGTACTGTAGAGTGATCCATGAAGGGGATCACGTTAGTACGGCTATTTGAAGAAGAAATAGACGTTGGAGTGCCTATGCAAAGAAACTTATGGATAGGCCATGCAACATAAAGCACCACGTAAAGGACCTTGATTTCACATCATACAAACCAGGAAGGTTATATTAGAGAAGGGTTTTCAAAGGAAAAAAAGGATCATATGATGGAGTCTTCCATTGATCTAAAGCATTATATAGTGGATATACTTCTTGAAGGGGCATGCCTCAAAAAGTGGAGTGGTTTATACAAGGAATCGTGTATTCACGCAAATAAAAGGTTCTTCGTGATGTGGAAAGGATTTCGTGGAGCAAAACATCACAGAGAAAGGATACCTTGCGAAGCATATCACTGCGAAGCAATGTGCTTTACAAAGCACATTGACCATTCCTTAGCATATGGTTCACATGCATATAGAGGTACTTCACTATGAAGATGTGCATTGCGAAGACCAGAGTCTTCTGGAGGATCTTCTCCCTTTGTGATGGCCCTTGGGCATCGCAAAGGGAATCCCTTCTCGAAAAGGGGTTGTATTTGAGCCAAGGGATGTAGACATTGAAAAGGTCATATAAATGTAAAATATCATTTTTCTAAATGATTCATTGTGAAAAGGTTGCCTTGGGATTTGATAGATGATCTAACGAAAGGTTGGTGTATCTGTCCATTGGCTTAGAGGGGTGTCTATTATTTTTAGTCGAGGGCCAGCACAAAGAAGAGACAACTCAATATGATTCCATGTGGAACTACATGATTAGTTTTAGACTACATCATGTTAATTGTAATTATGATGTCAACCGCCATTCCCTCCTGGATGGGAATCTCTCCTCAACTCGCTTCATAGTGGATTCCATCATGTTTGGTAGGCTCATAGAGGTCAATTCAGCTCCCTCCACAATGTAAATCTTTAAGTCAATTGTTTCGTAACAGTGAAGCATGCCTCCTCATTGCTTCATGGTGACCATTGAGTGAGGTTGATATTATTTTTGGCCACATTTCTTTGGGGCTTTGCGAATGGAACGGTGCTAAGGGGCTCCACGAACAGTCTTTGCAAAGCAGCGCATTAGGGATGTGTTTCTTTCTCTAATCCTTCCCTCGAAATGTTTTTTGGAAATAATAATCCTATAGTTATGTATTTTCTTTTTATTCCATTAATTATGGATTATTTGTAACAAAATTTGTTAAATTATTTCATCTTACCGCCTTTTAAGTATAAATAAATTGCCAAATATTTTGTAATACGACTTATAATCATGAGAAACGTCATGTAAACATGTGTTAATTGAGGATATATTTTAGAGGGTTGTTTCTGGAATTAAAATACACCCAATGGTGTTGATGTAGTTACTCAGTTATTGAATAATAAATATTAAGACTTGAAAGTTCCTATTAATATAATAATAATGAGTCAAGGTATAAATAATCATGTGAGTAAGTTAATAAAATATATTTCTGTCATAGAGTGATTATTTTCTGTATGCAAATCACCCAATGATCACTTTAACACCGTCACATAAAAAATTAGTGGTCTTCCTTCAATAGGCGGTATCTAAAATGGTCCACTCAAATGTTTCAATTAATACTATGAAATTATTACATGTAGCGATCTATCCACAAATAAGTGACCCCTTATTCGTTATCATGGTGAAGGTTTGAAACTTAATGTTAGGAATTTATATAACACCCTGTATATTGATATTATTTATTTTTATTCCTATAAACTAATTAGTGTTTCAAGTAGGTGGCTTAATGAGGAAATTCTTTAAATTCACAGAGTAGAAAACAATTCCACGATAATGTAATACATTTTTATAAATAATTCCAAAAGGAATACCAAAATCAATCATTAGGGGGTTCATTTTCAATTGATGTTGTCATAGATTGTTGAAAATTGTTTCATGGCTAGATATATGGTTACAATGCTACCATGATTATAAAACCAAATCATAAATCTATCATTTTACATATATACTATTAGTATTAATGATGATTAAATGCATTCAATTTTAAAATATATATCCATCGTTATTTATTCTAGTGGGAGTATCTTGATAGAAGTTCGATTTTGAAGTTCTATGAAGGATTGGGATTATTTATCTATAGGGGAAATTTGGAATTGGTTATATTATGAATAAACATCCACCATAGAGTGTTATTGGTTTCAAACTATCACATTAATCATACATTCTATAATTGGAACCCGGAAGTGATAATTTATTCATTGACATTTGTGGTTTATGATTATATAGAACAACTTTATTGATAATTTTTTGTGTTTCAAAAACTATATTAATGTTCCATTTCCGGTTCTAAATAGATAAAATTATGTATATATTTATGATATTCTCATGGTCCTCTTTGACATTAATAGTATGAGTTGGATGTGTAATTTTGGATTCCTAATTATAAAAATAATAATCATCTAGAAGACTAAAGTGATATGTGGTCACATTGGGATAAAGGCAGGCAATTTATGTGTAATTATACATGAATAAATTGGAGTGAAGCATAAAAATTAGCATATAACTCTTTTTCATCCATGGATATGACTACAATGAATACTGTCATCATGGATCCTCCACCATAACCAAATTTATCTATTATATTTCATCCATGAAGGTAAATATTCATTATTGAATGATGGAGTAGGGATATTTAGGACATCGTCTACATATTCATCTATTTCCTCTTCATCATCACCTACCCAATACACCATATCCTTTGAATTGTGGATGGCTGGTGAAGGGTGTCTTCGTGATAAATGAGAGATCAAAATTTCAAGATTAAAAGGTTATTTTATTTCAATTATTAGATTGAGGAATGAAAAATCACACAAGTGTATATGATTTCATTGGGGTCTATTGATGTTTTAGATAAATATAATTTACAATTTCTCATGAATCAAAATTATTTATTAGAGGATCATATATGTTTTCAATGTTATAGGGTTCATATAAAAATACAGATATCATGAGTTATGATGAGTGAATCAACAATTCTTAATATGAAATTTCAATATGGATTATGTGAATCAAAAATTCATCCTTTTTATTTTTAAATGTTTCTTCATGGGGATATTTATAGACCGTACGGTGATGTAACCCAAAAATGTAATTAGTTATTTGTTGTTTCACATCCCTCCATTAAGATGATTTATAAATGTATTGAGATTTACATGATTTAAATGAATATATATCACCCTGTATGGAAACAATATTCTCATTGATGCAGTATTTTATTAATTAGTGATATGAAGAAGCGATCACAAATTATTTTTACAATGAAGGTATTCCTTATATGATATATAGGGATTCATCCCAGAGGACGAAAATGTATTTATAATTGGAAAATAGGACCAAAAAAATATCATGTGATTTACCCATCGAAGTGGTTTTTTTCTCCAATGATGTAGTCATGATGTTTCATGGGGAAACGGGATGATTCAAATTCATTGTATAAATAAATGATGAATACATCAGATTATAATGATATTGGAATATATTTCATTATTGATGAAATCTAATCAAATCAAATTGACATTCCATTAGTCAAATGCATGGATGGTTATAGTGTTTCCCTATCTAATAACATCTATATTCTACATGTTGAATGGTAAAGAAACTTTGAACTCCATTTGTCTTGTATATACATTATATACCTATGAAGTGTTGAAATTCGATTAGAACTCCTTAAAGATCAGTAAAACCTCTATAATAATTTCACAGTGGTCCATTGATTACTAAATAAATTCAAATTTTTTTGTCTTAGATTAAATTGAATATAACTATTTTATCATGTCATTATTTTGAACCCCAATTCCACACCACCCCATGGGGGGATACAACATAGTATTGATTCATATATATGAAGTTACCTATTTTGAAAAATCAGCTGGTTGAAATAATGTTGATGGAATTCCTACTTCCTTTGGAACATGATGACTCATCATTCTATCCCATCACAAAAAATAAGGGCTTTTCACCCTTTCTATCCAATTTACATTAATATTTTGGGAGTTGATAACTCTAATCGAGAGAAAGATAATTTTACAACTAACTCTAAAATCATAGACGTTATTTTTATATATTTTCACCATTATATAAATAATTAAAATGGATGTGTTTGGTACATTGGTTCCAAACATGATTATATTTTCCCTTACATCATTATATTCATTGTCCTGGTCCCTTTGTTTCCAAAACAATCTTAGAAAACTTTGGTTTATTACTATACACATCATCTAAAAATGGGTCCATTAAATATAAGATATTTGTGGAACCAAATATTAATTATTCATCTAATTAGGTTTCAACATATTTGGTAAATTATGAGGGTATAGATTTTTGGGATTATGATCACACTCTTCGGACTAGAGGCATAAACTATGTGAGAGTTATGATTGGATTGGGTTTATCTATAGGATCATACTAATCTATTTGATTTGGAATTCTTTTTTACGAAATTTCATTGAATATCATGTCATGGAATTAAATTATGCCAAAATGACTGTTGAACTATAGAATAAAGAATTAGAGACACATGTGGTAGATTTAATAGTGAAATATGGTTATCCTGAGTTTGATTGACATTATATCTATTCAACCAATCATTGATAGACTTTTTACCCTAACTAAGATATTCTATGAATCTTCCTATATCCATTAGAGTGTTAGGGAAAACTAATGGCACTTATACCTATTGTCTTATTGGATTTACATTCGTTGAACATTCTATATTTTATTTGACATAATTAAAGAGATTTTAATCCTAGTTGGTGTTTTAATATGCTTTATGAATGGGGAAATAATTATTTTTGTCATTGGGCTTATTTATTAATCCAATTTTGTTTTTTAACTATTATAAGTTAATTTCAAATTTTGATGAGAAATAACACCATCCTTCTCATCATTGAAGGAGTCTTATTTATTCTTTCAATACAAATATTTTTATCATTCCTTATATATTATAATATCTAAGTGGGGGTAATTTTGTTTGTTCCACCATTTTTAAGCATATACCATGTATGAATGTACATATATAGGATATGGGAATAGAGTAAGAGTGGATGTTTATGTGATAGATGTAGATTTCAATCTATTATTAATCATTCCATTAGATATTAGTGTGGACCAATACATGGATATATTTCATAAAATATAACATCAATCCATTCTAAAACTATGTATGTATCCATAAATCTACCAAAATATTTTACTTAGATTAGAGATTTTTGAATCCCTTCACAAATGTTCTCAAGGAAATGATCATACATATCCTCTATAGAATGCTTCAATTTATGATAGTAAGGGAAACACTTCCACAATGTGATAAAATCCAAGACTATATCAATTTATCATTATTTTTAATTTTGGGGGACGAATTATGTGATCATTATTATTATAGTGTTTATTTGGTAGATAAATTATCAGTTATGATCTTCTAACATTTTGACCAATCTATTTGGTAAATAATTATACAAATGGAAGGTGAGTACATCAACTATTTATATGATGAATTTTTTTTGGATTCCTATTGAATCTCATAAGTTATCATCAATGGACAAAATTTATACTCTATATGTTCTTGTTGTCTCTCTAGTCCCTCCAATACATTGAATTTCTATATTATATGATTCAAAAAATTTGGAATCATAAGAGTTACATCCAACTATTATTTGTAAGGCTTCCTCTCAATATATATTGGTCCACGCCATCATTATGTGTTTGCCAAAATTGATTCTAATAACTATATGTCTTTATGATAATTGGGTAACATCATCTGAAAATGGGATTGAATAGGTAGTTAAACAAGTCTAGCTTTCTATTGTATCTATTAATATACATAGTGTTTCTTACCTTTTTGGGGTTTCCAATGAGGATGTTTCTGACATATATCTCATTCAATACCTAATGGGAGGAACTCTTGATAAATAACCATTGTGGATAAATATTTATTTTATTTATAGATTCGATATTGATTTTATGTTCTATATATACACTCACTAATATGATTTTCTATTTATATGGAGAGGCTCAAGTTTTAATTATCATATAAGCCACCTCCTGATGAACATATCCAACAAGTATACTACAACATATTATTTTTTTCATTATATTTCATCAATTATTTATTTATTTATCATTTTAATTGATATTCCCATATAATGTAATAAATTCATTTATTTATGAAAGAAAATGGATATAGAGATTATTTTATAATTCCCAATAATTATATCTAAATGAGAATCTATTAGCTGATCATTCATAGAAATCCCAAAATTCCGTATGACATTCAAATTTATTGTTTTCACACCATCATGAATTACATTAATGTGTACTCAATTTCGAATGGAATAATACTCCACATATTCTACTACATCGAATTCATTTTCTATAGTGTATAATGGGTTATCTATAATGGCATCATTCAATTAATAATTCATTGGATAGATCACACTATTATCAGAATGATAAGAGTGTGGAACTCAATAGTAATATCTTTTGAAAGAGTGGTGATATTTAAAAGGGTTTACACACATGATATTTTGTTTGTGACAAAAATATTAATATTCATTTTAATCAAATAATATCTAATTTCCCACTGTAATTCTATATTTTACGATTATATTTTGATTGATTCTAGGTGTGAATCATAAATGAGGGATATATGTCATAAGATGGAATGAACTTGAATAGTCCACCTAAATCACTCCTCATAATACTAAAAGGATATATGTACATTAGGGTGGAGGATGATGAAAAAATTCCCTCCTCCCTAGGACTGGGTGTCCCCTTGATCTACATCTGGATCACGTCGAAGTAGATTTAGATTTCAAAAAGATTACTATTTTGGCCCTACAAATAAAACAAATCTGAAAATCATAGTGGAGGACCTCCTATAGTTTTTCCAATTGTGGGCTTCAGGAAACAAGATGGATGAACAAGAAGATTAGAAAATGTAGAGATACTATTTCCATGATAGGGTATCAATATACCTCCTATGAATGATTTTAATTTTTTGGAATTGAATAATTATGTTGATATTTAAGTGAATTGCATGAACACATTTGTTCTGATAAAATTTCTATAATGATATATTAATGGGTGTAAAATGTTCAATACCCGACAGGTATGTAATAAGTAAGAAATTAATTCAACATGAGAAATGTATTGTCCTCATATTTTTGAGGAAAATCATACATCTTATCCAACAAATGTATAAATTAACTGAATTAAATACTATATATGGTGGGATTATGGGAAATATCCACTATCATATAGGAATACATGTGATCTATTGATGGATTGGATGATTTTCATTACATCAATCTATCTTTTAGTTCAAAAATAATATATATTGTCAATAGTAAGGCATCAAGAATTACATTACATATCGTATCCAATTATGTTATTGTATAAGATAATTTGATAAATTGATTCTACAAGGGGAATAAATTTTTAGATAAATAAAATATCCCTACATTGAGGACCATTATAGTAAATTCCATCGTGGTAAATATAACCATTACCGATTTAGATATTACTGAAATTGGAAATTTGATTGTATATACCAAAAGAAGGAAAATAATTGAGGATGATGTAAAGGGAATGACCTTCTATCCATTTTTTATTGACCATGAAGAGGGTTTCCATGGTACTCTTTAAAGATGGGTTATAACTATCATTGACATTATAACAATAATGAATGCCTTCCTAGTGAACATAATACAATTGAACTCTAATGTTTGACAATTTCTTCTATAATGGGACATAAAATCAAGGTGATCCATGATAGTCATTAGTGTATATATATATATATATGATGGACTCATAAACAAAATAATTGAGTAGATAAATGTTGTGGGCCTCCTATGGAATTTTAAAATTTCATTAGATTGAATAATATTTAAGGGATCTTTTTTGGGAGAATGAAGATTCATGATATGGATATTGAACCATATACATAATATCCTTCTTGAGTGACTCCAATATTGTTACCAAGACTCAATAATAGGACTGTGTGGCATTGTAAGGGATATATTCCATCCAAGGGGATATCTCTTAAGTGGAATCATAATCCTTTTTTTATTGGTGGTATATTTAGTATCTTATTTTCTATTTATCTTAGGATATATCCTAAGAACCCCTATACTAGAGAAACATAAAAAACATTCTCGTGATTGTCTATAATTTTTTTTATTGGTGACTCAATTTGTAGATGTGGGGTTTTATACCATACTCTAAACTAGTACTTTTGGAGTCATTAAGTCTTATAATTTTTAGGAAATGGTTATAGGGTTAGAATCATGTTCTTCCATATTTATGATATATAATTGGTGACCTAAATATATTGAATGGGAATATATTCCTATTATATGGTTGTATACATGTTTTATACATAATAATTTCATCCATTCAAATATGAGATATTCTGATATTTGTCATGTGCGGGGGAATATATTTAGGATTCCCCCATTTTCTTCAAGGTGAGATGATATGATTATACGGTTCCTAAAAAATTGTGGTGTCCAACATAAAGAATTTTTGTTAGAACATGTTCTTTATTTTTGGTTATAATTTTATTTTACTTCTAGGATTCATTGGAATGATTAGAGATGAGATCATGTTCTGGGTTGATTGATTATCTCCCATAGTGGGTAATCCTTTGGAAATCAGGTCTGTGTGACTTGAGATTGAGTCTATAAGGAGGAATCATTATCACGATATGAACATGATTTCATGTGCTGTTTCTGATGGAGCTTCCATGAAAGATCCGGTCATAGTGGATCCCAAGTTGTCATAATGATGTCTTTGAAGACCTATTAATCTAGTTACCAAAATTTATGGTGAAATTAATTATTATGTTCCTTGTAAATAATCCTAAAATTATTTGTGGTAGTGATACATTTCTTTTTCTTATTATCCACATACCATTGTTGGTATAATAGTATGTGGGAATTTATACACTAGGGGGAATCATCTACGGTCCCCATGTTTGGGATGGTACCATTAAATTATTACTCCTAAACTAGTATATTTTATAACAAATGTTGTAGATTCAAGTTAGATAGTTTTATCCCCAAATAAGATGTTGTCATAGCTTTTATGTCACGTATCCCAAATGGCCTAAATTCTGTTATTTTATTTTACTATGGATAATCCCCCTTTTATGGGTAGAAGGGTAACCCTTGCATGACCCATATGCCCACGGCATGAAGCATTACATGACCCAAAGTCCATTACATAACCCAAAGGTGACATTTTATGCCCATACATGACCCGTGGGCCCAACCCACTAGAACTTCCCCTTCCCCATCATTTGAATCATTGATCACCTAGCTCTTACCTTTCATGGATGATCGGCTAGCATTAACCTTTACAAAGTTGTACGGTTCCCAGTCCTGAGGGCGGTTACCATAAACTCTCATTCTTTCAATCCGGTTAGCTCTGCTTATGAGGACTACTACACTTGTTGCTTTGATCTTCTTTTGGGGCCTACTCTGTGTTTAGTAGGATACTTAATAGTCAATGTGGCTAGAAGTCCCTAAGGCCTGAAAGAATTTTATGACCTGAAGGCCCTTGAGACCAGTAGCCCCAAACCTATGGCCTAATTTCCCAAATCTGGTGACTAGTTTATGGCTTCTATAGTATTGAATAGTTCCTGCTACAGTACCGCTATAGTGCCTGATACAGTAACAGCTATAATACTACTAATGTATCCTGGAAATTTTCTTCAAACAGATTTTGAATATGGGACTCTTGGATTCCATGAAGGATCCCTAACCACTTGGGTACGATCTTGTTGGATCTATGTCATGTATAGAAGAATATTGTTTTATATAGAATGTGTCAATTTGGATTAGAGTGATTGTTTCCTCTAGAATTGGGGATGACCGTGTTGATTGAAGGTTCAGACATTCCAATTGGTTTCTAACGGGTTTGTTCGTAGAACTGAAAACATCCAACGATTCCATATCCATTTGGACTAACGTTCCAAAGGTAGGCACTCATTAGTTGTGGACTGATGAGGCTTAGCAATTTTCATTGGTCGAGAGGATGGGAGGTCAGACTCATCACACCTTTTTAGGGGAATTATTGTCTACTCAGGGACTCTCTTTATAGATTTAAGTTATGTTCGCGAATCATTATTACATTACCATGTATAAAATGAGCTTTCCTTTAGTCTGAGAATCAATGATTGATATGTAAGAAATTCAAAGAATATTTTACATGTATTTTAGGTTCTTCATCTATAGATAATCATCTGTATTTGTTAGATATTCTTAGTTAATGGTATCCTTCAATACATAAGAGTCTATTGGTCATTAAGATGACCATACTGGTTTTAAAGCCACTCAGTGGGGAACATGATGTTTATTATCATTCAGAAGGACATGAATTATTTCAGAGATTGGATCGTACCCACAGATAGGCTACCTAAGTATCCTTTGTTTTAGAAAAGGAATAACAACCCACTTAGTTTTAGAGAGGGAGTATTATTTTTATCCACAATTGATTTCTCAAAGAAAGATGTCATAATTACTTTTACACACTAAGCTCACATGAGTCCTTCTTAGGGTGAGAAACAAGAGGTATTGGTAAAATCAAACAATTGTTCCATGAAAGATTCAATCATGAGAAATGATGTGGGGATTATGTATGTATGAATGCCCAGAATAAATGAAGATTAAGAGTTACATCAGGGATGAAATCCAGGATCATGGTCCATAAAGGTATATGTGCTTTATAGAGATTTGGATACTCTAATCTTGGGGCTTAATCCTAATAAAGATGCCCAAGTAAGGAGTGGACTTATGAATGGGTTTTAATCCTAAGAAGGAATCCCAAATCAAAAGTAAATTTGGACTGGTTAAGAGAAATTAATATTGGGACTTACTCCGGAAAAGGAGGCCCATTTTTAAGGGATTTGAAAATTAAGGGACTTGGGGCTTACTCCTAAGGGGGATGCCCATATTTGAGACTGGGGATTACTCCTGAAAAGGAAACCCAGGATTATGGAATTAAGGTTGGGCCTTACTCTTAAAAAGGAGGCTCAATATTAATGATAATTTGGACTGGGGATTACTCCAGAGAAGGAGGCCCATGTTAAAGTTCTCTCATTTTAAAGGATGAGGTTGAATGAATGAAATATCTAACTTTAGTGACATTAAAATATGTAAATAACTAGATTTTGAGAGATGTTCCACGGATTTGCTTTCAGATAAGGAAGTAAAATGAAGAAATCATGCCATAAATGGCTTTGAAGAGTGTCTTGAAGACTGAATCATGAATATGAGAGGTGGAATGGAATAAGAGAGGTGAAATGGGTAGGAAAGGCACACAAGAAGATAAGGGAGTGCATGTCTAGGTAGGCGTGCAGGTACTGCGTAGGCACGCAAGTCCCTGGGCACGCATGTATACATGTGCGACACATGGGTACTTGCGCGATTATTAACCAGTAGGGTAATAAATGGGAGATACCTGACCAAATCCTTTACAATTATCTTGAGGTACTTTTAGAAGAGGGGCGCGCAAGTTTTAATGAGTAGGTAAGGAGGAACGCAAGTATGTTCATTTCCCTTAAGGGTAAAACACTATAGGTGTGCAAGTGTTACTGAATTATAACACTTAGACCTTACTCCTCTTATTTAGACCTTCCATTATTGGTAAAGAATTACCTTTGAAATGTTCAGAAGACTTCAAGAAGTGACATGGGCGTTCATAGCTATGTATCTGAATTCTGAAAAAATTCCTCTTTAAATGGGGGGCCCACCATGGGTGTTATTAATAGTCTGGAGAAGACCCCATGCGGTTTTCAAAGAGGGCATTCAAGTCACTTGCATGACTATTAGGCGGTGTGCAAGTGTACTTGCATGACAGTAAGGGAACTTGTGCAAACCTAGGTCCTTTGACACCTTTTTCATTCCATTGATGATTTTTGATGTTTTCTTCAAAGGATGAATCACATTGTGGTATGTCATTTCCCTTTCCATTCATCTAGACAATGTGACTAAAAGGAGCATCAACAAAAGTCCCCCTCAGATTTTGACTTGAAAGAATAAGGATGTGACTCTGATTAAAAGATGAAAACCAAAGGGAAAGAGGAGCGCAGGTGTTCACCGCGCGACCATCATCGCGCAGGTGCAAGTCGCGCTGGCTGTAGGCGAACAGGTGGATGACCAGTCCTATATATAAGCACTTATTTTTTGCGCATTGCACCGAACTTCGGATTTTTGAGCTCTCGCCGCGCAGGTCATCTTGGCCATGCGGGTTTCTCTATTTTTCTCTTTTCCTTTGTTGTCACGCTGCTTTCAAGGTATCTGGACCGACGCAGTGATACTTGCGCGCCAAAAACTTGTACGACACATTATACTTGCGCGAAACATGCACACTTTCACACCTTAATGCCTTTTCCATTTTTTCTGAATTCCTTCACAAATTGTATTAAAAATAAACCCATTTAAGAGTTAATTTATTCAACCTTTGTGCAGTTTCAATGGATACCAAGAGAATCAGAATGGCTGAGGAACTGGGAAGAAAATGCCTTGATGATATGATGGATATAATTGGCCATGATTATTATACCGTCTGTGAAAACACTCTTCTGGATTTGGATAAGTATCTAAAGAAATATCACATTTATTTCCCACAAATCACTTATCCGCCTTTTAACGGTTATGGTCATCTGTGAGATGTCACTATTCCAGAAGCAAAGAACTATCTCCCATTTTTGTGGTTTTAGAATTAAACCAACATTGATTCAAAAAATATCTCTAGTGGAAGAGGATTTAAAAGTACTGGAATAGTGGAGAAGGCCCACATGATGCATCATATCCCTTGTACGCCAGATCTGAAACCTCATAAGCCTAAGTTGGAACCACATTGTCTTCTTTCAATCTTCTGAAATGCTCATATGGATTAATCCAAAGGTTGGAAAAAATGTTGGGACTTCCGTCATGGGGGAGGTGTGAAGCCAACATGGATGTGGAATACTGGGTGCGACAAACCTGTGTAGAGATTGTCGATGATCTGAAAGGAGTGGCGATATACAGAGCTATTTGGGTTGGGAAAACATATGTTTACATACATGATAACATCGTGCTGGAGATACTCAGCCACTGGAGCCCAGAAACCAATTCATTTTATATGAATCATGGAGAATTAGGCATCAGTCTATGGGATGTCCACAGGATCTCAGGGGCTCTAATTTTCAGCGACATGTATGATGAATTCATTCCTCCAAAGGTGACATGTAATTATTCAGAGAAGACTCCTACTTTAGCTCGGGAATTATTTAAATTCTTCCACAGGCTCAAGAGTTCAAGGACCTACTTAACTCATTCTAGAAATGATATTCATCCAGAGGAGTGGATGAATATATTTCATATTGTGAATAATGAAAAGGAGACAAAGGAGAAGGAGCCGATGGAGAAAGGATCCAAGAAAAATAAATCCCGGGATAAGAGTCCCACCTGTCCTACCACCTACCCAAAACCTGAGAAGAGGGGTACTCCTAGCACATTCTGGCCAACCCTAGAAGCAGAAGAGTTTGAGAAATGGGGATATGAGGTGAATCAAAGGATCCCGAAAAAGACTTGTCTAGTAGGATTCTGGGCTCTGTGGATTAGTGTTTATCTCTTGCCAGTCAGGGATTCGAAGGTAGGCATCAGTCCAGGGGCCTTAGTCATTTTGGAAAAGTTGGATGATGGAAAAATGGTTGGGTTGACTACCCCCATTTTAACAAAAATTCATAGGAGTTTACTTCATGTCTTCATGGGTAAATCTACTTTAAGAATTGTGGGACCATTCCAAGTTTTATCGGGATGGATCGTCACTCACTTCAAGACTTACAAGGTACAGGATGGATAAAAAATACCTAGAAGTTCTTTCATTCCATAAGTGCAAGCATTATCTGGAGTTGCTCCATTATATCTTAATGCCAATGACATGAAAGTGAGGCTTAGCAAGTTTAAGGAATTCAACTTCTATCCCTATGGAAATCCTCCAACCGGGTGGTTTGTTGATGATGGAACAACCCACTTGGATTTTAGTGCATACATGCTAGCTCATAGAGATGTTGTGCTAGTTTCAAGGATTGACAGAGAAATTATATGCACGTCCTATGATCTATATAGATTTTCCCGTCAATTCAATTGTCTTCAATATATTGTTGTATCTCCCCCAATACATGTTAGGTTAGAGCAACATCTGATGGTTGCTCAACAACTGTGGCTGCAGACGTCAAGGGAGAAGACTGGGGCGGTATTTGTTCTACCAGTTGAAAAAGTAGCACATAACATGACTACATGGTATGCCGAGCACTAGATAGCATCATACCCTAAAGGGGTGCTAAATCACCCAGTTTATCGGGTGGGGAAAAGGAAAAGGACTGTAGAGAAAGAAACCCTTCTTAATGAAGGTGATGCTTCCCCACATAATGCTAATTCACCAGATTCCTCCTCTAGGACTGATTCATCAGACTCCCATAATGGGGATGATGAGGCACAACAAGTGGAAATGCAGCCTCGTGCCTGATATAATATTCCGGTTAGAATCAAAAGACTTAGTCCATCAACTCCTGGTGAGTTACTTCATTGTGGTAATTTAATCACCATCACTTTATAAAGCAATAAGCCTTATTTTCTTATTCACTATCGATAGGTGCAGGAGCTAGAAAGAAATTGAAGTCGAATATTTGAGGACCTTCCTCGCAGCCTTCTAGTACGCGCAATGAATATCTATGACTAGAGGCTTTCCGGACATGGAATAGTCTATATTGTGGTACTGAGATCGCCTGGCTGGATTTGTGTGAGGGTCTGCAACTCCCTTTAATAGGGAATATTCTGGCTTCTACAGATATCCAATATGAGGATAACCCCAATGAAGTGCGGGCTTACATCAAAGATCTAGAAATGATCATATATACCACTGACGATTCCCTTCCTGTTACCAAGTGGGTGAAGGAAATGATAGATCGTGGTGCCGCTGAGGGGACTGATGTGGAGTGTCACGAATATGTGGCCCTGGAAGATGTCAGTTTATTTCTTTATTTTCTTTGCAACTTATTTCATTCAGAACTTTATTAATTAAGGAAATTATTTTCTTCATCCTGCAGCTTGCAAAGAAAGGAACTAATGAGGTTCCTTCGCCACAGTATAGCCCTAGTGGTAGTTCCATTGGGGTTGCTGATGAATCTCCTCGCGAACTGGGTGATATATCTCTAGGCCAGCATGCCAGGAATGAGGAGTGGGACATGGATTTCCATTCTACAATTCAAGTGCCAATATGGGAGACTACTGACACCCCCAAAAAGACAAAAGGATAAAGGCGATGAAGGATGAAGTCCACCGCTAAATGCTTTATCAGTAGTAGTAAGTCCTTTAGATAATCATGAATTTTAAACCATGAAAAATATTTCTCATTTTCCTTGGGATTGCAGGGGCTTCATCAATTTCTCCTCTAAGGGAAAGGACTGATCCTTCATTAAGGACAACGGAGGGTGCTGTGGAACAAACACAAATTCAGGCTGACTTGGCTGCTTCTGAAAAAGAGCCAACATTTATTCCCAGTACTGCTCCTGCTACTACTACAAGTAGAGAAGAACCTGCACTAGAATCATTGGCGGCTGCAGCAACTAAATCTTCCATCCTTCCTGAAGAAGCTATCCATGGTCAGGGGCATCATAATGAGGGTCTCCGAGAGGACACATCAAATGCTCCCACTGGTGAGACTATCCAGGATTCTGAAATATCATTGGATGAAATTATGAATAGTGTCATGTCTTTAGAATAATTTTATGATCATTCTAATTTATCATGTGATTTAGAAGACCATGGGCATGAGTGTTATCCTTCGTTCAGTAAATTTTCTTATAATTTACACTTCTAATCATGACTGAAAATAATATTCAGTTCCAACCCAAGAAGTTGCTGAACTGCCAATGCCTGAAGAGGGTGTGGAAATTGATGTCAACCCTACCATTGCAAAAACATTAGCTCAAGTAGAGCTAAGCCCTTTAAACCCTCATTAGACCCATCTTGAATATCCTGTTCAAACTGGGAAAGATTGGGAGGAGTCTTCTCAAGCTGTTGATCTACTCTTAGGTAATGATTGTACTGAGTTTTCAGGATAGAAAACCAACTTTCATTGTTCTATGAAACTAACCATACTTTTAATTTATAAAAAATGGATATAACCTTCAATGGATAGATCTAGAGGTGAAGTCTCAACTTCCTCCCAAACAGTAGTAGAAGGTGAAGATACTAGGGTCATGGGGGAAAGAGTAGAACATGGAACGTCTTTAATTGCCATAATCCCAGATTACATTCCCCCCAATGATGATGTTGTTGAATTAGTTCCAGAGGTGCTTAAGGCGTTCAATTTTTCACGACGCAAGTCATGAGAAACATATGGAAAATCATATCTGAAGTTCCTCTTGATGAGCTGTCATCAATGATTTCCCAATTGTCGTCCCAGTTCGTCATGCTAGGACTTGAGGGTTTTGGATACCAAGAGATCCATACCGCGGTGAAATAGGTCATCTTAAGAATAGAGCAGGAGGAAAAGTGTCATGAAGATCTGACCAGGGTGAAGTTGTCAGTCAATATCAGCAAATTTGAGGCTGCAATATCCCGAGCTCAGGCAGACTATGCTGCCAAGATGAAGGAGCTGAAGAAAAAGGTCAAAGATAAAGTAATTCAGAAGGTGCACCTTTAACAACGGTTAGATGTTGTTACTGGGAACTTGACCAACTCAACATTTCACTGAAGAGAACTCAAAGAAATGGTATGAAATCCATTGAAAATTCCAGGAACGAAATTTATCAAGCTGAAAAGTGTGAAGTTGGTCAGGTGCATGAGCTTCAAGTGGCTGGGGATGAATCTCAGGATGTTGTACATCAGGTGAAGACTTATGATGACAGCCTCCTGTAATTTCCTGAAAAAGAGAAGAGACTCCAATCTGTGGATGTTCTTCTAATTCTTGTGTATCAAAGGGAAAGAATTCATTCATCTTCAACCGTTTGGGCATGTATTTTCCAGCTAACACACCTAATACAATGGGCCTAGTGAGCGTAGTTTGATTTTTACTAGGATTAAAATAAATAAACCTACAAACATTGAATCTCTTAATTGTTCAATATTACCTAAATCATACAAAATGTATGTTTAGTGAGCTGGAACATGACTTTTATTCAGTGTTCCTTTGTCTTTTGTAGGAAGTTTAATGTCATGCACGTTGAACATAAAGAGGCTAATGTTTAAGGTCGTAATAGCATTGACCAAAATGGATTAAAATTGACTCAATTCCTTGAAAATTTATATGAAAACATATTACCACACTCACGTATGAGGTAAAATATGTAAACTATGACTTGAGAATATTTTAATATGAGGAATGATATGAAAAAGATCTAAATGGCATTAGAAGATATAGTTTCCTAGAATGAAATTACCATTATTTAACATAACCGTTAGTTGGTTGAATTATACAGGGCCACCTAAGGGCATTGGCTGCATAGTCAAATAAATAACATCTCTTGGCTGACAGATCCGTTATGTTGACTACTAATGAAAGGCCACGTAAGGGCATGTGCTGCATAGTTAGGCAAATGAACTCTCATAAATTTACATCCCGAGTGCTAAAAAGCCCGTGAAAGTTTATGGAGATTCACATTTTCCAATGTATAGAGTTTGCTGTATGGAATGAGGTACTTGAATATGGAGAAGATAGTTACAAATAGGATTATCGAAGAACTAGATGGATATCACTCCTACGAAGGTCTGACCCAATTGTAGGGAAGGAAAATATAAACCATAGACTTGAATACTTTCAGATCATGAAAAAGGATATGGAACAAATATGTTAAGGATGGATATTTTTGTGGATCCCTACATATTATCAAGACAAATAATGAAAAAAGAAGTTTTCCTCCCATGAATTAAGTTAACACTATTTAAGAAACTCGTTAGGGGGTTGAATTATGCAGGGCCACCTAATGGAATTGACTGCATAGTCAAATAATAGCATCTTTTGGCTGACAGGTCCATTATGTTGACTGTTTATGCACGGCCACCTAAGGGTGCATGCTGCATGGTCAGGAAAAAGAACTCTCAGAATTTCAGGCCTTTTTTGATTAGAAGTTATTAAAAGGAATATGAAGATATGAAAATATTTAAGGTTACGATTATGACACATAAATCTGGATATTTTCCAACGTATGCAAAGATACACAGATCAATGTTAACCATAATCATGTTGTGGTTGCATCCTGAATTGAAATGTTGGACTTCACTACGTATGTCACGAACCAAATCTGGTCGCCACCCAAACTGGCACAAAACCCAGCTCATGACATGACCTGAAGGGCGTTCCCTATCCCCACGGGCTGGCACAAGTGCCCGGGTATCATTTATTTAGGTTTGGGAACGATTTACCCGAATATGAAGTCATAAACCATTAAAAACAATCAATAAACTGAATCTGAAAATTTATACCAAATGATGTTTAAACAAAAACCAGAACTGAATACATAGGTTTAGAGTCAATACAAATGGTCCAAAGACACAATGGAACAGAAAAAAATATCCCCATGGACTCCACAAGACAAGGGGTCATCACCCCCATGTCGTCTCCACTACTCCGCCCCAAGGATGAGGACTAACACCCTGAACCACCATCACCCTCAGCCTTTCCTTTACCTGGGTCAAAAAAAAAGGTCTACTTACACCCAAGGGGTGTAAGTAGGGTGTGAGCCTAAGCCCAATAGGATACCACCCTATGATTCCAAGGTGCATGCAATACAAGGTGAAAAAGCAAGCACTTTTAATATGCAGTTAAAAGCGGTGACAAATTCCACGAAATGAAACTTTAAATTAAAAACATTTTTCAAGATAAAACTTTCAGAATGTTAACACATTTAAATAGGAATATTAGATACATCATTATAATTACAGAGACACCCAAAAACAAGGGCAAATACCACAAATCCACTGAGCAACAAAACCGGGAACACCCCTAGGCACTAGATAGTCTCAGGCCCCATGTACCTCGTACCTCAGTGTAATGTAACCATAGTAAAATCCTTTCTTGTGCACGAGCCACTAGTAGGGAACCTACCCATAACCTAGTGGTCCCCAATCATCATCCACATAGTTTAGTTAGAGTTGTTGTTATCCAAATTCTAAGTGAAACAGGGACAAAACCCATCCGGTCCACTAGCCATACTAGTACAAATCCGCCCCACCTAGGTACCCGGTCTTCCCCCTTTGTGCTCAAACAATTTCAGGATTTAACACACATCCATTATAATGTAAAACACCACTACTGGTCACATACACAAAATACAGTATCTATCTCATTTTCTACCACTTAAAACACACAACAAACTCTTTGAATTTGAATAAATCAATTTCACAAAATCTCGTGTAGTTTTCCACACAAAACCCCTTAAGAAACCCACTTGTACACGATGTTCACAATTGTAAGTTACCAAAATAGTAAAGGAAGCCCAATAAATATCAATTAAAACAAAAAATCAATTTTTGGGCATTATCATGTTAAACAAGAAGTGTTCTCTTTGTAAAACCTTCATTTTCACACAAAAGTGGAACCAAAACTTCACTTTCTTTACAAGCACAATTAAAACTCATTATTTGCAGCAATTACTAAAGGGGATAAACATTATAAACAGTATTTTATGCCTTATTACAGATCAATAAAAACAACTAAGTATTTATAGTGAATCCCCAAATAAACAAACAAAACACTTCTTTGGAAAACCCCCAATTTCACACCAAATTGGCATTTTAAATTCAATTGCAATGGAAACATCATTAGAACCAATTTTTGTAGCAATAATAAAATTATATAAATCTGAAAATATGATAAATACAGCATGCTAATACACAAAGATTTCATCAACATTGGAATCACCTACCAAATCAAATGAAACCATTGAATCCTTTGTGCGAAAACACAAACGCACCACCACCGCACCTCAAGAAGGGTAGATCAAACCTAGAAATAGAAAATTGGACCAAGAAAACCCAAGGATAAACCTTAGGTTCGAACCCCTACCCACTGGTCATTTTTCTCTTCAATAAAAAGGGAGGAAACCCTAAAAAAAGAATGAAACCCTAATCAATTTGAAAGGGGAAAAGAAATGGACAAACTTACTTGATAAATCTAGAATGAATCTCCCCAAAACACTAGTATATGAAATTTAAAACGACCAAAACTCAGGGTATGGTCTCAAAAGAATTATTAGGTCATTTAGGAATTGGAATGGAGGGAAAAGATTAATAATAGAAGGAGTTATGAAAGGATCAATTTACCTCTCCAAAATATGGACGATTTATGAAATCCAGAAAGATTCTACTATTTTCGCGACTCTATCGAGCTCCAGATTGTGGGAGGAGGGCATGGGGTCGCGCCGGGTCTTCTTAGGGTCGATAGGGAGGTGGAATCACCGAAACATCCATTTTAATGAATAAGATATTAATACATTAATGAAACAATTTAAAACTGGAAAATGGGCCTTCGGGTTTGCCCAATTCTCAAATAAAAACAAAAATCCCCCATGCTTATGGATTTATAAAGGCCCCAAATTTACATTTGGGGTTAATATATCAGGGGAGAACAATTAGGAGTTGGAATGAGTCAAAAATATTAAAAATTGAAAAAGTTATAAATGAAACAAAATTTATTTTTAAATCTGGAATTGGGCTCGCAGTTTTACCCAATTCATGAAAACTCACCTATTCTCAATAAAACCTTTGGAAACCACCAAAACAAATCATGAGTGGAAAATAAATTTAAAATAACCCTAAAATAGGTTACGTACGTGACAATTCTCCCCACCTTGTAAACTTTCCGCCCCGGAAAGTCACAGCAAGGTCAAAGCAACAACCAAACCCAACTGAGAAACCAATAGGTACACCCTTGCCAGGTTTCACCCCCAAAGGTCAAAACACCTCCAGTGATCAATGATGGAAGGAATACTGTCACAAACCAAACTTACACCACTTTCCTGAAACAATAAACTACATTCAGGATTTATCCCAAATGAAAACTCCTCAAATACAATCTGAACAATACTCAATCAATTTACCAAAAAAACAACATTGAACAAGGTTACACTTCCCTACTATAACTAAACCATTGGAAACTCTCCAATATCAATGTTTACCCAATGAATATGTAGGTAGTTAGATATCTTCGAATGATAATACCTACTTCCCAGACAAGTCCAAAGAAAAAAATATATGAGTTACTCGTATGAAGAGACACAAATGGGCTCCCCACCATAAGAGACAACTTAAATTGTTTTCCCGAGACAGAATCAAGACACTAATAGTGGGAGGCCCAAACATACTCTCTAGTAAAAGGGATATACTTCCATTAAATTTTTATGAAGTAATATTCATGAGAATCATAGTGGGTCTCCCCACCATAAGAACTGACCATCTTAACCGACCAGCATGGGCCGACACAGAAAGACCCAAAAAGAAATCAAAGATTTAGGAAGGGCGCAGGATTAGTCTGCATGGTTTGGGAAACTGTGCACTAACTATGAATATAATTCTTTCTACATGGATTCCTAGCACACGACCACTACTAAACGTGCACAAACTATGTGCTCAACCATGACGAAACCATAGGTTTGAACTATTCCCATCTTTCATACTAAGGATAGGACTTTGTACAAGGGTTTAAATGGCCCTGGGATTTTCCCTGACTACGAGCCAACTTCTCTCCGAGACCTATGGCTGGAGCTCAAATGATTGAAGAATCTTCGGCCTCGTAGTTAATATTTGGAAACCCACTGAATGAGAATTCTTCTTTTCGGTGCCACCAAAAACTACACCGCAGTCCCAAATAAGTTTTCTAGACATAACACATTCCAAACTCACTTTACCTTATCCCGATATTTCACTAAAACAAGGGCTGAGAAGATACACACACATCACATCTTGTTTCTTCAGGTGAGAAACAATAGAAGTAAAGAACACCTACACTCACATTCCTCTAAAATAGATTATTTTGAAGTTTTTCCAAGGGAGAAATTTTCCCAACATAACAGGGACTCTCAGAGGATTTCACTACTTTCACCTATACAGTCAATCAAGTAAATGACATCATAAGGCATCACCAAACATGACCATTTCAACTGATATAAACAATTCATGGAGAGGGACCTTATAAAACATCCCCAAACAACACACAATTCTAGAAAGTGGCCACAATATCCTATCGTGACCATATTTCCCACACCGGTGGTTTAACATGAATTAATGCATCAAAGAAACTTTGAAGAACCCAAAGGTCCTCTTAGACACCATCGAGACACTCATCCACACTTACAACCAAAGAAAACTTCCACCTTCGATGAATCATGAAACATTAGAAACTAAGGTTTCTTTCAACCTTCCACAATAACTTTACCACTACAAGAGGATCCAAAAATCAACGAAATGAATGGGTGTAGACTCAATCAACAATGATCGATAAAATATTCCTTATATTGATCAACTGGAGGATTTTCCAATGGCGAAACAATATGGATTGCACTTCAGCTGTGCATTAACCCTTAATGGGGGCATACCTTATCCAATGAGAGAACCCAAGGACCCAAACAATCTGGTCCATTAGTCAAAACATGCCTCAAAACAGATCCAAACACATGAAGGGAACCACCGTAAAGGCATCCCAAAACACTTTTCAAAAGAGACCACTAATCGTCCCTACAACACAGCTCATCGACCAAACACAAACCCAAAACACAGTTCAAACAGGAGGGGTTCTTGGACTCAAAACATCCCACAACATCAACATTATCAAAAACCCATAATAAAAACTATACCAAACTATTCATCAATACATCATGTTTTTCTTTAAAACTATTTTTTTGAAAACAAACGGTTTTGCAGTAAGAGTATCCACCAATGGTACCCCATGGGCCTCACACATGCATGTTTTTGTGTCACACCGGGAACCCTCCTCATAACCATCCCAGCACTCATCCAGTCATTCCATCAAACATCCATCATCCCATATAACCCCATGCATGTGGTCACTCATGGAAATACCAAAGGGTAAAACAAAAATTCCTTCCACTTTTCAAAACCAAAATGCTCAACCAACCCAACCTTTTTCTCAAAACTGCTAACAATGAGATCAAAATCCCAATTCACATCTTACAAAACATTTCATAAAGACACAAAAATTTGGAAAAGAACCCACATTCAAGATATTTATATCAATATCAAAACATCTCATCCCATTAAAACACTATTTTATTATTTAGAAAACTCTATTGGAAACACTTTTCAAACCAACTTTAATATAGTTCCTTCTTTCAAAAGAGGTGTAAGCACACCATATTACATTTCAAAACAATTATGAAAATTCAATTCCTCAATTTCATAAACCGAACCATTCCCTCTTTATTTGAAAATCATTTCATAAAAACTTTACGATTATTAAAACCAAGTCACCAGAAAACCAAAGTGCCAGGATTTCAAAACTAAAGCACAAAAAAATCCGAGAGGAAACTAGTTTCAATGGGTGACTTAGAAATATGGTTGGCAGCCATATTCCAATCACTTCACTGTCACAGAGAGTGTTTTAGGGAATATCCCCAGCTTCACATGGCTTTCCAGGCCCTGCGAGCTCACTGAGACCATTAACCCAACTCTCTTTTCATTTCCCCTAATCATCATCAAACCAAGAAAACCAAAGGAATTAGATAAAACCCGACTTCCCATGGAGACTCGAATCCTGTCATGAGGTGTGGTGATCAGGCACACTACCCATAACCGAACTACCAAGTCCCAACAATCGTAACTTTATACTATCCTGATTGTTCCCCAAATAACGTGACCCAAAGAGTTAACCAGAACCTCCCTTTGATACCATTTTGTCACGAACCAAATCTGGTCGCCGCCCAAACTGGCACCAAACCCAGCTCGTGACATGACCCGAAGGGTGTTTCCTATCCTCATGGGCTGGAACAAGTGCCCGGGTATCATTTATTTAGGTTTGGGAATGATTTACCCGAATATGAAGTCATAAACCATTAAAAACAATCAATAAACTGAATCTGAAAATTTATACCAAATGATGTTTAAACAAAATCCAGAACTGAATACATAGGCTTAGAGTCAATACAAAAGGTCCAAAGACACAATGGAACAGAAACAAAATATCCCCATGGACTCCACATGACAAGGGGTCATCACCCCCATGTCGTCTCCACTACTCCGCCCCAAGGATGAGGACTAACACCCTGAACCGCCATCACCCTCAGCCTTTCCTTTACCTGGGTCAAAAAAAAGGTCTACTTACACCCAAGGGGTGTAAGTAGGGTGTGAGCCTATGCCCAATAGGATACCACCCTATGATTCCAAGGTGCATGCAATACAAGGTGAAAAAGCAAGCAGTTTTAATATGCAGTTAAAAGCGGTGACAAATTCCACGAAATGAAACTTTAAATTGAAAACATTTTTCAAGATAAAACTTTCAGAATGTTAACACATTTAAATAGGAATATTATATACTGCATTATAATTCCAAAGACACCCAAAAAGAAGGGCAAATACCACAAATCCACTGAGCAACAAAACCGGGAACACCCCTAGGCACTAGATAGTCTCAGGCCCCATGTACCTCGTACCTCAGTGTAATGTAACCATAGTAAAATCCTTTCTCGTGCACGAGCCACTAGTAGGGAACCTACCCATAACCTAGTGGTCCCCAATCATCATCCACATAGTTTAGTTAGAGTTGTCGTTATCCAAATGCTAAGTGAAACAGGGACAAAACCCATCCGGTCCACTAGCCATACTAGTACAAATCCGCCCCACCTAGGTACCCGAGCTTCCCCCTTTGTGCTCAAACAATTTCAGGATTTAACACACATCCATTTTAATGTAAAACACCACTACTGGTCACATACACAAAATACAGTAGCTATCTCATTTTCTACCACTTAAAACACACAAAAAACTCTTTGAATTTGAATAAATCAATTTCACAAAATCTCGTGTAGTTTTGCACACAAAACCCCTTAAGAAACCCACTTGTACACGATGTTCACAATTGTAATTTACCAAAATAGTAAAGGCAGCCCAATAAATATCAATTAAAACAAAAAATCAATTTTTGGGCATCCTCATGTTAAACAAGAAGTGTTCTCTTTGTAAAACCTTCATTTTCACACAAAAGTGGAACCAAAACTTCACTTTTTTTACAAGCACAATTAAAACTCATTATTTGCAGCAATTACTAAAGGGGATAAACATTATAAACAGTATTTTATTCCTTATTACAGATCAATAAAAACAACTAAGTATTTATAGGGCATCCCCAAATAAACAAACAAAACACTTCTTTGGAAAACCCCCAATTTCACACCAAATTGGCATTTTAAATTCAATTGCAATGGAAACATCATTAGAACCAATTTTTGTAGCAATAATAAAATTATATAAATCTGAAAATATGATAAATACAGCATGCTAATACACAAAGATTGCATCAACATTGGAATCACCTACCAAATCAAATGAAACCATTGAATCCTTTGTGCGAAAACACAAACGCACCACCGCCGAACCTCAAGAAGGGTAGATCAAACCTAGAAATAGAAAATTGGACCAAGAAAACCCAAGGTTAAACCTTAGGTTCGAACCCCTACCCACTGGTCATTTTTCACTTCAATAAAAAGGGAGGAAACCCAAAAAAAAAGAATGAAACACTAATCAATTTGAAAGGGGAAAAGAAATGGACAAACTTACTTGAGAAATCTAGAATGAATCTCCCCAAAACACTAGTATCTGAAATTTAAAACGACCAAAACTCAGGGGATGGTCTCAAAAGAATTATTAGGTCATTTAGGAATTTGAATGGAGGGAAAATATTAATAATAGAAGGAGTTATGAAAGGATCAATTTACCTCTCCAAAATCTGGACGATTTATGATATCCAGAATGTTTCGACTATTTTTGCGACTCTATCGAGCTCCAAATTGTGGGAGGAGGGCATGGGGTCGCGCCTGGTCTTATTAGGGTCGATAGGGAGGTGGAATCACCAAAAATGCATTTTAATGAATAAGATATTAATAAATTAATGAAACAATTTAAAACTGGAAAATGGGCCTTCGGGTTTGCCCAATTCTCAAATAAAAACAAAAATCCCCCATGCTTATGGATTTATAAAGGCCCCAAATTTACATTTGGGGTCAATATATCAGGGGAGAACAATTAGGAGTTGGAATGAGTCAAAAATATTAAAAATTGAAAAAGTTATAAATGAAACAAAATTTATTTTTAAATCTGGAATTGGGCTCGCAGTTTTACCCAATTCATGAAAACTCACCTATTCTCAATAAAACCTTTGGAAACCACCAAAACAAATCATGAGTGGAAAATAAATTTAAAATAACCCTAAAATAGGTTACGTACGTGACAACTTATCCCATAAGGATGATAATCAAGAAATACGTAGTTATTAAACTACAGTTTAATTCCATGTGGGACAAAAGGATTGGAGATCTTAGTTTAGGGTCATAGAGCTCGGACCATTATAAGAAATAAACAGTGTCTACTTTCATGGGGACTTTTCATCCAAGGGACTGAAAGTGGAATTTGGGGTTAGGCCCAAAAGACTTGGGGCAGGATTCGAGGGACACTCAAACGTTCCTACATATCCCATAAGAATGGGAATAAAGGCCACGTTGTTCAAGAAATACCCACTGTACAAATTTGGTTCGTACATGTGAAGGGTGAAAGGGGACTTTAGTGCAATGATGGTTTAACCCGAGATAAAAGATTCAGGCATTTCCATGTATGCACATAGTCATCAAAATTAAACATGATTAAAAATCAATGTAAATAATGATTCCCTATCAGGTGAGGGTATCAACGAATGTTATATATTATTGTCATACAGGACATGAAGTGAGGTATAGTTTAACGTCGTATAGCAAGGATGGATGTGAACCAATGTAAAGATATTGATTCTGGAGGGGGTTTCACAAATCAACATCATATAAGACGGAGGTGAACCGATGTAAAGAGATTGGTTTTCAGCTTGGACCTCAGGAGGTTTCCTACATACCCACCCAAGAAGGAAAGGATCAAAGTCCGCGTAGTACAATTAAATAATGAATTAGTGATATATTTGTTCTTGGGGACAACGACCTAAAAAAATAGTGTTGGGAGATTGAAATGGTTAGTATCCTAGAGAGAGTTTTATAGTTGAAGTTTTCTCTAAGGTCATGTGAGTCATAATCGGTGTGAGAAACAAGAGGTAGAAAAAACCCTAACGATGCACAGTTTAATGTCATGTATGACATATGAAGGGAATATGCAGTTTTCAAGCCTTGCAGTTAGGACTATTGGTGCTGCATAGTTTAGTGTCATGTAGCATGGACAAAAAAGAGGACACAGTTTAAAGTTATGTAGGACGTATTAATTGATTTCTGTACAGTTTAGTGTCA
Organism: Viscum album; assembly: GCA_963277665.1. Classification (NCBI taxonomy): domain Eukaryota; kingdom Viridiplantae; phylum Streptophyta; class Magnoliopsida; order Santalales; family Viscaceae; genus Viscum; species Viscum album. Next base: position 412,544,055 of record OY728144.1, on the reverse strand, counting down.
TGTAATTAGAATTGTGGGGACAATATAGTTTAATGTCATGTTGGACAAAAGGAGGACTGTGCAGATTAATGTCATGCGATGAGGAAAAGAGGACACAATTTAATGCCATGTTGGACATATTATGGACTTTTTCACAGTTTAACGTCATGTTGGATGAAAGTTAGAATAGTTTAAGGTCATATGCATGGACCCTATATGGTGCATTTTAACATCATGCTGGACGTAAGGGACGTGCAAATAGTTTAAGGTCGTATGCAAGGACTGTTACTGTATTTTGGGTTCATACAAAATATTTCTTCAGAAATATGGAATTAGTTGGAGTAGTGATGAGTTCTCCATCCAATGAGATTAATGAATAAGCTCCATTGGAGTAGACCTTATCTATTGAGTAAGGAACTTCCCATTTTGGCTCATTATTGGGAGGTTTCTTTCCTAGTATCATTGGAGTTCTAAGAACTAATACCATTTCTCCCTGAGTGAATGAACAAATAAGAACTTTTTTGTTGAATGCTCATGCAATTTGATTCTTACAGACTTCCATGTGGTGCAATGTGCACAATCTTTTATCATCTATCCATTATAATTCATTCAATCACTTTGGAGATTTCTCATTTGTAGATGCCTGATCAAAAATGGCTACTCTGAGCGAAGTTAATTGAATCTCAATGGGACAAACTGCTTCCGTTCCATATACCAATGAATATTGAGTTTACTACGTTGCAGTGCGGGTGGTGGTCTGATAAGCCCATAAAGCATGAAAGAGTTTCTCATGCCATGAATCTCATCATTTTCCACCAACTTTTGCAGTATATTTGACAGAGGCTTGTTGAAGGATTCTATATGGCCATTGACCGCTGCAAGATACTGAGATGAATGATTGGATTTAATGTTATCTTCTTAATACAAGTTCTTCACCTCAGATGAACAGAACTTGGTTCCATTGTCCATCAATATGGTATGAGGGACACCAAATCTTGTAATAATGTTAGACTTGATGAAGGTAACAATGGATTCAGAACTGACTTCATTAAGAGGTATTGCATCAGCCCATTTGGAAAAGAAATCATTAGCATTAAGAATATACTTAATCTGCTTGGGCGTAGCTGAAGGGTAATGTCCCACCATATCCATTCCCCATGTGTAAAATTTCCACGAGTATTTAGTTGTCTAAAGAAACTCTGGAGGTTGATGAATGAAGTTGGCATTTACATGGAATGAATGAATCTTCTTTGTGAAATTAACACAGTCTTGTATCCTTGATGGCCAAAAGTATCCAACTCTTCAAATAGGATCAGACTGTCTATGTCTGGACTGGTGGGCACCACAGACTCCTGCATGTACTTCTTTTATGAAAGCCATTGTCTCTTCACCATCAATGCATATGAAGAGAACTCTATCAAAACCATTCATGTAGAGAACATTATATAGGTGATCTGGGCTATCATAAAGAGTAAAAGTAACCACGTGTCACTGTATTTGTTCTTTCTCAGCTCTATTAAATGGAAGTCTTCCATTTTGAAGGTATTCACTGATAGGTGTCATCATCCTTGTAGTATGACCATATAGTTCAGGAATTGGACTAATTTTATTGATCTCCCCTATTCTGGTTCGAACATAAGATGAAATTTCATAATGGGGGGAAATAATGGTGGTTGTCTCATCCCGATTTGGATCTGCCAGAGCTGTGTCTATATTATCCAATGCATCAGATTGTGCATTTTGTGATCTTGGGACATAAGAAAATGTCAGTTCCGAAGGGAATTACGCCATTAACTCTCTAATGTAATCATAAAAAAGGATTAGTTCTTCATTTCTGATGGCATAATCCCCATTTACATGTTTGATTACCTGATCTGAATCACCTTTCACCTTCAAGTGGTTCACTTGTTCTTGAAGCGCCAACACCAAGCCTGCGATGAGAGCTTGGTATTCTGCTTCATTATTGGTACCACATTCCCACAATAAGAAGGAATAATGTAATACTGCCTTTTCTAGAGAAATGAACACAATTCCTAAACCAACCATTTTGAATTTAGGATTTTCCATTTTCCTCCCTGTCGGACTTTTGGAAGCACCATCAAAGTACATTTCCCATGTCTGAGGACTATCCTGAATAGAGAATACTTCCTCATCAGGGAGTTCAATATTCAAAGATGTTTCTTCCACTGAAGGGTGTTCAACCAGGAAATCATCCTGAGCATGGGCCTTTATTGCCTTTTGAGACACATATTGATTATCATATTGCTGCAAAATAACTGCCCACCTTTCCATACGTCCTATAAGCATTGGACGACTAAGGATGAATTTGAGCAGGTTATTGCGAGATACCAATTGGACCTCGTGATGTTGTAGGTAGTGTCTCAACATCTGAACTAAAAATATTAATGCATGGCATCACATCTCAGTATATGAATACTGTGTTTCTGCTTCAATCATAGTCCAACTGAGAGAGTAGATGTTGTTTTCATTCCTAGCATCATTCTTCAAATCAATAAAGGCACCCAATGATCGCTCTAAGGCTGTCACGTAGAGGATAAGTGGCATTCCTTCAACAGGTGGAATATGTACTGGTGGACTCAAGAGGTATTTCTTTAGAATATCGAATTCTTCTTGAAATTCTTCAGTCCACTGGTAAGTGACTCCCTTCTTCATCAATTTGGTGAATAGTGAACTTTTTCCTTCCAAATTGGCGATGAAACGCCGAATATAGGCTAAATGTCCCTGAAGACCTCTCAATTATTTCAAATTTCAAGGAGGTGACACACCGAGGATTGACTTGGTCTTCTCTGGATCGACTTCGATACCACGATGGCATAAAACAAAGCTGAGAGATTTTCCTGAGGTTACGCCAAAATCACAATTTAATGGGTTCATCTTCAAATTATGTTGTCATAGCGTGCGTAATATGACTTCCAAATACACCAAGTGATTAGAAAGTTGTTTCGATTTAACCACCAAATCATCCACATAACATTCAACAAAATTCCCTAAAAAGGGTTTGAAGATACGATGCATGGTACGCTAATATGTTGTGCCTACATTTGTTAAGCCAAAGGGCTTTACCCGATAGAAAAAAAACCCTAAGGGGATCTAAAAGCTATAGATTCCTCATATTCTGGAGCCATTCCGATTTGATTATATCTGGAATATCCATCCATGAAAGAAAGTGTTTCATATCTAGCTGTTGCATCAATCAGGAGTTTTGTAATCAGAACTGGAAAATCATCATTAGGACAATGCGGATTAAGATCTCTGAAATCAATGCTAACTCTAATTTGTCCTTTCTTCTTCTTTAGAGGGATAATATTAGCCAACCACTTGGGATATTGAAATTATATGATGAAGTTAGATTTGATAATGTTATATACTTCAGCTTCAATTTTTGAAGCATATGTCGGGTGTGTTCTTCTCGCGACTTGCTTAAATCCTTGATGTTCTTCTGGTAAACACAAATGATGAGTAGCAACATCAGGATCAAGCCCGGTAATCTTTTTGTAGTTTCAAGAAAATATGTCTCTATTTTTCTTTAAAAAATAAATATACATCTCTATTTCTTCAAGTGTCATGTCCACACTGATTAAAGTGGGGCGTTGATCTTCTTTTGTACCCAGATTTATTTATTTGAGTTCATCCTTTATGGTAGAGATAACCTCTTCAAATGATGGAGGAGCACGTCTGAGATCTTCCTATTCTTCTTCAACATGTGTTATTTCTTCCATTTCTACTTGCATATTAGATGATGAATAAAAAGATTAATAATCATAATAGATGTTAAAATTTGAACATATTGAAGAAGTGGCTTCCATTTCGGACCCGATTGATGATGGAGGGTCTTCCTAGGGTAATAAAGAGGATATGATGGATTGATAATCGACATCATTGATCACCTCTAACATTGCTATAAATTCTTCTAGCCTGATTGGAGAAGTATATACTTGTTGGATTTCAGCAGATGAAATGAAGAAATCTCCATTTGAGCTTTCATCATTGCCTAGTGGATCATTAATTTCTACCATGTTGTCTGGCTCAATTGCCGTAATTGAAATTATGGATCTTTCCATAAGAATATTTGGATTCGGGTCTATCTTGTAAATTTGACTGATAGACAACACATAATCTGTACTCACATGCACAAATGGATTTAATGGAATCTTTTCCAACCCATATGGAGCATTAACTTTGGTAATCATATTTGTTGTATATTCCTTTCTTCCCATCATGTGATATAATTACACCTTAATGTATTGAGATTCACATGTCTTGAACGAGGCCTTGTCACCATAAAATGTCCCAACTTGACAATCGAAACAATATTTGAGAAATTGATGGTACAATGAAGGGATATCTGCATGCTGATGTAGCCAGGGTCATCCTAGAAAGATGTTGAAGTCTGATTCTTGATCAACAACCACAAAATCTGAATTGGATACATGATCTCCAAACTATGTTTTGAGTGTAACATCACCCAGTGGTTCTTGTTCATTTTTATCATATCCTTGTAGCATCATAGTCGAAGGAGATAAATCAGATTCTGTGAGTCCCAGTCGACGAAGTGTACGAATAGGAATGAGGTTGACTCCTGAACCATTATTAATGAAAGCTCTTTGGACATCTATTCCATTGACCGTGCCAGATAATTAGAAAGGTCTAATATTCTCATGTACAACATCATCTTCATCTTCATCAGTAATTGATATTACTGCATGTAATTTTTCTAGATTATTATCTATGTGATAGACTTCAGATGCGGCAATTTCAGTTTCAAACTCCTGAGTACTTGACAAAGCCTTGATGAGTGCCTCTCGAAGATCTTTTGACAGATTAAATGAATCCAGAATTGATAACATGACAAGTACATGGGCCAAGTGTTTCAATCCATCATACCTTTTATCTAGACGTCTACGTTTCCCAACATAAACATGTGGTTTACCAGGTACCTTCGAAATTGATGCCATGGAAGTTGATGCATATTGTATCGGGATAGGATTTGGCAATATTCCTGGATTTGGAATATTAGACTGATTAGATCTATTTACATGCTAAGAGGAAGATGATGGAACCTTCAACCGATCTTTTAGAATATCTATGCCAGGACTGAATTTGATTTTGGTGGAAGAACTTTCATGTTCTTGTTGAGCTCGCTGAAGGGATTTTCCACGAGTTTTTGCTGCATCCACAATTCTAGCAGGGGTAGATTTGGAATAGTGGATTCTGAAAGATCCATGTCTTCCCCTGTATCCTGAGACTCCAGAACTTCCCATGATTCCTCTATTTGACATAGGGAATTCGGGCTCATCAAAATCGAAAATGCAACTAGCATATGGTTATGTTAATTGAATCATATTAACATAACCAAAAATCAACTCTTCATCTGATGAAGACTCTAACTGATTATTCTGATTAGGCTGTGTCGTTTGGTTGGGTGGTTCCCGTTGCTTCGAAGTAGATGGAATGAAGTCTTCTAAAGTCAAAGAAAACTTAGGCTTTGACACATAATCATCTTTTTCTGATTGTTCCTCTTTCATGGAATTGTGCCATTTCATTGAGGATTTTCCCTCTAATGAAGAAGGTTTTACTGCGGCATTCAAGGCAGAATGCACAATTGATTTCTTCAATTGAGTTCACAAAATATCATGAGTTCTGTTAATCATCTTTCTGACCATAAAATCATCATAGTATTGTTCATTTTTTATTTTTACTTCTTTCCATTCGCCTTACTCCTCTGGTACTGTAGCAGTAACACATACTACCTAAGTTGAAAAACATTTCTGTTTGACATGTCCCCCGAGTCTACCATTTTTATCAGGAGGTATTTGAAGACAAAACACTCCTGGATGGAATGCCCCAACATTTTATTAAATGGGTAATAGTTGGGGTGGTCATCATCTTCTTCCTTTTTTGGCCTTTTGGACTGTGGCAATTGAACCAAATTATTTTCCAGAGCCGAAATGAAATAACAAGGAACATGTTCATTTTTGAAAGAGTAAAAATTGCTTTACAAATCCTCAAATTGTTTTCGTCTTTGATATCTTTGATCATCTTGATGAAACTCTCTCTGTTGTTGATGCTCAGGAGGTGGAGCCCTTCGGAAAGATGAAGGATTTGATGTAGAAGCTGGTACAGGGGCTTGCTTAGGCATAACTATAGTAGTCTCTACATTACCAATTATCCTTCCTGGAGCTGATGGAATTCCACGAGATTTATACTTAGTCTATATAATATAATATTCAATATTTTTGAGTGATTGAAGTAAGGTCTCAAAACCCTCCTGTGTATTTCACATGGATCATCGGTGTGCGTAATTCATCACACAGATTTTCCACACAAATTGGCAACAGTTCCTCTTGAGGGAGTTCTATGCATAGGGAATATGGTAATCCATTCTAGCACACAATGAAATCTGAGACCCTTTCATTCTCCCTTCGTTTACAGTTTATAAGATAAAAAACTATTGTCTTTGGCAACGTGGAGCTGAATTGGAGAAGGAATATTTGGAGAAGATCCTCCCATCCGGTAATTGACCGGGATTTCAGGCTTGTATACTAGACAAAGGCTGGTCCTTGCAAGGTTTGAACGAAGCATCTGAGTTTCACTACATCTTGCTGCTGCGAAGTTCCCATAATAGGATTGCAACAAGACACGTAATGTGTCAAATGCTGTTCACGATCACCTGATCCATTGAAAATAGGGAAAACAGGGTTCCCAAAACATGATGGGGGAGAGATTGAATCTACCCATTCAGGGTAAGCTCTCTTTTCTGGTTGAACCTACGCACACATCCCCTCTATAGCTTCCAACCGAATTGTTAATGATTCAATAGTAGTTAATTACTTTTTAGAAACATTCGGTTGAGCTTGGACTTAAACAGGTGCACTGACTGGAGGTAGGACAGGTATGGCAGTTGGTACTGCAACTGATGGTAGCACTGTCAATTGTTGTTGCACTTGACTCGTAGGATTAGACCTATGAGGGTGTAATGATAGTGGAGGATATTCTTGATCCATCTCAGTAGATACAACAAACTTCCTTGGTTGACTGACTCCAGCACACTTAGGAGGAAGACTACCATGAAATAGTTCTACAGTCAACCTCCTTAATTCCTTCATTTCTTCTTCCTATTCTGAAAATATTAGCTCTAGTGGGATTGATTGGCCTTCTCCAAAGGAAGGATATGTAACCTGATTCTTTACATTCCCCTTGTTGGATCCCATTCAGAGAGGGGGAAGTGGGTTACTCTAAGAAAAACTATGATTCTGGGTAAGCATTTGATTTCGTGTACGCACACCTTCTTCATTTGTGTCTCTGCGTACAAATTCTTGAGAAGGAACCTCTTCATCTGAGTCCCCTGAGTGAGCCTCATCTGGAAGATCAGCAACAACAGAATTGATGACATTAATAGATTCATAATTCATTGCATCCATTCTATCGACATTTCTTTGATATTGAATTTTTTCCATGCCCCTGATGAGACATTGCCTTTTTTTGATTTGATCCCTTTGGAATATCTTGGAGAACCGTAATTTGGAAAGAATATCCTGATAATTTGGCTCTTTGTTCATCTTAAGGCTTCTTCCACAATCGAGAAAAGACCAACTTTCCCTGAGGAGGGGATTGATGATTTGAAAAAGTCCCCAGTCCGGTGGACTGGGGCTGTTCCTGATATCTTTGATCAACTCCTCGAATCATATTTGTTGATTCTATGGGTTGAGTTAATAGAGTCCCTAGTCTAGCAAGCTGGGGTGTCTCTTAACATGGTATGTCTGAGAATTTGTTAATTTCAGTCCGGATCTTGTAGACCATAGTCTGGAAATTAGCTGGATGCATCAATCGACATCCACTTTTATCACCCGGTTTAAAAGACAGTTGGATGATTTCAGACACTTCTGTCACATGATTATGTGCTTTCTCCATACAAGAGGCATGTTCAATATTCTTGTTTGATTTAGGCAGGAGTAATTCATAAACGTGTTCTCGGTATTCATGATTTTGAGAAGAACTAATTGAGGCCTATTCTTGGGCAATTTATTGATTACAAAAAAACCCACTGACTGTGGCCGGCCACGGGCAATAACATTGCATGAGACCATTTTTGGCGGGCTTTTCTGACTAGAGAGAACAGTGAAATGTAGTTCTACATTAACACCCCATCATCTGACATGAATACTAGATGGAGCATAGGAAATTAATTGGTGCAATCTTCTTAGTGCGCCAAGGCATGAACGCTGAAGGGATCTCTGTTGCTTTTTAGCCTTCAGATATCGAGAGACTGATAGAGATGCCATGTCAATTTGACATTATAACCCTTCTATTATCTTAACTAGTACTGTGCCCATGAAAATGCATGGGACTATTCAATTTTCTTTCAAATCATGTGGTTCTATGTCATTCAAAAGGTATTTACATTCTTAAAATTTAATACTGAGTAGTAATTAAAAACATTTTAGAAAGACAAGATAGTGGTAGGTAATATTTAAACATTAAGAGAAACTTATGAGAAATCATAATAATAGTAGGAAACTTATATGACTAAATGAAAAGGAATGAAAATATATATTATTAGTGTAGAAATAAAAGACATGAATTATTTTAAATTTGAAAAAAAGAAAGTTGATTAATGAACATAGAAATATGAGATTTGAAATAATGAATGTTAACCTAAAAGAAAAAATTTCAAACCAAGAAAACATAACAAAATATTTACAAAGAAATTTTTTTACCTGAAAAAGATGTTGTGATATTGAAGTAGTAGATTATGGTTTTTAATAGTGCATGGTGTGTTCCTAGGAGAGATACTATCATCATTTAGCCATGTTAGTAATATCCCTCATGTAGTGAGTATTTGATGTAGTGGAGCCCCTATCAAGGATGTTGGGGTCACTGTATTGTAGATTCTTACAACAGAAAATGGAGGTGAGAAAAAATATTGGGAAATTAGTTATACATAAGAATGGAATAGTAGATTACCTCCATTGTGTCATCTTCTAAATCATTTGATCTACAATGAAAATCACCTTCATCTAAAGGAGTATATCATTGTAAAAGATAATGAAATAATATATGTGAAAACATGGACAGTGATAGTTTTAGATTATGAGGGAAGGAGGTGAGAGGGAAATATAATTCAAACCCCAAACCAAGCATACAACAGAACTGCACATGATCATCATAGCCATCAAATAGATGGTCATGTGAGTGATGGAATTGGTGTCAACATGATGAACATGTTAGAAAACATGTTATATTTGTGATTTATGATGGTCGAAATGTTTTAGTGTCAAAATAAATGCACATTAGAGAGTGAAAATTGTATATTAGCAAAAATTAACCTCCAACTTTTATTTTTTTGGAGGAACCATCATTTCAGTACTCTTTACCCCCAAAATCTATTCATTGCAGCTGACTCCAAATGATCCAGTGCTTGATGTTCCTATAACATAAGGGTAAAATGAAAATTAAAATAATGTAGTCAATGTGTTTAATTTAAATTATATGGGTAGTAGTAAAATAACATTCAATTTGTAGTAGAAAAATGAAATTCAAACAATAACTTAAACATGGAATGAATCTAGTTACATAATTTACAATCAGGTTTATAGAGCATAGAACAGTGATATTACAAATCATATGTCAATATATGGTGCTGGATACGTGGTGGTGGGATTGGGTAGGAAGGTGATCACACCCAGAATTTATGTTTCTTTGTTTTTCTGAAACTCCAATGGATAACATGTTTCAGACCTTCATATAATGTCACCTGTAAAACAGAACATTTTGTGGAGAATAAATGAATGGATGAAAGGATAGTTTCATGAACTAAAATGTAACAGAACTCAAAATGCACCCAACTTGTGATCTAAACTGAAACAGAACTCAACATGGACTCAATAAATGAACTGAACTGAAATAGAGCCCAAAACAGACCCAAATCAATGCACCAACTTATAGCTATGTTGTAGCAGTCTTGCAGGGTCATGATGTGTGAGAATGAAATATTATAATTTATCCTTGATATGAGATTTGTGTTTTTCAATAATACCATAGGAAACTACTGTGGATTCTCGAAGCTCCAGCATATTTGTAGCATCATCTACTAAATATATACATAGATTCTCCTGATCTGCATCAAAAATATCTCTCCTTATTTTGATATTCCCTACCATGGCTTGTCATTTTTGGATTACCTCTTCACATGCATCCATTAACGCTTCTTCATGGGTCATTATTTGGAAGGAATTTTCATTAAGATGATTTTGATACTCCTCCACCTCCTTGGAATACCTGGCCTCATGTAGAATTGGTGTGCCTATATGTTCATCAAACAGGCAATCCCACTGCTCTTTATCTTCCTGAAAATTTCCCTCATCTTACCATTGTTGCATGATTACCATCATCATATCATGGATTTTATTGTAACTAATTCAACGATATTTCAACATGGAAATAATGAATGGATGTACGTGAAGTAGTGATAGCATGTTATGAATAAGTGTCTCCCTGACTATCTTCTAGATATCTATTCAGAATACTAGACGTATAGGATGAAAAGACTCATGCCTTTGTCAATAAATTGTAGAGATTTCAGATAACAAAACGCAATGGGTAATTGATTTGTAATCTGTAAAAATTACATAACTACTAAATAATGTTAAAAATGTATGTCAAAAAAAACTAATCAGAAGAAATGTTTCCATTTTTAGATGATATTAATGTTAATCATGTTTGTCAAAAAATGTACAGATTACAGATATCAGAAATCACAGTAATCTGAAGTTAACTAGAAAAACATGTTTTCCATCAAATTTTAGAATTGCTGGTTATTAAGCATATATCAAAAATACTATAAATGTACAGATTACATGACAGATGTTTTTCAACAGTGCTTACCAGAGAAGGTGTTAGTTACATATTTTTGCTTCTTTGTCATGACAAAACAAATAGCACAAATTGAAATTTTTATGATAATGCTAATATTTAAATGCACACACTCCTCCAACTGTAGATAATTACGACATGGAAATAATAGTTTGTTTGAAAGAATTAGAACACACTTTCTACCTTTAATTAATGCACATGTCTTTATGTTAATGAAATAAATTAGTAGTCATTAAAGATAGTTTTTGAATACCTGAGTAGTAGACACATTCGAGGTTGTAGTATCAAATCATGTGATAATATTTGCAGTCCCTGGAGAAGAGCTATTATTTTGATGCTCCTATCAAGAATTGTTAAAATTAACATTACAGCAATAATAATTTCAATTTTTAATAAAAAAATTACAGATGACCTGATAAATTGTACCTACATATATTCAATGACACTACTTGTGACGATGCACTACTTCGATCTCTCTATTCAATAATGAGGAAAACATTAGTATTTTGTGTATTTTGTTTTGTAAAAAAAATACCTCCAATACCTTTTTATGCCTCTGAATGCAAGTTTTCCATCATGAACATCATTCTTTATGGCATTGAGAAAATCAAATGAAATGTCCCAATATTTTCAATGTCCTGAAAATTCAGTGCAATTTTGTCTTAAATGATAAGTAAAAAAATTTCCATTAAAGGTTATAAGTATTAATTTTTCTGGTAAGAAATATTTGGATATGTCACGTAAGCAGTATGGGTATTTAGATTCATTTCATATGGGAAAAACAAAAAATAATAATAGTTTGAATGATATTGGTGTTTGTTAAAATTAAAATCCTAATTGAGTCATGACACCAAACACATTAAAATATCTTTTCAGTCATGAACTGAAAACATTTCCATAAACACAGAGTTAAATAGTTAAATAACATCATCAGGAAAAAAATCAAGGCTGTATAAAAGTAATTACCTCCATTACTTTTTTCCTATGATGGTATGTTTTCCATCATGAACATCATGCTTTAGGGATTTGAGAAGATCAAATGAAATTTCAGAATAATTTAAATGTTATGAAAATTAAGTGCAATTTGGGATTAAATGATTACTAAAAAAATTCCATTAAAGGTTATAAGGATTCACTGGTCAGGTAAGAACGAGTCGGTGGTGTCATGTATGCAGTATGGGTATTAATCTACAGTTTATAGATTGATTCAATGAAAGTTGAAAGGTCAGATAAGCAGATGAGAAAAACCAAAAATTATAATAGGCTGAATGATATTTGAAAACTAACTGTAATACAAATCAGAATATAACCAATAACAGGCATGTCTTAGAAAATAATCTGTCAAATATGGAACCCTTGTAAGAACCATATGGAAACATACATTCCTAAGTTCTATTCAGACAACCCAAATAATAGAAATTTTCAAACAGTCTAAACAGAATTTGTAAATCAATACGTGTAGAAATTGTTAATCATCCATCACCTCTTACACATCTTACAGTGAGGTGTCAAACAATATGAACAGAAATGTGTTTGTTTGTATCATACCCTTAACTAATTCAGTTGCATAATCGATCTTGGTAAGGTAATGAAAGATGTTAGAAAATCTATTATAGTAATTAGGATACCCAAAATATAGTCAAAAAATACGGACTGAAAAGTCAATCTAATACAAAATTAATTATAATAGAAAACATACCATTTTTGTGACCTTAAGGTCAGTTTGTTGACCCATTCCTGGGAGTGGTCATAAATTATATTTCTCAAAACATAAATGATTCTGGAACTTCATTGCTGGGGATACATTATAGGATTATTACATTATATTGGAATCAAGATTTGCACGATCATGTTCACATCGCATGGGTGCATCTCAATATGTACATTCATAAATAAAATAAGATATGATTACTCTGAAAACTCATTAAAATTAAAATTAACTATAGATTAATGGAGAAGTGATAATATTGAACACAAACTGAATACATTATATACCCGAACGGGTTAGAATTAGGGTGATAATGATTCAAGTGTTGATGCCATCACAATATCTACATCATTCGTCAAAGCATGCGTGAATAATAAAGAATTTAATGGGTGCATAACAGTCTTATATATATCCCAAAGTCGTCATTATAATAAATGAGCATTATACTTAATGTAATGATGGATGTCTGAATGATGTGAACCACATGAAATCAAATGAATTGTATTATAATATTGAAATTTTTGTATGAATAGTGTGAAATTAATAACCTAAAAGTGGATAATATCATCACAAAGTATATATGAAAGGAAAATCTCTTTAGGAGGGATTCATATGCAACATGATGAGAGTCAATAAAATCTGAACCATTGGGAATTTATTGATGATGATTCTAATAGACCATGATGCTATAATGGATAATGGATTCTAAATATATCATTAAGAATTAACCCAAATATACTCTATATATTATTAATGTTCACATAATAAGGGGTTTTTTAAATGAATAATAAATGAAGATAAAAGGGAAGAAGAGAATAAAATTCACCTACTGTGGAGAGTTGTGGAAGAAGGTAAGAAATTAGGTTAAGGGTAACTCCAAATTTTATATGACCAGCACCTGCAACTTTTGTCAAAATATTCTTCTTAAGCCAAGGACGAACTACCAGGTGCACGTCCTGATCCTGCGGTGGTGTGACAACTTAACTCGTTCCAATAGGCCATACTTGATTATATGCAATGAATATATCAGTATAGCTAGAAAAAACATCTTCCAAGTCATAGAAAACATCAATAGACCATCAAAACTGCATTTTGAAAGGAAGATCATGAATTTTAATAAAGGAAAGAGGCAGCAATGCTTTTCAGGAAAAGGCTTTCATCTATAAAGTAATATACTACAACAATAAATGATAAAGAACCATATACAATGCAAGTCACATATATTCAATAAAAATATAAGAAAATTGGATTTTGTCAATGTTAGACAGGAAGATGAAGGTATTAATAAAATAAAAGTACAATGATTAAGATTTCTAGTGTAAAATATGAGAAGATCCATATGGGACTGTATGTATTCTACTGGTTTCCAGTGGGTATGATTATGGAAAAGAGATAGCAGAGAGAATGAGACATGATAAGATCAATACTTGTTTGTATTTCTTCCCAAGCTTGACTATTCCATTACAAAAATCATTGATGCTCTGATCATTGATCTGATGAGAAATGATAAGATCTAAAAATGTTTGTATTTCTTCTGAATCCTACTTTGATGAGGGATCCTTCTTCAAGTCATTTTAACAGTTTACAATCACAACAATTTAAAACATTCAATTCCTAATGAATGCCATTAAAGAGTATCAAAAATATTATTTTAATAAGAACTCTGAAAAAAAAGATGAAGGATAAACATTCTATAATCACTTTTTAATATGAGTAGCAGTATAGTGCAAGAGATTCGGTTAAAGGTACCTCCAAATATTTTACGACCAGCACATCCAACTTATGTCAAAATATTCCTCTTAAGCCAATGAAAAACTATCAGGTAATTAAAAACATGTTATTCAATGCAAACCCATATCCTGAAATCAATAGAACTCACACATAAGAAACAATAAAAAGGACAAAAACACCAGTAAGTCATCGTCATCCAATAAATGAATAAAACAATTATTTGTTTACACATAAAAGTAGTAGTAAAGGGAAGAATGTTGGGATAGTACCATCACAATCAGGTACCAACCTCATCATAATTGACCCTTTCCCAAGAGAAAACATGTTCTTCGATGTGAAACAATCTCCTGAAATTACTAGAAGAAACACTGTTCAAAATATACAAATAAAATATTTTTGTAAGTTTACCTAAAAAAACTGAATTAACAAAATCCATTATAGTTGATCCTCTTACCAGTTAAACACTACCCAGGAAAATATAAATCAAAAGACATTTTTCATAGTCAAATTAGTCCCAAGATATTCAAAATAGTGAAGCATACCTTCAGGAAATAAAATATCCCGACATTCCCATACCTCCAACCTAGGTGGAAATAAAATTGTTAAGTAATGACACCAATTAGATCCCTACAATCCCATACAGTCAATCCATTTTAGTAGTTTCTAATAATCTCCATCAAAAAAAACATAAAATATTCAATTGCTAATGAACTCCATTCAATATTATCAAAAAACTATTTTAATAAGTACTCTGAAAATAATTAGATGAAGGTATGCTAAAAATACATATATAAGATAATAAATATAAAATAAAATGTAAATTGACAAGCTAATAAAAATGAAATAAAATGTAAATTGACATCACAAATCAATTCACACAATGATAAAAAAAAGTCTGAAAAAAATAATAAACAAGGAAAACAGAGTACTAAAAATATAATCCAGAAGATAGGTTTCATAGTCAAATGGGATCTAAGAGATTTAAAATTTTAAAACATACCTTCGGGAATGCAATATTTTAAGGGTTAGTAATCTTCATTTAACAAAATTATAATGAATCAAATGAAAAGGCAGTGAAATGTTATAGTGGAACAAAATATTAGAGAAAAATGATGTATATAGGGGTTACTATAGGTGCATGGAACTGAAATCGCGAGATCATGGTGGATTTGAGGTGTGTCTATTCCCTTCTGCTGTAAATGATGTGTTACCGTAGATGCAAGAAAAAAATCATGAGTCGAAGCTATTTTGAAGAGATACGGTAGTAACTGTGGGGAGGGATGAGATGCCGAGAAGTAGAACCTTGAAGTGGATGATTTATCATCGGATCGACGGTGCAGACTTTTTGAATGTGTTGGAAGTCGAAGCGCAATGTGGCTGAGATTTCGATGAGTCGATTTTCGGTACGTTGGATGAGTCGATAGCAGGGAGGAAACTCAGGAGATTTCGATGAGAGTAAATGGGTAGTGTTTCAAGTATGTATAATCGTGGAGTAAGGATGGGAGATTTCTATGAGTCGAAACTGGTAGTGTTTCGATATGCGGGGAGGAATTTTGGTAGATTTCGACGAGAGGAAATGGGTAGGGTTTCGAGCAGGTAGTAGTAGGTAGGGTAGTCGGCACGCGGGGTTGAGGGTGATTTGTTTTTGTGTGGGTTGCGATGTGAGGCATGGAGAGAAGATGGAGCGACACGTGTTGGAGAAAAAGCTTACTTTAGTACGTATATAGATATGATCTTCATATTCATCATAAGATAATACATTATTTTTCAACTGACAAAGATTTTTCCTTATATTGAGATGAATATCATGAGTCTCGTCTTCCATAAACATCTCTGGAATGTCATACTGTGAGTCAGCCAAAGGCCATAACATGATTGGAACTTCACCTTTCACCAGTTGTTTTCTCATGTTCATCATTTCCTCATTATTATTCATTGAATATTCTTCAACCTGGTTTGACCAGAGATGGTTCTTCCTTGTTGGTTAATCGGATTCAACATGATTGGCAGAGAATCCACCGATCAAACTAGACGATGCATGACGTAGGGGTGGTTCGGAGAATGACCTACCCCCTGGGCTATCTTCTGGTTTAGAATGGATTTCACCTGATAATGGTAATGAATCAAACATGAATGGATTCACATTTCCTATTTCCTCAAGATAAGAGGGATTTCTCGACACTATATTTTCCACTAGAGAATTTTCCGTGCAATGTTCTTCACTAATGCAGAGAGGACATTCGCAGAAAAATTCATCATCATGGGAAGGGACACCATGGTGGGTTACAAAAAAATATGAGATCATTTTCTCCATGGTATTCTGGCCACACAGAGGGTTATTGTAGCTCTCATCTGAAGATACAACTTCATGATCGACCAAATTGTCATGAAGCATGCCTTTATGAGGAAGAGTCTGTTGAAGACCTTTGGAATTAATGTTCCCACTATTGGGAAATGAGGGAGTAGAATCTTGGATTCCAATAGATAACTATCTGAGGGCTTCAAGAACTCCAGCATCAAGAAAGACCTTGTTACAGATTGACTCTTGATTTTTTGATTGTGTTGGGTGAGTCTTTTTTTAGATGCCTTCTTACTCTCCTTGGAAACCACTTGTTGACCAAAGTGGTTACTTTGATCAGGTGTATATGCTTGATCAGTAGAGATGGCCAGGATAGGCTGACGATATCCACTCAAATTAGGTGTAAGTACCTGACTTGGTTGTCCGTATGATATGGGGGAGTAAGCCCCACAAACTTCTTGGACTGGAACAGATGTGTGTGTTTCTTCCGGAGTGAACTGTTGATGTGTCACTCCACTGGTAGGGATAGATTTATGTGTCTTTCCCTGAGATACTGCTTAAGCTATTATAAAATCCTGGAAGGCATCCAGAATATGATCAGGGATTTTCTTTTGCTCTTTCACCATTGAAAAATGTGATTGGTTACTTCAGCTGTTGGAACGAAGATATACATCCATTCCGTGCTTGGAGTAGGTGTGTGTTCCTGCTCGTGTCCTCATTTTCCTATTAGTGAATCCTGAGAGTACTCATGTGTGGGGGAAGAGAGTTGAGTCTGCCTCTTGTTTGTCACCAGAGCATTCCGACTGACCTCTCCTGGTGATACCAAATGAGACTGTTTGTAGGCTTGATCAATACTAGCAGGTGTATGTGCCTGCTGATTGTACTTCACCGAACGTGGTTCATGAGATCCATCTATGTTATCATACAAGCCTACTATCTAGCTGATGACGTATAAACAGGTGTATGTTCCTACCTATAGTACTCTGCCAGTATTTCCTGGCAGGATTGGCCTAATTCTGCCAGATGAGTCAGCTGCACATCAGAATTAAAACGGACGGGTGTATGTTCCCGCTCGTTGCTTTCCACCATGTTTGGTTGATGGACTTCTCCGGAGATGGAAGAGATGAGAACCCGCTCACTGTTGACCGGACATCACCTCTGGTGATTCTTCTTTCCTGCTCGGGTCGAGGAACCTGATCCAAATTCTTGGAAAAGATACCCTCATCATGTTGAGGGTGCACTACTGCATAAGTCTGGCGGTGATTGTTGATAGGAGACCTTAGGTAATAACTCATGTCTGCTAGAAATAAGGCCCTGAGGGACCTGCTAATTCATCTCCCTAGAATATGGGAGTGAATGGTGATTTCATTCTAGGGATAACAACCTGAAACGGTGGGAGACGGTGGTTAGCACTGCCTGCTTCTTAATCACTGGTCGTCATTGTCCGGATGACCGGTGTGAGTTGTTCACTTGGAGGGCTTGTCGATCAGCCTCCAGAGTTGGAATAGTACAGTTTTGACGGTACTCCTTAACCAGCGCATTTGATACCAAGCTTTGAAGACGCTGAGTATGTGATGTCATCCTCAGAGCGGACGACAATCCAGCAGGAGTAGCAGTAGTGGCATTCACAGCAGCGGTATTTACAGTTGTGAACATGAGAGCAGCCATTTCATAGAATATAAAAACACTTTTAAAAGAGTGCCTGTTAACTATAACAAACGTAATCAAGATAAAATCATTCACTACATCTTTTGGATGAGAACATATGTCAATGATTTATTTGTTGTCCCTATCATTGAGTTTTAAATAAGGGCCTAATAAATAAGTAAAACATCATTTTAACATGGTCAAGGATTCACGTCGGGTTCATCATTTTTTTGTTTCCTCTAGAATTGGGGATGACCTCATTGATTGAAGGTTCAAACATTCCAATCAGTTTGTAACGGGATTGTTCATAGAACCGGAAACATCCAATGATTCCATATCCATTTGGACCAACTTTCCAAAGGTAGGTTCTCATTAGTTGTGGACTGACGAGGCTTATGAATTTGCATTGGTCGAGAGGATGGGAGGTCGGAATCATCACCCCTTTTTTAGGGGAATTGTTTTCTACTCCGTAACTCTCATTATAGATTTATGTTATGTTCATGAATCCTTATTACATTACCATGTATAAAATGAGCTTTCCATTAGTCTGACAATAAATGATTGATATGTAGGAAACTCAGAGAATCTTTTATATATATTCTAGGTTCTTTATCGATAGATAATCATATATATTTGTTAGATATTCTTAGTCAATGGTATCCTTCAATACATAAAAGTCTCTTGGTCATTATGATGAATATAATGGTTTTAAATCCACTCAGTGGGGCACCTGAAGTTTATTGTCATTCAGAATGACATGAATTATTTCAATGTTGGGATCGTACCCGCATAAGGGCTACCTATGTATCCTTTGTTTTAGAAAAGGAATCAGAACCCACTTAGTTCAAGAAAGGGAGTATGATGTTTATGTACAATTTATGCCTCAAAGAAAGATGTCATAATTACTTTTACACTCTAAGATCACGTGAGTCATGCTCGGTGTGAGAAACACGAGGTATTGGTAAAATCAGACAATTGTGCCACGAAAGATGCAATCATGAGAAATGATGTGGGGCTTATGTATGTTTGACTACCTAGAATAAATTAAGATTAAGAGTTACTTCAGGGAAGAAATCCAGGAATAGGGTCCATAAAGGTATATGTGCTTTATAGAGAGTTGGATACTCTAATCTTGGGGCTTACTCCTAAGGAAGATGCCCAAGTTAGGAGGAGAATTATTATTGGGTTTTACTCCTGAGAAGGAAGCCCAAATCAATAGTAAATTAGGACTAGTTAAGATAAATTGGAACTGGGACTTACTCCTGAAAAAGAGGCCCAGGTTAAAGGGACTTCAAAATTAAGGGACTTGGGGCTTACTCCTAAAGAGGATGCCCATATTTGAGACTAGGACTTACTCCTAAAATGTAAACCCATGTTAAGGGAATTAAGGTTGGGGCTTACTCCTGAAAAGGAGGCCCAATATTAATGAGAATTTGGACTGGGGCTTGCTCTTGATAAGAAGGCCCCGGTTAAAGTATGCTCATTTTAAAGGATGAGGTTGAATGAATGAAATATCTAACATTAGTGACAAGAAAATGTGTATATCACTAGATTTTGAGAGGTGTTCCATGGAGTTCCTTTCAGATAAGGAAGTCAAATCAAGATATCAGGCCATAAATGGCTTTGAAGAGTGTCTTGAAGACTGAATCATGAATAAGAGAGGGGGAATGTCATAATTGAGGTGAAGTGGACAGGAAAGGAACCCAAAAAAGATAGGGGCGTAGGTATTGTGTAGGCCCACATGTCCCTAGGTGAGCAGGTATACCTGCGCGGCACATGGGTACTTGCGTGATTGTTAACCTGTAGGGTAATAATTGGGCGATCCTTGACCAAAACCTTTAAAATTATCGTAAGGTACTTCCAGAAGAGGGGCTCACAAGTTTTAACGAGTAGGTAAGGAGGCGCGCAACTATGTTTATTTCCCTTAAGGGTAAAACACTTTAGGCATACAAGTATTAGTGAATTATAACACTTATACCTTAATCCACTTGTTTAGACCTTCCATTCTAGGTAAATAATTACCTTAGAAATGTTCGGAAGACTTGAAGAAGAGACTTGGATGTTTAGAACTTTGTATATGAATTCTGGAAAAATTCCTCTTCAAATGAGGGGCCCACCGATGGTATTAATAGGATAGAGAAGACCCCGGGCAGTTTTCAAAGATGGAGATCAAGTCACTTGCATGACTATTAGGCGGCGCACAAGTGTACTTGTGTGACAATAAGATAACATGCGTGAACCTAGGTCCTTTGACTCATTTTTCATTCCTTTGTCGATTTTTGATGTTTTCTTCAAAGGATATATCACTTTGTCCTAAGTAATTTCCCTTTTCATTATATCAGAAAATGCGATGAAAAGGATCGTCAATAGTGATATAGAAAAAGAAAAAAAAATGAAATCTCAGCAAATTATAACCAATAAATTCATTCATTCCTGGTTGATTTCCAAAAAATATCAATTTATATACCACAGTCATCCTGTGAGGGTATAAAATTAGTTGACATGTTGGTAATATTTTTACTTTGGAATTTAATTGTTTCTAATCTGTTTAACCATTTTTTCACCTATAATATTATTTATTATACTTTTTTAAAGGTTTTATTAAAGGAACTAGAAACACCTTTTATTTTTGAACTCCTTGTTTGTTTATCGACCTACAATTTGGGGCCTTAACTAATTATTTGTATGAAAAGTTACATGCCAAGGTAATAGGATATTGAGTACATAGCATCATTTTTGTGGGAATTGTTTCATACCCCATGACTGTCATATTGATTTAAGTCATATTCATGAATCGTTTATGTGGAATATAAGAAAACTTTTCACCCATAGAATTGTCAATCAATTATGTATAATTTATAGAATAACCATAAACATATATCAAGTTTCCTATATCAATTGAATTTTTTTATATATCGTTCTCTATTGAGAGATCTATTTATATTTTTAATTGGTTCTCCATATAGTGTTTTTATTTTCTAGTGAATGTTTTATTTTAATGGATCATTTTTTAGAGCCCCGTGATTGGTTGATTTGAAGATTATTGTCAACAAGGGAGGCCAATTGATTTTTATTTTTTGGATTGGGACAATATTAACATATTATGTTAAATTAAATCATAATCCACACTGTTTGGTTTTTTATAATGGGAAAAATTGAATAATTTTGGGTCATGTGACAAAGACATAAACTTTTAGATTATTGGGTTCTTTTGAAGAAATCTTGCAGTAAGATTCTAATCTAAGGATGTATTGAGAATTATGCATGTGGATCTTTTTTATATTGATCTATAAGGGAACATATCAGGATTACATGATATCCAACTATAGGGATTTATAATGATAACGATGATGTGATATGGACTTAGAAGAAATATACCCTTCCTGGTTTTGGGATTGATCATACATAAAATATGACCATATAATTTGGGAATTAATGTGGTAACACATATGTGGGTGGTCTAAGAATACTTCATATTGAGTACGGACCTACTATGGTTTGTCTCGTGGTGATTATGGACCTATGATATTATGCTAATATGGTCTGGGATTACACCAATAAAGAGGTCCATATTTGAATATTTGGTCATGCAAGTTGTGTGGTCACCCCTAACCTCTAATACAAGACGATTCATACTCAGTGAGAGAAACTAGAGGATGTGGATGATCTAGAACTCCATTCAATATACTTAATCTAATATTGAATTAGTGAGATAGTGTGTCAGGAAGGAGATGTACCCTGATAATGTCTATGGGATTAAAACAAGAGGGATAATCACTTATTGGTTATAGGGAGGATGTGATAAATATATAACACTATCCCTAATCAATGGGAATGGAAATTGGTGTCCCAATTTACCCTAAATGGGATGTTACCTCACCCAAAATTAGTGAATTGTTTTCTCATAACAATGATAAATTAAAATTTTAAATATTGTATACTCCCTTCTTATTGGGTAGGTTTATAAAAGTGGGACTCCCTATAACATGTTAATTTGTGATTAATATGTAATTATGGTGTGTCATATGATAAAATAATACATGTATAGGGGAAATATTGAACTGTTTTACTTTGGCCTCCTTCATACATGATTACCATGTTAAGGGATGGAATATTATTTTTATATAAGAAATGGGTAATTGGATACTTCACCTAGGTGTTACCTGGTCGAGATACGAAGTGATTATCCTATGTGATACAATGTGAAAATGTTTTGACTTAAATATTTTTATAGATTGGAGAGATGGGGGTACCTCAACCATGTTTTCCTCTAGATAACATGGTGGTGCCTCAACAATGTGATATTGTAATAAAACATGTAGTAGTTTTGAGGATTAAAATCCCAAAGAAACCGAACATGGGTTTTATCATTCATTGATCTCCATGATTTTCTATAGGTTCTCTTGGAATGATGGAAAAAATGTTTTGTTCCCAGGAAAATCCTATATCTATATTATGTTTGGAATACAGAATTTGGTTCCAAATTAATTATATTGGTGTTTTAACCATAGTAAAATTTGAAACCCTTGAATCATTCTAATTCTATATTATTATAATCTCATTGAAAGCTACATGTGATTTTGAAGGAAATGGATGAGAGAATTGGATTAATGGATGATCAAGTTACCTCATTATCATAAATTCATGTCAGTTGGGGAGACCAAGGATCCTATATTTAAGACAAATTTGGTCCCCTTATGATGGGTGTTGTCTGTGAAATTCACCTGCACTAGCTCCTCCTATAGGTATGAATTGCACAAGGTAATTGGTCACACTTGTGAATCATATACCTAGGATGTGTTTGAGATATCAAATTAATTTATAAAAATTAACTAATTCTAAAAGAAGAATATTTCTTCCATAAGAAAATTTGGGATCTACCAACAGTAATATAAAATCATGTTCAAAGAGGAACCACATGGATATGGTGTAGTAACATGAGTGGCTAGTTTCATAATGATAAAATATATATAATGGACCCATAAAAATATTTTCTAAGGTTCTAATGACAAGAATATTTAATTGTATAAATGAATACATTTTATAGATCCTTTATCACAAACATTTAAAGAGGTCTTGGATGCTACAATGAAATTTGCTTCAGTCCAAACATAAAAAAATGTATCAATCCAGAATATATCATCAAAATGATAAATGAAATGAGGTAAGAATATTAATGGATATAAACATATTAATGTATCATAATTTAAATTTTACGAGTGATGATGGACTGAGAAAAAAATTTAATATTTTCCATAGATAATCCAAGATAGGGATGATTACAATTAGAAAGAGATGTGAATGTTTTTAGAATACTGAGCTACACAAAGTAGTTAGAATAATGAAGTGATGATTATGAGAATAGGAGAGAATTGACAATACTGTGATTAATAGAAATTGATTTTAATGAATTATTTTTTAATTGAAAATAAGTTTCATATAACGAATACCATTTTCAAAGTGACTTCAAATACATAAGTAAACAATATAATAAGATTGAAAACTCTATTTTAAGAAAGTTTGAATTGTATAATGAGATAAAACCTGAAGACCCGAATAATTTTAAAAAACAATAATGCTATTCAAGAAAATTAAAATCATGAAGTTATATAATACATTTATTATTTTATCATTATGTAATTATGTATTTAAATATAGAAAATGTGAAACATAATAATGATAATGAATGAATTAAATAAAACATATTATTGAATAATGAATCTAAAAAATGGAATTCATTATGTTTTTTAGTAATTTAAATTAATTGGTTAAATAATTTAGAAAAATAACAAAAATTTAAAAATATATTTCTTTTAAATGAGAAAAGTTTCGATGATTTACGAAAAATCAAAATCGCAAAATAATAAAATAAAGTAAAATAATATTTCGAAAAGACATTATTCCTTTTTATTCAACATTAGTAATAACACAATGAGATAATGTATATGAATTATATAAAACCCCAATATTTTTTTTGAAAAATAATCTTATTTTGAGTTTCTTGTATAATATGATATATAATTCATAAAATGATTGACAATATAATATTAAATAGTCACTATTTAAATATAACCGTTATAACCTTGTCCATAGTTTGTTATGTATGAAACATGGTAGAAAAATTATATAATATATGAATGAATATTTTAATTAATAATAAATAATTTACTAATTATTCCTAAATAAAAAAGAAATTTTAAAAAAACTTAATATTTTATTAAATGAGTTATTTTTCAGAAAATATTTGTTTGTTCATAACGAATTTTTTAGCAAAGAAAATTAATTCAATCAAAATATATAAATAATTTTAATGAGATATATATATTTATATTTATCAAAATAAATTTAAATTGATCAAATAGTTGTTTCAAGATAATGAATTATTGTAAATTCTTTTTATACTTAAAAAATCTATTTTCATGAAAACAATTATTATATTTTTGGGAAACATTCTATGACTAATTTATAATAAAATTATACAATTTAATTTAAGAAATGGATAACATTTTCAAAATCATATTGTGTAAATAATATTACTATAAATTTGTAATATTTAAAAAAAATTGGGTGATTTGTTAAAATTCAAATTTTGAAAGTAATAAAGTTTATATATTTAAATCATGGTAATTTGAATGTTAAATTTGGGGATAGATTTTTTTATGTCAAATATGATTTTTAATTTAATTAAACTAATACTATTGGAATCATCATTATTCATGAATTATTTTTTATAAAATTAGTTTTATATTCAAATCAATTATATTTTAAAAAAGATTTAATTGTGTTTTTTAAACATAAATAAAATTTCCACAAATTTTATAAATTTAATCTCCGAAGACCATTTAAAAATTCTGAATCATTGTTTTAATATTTACTCATGTGTATAATTTCACTCTACGTCTTAATGAATAGCAAACCTTTAAAAATTGGCATCTTTGGAGTTGATAAAATGAATAATGTAATGTAAAAGCAGCATGATAAAGTCATAAAATATAATATCAAAAATTATTAGATTATTTTATTTTTAAAAAATAACATCCATGATGAAAAAAAGTAATTCAAAATTCCTTTCATGAAAACCATTATACTATTTTATGTTATTGGTAATTACAGGTATCACTTTTTATATCTTATCAGGTTGTCTTCGTATGGATACATATACTAATGATAATTAATCAAATAGAAATTATATATTTCATGAAGAATAAATATTTTAAAATATTGTAATTTATTTTTCATTTTTAGTGATAATATAATTTCTATGTATTTTGTCATATGAAATGTTCATGTAGTTAAAAATAAAAATAAATTCTTATGAAAAGATTAAAAGTAATATGTCTTGTAAAAGAAATGTTTTTCCATGATGTTATCTTCTAATTATAATGAATACATTTTGTTGAAATAGTTTTTTATTCAGTTCCAATTTCATACATTGAATGTTTGATGTCAAAATAGGGGAATATTGTGTAAAATTATTTAAATGGTCTTAAGTATTGTGAAAATGAAATTATGTTTTATGAATTTAACAATGATCATATTTTCAGTATAATTGATTGGAATTTTTCAATAATAAAAATATTGTTTCATTTGTATTTCTATTGAAATTTTTATAATTAGAATCCTGAGAATTAATGGTTAATGTTTTTTCATTTAATTTTTTTAAATAGGGTTTTGTGGGGGTTAATAAAAAATATATGGTTCAAAATTCTTCTTATACTAGTCCAAATTCATATTATTGAATTATTTTTTCCATATCATTTATATATAATATTTTGTTCTATATCGTAATATATTTATATGACCTATACATATGTTATAAATAAATATTTCAAGTGTTGTAAAAATTTTCATCCACACCATTCATAAAATGGAACTTCCTTCCTCTATTCCACATTCCTCTTCATCCAATTTTTATATAATTTCCCTATCGAATTCCTTTCCCATCCATCCTTCACATATTATAGTGGTTCTCATATCACAATTGGACTATACATCAAGTATTCATATATTTTAAAATATATGTTTTTCAATGAATAGAAGGCAATACATACATGATTAATTAGTTGGGACCCTATGAAGTGACTTTTTTTATGAAATTATTATTTCTAATGATTTACATCGCAAAAAATTCTATTCCATGTAATGGTTATAGAATATTTTAATAAGAATGTTCTTCAATATTGAATATGTTTTATTCAATATATTAAAAAGGAATATTTTAAAACAAATTTGAATGAGTCCATTTTTACATAATTTATAGAATTATACAAATTATATTTATTTTAACTATTATGAATAAATATATTTCAATATCATCCCAAATATTGTTTAGGAATCATAATCTACAATTTTTATTCTCTATTTTCAATGAAAATATTTTTTAAAATATTCTAAAAAATCTAATTTTCAAAATAATTCAATTTATAAATTTATTTCTTGTAATTTTCGACATGTACCAAAATTTATTATTAATTAAACGATTGAATTCCTATAAAATAATTTTTATATTTGAAATTTTTGATATATATATTTTTTATTTTTATGGATCTTATACATTATATATGAATTTTTAGTGGGCTAGAGATATTATTAATAAATGGTGATCCTGATTTATCTCCCTAATTAATTTCTTAAAATAATTTATTTTACTTGTGATATGTTACTCTTAAGAATTATGGGTAATATCATGTTATGTGATTAAATGTTTTGGGTTCATATAATAGTGAATATTTTAATATTATTACAGGTTATCTACATGATATACATATAATGTATTTTAATGAAAATATTTGTATTTTATTATTTATAAAAATATTTTATAGTTAATAACAATTTAAAAACAATCAAAGTATTTTTTTCATGGAATGGTATTATTGAGATTATTCATTTTCCATAAATATATTATTTTTATGATTTACCTTTATGATTGTATATATATTTATTTAAATCTATTATAGGAAATTTCCCGAGAAATGTAAATGGATATTTATGATTAATTAGTTATTATAAAAAATGAATATTTTTTTTGTTTTTGACATATAAATAGAGAAACATATTTATTTTCATCTATGAAATTATATCTCATTATTTTATCATCACTCATTTCAAACAAATTCTACTATAAAAATACTGTGAATATAATTTTCGATAATGATAGAGTTCCAGTTATGGAGTAACATTTAATTATTAACATGTTATTAGAAATTATTATTTTGTATAAATGTACTCAATTTCAATATATCAAAATTGTAATGTAACATGTTTGCAAATTATAGAATACACTAATCCTAGAAAAGTATTTTAGATGTAATAGATGAGATTTAACATATATATGATATAAATATTGATATTTTTTGTATGGTTATTATAGTTGATATCATATAAAGGTATTGGATAGTTTTTTAAGTTTAGATTATGTTAATTATGGTTAATTTATGTGTTTTAGAAACCATATTGTGTTAATATCACTACAGTTGATTGTATTGTTAATAAAATTGATTCGTATTTTTAGATTTTTTTTGATGAGTGTACTTTTGCAGAAATTTACTAGGTTTTAATAATAATTTATAGAATATGAAATTCATTAGTTTAACATTATTTTTAGTGAAATATTTGTTTGTGGAATAATTGTCTTACGCCTTGTGGACATAATTTGAAGGACATTAATATCCAATTTTGTTTAGAAAATATTTAATGATAAGTCAAATATCATTTATTGGGATAAATGTTTTATTAATGTTTGGACATATATGATTTATCCTATAGTGAACATTGACATTGAAAGTTGATTAGATGAAACATTTATTATTTTCATTATGAATTACTCTATATTTTGAAGAATATCAGATTATAGTAAACATCAATTTTTTGTTATATGATGGGATTTTATTTTATTCATAATTTTTGAATTATTTTTTGGATTCATATTTGATTTAATTATGTATTTAGGAATATTCATAATTTTTTTAGGAGACTCTGATCTATTTTTCATGTTATATGATTATCAAATATTACTTATTGGACTTCGATTTTATAATTTAAATACATTTTTTAGAAAATAAATTTTTATTATATCTCTTTAATGTCTCTGATCTCATCGTTCTATAATGTGATATTCTTGTTTGGATTTTTGTTATACATGAAGATTTATATATATTTATTTATCGAATCAATTAGTTGGGAGTTGATTATTATTTTTTACAACATGGATTTTAGAGTATAATTTATTCATTTTTTATATTATATTAACAAGTTAAAAATGATTTTTCTGTCCTCAGATAAAATCTTTTGAAAAAATTGTCCTTCAATATTTGATCTTGTGATTCATCAAATTATTAATTCATGACATTATAAATTATGAATTTAATATTAATATTCAACACATGGAATAATATTTTAGATATAGAATGAAAATGATCGTGGCACAAAGGATAAAATTACATATAATAAGTGGAATGTAATATATTTATAAAAATTTCAGAAAATATATAACATGATAGTAAAATGGTTTTCAAATTTATCGAGTTATATTTGATATATATTTATAAAATATAAACGTTTGATTTTAAAACTACATTCTATGTTGATTCTTATATATATATATATATATATTAGTTTAATAATAACAACCTTCCTTTTTATGACCTTGAAAGTGAGTATCTTGATAAAATGAATATTAGACACTATTGCATTGTTAGAATAAATACAATTTTGATAAAATAAAATAAAAAAATGGATAATATTTTATTCAATCCTAGGATAATGTAACACTATGTAATTCTAGATTAAAAATAATACCTTTTTGTATTTCATTTTCCAAACGTAATAATAACCATAAAATGAACTATCACAAACTATTAGAGTACTATAATTTTAAAATTATATTCTAACGAAAAGATTGTTTACTGTGTATAAGCATGAGTGATTGAAATTATGAATATATATATTTATATTCTGAGATTATAAATTTTTGAATTAATATATTTGTATTATAAACTAATTTTGTTTTGAAAAAGATCATATAATAATAAAGGATTTATTTTTTAAGGAACTCCTTTATAGAAGTAAATATTTTTTGGTCTATGAATGATAAAAAAAATAAATATATTTATATGAATTTAGTGTAAATTATTGATAAAATATTTCATAATATAAATCTATTTTATTCTAATAGTGTTCATATCAAAAAGTATTAGAATAAATTAATCATGTATATCAAAAAAATTCATAAAAAATGGGGTATATTTAATTTTATTCATAGATAATATGATTAATTTCATCCACAATTAAAACATTAATTTGATAAATTAAAAAAAAATTGAGGGTAAAATATTCCTAGGATAATTCGTTAAGATTTTTAAAAAATAGGTTTTTTTGTTAATAGTGAAAGATATTTATTTTGTTAATCAGAACATTTCATTTTCCTTTACTAAACATAATTTTAATGTTATATTATTTTTGTTTAATTTTATATTCATATAATACTAGTTTTTTTAAAAATAATTAAAGTAATTATATATGAGTCAATGTTATAATTTTTTTGTATAAAAACATTACTTACATAAAATATTTATCTTCCTATACACACCATTTCATTAATTTTTTAAACATTATAATAAATGTAATATTACAACTAAATTAAACTAAATAATAATAAATTATTTAATATTTTGGACTTGTATGTTTAAATTTATTACTCTGTTTAATTTTATTTTTTCTCCATATTGTGTTTTAACCATGGTTACAAGTTTTATCCTTTACAAAATGTATATAATGTTAATTAAGGTTAGAACATTGTGATATTGTCACAAAATATCCTCAAAATTATTTTTTTATTATTTTAGTTTTATTCATATCATCTTATATTTGAAAATTCATATTCTTTATTCTGATTTCCATTAAATTAAACATATTATTTTATTTAATGATAATATAAATTAAAAATTGACAATTTCACAAACTTGTTATATTTTAATTATATGGATATAGATAAGAAATACATGTTAATGAACATAGATACGAAATATTATTAATAATATACCATATTAATAATATTAATTAATTTATAATTTTCATTTAGTGTATAATTAGAACAAATCCTTACACAATGCAGACATGATGCTTGTGCAAGCAATATAAAATGAATGAAAATTATTTTTAAAAAAATACCACTAATACTCATGGAATAAATATGATTTTAAATGATTGATTGATAATTATAATTTATAATTTATATTCAATTATTTAATATTCTAATTCAATTATCTTGTCGGTATTTTTATTATCATGTGTTCTATTTTCTCCAAAAAATTACATTTCAATTTACGTGATCTTTGGAAATTATTTAAAAAACACTCCAAAATAAAAAAAATAAAATCCTAACTCAAATGAAATTGAAATTGATGACGCTATAATATATGGTTAATTATATTCAATTTTTATATTTTAAATTACTTTTTGGACCTATAAAATTTTTAATTTCATTGCATTGGTTAAGAATACACATTACGAAAATGCGTATGAAAAAAAATAATATGGTTAAAATTTACACAAGAACATATATAACATTTTTTTGATAAATAAGTTTAAAACTTATCCAACCTATCTTCTAATATATAAACCATTGGATCGATTTTACATTTGTTGTTTACTAATTATATATTAATTCTTGTTTTATTTATATGATTCAAATTGAAATCACTTATAAATAGGATCCTTTTATTCTCTCTTCTATACTCTTATTGATCTATTTTGTTTATACAAGCTCTTCCGAAATGACATTCCATCTTCCACTACCATGTTATATAGTTTACGGTGTCATAAAATAATTATCCTTAAAATAAATAGGTGTAATCCAATGCTTCTCTATCAAATAAGTGGATGGTATGTTTATTAATGAACTGATTTAGTTCACATGGTATACAGATTCTTTTAAAAATATTTATTTTCTTTTTTCATTATGAAATATTTTCATATTTTTTCAAATAATCCTGAAATGTTTTCATGAATATTATAATTTATTATGATTCATTATTAAAGCTATTTTCATATATATTTACAATCTGTACCATGTATTAAAAAAGGAAACTATTCAACATTTTCCCTATGAGTCATTTTTGATAATATTTACCAAAGTGTGAAAATAATCATTTTTAGAAATGTTAAACAAATTTATTATTCACTATAAACATTAATTTTCATTTAAAATTCAATAAAATTATTCAATTTATATTTTCAATGAATATATATTTCGTAATATTCTATAAATTATCATTTAATGTATTATGGAAATATCGATTAATTATCAATTTTATGAGATTAATAAATTTTTATTACCCATGAAAATTAATGGAAATTAAAAATATTTTTACAGTTAATGTGAATGATATATGTAATGTATTAATTATATGGATTTTTCAGAATTTATATTAATTAAATTTTAGTCTAAAATAGATATTATAATATGAAACCCAATATAGTTATTCAATGCATTAGGAAACATCTTAGGTTCTACTAGTAAAAGGTTTATCCAAATAGAGTATGGAGTTATTCTATTAGTTATTACATTTTAATGGATTTATTTACTATTACCGTAAAGATATTATATCAAAATACATTAATGATATTTATATAATAGAATCTATTTTGAATCATATTATTGAAATGAAATAAAATTTTCATATGACTTTAAGAAATGAGGATGTCCTTTAGGAAAAAAATTAATTGATATCTGTTCATGTAATAAAATTCAAGATTTTCATGATTTACAATAAACCCATGTGATTATTATTTTTATATTATGATATAAAACAAAGTGTTTTACGAAATATATTAATAATGTGTTTATGAAAATTATATATATATTTAATCTATAAGGTGATTATGGAAAAATGAATTATTCATAGAGTTTTTTATGTTTATAAATTATATCAATGTATTCAATTATTTTAAAACCCTTACTATAATTTTTTTTAATTCCAATATGTTCAAATTAAATTAAAAGTTATTAAGGACGGATATGAATGTTATAAAATTTAGTGTTCTAGATATGGGAGTAAACATGATTATATAAGTGACTATTTATAAATAACATGTTTTGTAGAAAAAATGACACTATATAGAAATATTATCATTATAATTTAAAAACTCATCCAATTCATTTAAATTATATACATAATAAAGTATTTTCGATGATTGTGATAAAATATAACCCATAAATTAGGTAATATATATGAAAAATATGTATATATTTTATAAAATAATTCCAATAATGATAAAAAGGATTATGATAAGATAATATATAACATAAAAAATATATAACAAATTTTTTAAAATGTACTAAAGGAAATGATTCTTCTATGACATTATTTAAACATGATTTGTTATGTAATTATTTAGTAAAATTTTTATTGAGGCTTATGGATTCATTTTTTCATATTATGTACTTTATTTCTTAGAATTTATAATCTAGATTAGACTAAAATAAGTTTATAAAACCATTTTGGTACCTAAAAACTCATATACTAAACTTATTAGCACTTAAATAAAATTGGTAATATAAATATTTTCATTTCAATATATTTTTTGGATTTCATCCATTAGATTGTTAATGAAATATGGTACATGGGTAGTTTCAACTCCTGAAATATGACTAGGGGACCATAACATATTTTATATTCTAATCAACGTAATGTAGGATCTAGGAAGTTTTGTGATAACAATAAAGTAATGGTTATAATTTCAACTAATTTAGGTACATTAACAAATATTATAATTTCCACCATATAATATCTATTAGTATTAATACCCTATATAATCATTATCTCGCTTCTTTATGATAATATAATGTGATTTTTTAAACTATCTACTGTTTAGTTTTTAATGAAAACTCAATCATGTTTTATTCAAATATAAATGTCAACATTTAATCGATTAATATATCAAAATAAAAACTAATAATGTAAATTTATTAATTTATATAGAAAATAATATTTTTCATTGATAATGAATAATGTGAAATTTCAATTTCATGAATTTTTAAAAGAGATCAGTCCTAGATTGGGCTTGGAATTCCCTAAAATTAATGTCTGAAAGTAATTTTTATTCATGTTAATCATTTTATAACTATTTCAAACTATTCCTAGTAGCAATACATTTTGGTCATTATAACTATTACAAATTGATTTGATCATCCATATCAAAATGGAATGTTTATTAGGTTATATGATTGTTTATGAATCTATTATATTTCCTTTTACTTTTTTATGAACTCATAAGTTTTAAACCATAATTAAGTATATTATATTTTTAATATTGGTTTAAAAATATCAATTACTAATTTAATTAAATCATATAAATATATTATATATTCCATATCTATAATTAAACAAATATTTAAGATAATGTGTGTATTCATTATTTTTATTTCTCTCGAACCCAAAAATATCGTTTCATAGAATTGAAAAATAACAATATTCAGGATTTTTCTAGGGATTTTGTTATTTAAAATAATATAACAGAATTATTTTTGGGAGGATTTCGTTAAAACTTATTATTAAATACCATATAAAATTTTTTATTATAAATTAATTAATGAAAAAACCTTTTCAATTGTCTTGTTAAATGAATCATGTGATACATTATATTAGATTATTCAATTAAAAGGTATATAGTTTAAAAACTAAAAATATAAATATGTTTGACTTATAATGTAGTAATTTTATTTTAGGGATATTTAAAAAATATCAAAGATGATAGTGTACATAATAAAATAACTATGCATGTTTTTGTATAATTTTTAATTTTTTTTATTGAAATCAATTTTATAGACGATTTAGATTTAAAATTTCATTAGAAGTATTTAAATATAATTACTATAATAAGGATTATCCTAGAAAATATAATTTATTAGTTGAATGGGGTATATGGTTTCTAAATATCAATCCAAACATTTAAAATATCTTACCAAATGTTCTCTTGAAAATGTACTTTGAAGTGATGGATGCATGATTCATAATTTTTTTTTAAAATTATAATATTATTTTGGATTTTGTGATTAACTAAAATTTTAAATTTGTATTGTTGATATTAATTATTAACATAATAAATTATCATGAAATTGTTATTAAAATATATAATATCTTCATTATGAGAAAGAAGATCATGATATTAAATTAATTTTCCTAAATAAATTTGGAGAACCAATAAGTATTTGTAGAACTAATAGTGAAATAATTCCACATATAAATTATTTTGAATAATTAATGAATTTTTTGTTTCCTTTTTCACAAGAGTTTTTTAATTGAAGATAGTTATATTTATTATAATTTTCATCTATTCATTATTTTAAATTTTATCAAATGTATTGTTAAAATTTATTTCTATATAGTTTAATGTTTGATGAAGTATTTTTTTATACAACCATAATGATTCTAGCATGAAAATGTTACAAATAATGTTTACAGAAAATTGAATTATTTAGAAGATCAATATAAAATTAATAGTGTATTACATGATATAATATTTGTCATTATTTTTAATTATTTTTTTAATAATGTAGATTTTGATCCAACATTTTTTATTACGAATTCCACTGAAAATATTATAATTAAAAATATTTTTGGTTGATAATTTATTTTGTTCCAAAATTGAATTATTATGCAACAAATTGTTTTAATTATACAAAAAGAGAAAATTTATATTAGCATAATGGGTGCATTTCAATTTTTTCATCAATTGAAAGTATTTATTTTTCACTTTTAAATCAATATAAATAAACCATATTAAATTAATGATATTCCTAATATATATTTATTCCCGACTCTTTTCAGACATTATAAACACTAATGACTATTAATTCTAAATTGGACTTATATGTATATAGAAAACCTAAATATAATAAACTATATTTATTAATTATTTGAATCGTAGATTATTTGATAGTACCCCCATCTGATATTTTGTCCACTATTTTTTGTCTTATTATTCAATATTATCATATTAAAATTCATATGACAAAACATAAAATATATATTATACATGTTAAATTATTTTTAAATATCAGTTTATAATATTTCAATAATAACTATTTTGATTTAATTTATATTACTACTTTTAATTTTGGGGTTTGATGATTTGAATGAATACAATTTCCAATATGATTCATTTTATTGGAAATTGTTTAATTTAATATATCTCTATTTGAAATTAACATTTAAATTCTACATATATATGGCTACATATATTGATATTAAAAATAAATGTACTTATACTACTACAATGAAACAAACATTAATAATTTTTAATGATTATTTTGATAAAATTAATATATATATTTAAAATAAATTTACTATATCAAAATCTGAATATCCATTAACGCATTATAAGAAAAACAATTGATGTTATATTTTAATTTTCAGTATTTCATTTGAATAAATGGTTTATTGTATTAAAATAATTATTATATGAATGTCCAATTAATGTTGCATTTACCAAGCCACCGCATATAAAAAATTTGAGGAAAATAAAATTTACACTTTATATAATGGAAATCATGGTTTAATGGAGGTATTTATAAATGTATCATACAGATTGGATCTAAAAACATATCTATCACACAGTTGGTTAAAAAATTGAAATAAATTAATTTATTAGGTTTTAATAAATTTTATATTCATTATGTAGTATTTTATATTTATTGTTCTTATATTTATATGTATTATTTTTTTAAAGTGATATATGTTTTATAATTACAATTTTTTTCATCATAATATGTAATGTATACTCAAAATTAGATTTAATAATTTTTTAATAATTCATATTAACTTAGGTAATATATATTAATGTTTTAGATATCCATTGAAAAATTTTGATCTATTGATGATTTTTAGTTTTTAAAAATTTATTTTAGTATGAATGTGGTTCTTAAATATTTTAATTATATTAATACAAGAATTTATTTATGATAATAGTTTAATTTTATTCATCTTTTTGATATATTACAAATGGGGGAAAATATTTTTTAAATATGTATATATTTTTGTACTATTTTATAACTTCAAAAAAGAGAATGATATAAATTTCTTAGTCTGTTCTTATAGTGGTAGTTAATGGTTTGGGATACAATTTTTTAGATTCATGTTTACTCATTTGGATACATAATTTTCTTAAAATTTTAAAATATACTACAAATGTTTAAATTTTATAATTAATATTTCTCAGATCATTTTTAATTATTATTCTATTTATTTTTTATTTTTTTATATTTATAAATTTTTATAAAGTTATTATAAATCTAAGTGTTATCTATTGATTTAGAAATTTATAATTTTAATAAAATATAATTTACTAATGAATTAATTTTTTATTACTTTAACAAGAATTTTTAAAATCATATAATTTTTCTAAAAACATATGAAATTAGTTTTAAATTCTTTAGAAATCATTTCCAAAGTCAATAAATAATATTTATGTATTATAAAAATAAATTATTATTCCAAAAAATATGTTCTAAAGATCAATGTAATGTTTAAAGTCATAATTTTTTTTGTTAATTTCATATTAGATGTTATAATGTTTTATGACAACATTGTATCCTCTCAATAAAAATTTATATACATTATTGATTTCAATATATATATATATATTGTTCAGGGAGGGTGGATAAAAAGAAATGAAATAATATAAAATAATAATATGTGCTCGAGGAGACTAAATCCTAATACCTCCCATGAGACCCCTCAAATGCATGACCACTAGGCTACTCCCCTATGCCATTATATATATATAATGTTTTTAAATATAATTTATATACATAATTTGAAATATATAATCAATTGTTAATAACAATTTATTAATTATATAAAAGTTGTATTCTTCTTTATGAAAACAATTTTCTAGATTATGTAGACTATATTCAGTTTTACCCAGAATCTAGAATCATTATTATAGAAATATGATTTAATATGTTGGAAATTTCATGCATGTGAATGATTTATGTATATGTAATAATATATAATGATGTTAACAAAAAAATTACTTCTGATAAATATAATATAAAAAATATGATAATAAAAATAATATATTACCATTTTTATGGAAAGATTGATACATTGTCTTTATATCATTCAGATATGTAAAAATTCAATATGTTTTAATTTTATATTTTATCAGTCTTATTGAACGTTGAAAATAATTTAAAATATTATTATTCAATGAAAAGTGTTTTTTTAAAATTTATTAAGTAATGTATTTATCATGGTATAGTTAAAAAAATTGTTGACAACCTCATTTAATGTTGATTATATATGTATCTCTTGATAAAAATGATTGGTTCTCAACAAATACCCATGTGATTGTTATTATGGAACTTATAATGTTTATAACTTTTAATATTAACACATGAACTTTAAAAAAATCGTGACATATGTCATTCGAGGAAGAATACATGAAATTTATTTGAGAATTAGTATTTTGTTGAGTTTTTATATTATGTATTCAATTTATACTAGGAAATAACTACGGATCCTAAATATTTAATTCTTTAATATTGATTTTCTTAAATCTAGATGTATATTCTCCATAAATAACGTAGTTTTCTAATTTTATTAGGTTTCATCATAAGATTGAATGTATAATTTTTTTTTATTTTTTCTATATTTTTAAATTTATTATTTCTCCAATTAAATTTATATATTTTCATTCTTATAACTACTCAAAAAATGGTTTATCTATCATTTTTTGAGTCTCATGAAAATTATATTCTTGTCAATTATACTTCATTTTATTGAAATTATTTTTTTTATGTTACACATACTTTTGTAAATAAGGTTTAAATTGTAAAATTCTATCACTATTTCCAAAAAATAAATCATTAATGTTGTTAATATATTTCAAATGAATGTTTTAAGGGTTCGAGATGTGTATATATATGATCATGATGGTCTAAAATAATATAAAAAAATATGTTCAATTTTACTATTTTATTTTGCCTAATTTTTTAAAACTAAATATAATTAGAATGTTCATATATGAAATATTGTACAATAGTCATTTTATTTATATGAAGGTATTTAAATATCCAATTCACCCACCATATTTTGAGCATAGTTTTCATCTTAACTGGCCTAATTGAATTATTATTTTATTCTCATAAAGATCCTAAATTATCAATGAGATTAAATTCTATTTATAAAAAAAAATTCGTTCTTTTTTACTAGAATGATAAATAGTAATTATTAACAACCTACAAAACACATAGTTCCTTTGAAAATATTATTCCTCATATATTACCTAGACGATAATTATTTACCATATATTTCATTTATGGAACCTAAAACAAGGTCACCACAAGGGATAGTGTCATATACTATTCTATATAGACTTACTCATTTAAATATCATAAAAGGAAAACAACTATGTACTATTAATCAATACATGCATTTATAACTACACCTTTAATATACTTTTCTGATTTAATGTCTCTGTGAACATATTTCATGAAATAACGTAAAGAAATGTATAATTATTTGTAATGATCTTGTGATATTTTTTCTTTTTCCAACATGATGTGATAAAGGGACCCATATATACACAACGACCCTTTATATATATATATATCAGTAACTAAATTTAGATGTACAACCCTTCTGAAATCTCCACCCAATACTTCACCTTTGAAAATTCACATATATTTCATCCTTCACTGTTCACTTATATTTTCATCATTGATGAGTTAAATGATTAATATATAACATTTGATCCTCCCATTTCAACTTTACAAACTATTCGATTAAGAAAAAACATAATGATATGGATATCATGTAACTCATTTGTGTTCATCTAATCCTCATATAGAAATACTATTCCACTAAAAAATTTATATTTTTGGAAAACTTTATGGTTATTCAAGAATCATAGGTCATATATTTGATTTTAATTTTATTCATGACAATTCTATAAAATAACTCGTATAGGAAATTATTTCAATATACTAGATTCAAGAGCCTAAATCCCAATGACATAATCTGTAGATTTTCTAAATGAAATTTTTTTATTAATATTCGATCAAAAATATCCTCAATATAACCCATTATATTCAATAAAAATTAGTCCATTATCCATGTCAAAAAAATCATCCAGAACCACTTTGTGCACCCACATTTCCAATAAAACCAAAATATATTTTTCCCAGTAATATGAAAAAAAACATACCAACCAAATGACTGTAAAACATAATCTAACAAAAAATATCCAACGTTAAACAATAGTTTAAAATATTAATATGTTAAAAAAATAATTATTTTATTATATTATAATATATTTTATATCTTATATAAATTTTAACTCTGCTAAAAATTATCATTCATCTATGATAATTTTACAGTTCCTTAAATAGTGATGATTTTTTACTTTTCACTTATTACCTTTGTGTATATTATTAAACATTGTTATTATAGTTTAATATAACATTAGAAATGAAATAAATTCTTATTTGTGAATCTATAATGAGTAAATGATCTTATTAATAACGATTTAAAAAGTGAATCATTAAAGTCAATTTATCCTTTTAAAAAAATATTACTTTTGACAAATATATAAATATGAAATATTTTTTGAGCTATTTAAATCCATAAATATTTAAAGAAAATATTCAATATAAAAATATACTCTTAGTGAATATGGATATTTTTGGGAATAACCAATAATTGTTACTATTAAATTAATGTTATTATACCATTGAGAAGACTGAAACCTCAAATTGGGAGAAAATTAATCCATAATGTAGTAGTTCATGATTTTAAATGAATTAAAATGAGAATTAATAATTAAAATAAAGAAATTAATCATATAGATAAGATAATATTACAAATTATAAGAGAAAAACATGAAATTAGGAAAAACTTATAGCTAATAGAATAGGTTCATGTGAGAAATGATTGATAAATTGAATGGGAAGGAGAGAATAATGAAATTATATGTAAAAATAATATTAAAATTAGATAGAGTAGATGAGGTTCATGTAATAATGGTATGAGGGAAAATAGAGGCAGGGGATACATTACGGGTTAAGGTGGATAAGGGAGGGGTGAGATCAAGGAATGAAAAATTAGTGATTGATTTCATGGAAAATGAGTCGGAGAAAAGGGAAAAAATGGGATGTATAGGGTTTATATTTATGTGGATTAGTAAAAATTACACTAATAAAAATATTTGAGGTTTTAAACAAAAAAACAAGGA
The DNA here is from genome assembly GCA_963277665.1 of Viscum album. Classification (NCBI taxonomy): domain Eukaryota; kingdom Viridiplantae; phylum Streptophyta; class Magnoliopsida; order Santalales; family Viscaceae; genus Viscum; species Viscum album. The sequence continues at coordinate 412,503,562 of OY728144.1, read as the reverse complement.
TATTATTTCATTATGAGGTGATTGTACATAACTTTTGGTAATATATTATGGGTAATTATGATGAGACTCAATTTTACATGTTGTAGAATGTTTTTGAGTCATCCACAATAAAACCAATATAATATGTCATTTTTGTTTTATATAGATAATCCATTAGTGGTAGAATAATAAATTTATACTACATATAAGATACCCATCACATATGTGTTTATTGAAAAAAATATGTTTATCAATGTTTAATTTCTTCTAAAGGGATATATTTATATATTGTGATCATAGATATAAAATAAATTGGATAAGGATGTTATGGAATACGTGGAATATAAACATTTTAATATGTTATTTTAATATATTAATTTCTAATAGAGATATCTATATGGTTGAAAAGAAAAAAATTATTTTCGATAAAAAATTATTGATCAATTTATAAATAGTAATCTATCTTTTAAAAATCTTAGAGAAATGTTATGGATTGTATTAATAATATATTAATCATGATCAATAATTTTTTTGATGTCAATAATGGAATTATATGAAGACTATTTTTTCTCAAAATATTTTATACTTGCTTGAAAATGTGGCCAATTCTATGAGGACTCATAAAAAGTTTAGTAAGTCAACTATATTTATTCGAATTGAGTATAAGATTAGGGATAATTATATCAATGTAAAAAATAAAAAAATTAAAGATGGTTAAATGATTATTTTAATTTTCGACATGCAATATTAGTGGTATGAATATCATAGGTATTTCATGTATTTATTAGGAGTTTCATTTTGGGAATTAGATAATGTAAAGTCATCATAAGTGAAAAAAAGACATAATTTATCATTCTACAATGATTTCGATTCATGGATGTAAAATATATCACCCCATTCCTAGAAGCTCGGATCTAGTCCATTAATTTACTACATTATCATGATTATGAGGAATCAAATTCGGAAGGACTGATAATCATAGAATTATTGGTAAACAATATTAATAAATGATACCCATATAATAGTGTTGAATAAACAATAAAACATTATACAAAAAAATATTAATATACTGCATCCTTGGAACTAATTCCAATAATTCATCATTATATCCTCAAAAAAGGAAATAAAATAATTGTGATCCCAAATACTCATTAAGTGTATGTGTACAATCGATGTAATAATGAATCAATAAGAACAAAAAATGGAAAGATAAATAACTAAAAACAAATTCCATTTAATCTACTAGATACTGAATAATCAATATGGAAAGGAATATTAATAATATATATTCCATTTAATTAATAACATGAGACTGGCACTTATCCTTGGATATTATTAGAAATAAATATTCACTTGAAATATGTATAAATAAATGTATAATGTCCAAATGGATAACGATGGATATTTAAACAATTTCATCGGGGACTAATACCATGAATATAATAATATTATGGCTTCATGGAAATAATCCAGTACATTATAGGCTTCATTACGGGGATGTAATACTATCATGGATAAATTAAATGAATCTAATAATATCAATGATTCATGCCATGAAACTAATATATTTTTAGGGCCACTTCCAAACCCATAACAAGATTGTATCATGAAACATAGTAATGACTTTAGGGGCTAATATGGACCTTCTCAACACAAATGAAATCCAATCTATTCTACATATGTCCAATAGTTGATTTAATTAATAAATTCTTATTACCATAAAATATATATATTTATATATTAAATATAATATATATATTTATCAATATTTCTGTAATTACTCAAAATATTTTTAATATGAACATCATATATAAAAAGGTATATGATTTTGTGAAATGTAATACTCATGAAATATTATATGGATATCTAATAGAACTCGAATGTTTACAAATGATTATAAAACTTTGAATATTTTATAAGTAAATTATCAATAATAAATTATTTCAAGATTTCAATCATAAATTTTACCTCCTGTGACTTTTCAAATCAATCCTATTTAATGAGATAATTAAAAGTGAAAATATTATTACTTGATGATGGTATTAATGTTAAAATAAATTTCTGTGGGATTGTATGTACACCACATAGAAGTTAATTAATGCATTAAAATTTAATAAATCTCATTATAATTTAAATTGATATGAAATCCATTACTACATGGTAACTATGTAATTATAATTCCAAAGAATGGAGTCATTTCAAATAAACTCTAAATACAAGGAATATACTTTTACTCATAATATAAAATATAATATGGTATGTATATAAAATAAAAAAATAGAAGTGAAAATAGTTTGTTCATCACAAAATAACAGTTCGACAAAAATCATTTTACATATGCTTCCTTTTTCATTAACATTATTACCCTCTGATAAATTTCTTTTGAGAATGTTATTAACGTAAAATATAACCATATTAATAAGTATGATATGTTATTTATCCCTTTTATAATATATTATTTCTCATTCTTTAAGAGTATATTTCTCATTTCCATCATTTTATGTAATAATTTCCTTATTGTCAAGTATATTTCGACTTGTCAGTTTTGTTCCTATTAAGTAGATAATGATTTTATAATATAAATAATATAAAACAGTATGTAAATTTAATATATATTCATTAAATATTTATTTAAAATAACCCATTAAATTTGGATATAAGAAATGAAATGAAATATTTATTGAGACGGTAGGTTGTACTTACGCATGAACACTCAATCCATTTCTTTTGAATAGTAAAATAATTAAAAGTAAACATTTTATATATGTATATTATAATTATAGTAATATATTTATGATATATATGTTATATATTTTTATTTAAACACATACTTAATACAATCCATGTATAACGTGAATGAATTACACAACTTTGAAAAAGAAGTAGTCGTCATTTCCACAAATGATGTTATCATATTCAAAATAATTGAAATAGAAGAAGGTATATATTATATAAAATTTCAGTAATCATTATTAAATAATAAATTTCATTTATATCATATAAATATGATGTGTCCATCATAATACCAAACCATGATAGGTGTTGAGGTTAACAAAATGACATTAATTCGATAGGTGGTTGACCTTCGTAAACGTGAATGGAAAATTCATTACCCATTTGAAGTCTGTTTGTTATTGTGTAGGTAGAAAACTTAATTGAACAACATATCCTTATATTATTGAAATTAATGATATTTAATACTTATATAATATAATGTATTGAGTTGTTTGAAAAATAAATAACATAATAGTGATAGTTTAATATCATTACCTATTTTTTGGTAATAAAATTGTGATTGTACAAAATTTATACATGGTTTTATTTCTATCCTATTAAGGATTCTAGGATGTGGTAATTGTTTTTGGGAGAATATTTTGGTATATTTTTGATGAATCATTGTGTCTTTATAGTTGATGGTAATGGGAAGTGTGATTGGATTTTTCTGGTGGAGGATGATATGAATTCCTGTATATAAAAAAAGGGAAACAAAAGTAGAATGTCTCACATACCACATGATATTCTTAAAGGAGAAAATAATGTATTAATTTTAATGTATGATCTATCAAAATAAATAAACAAGGCGCACTGATGAAATTTTTTTCCTTAGTGATTTTTTCCTTATATTTTTCATTTATGGAGATATTTTTATAACCTTCCTAATTTATCTAGTAAGAACAAATATTAAAGACAAAGACTTAACCATTAAATAATCTGGTTAATTGAACTAGATTTAATGATCACAAATTCCCATATATATTAATTAGTATAAATGTTTTATAGTTGAATACGGTCATAACCTAATACATAGAAAATCACATTCAATAAAGAAGTCACTCCTTCTCATAAAATATATTTTCATAATATAAATATTCATAAAATGAAACATGGTTTCACTCCCTAAAAAATATTCAATTATTTACACATGATTTATTATCGTCAATTCCCCATCTAGAAACCATCTAAATTTTTTTAATAGTTTGGTAAAAAAAATCTCATTAAAATACATAATATGATGGAAATAATGAATTATTCCATGAATGCATATAAAAACATGAATGGTACACTTTTCAAACTTTAATGTACTATATACTTACATTCAGGTTTCCATCAATCATTTTTTGAATAGAAAAAATTTTATCAAAATTTGAAAATCATTTATTACAATAGTTTCATATGATTGTTTCCACTGGAGATACCATATGATCTATAACCATAATGACTACCATTAAATGTTTTCATCATGACTACAATATTATTTGTATCCCACAAGGTGAAATTACAATTTATTCCTCACAACTACCATATGATGATTATAAGGATGTTACCCTTGAAATAGCCATTACAGTCTACAACAAACATACCCAATGCATTTGATTGATATTATATTCGCACCCATAATTTGTTAAAAATATAACAACCCATCATTATAACAACATGAAATGAACTAAAAAATAATTGTGAAGCATGAATACTTTCACCGTAAAAACATTCTATGAGAAAAATGACTTATTTCATATAAACAATTCTAATATACAATTGAAATCTTTATATCTTAAAAATACAAATGTAATATTGTAAATAAGATCTTAAAACTATATAAATTCATTAAAAAATATTCACACATGAAATTTATGTTAAATAGAATCTTTTTCTTCAATTTGGTAAAAAGATGCATTAATTAGGATTTTAAATGAAATGCACCATACTAATTACACATCACTAAAATGAGAATTAATAAAATAATCATAATATAGTTATAGCCTATAAATAAATGTAACCGTATATAAAATAATAATTAGGTCGTTTATAAAATATTCTTCTCCTGACATAATCAATTAATTATCATTTTAACTTAGACAATATAAATTGGGATATAAATTCTCGTACCTTATTTCTGGAATCATTCTACAATTGTACTAAATCTTCTATATGGTAAAAATCATTTATTTATTTATATAATAAATAACATTTTAATCATATATATTTTTTAATACAATCTTATTATGTTCATAAAGATACATCTTAATGAGTTTTAAACAACATAATCTTCGTTATAGGAGTGTTTATTTCATGATTTTATAGTTGATTCCCTTGAATATAAATATGGAAGATCTTGTCAAATGGGATACAAACTCCAGAAGTGGAATGATATTTTATTAATATACATATATAATATTAAATTATCACACATATCATTTTTTCTCTAATATTATTAATATTATTTTGATAAAATATAAATGATATAGTTTCGAATTATTTTTTTTTTTCGACCACCACAATCTGGATTCATTTTACATTAAATTTTTTAGATATTAGTTACAAACCATTTAAAAAATTATAATATAAAAATTAAAATTTTGTTTTAACCATAATATTTGTTTTATTAATATCCATTATAGTGGTATAGGAAAGACCAATTTCTTTAATAGGTAAGGATCTGATTCGATATATCATTGATGACATTATCATATTCTAGAATAATAGGAGACGTGGATAGGTTTGATGATGAAAACATTGTTAAAAAATATTCCATTAAATTAATGAGAAACTATTTTTCATGTCACATTTAGTATAGAATGCGAGAGAAGATAAAAATAATTAAATAAAGAAAAAAAATATAATGGATGATTTTTACTCGTGAATATAGTCTCTGGGAAATCATTCATAAGGAATATAATTTTTGAATATTTGTGTGATTAGAAGGTCTTGGAATTTTAGTAGAGGCTTGGTAAAGTTATTTGGTATGAATTTATACATGCTAAAAGGCATTGGATGATTGGGGATAAGTTGTAGTGTTGGGATGTTTTATAGGGGCAGGAGAAGGGTTTTTTTAATATTTTATTAATTTCTTTACAATTTTGGATCAAGAAGATTAATATTGTTGATTATTATTTGAAAATAAAGCAGCTAGAGAAATTTACATAGAGCTATATCAACATCATACATCATTCATGACTCAAATATTAATATTTTTTTATTAAAATTTGAAATATACAAATGTATCATATTTCACTATCTATGAAATGATCAACTATTTTACAAAAACCTCAAAAATTCAACCATAAAATTTTTCAATGTGTATATTTCGAAAATGGAATGCATTTTCTGAAATCAAATATATAAATATGTTAAATTTATTTATAAATTTAATTAATCAAATATTTGAAAAATATTGATTTTAATATTATAAATGATTTTATGAAACATTGATAAAATAATTAAGGCCAACTATGATAAATTATAATTACAATATATAACAATATTAATTTATGAATATATATTATAAATATAATTTTAATTTTAATATGTTTTATTTATTTAAATTTATTAAATTTTCATTAAATTTTCATAAAAATTTCAACACCTAATTTATCAATATAAAAATATTTATTTACTTATTCCATGATATAAATTTGTCATATTTTTACATATAATATATATAAATTATATTTATAATATATTTGTTTATATTACTATTAAATTATTATATATTACATCATTTCTCTAAGGACCACTTATTTCAGTATACATTTATTATGAATTTAAATTTTTTTTTATGGAATGAATAAAATATTATTTTATAAGGAAATGGGTTGTAAATTATCCCTCCATTATAAAAATTTCATTCACAAAATACTTATTCACATATTAAACAAGTGATGATACCTTTTCCTCATTGAATTTTCACATTAACAATTTTCTACTTTAACCTTGTGGTTTCTTCATAACATTAACCTTGTGAATTAAAATATTTGAATACACATCATAACTACTATCATAAATATGAATATGATTTTATTTATATGAATGTTTATCTTAAAATTAATAAATATTATGTCCCATAACATGACATAAATTTGGAACATAGATTTTTAACGTTAAAAAAATGAAAACCTTGTATAACATGGAAAATGTAGAGAAAACTACTCTATAGTAAATTGATACATACATCTATATTATTTAATAGGATAAAATGAAATATATAATCATATTCCATTTTTACCAAAACAAATCACACATTTCCATTGATAAACATTAAAAAATTCATGATCAGCCGCCTCAAAAGAAAAATCCTTCATCCATTTAACTGCATAATTTTTTTTCCTGGTCTGAGCTTTCCTCCTTTATTGTTAGATCTTTTTTACTTACCTAGTAACTTTATCCTCTTATTAAAGTACCGTGAACTTCCTTTCATTGATTTCATCCAAAAATTATAGACTTCAAAATTAATCATCCTTTAATACCGAAAAATATTACATCTGTATACATAAATAAAAAATAATTTTATATGAAAACATAACTAATTAAGGATGATTATCCAAATATTAAAAGTAACCAATTGAAATTATTTAGGAATATCTTGTAATATCTATATATTTCACTCTAACTAACCATCATATTAAAGATGCAAATATTTGTTGAAATTTAATTTAGTTCTAAATGACATCTAAAGGTTTTTATAAAATTTATAAATGAAAATGAGATCAAAAGTTTATACAACAGAGATAGTAAATTGATATAATCTAACTATATATTGATGGTACAATTTCGAAATATGGTCTAAAAACCTAGAATGTAAAATATAAATACAATGTTTACACATATTCAGTCAATAAACAATAACTACAATCAAATTGATACCTCGAGTAGTTTTTTGTAATCCCACATTGAAATCAATGGATATATTTCCAAACCTACACTCTTGAACATGAAAATGATGAATCAAACCCTTCGGTAGTTTTCATAGTGATTTAACAAATTCAAAAGTCAAACATATCATTGTACATTCATAAATATACCTTTTAATTCCATCACACCATCAATAAATTTGTGGTTCTTTGTAACTCATTGTAAAGCAATGATGAACTAAAAATGGAGAACAATGATATTCACTTAATAATACTTTTATCAATTGTAAATCATTAAGAACAGATAATCTCATCCTAAATCTAAAAACCCTATATTTATCGATGTTATCTTCAATAAAATTACCCTATTTAACCAATTATATATTTTTCAATAACTCGTGGTCCTCCATATATGATTTCACAATTTTATATAATAATAATGATTTACCTTACACCTAAATCAGAAATAATGAATTTTCAAGTCCAACATCTTCAAAGGAAATATTCATCAAATCATTACCCAAAGGTTCATGTTCAACATTTAACATGGTTAATGTATACAAATCACTTTTCATTAAGGAATCAAAAAAATTCTCATTTCAAGGATGGTAATTGAACATGATATTTTAATCTTTTACCGATTTTAGCCAAGTTATCTACATAATGATAAATTTCTTTAATGTAAATATATACATAAAACTTTTATGATCAATATATATTAAATATTTGGAACCATATAAATGATGCTTCCAATATGTTTTTTTTAAAAACCATTGTAGAAAATTAAAAATCTTTTATGGGATTTTTTAACTCATGAGGATTCAGTTATTATGATGCAATAGAAATTATCTATTCATTATTCATCAGAATGAATGAAAGTCCCATTAATGAAGAATCTATTTAGATGAAAAATTATCAATTTCAAGAACATAGATCTAAAACATGCTCATTCACCATAATTATTTTTAGTTCTTATGAAAAAATAAAATTATTCATTCTCTGAAAATTTAAAACTATTTTGTGTCAACTAATTTATATGGATAGATAACGAGTCAAATTTAAAAAAGACAATTGTAAAATCATACTAATTCAATAGAACATTGAATATTAATCACATTTTTTGGTCGTGGGAATTCATTAACCCCTTTTAAGTGGATAAGCTATTACTACATAATTATTGAAAATATTCCCAAGAAAATAAATCTATTGTAACCAAAAATATACTTTTATAAATTTTCCATATAACCTATTTTCTTTGTGGGTTTCCAGAAAAATCAATATATGTAATTACGGATCCCCGTAAAATTTGTATTAAATCGAAACATCCTCAATAAAAACCAAAAAAATCTTCTCCAAATATTGTCACCATTTTATATTTATAGGATCTATAAATACTGTAGTGTAATTTTTCAATCCAATGTTAATAACAATAGACTCATAATGCATATATCTAATTTGGATCCTTTTTTGTATATAATAATCATTCTTATTAAAATGATGGTACATGTATCAAAATTTAGTAAAATAAAAATACTAAGCCCTATAGAGAAGATCAAATATTTCATCAATATTTGGAAATTGTTACTTATTCTTAATTATAATGTTATTCATATCACTATAATTAATGGAATGGCTGAAGAACCTATATATATTTTAATATTAAAAAATAGAACTATATGGTCATGCGAAAGTAAAAAATGAAACATTTATCAAGAAACTCATGCAACCACTTCTTCATTTGTAGATGATACTTTTGAGACATTCAAGAAGGGTTTTGAGATTGTATTTTCCTGAGGAAAAATTTCAATGGAAAATTCAACATACCGATCAGGTATAACATTGGGAGACACATCATGATAAAATCTAGGAAATCATTTACCTCTTGAAATTCTCTAATCTAAACAGTTTTTTAAATAAATATGTGGAATTAATAATCATTTCCATCTTTTAACAATTTCACATATTTATGAAATATTATTAATTTGTTGGGTTGATTATTATATAGACATTGAAAATACTTATGAAAAATACTTATTGATCACTAATCTAAATCTTATGATGATACAAAAAAATCAATTTATACAAAAAATTAAATTAAAAAATACTATGGGAAATATCATGTTATTTCAGGTAATATAATTGCAAAAAATAAAATGTGATGATTATTATGATGAATTTTTTCATTAATAATCCATGTGTGTTTCTTATCCAAAACTTTTGGTTTCATTTTTGATGTGAAATTTTTGATCTTCTATAAAATTCCTCGGTTATAATATAATGAGTAATCATCGTATCAAGAAATATATTAGAAAAAACCTGGTAAACAATTAATATACATAAAACCACTTAATTGGATTGAAAACAATCTACTAATGTTTTTTCAAAGGAATTCACTACACCATTCTTCTTATAAAATGGTTATACCCTCTCATTCATATCCTTCTTTGGGCAGATATGCTCATAATAACCCATCCAACCTAATTAAAAAAACTCTTCATTTTTATTAATGAAATTTCACCTACAAAAACTGTGTTCTTTTGATTTCAACATCAGGACATATGTCCCGTGCTTCCACACCTAAAACACTACAAATTTTTTATGGAATTCTGTAGGGTTCTTTTTTACCACTCATTCCAAAAAGATGATATTGTAAAATAAAATCATTGATTTAATTTTAAATATTATTTTATAATTCATGACATATGTACCATGTTATCCTTTTTTTCTAAGTACATGTTATCTTAAAAAATTCTATTTATATCCACACACAATAAAAAACAATATTTCCATAAATTTTGAATTCAATGTAATCTCTCACCCCTTGATATCTTCTATTTAATACCGAGAAAAAATAATTTATTTTACTATCTAGATACCAAATGTGATGTAGAGATCAAAATTCCAATCAAGTGATCTATTCTACATACACAGCCTCTAAATATACCTAATTTCACATAATTTCTGAAGTTTATATTCTATTCTTCATTGAAAATCCATCTAATTTTTTTAAAATGATAAGATTTTTTAAATTCATCTCATTCTAAGTAATCAGTCTCGTTATTATCATTGTTATTCATCACTATTAACAACCATTGGTCGAATTAACATTCAAAAAATTAGAAACACAAAAAATAGTATTTTATGAATAGTTAATGACATCAAAATTATTTTCAATTGCCTTAATTCACCATTTAGTTTTCAGTAGGGATAAAAATTCACTGGAAGAAGGATGGTTTTTCCTCATTAAATTCCAAACTATCTTCATATACCTCTATGGATTCTGTGGTTTTTCTTGATCATAGATTCCATATCCAATTGTATATTTCCTCAACTAATTATTTAAAATAATAAAACTCAGTTCCAATTCCCACTGTTCCTAGTTGCAGATGTGGAAAGATATCATCCTCTTGGTGCCATCCTACATTAACTTCTCTGTTTCATCTGACCAAAACTATTCTCAAAAGATATATCATGGATAAAGATATTTGGTGATAATTAAATTCTCTATAAGTTTGTCTTAATCATATGTAAAGGTAATTTATTAGTATTTTTAAAAAATATCTGAACCCCTAATGATGTCTAATCGTTTCCTTAATAACAACAGTAAGAACTTGAACGTATCCCTTACATAGAATATTAAATTCAACTATAATTAAAGATCATACATTCCCTAATAAAATTTATGTATACTGTTAATATAATTAAATAATAATGTCATTCATATATACTCAAATATTATAATTTATACATTCCATATATGAATCCATGTTTTATAGTATGAATCATTTTAAAACATAACATTCATTCTTTTCATAAGAATACTTCTTGACATAAATCATGAAGTGAAATCTTCACATACCCATCCTATAACTGTAACACCCCAGGTAAATAAAGAATATGACATTTTTATATTTATCCATATTTGTGACTAAAATATTAATATTACTTTAATGGGGATGCTATGCTCGATGGCGTACCCAACACTCAACAACGAGTTTCTTGGAAATCTTACATTGCACTCTAATAATGAAATAATATTATTTTAAATAGTAGTTAACGCCTAGCCGTTGTAATGGCAGTAACGAACAGAACTAACCAAAAAATGATTATATATGTTTTTAAAATATTTTTACTTTTTACAATAAATGTTAGTGGATTAAAAATGCAAATGAATCCAATTTTAAGCGTAAACATTCTAATATTCATTAAAAGGTCGATTAACCGCCTTTTGATAGCGAACCTCTTTTAAATCCACTTTTTGACAATTTTATGTGTTATATTTGAAAAAATAAAATTCTTCTTTATAATTGGGACACCAAAATTTACTTTGTGTAAATTTTTGGTATTTTTTAGAAAATGTTCTATTTTTAATGAATAGTGAAAAATGTTGTATTTTAATTCAAAACCACTTTTAATCTAATTTATTTATATTATTAGATTATCTTTTGAATTGTTTTTAAAGTGAAATTAGAATATATTTTTTCCATTTAATTCAATAGTGGTCGTTGGAATTAATTTCACTTTGAAATCGGACTTAAACTAGTGTCAATCTTTTGATACATTTTCTTTCATAAAAACATGCTATATGTTTTGACAGTGGGAATTAATTATTAAATTAATTAATGAAACTTATATATTTTTAATTTTGAAAAATATACATCATTTATTAATTCATAATATCAAATATATCTTAGGGTGAACTTTTGGTAATTTTCTGAAAAACTTCAATTTTTTATGAATAGTGAAACCACTAAGTGGTACTTATAAAAACTGATTTTCCGTTTAAATGAAATTCTTCCATCTTTTGTGTTTAGAATTTCAAAAATCTGACATTCATGGTTTTCATTAAGATGTAAAATGTGGTTCAATGGTATTAAAAATTTTTTGGTGAATAGTAACTTATTAAGTTTTTTATCGCGATTAGAGATAATTAGTGTAGTTTAAGGTAAGAATATTGTTTTAATAAACTGAAATGACCTAGAAACATGTCCTAACCACATTGGATGTGTCATGGCCGACCAATAAAATCCATGGGTAAACTTGGGGACCCCATGGAGCCACATTGGTTGGAAAATGACATAAATATCTTTTTATTTAATGTAAAAGTAAAAATGACACAAACATGAAATGTTTTACTAAAACAATTTTTTACGTGGGGTTATACAAGTTATAATTTTTACTATAAATATTCATTGGAAATATAAAAGTATCTCCTACAACATAGTATTTTTTTTATAATTTTAGACTTTAAATAATTTAATTTATTTATGACATCATGATGATGCACCGATTACCTCATTAATAAAGGATTTAAATAAAATGAAAATATAATGTAAAATCTATGACCTACGCATGTAAAAAACCGATTGGATGTCTATATTTCGAACCCTTATAACCTTATCCTAGAATTATATTAATTTGGGACATTTTAAATCCGAAAATCATTTTAAAATAAAGTTACCTTTCATTACTTTCCAAGAGTGCCCCTCCTCTCCTCTTATAAAAGGCCCCCACCTCTACCTCCTTAACCACACTTCCAAAGCCTTTGGCTTGGCCAACCCCTTCCCATTTTGTATCTCCACATCTCTATATAACTCCTTGATGCCTCACTTTTGGCAGAAGGCTTCCCATGGAAGCCTTTGTGCTCAAATCAATTGGAGTTACCCGATTTTAAGGTAATGTCTTCATTTGATTCCTTTTGTTTTATTTTGCTTATCCAACCCCCTAAACTCTTTTTATTCATCTCTTTTGTAACAACTATTGTATCTTAAATATACTAGGATGTTGTTATAAGAATTATTCGAGCTACACTTACACACACCTTTGTCTAATGGTTAAACAACATACTGTTTCTGTGGTTTGCGATTTTCTGCCTCACGAAACGATGATTGTTCAATATTCTTTTAACACCATTAAAGGTGGCCATTATGATGTCACTATATTTTATATATGATATATATGTTATTTATGTTTAATTTATGCTTCTGTATTTTATATTTAAACCATACCTTTATTCTTTTCATTTTTGTAAATGCAATAATTTCATATGAGGAAGTGCAGACTACCGCCCCCTCAAGTGATGTGACTCGTACATGCAATACATGGAAAGTATAAAGAATGAAATTTATGAACATATGTAACCTATATAACATATATATTATACTGGAATTATAATGTATATATATCATTTATTTTTAATTCCATTAATATGAAAAAGGAAAAAATGAAAGTAGCGTTCATGTGTACGTACGGCCTACCATCTCCATGAACTGTGCTTTTCATTTTTTATCTCAAAAAGATATGGAATTGTATAAAATTAATATGTACTGGATATCTATGATATTTTAATCATTAAGACTATTCTGAAAATTATATACTTATAACTACATGGACAATCATTTTTAAAACAAGTTCATTTTTGACTCATGTACCAAAAATCGGCAAAAACGTCTGATATGAACTAACATTATTAAAAGAATTATTATAACATTATAATATGTGATATGAACTGAATAATAATCTTTATAGGATTTCCTTAAGCAATTATAAATTGACGAATTTTTATTATTCAGGAATATAAAGAAACGAACAAGACAAGTTGGATTTGAGGTAAGGGATCTGACTCCTCTCTTCATTTTAAAGTACACTCTTTTATGTCATTCCTTTTAAAATCTCATCTTTCTTTTTATTGGGATATTATTTTATATTACTCTTACTTTAATTTTTATGTTCATATGATGATAGACCCTATTCTCTCTCATCATTCCATTTTGGATGTTTTGAGTGGCGCCATTAGGCTGCCGAGTTTTCGTAAGAGATCTAACCTCTCTCTTTCTTTTAAAGTACTCTTCTTTATGTCACTTCTTTTAAGATCCTCTTTGTTATGTTGGGGGATGTTCTTTTATATTCCTCTTTCTGTAAACGTTATTTTAGTATGATGAGAGACCTAATTTGATCTCATCAATCCATTTTGGAAGTTTTATGTTGTCCCATTAGGCTGCCGAGTTTTCGTAAGGGATTTTTCATCTCACTATTATTCCCTTGGGATTTATGCTACATTTGCCACAATTTCCTTTGAGTGGTGTATGTAATGCCCATTATTTTACTCATTGTTTAATATAATTTCATTTATGAGTATTTACATCAATGTTGTATTGTCCCTCATTCACGGGGTGTATGTTGCGAAAGATACCCATGTCGGTAAGGGAACTTTTCACCATCCTCTTTTTAAAAGACTTCCTTTGTTATGTCTTATAATTCACATACTGTTAAGTTGGGATATGTTCTTCTATATCATTATTGATTTATATTTTATGTCCATGAGATGAGATACACTTTTTATCTCTCATCAACTCATTTTCTAAATTTTGTAGTGACGCCGTTTGGCTGTCAAATTTCTATAAGGGAATTTCTTAACACAAATTTATTTCTTTGGGATAAACTTGTACTCCTTTAATATGTCATTCTATTAATATGAGTGAATAACCTCGGATTGTTTTACACTTCATATCCACTTATATTTCGTGTATTCATTTGACTCACATAATTATGTAATTTATTTATCCTTAATCCAAGGATACCGTCTTTGTATGGGACTTCCTCTCAATCTCCTTTCATTGAGGCATATTTTGTTTTATACACAACCTTCTTTTATACAGTGTATAAACCCCTTTGAATTTTATGTTTATTCCAAAGGAATCTTATTTATACGAAGCGTTTACTAAACGAAAAAAGGGAATGTTTTTGTCGAACGTATGAGGCGACAAAAACTTCTCCGCCGCCGTGACCATTATTTGAGTTTTGGCTTCCTCTACAAGCCATACCTTTTTTTAAGAAGAAAAATAAATACCATGTTTTACTTTTCTTTTTTTTTGTATTGAAAATGGTTTTCATAAAGTTTTTATATCAATGTGTTGTATTGATATCTTGTGATTGAAAGGTGGAAATGTTATGTTTCCTTTATGCATGTTTTATGTGATACGATTATGTTGAGGTTCTTGGGGATTATTATGAAGACGGGTGGTTCCGTGAAAAAATAAGGGCGGTTGAGCCCGATATATCTCTCCAATGCATTGGGTAACGCAAAGGAGGGAAATGTTAAGGTTTCTCTGAAGAGATTTAGGGAATATACTATGGTGGGTATTCCAAACGTAACCAAGAGGGTTACTCCCTACGTAAGAATGTTATGAATGCCTCAAGTTACCTTTATGTCTTATAATTTCTATGATTTATTGATGATTTGATGAGGTATGTTAAAGTGCCTATGTTTTATGGGTAAAGTATGATTTCATTCTTATGTATATATGAACCCATGTTTCCTTTCCATATTTTTATAACCCTTATTGATCTTTTTATGCTCATACCACGTTTTTGAAATGTTTTTCACAGGTCAAGGGAAAGGTACATGATATGATGATAGTGTCAAGGAAGTGTCAAGAAAGAATCCAAGCTTTATTTTTAAATATGTTTCCGTTGATGGGAAAAAAATGAATACTATATTTTATGCAACCACTTTGTTTAAATGTGGAATGTAATGTATGTTTTATGATCTAATTCCCTAAAACTCTAAACCTGAAAAGATACTCAATGTGTAATCTTATAATAACTCAAGATTAAGTAAGTTTTATGGATGAGGCCTTATAGTTGGTATCATAGGTCGGTTTAGAAAACATTAGGGATTAGGAGTTTTTGTTAGACACATGATTAGTCCCTATATCTATTATTTCAGTTAAATCCTTGTTTTATAACATTTTTTTCAGGTCAGGTAAAGTCAGTTACGAATGGAAGGAGAAGGATCTCAAATGACATTCCTATCTCTTCCTGATGACATGATTACAATAATTATTGCAAAGTCATGTTAGGATGATTGTGAAACTTTTTCAAACATACAACTCACTTGCAAGAAGTTTTTTGAGATATCAAACACCTCCACTATACCTCGTTATCATCGTGGATCATGGGTTGTTTTTAGATAAATACTATTTTCACAATAATCTCATATTTTCAAGAAAGGTAAATATTATCAAGGTATTTTCAAATATTTTACCTTAACACAATAATTTGAAGAATTTTATGATTTTAAAAATGGAGCTGAGGAAGGAGACCCTTGCGCAACCTATTTATATTTGATTTTAAAATATAGTCTCTCAGCACATACTTATGGTATTTTAAAAGGACCAATAATAGAGAGTTTCAACTCAAATTCTGTCTGACTATTTTATAGAAATCATGTTTTATCAGAAGTTTTGGAATTATATGTCATACATGATTATTTTCCCAAACTATTTTTCTGTGAACACTCATTTGACACATGTTGTACGAGGTGTATTTGGATGGAGGAAGAAAATGATTTTGAAGGATCTCTAAATCATTGTTATAATGCATGGGATTTCTACATACGTGAGCAAGATGACTAAGAAACCGAGTGGATGCCATGATCAAGGTATGATGTTATTAATTTTGGGAATCGTTTTATTTTATCTTATGGTGGTGAAATAAGACTTCAAGAATTAAGATCTTGAGATCATAACTAATTTGGATTAAAATGAGAGGTATAAGGAAACTGTTGAGGTTAAAACTTTTTAGGGTTATTTTTGGAGATTTATAAAAAGCACAGCACACAGACCATGTGACAACCCTTCGTGTCAGACCACGCTGCGAGAATCGAACCCATAACCAAAGTGTGAATGGTATTTATCACCTACCACTGGACTACGTGAAGTCCCTAGTTAGTTTGAGTGATTATT
Organism: Viscum album; assembly: GCA_963277665.1. Lineage (NCBI taxonomy): Eukaryota > Viridiplantae > Streptophyta > Magnoliopsida > Santalales > Viscaceae > Viscum > Viscum album. The sequence continues at coordinate 412,486,209 of OY728144.1, read as the reverse complement.
TTTAGTTAGATGATTTTATGAATTAAGAGTAAGTTGATTTTGGGTTATCTATGGAAATTTATTAACCTATGATGGAGGATATGTGATTAGGTTAATTGCATTTTAATACGAGACATTAAGAGAAACTTAAGTTGTTTGGAGATAAATGTTACGATTTAACTTGGAAGACTATGTGACTAAATCCTTCAAATATTTGGGTATCAATCTTTGATTGGTCTGCCTTGAAGAATTTTATGGACAAATTGTTTATCAAATGGTCCTCGTTGAAATTTGGGTTTTGTTGGACAAATTTTGGAGATTAATAATATATTTTCTTTTTATAAAGGGTTATCATTCTCTGGATTATATGATCTTGTACTAACCTTTTGGGTTTTGGTTTTGGTTAAAGTCTAAAGACATGGGAAGTATATAGTTCTCTTTTTTTGGTATAGGTGATTCTCTAGTAGTTGATTATAGTACTCTCAATGTGAACAAGTCTTCCTAAATACTCATCTTTTGGAGAAAATATGAGTGAGTGTAGGGAATCTAATAAAATTTGAAAGTCAACATGATAAGTGATTATGTTTCCTTATGAATAAATTCCTTAATAAAAAGTAATTTAATACAAAAATGTTGTCTATTAACTTTTTCTACTGGGGAATCGAATACCGTTTAACCCATCACAAGTTTGTGATTTTATTGTGGTTAACTTTCTCCTAAACATGTTTTCTATCACTCTCCATCAGAACATGACCCTATGTTTTCTCCTCTATGTCCATGTTTTCCTACATGGAATCCTAGAATTGGTTAACTCGGGTGACCTCTGTACTTAACTTTCATTATTTTAATGTTATTGTTTTACCGACTCTTGTTCCGATGTGGAACTTTCAAGGATGTTTCCAAGCTCAATTTTAAAATTGCGAGGATGCAATTCCCAAAAGGGGGGAAGGATGTAACACCCCAGGTAAATAAATAATATGACTTTTTATATTTATCCATATTTTTGAATAAAATATTAATATTACTTTAAATGGGATGCTATGTTTTAAGGCATACCCAACACACAACAATGAGTTTCTTGGGAATCTTACATTGCACTCTAATAATGAAATAATATTATTTTAAATAGTAGTTAACGCCTAACTGTTGTAATGGCGGGAATGAATAGAACTAACCACAAAATTATTATATATGTTTGTCAAATATTTTTACTTTTTACAATAAATGTTAGTGGATTTAAAATGCAAATGAATCCAATTTTAAGCGTAAACTTTCTAATATTCTTTAAAAGGTCGATTAACCGCCTTTTGATGGAGAACCACTTTTAAATCCACTTTTTGACAATTTTATGTGTTATGTTTGACAAAATAAAATTGGCTTTTAGAATCGGGACATCAAAATTTACTTTGTGTAATTTTTTGGTATTTTTCTGAAAAAGTTCAATTTTTAATGAATAGTGAAAAATGTTGTATTTTAATTCAAAACCACATTGAATATAATTTATTTATATGATTAGATTATATTTTGAATTGGTTTTAAAGTGAAATTATAATATATTTTTACCATTTAATCCAATAGTGGTTGTTGGAATTAATTTCACTTTGAAATCGGAATTAAACTAGTGACAATATTTTGATACATTTTGTTTCATAAAAACACGCTATTTGTTTTGACAGTGGGAATTAATTATTAAATTAATTAATTAAACTTATATGTTTTGAATTTTTTAAAATAGACTACATTTTTGAATTCGGAATATCAAATATAGCTTATGGTGAACTTTTGGTAATTTTCTGAAAAACTTCAATTTTTGATGAATAGTGAAACCACTAAGTGGTACTTATAAAAACTGATTTTCCGTTTAAATGAAATTTTTCCATATTTGTGTTTTCAATTTTAAAAATCCGACATACATGGTTGTCATTAAGAATTAAAATGTGTTTCAATGGGATTAAAATAATTTTTTGGTTAATAGTAACTTATTAAGTTTTTAATCGCGATTAGAGGTAATTTGTGTTGTTTAAAGTAAGAATAATGTTTTAATAAAATGAAATGACCTAGACACATGTCCTAACCTCATTGGATGTTTCATGTCCGACGAAGACAATCCATGGGTCAACTTGGGGACCCCATGGAGCCACTTTGGTTGGAAAATGACATAAATATCATTTTATTTAATGTAAAAGTAAAAATGACACAAACATGAAATGTTTTACTAAAAAAATTTTTACATGGGGTTATACAAGTCAGATTTTAGACTATAAAAATTAAATGGAAATATAAAGAGATTTCCTACATCATAGTAGTTTTTTTACAATTTTTAGACTTTAAATTAATTAATTTATTTATGACATCAGGATGATGCAGCGATTACCTCATTAATAAAGGATTTAAATAAAATGAAAAGATAATGTAATATCTATTACCTACACATTTACAAAACCTATTGTATGGGTATATTTAGAACCCTTATAACCTTATCCTAGTATTATATCAATGTGGGACCTTTTAAATCCGAACCTCATTTAAAAATAAAGTTACCTCTCATTACATTCCAAGAGTACCCCTCCTCTCCTCTTATAAAAGTCCCCCACCTCTACCTCCTTACCCACACTTCCAAAGCCTTTGGCTCGACCAAACCCTGCCCATTTTGTCTCTACACATCCCTCTATAACTCCTTGAAGCCTCAATTTTGGCATAAGTCTTCCCAAGGAATCCTTTGAGCTCAAACCAAAGGAAGTTACCTGATTTGAAGGAAATGTCTTCACTTGAGTCCTTTTGTTTTATTTTGCTTCTCCAACCCCCTAAAATCTTTTTATTCATCTATTTTGTAACAAATAAAGTATATTAAATATACTAGGATGTTTTTATAAGAAGGATTCGAGCTACACATACACACACCTTCTTCTAATGGTTAAAGAACATAGTGTTTCTATTGTTGAAGATTTTCTACCTCACGAAACAATGATTGTTCAATATTATTTTAACACCTTTAAAGGTGGCCATTATGATTTCACTGTATTTTATATATGATATATATGGTATTTATGATTACTATATGTTCTTTATTTTATATTTAAACCATACCTTTATTCTTTTCATGTTGTGTAAATGCGATAATTTCATATCAGGAAGTGCGGACTACCGCCCCTTCAAGTGATGTGACTCGTACATGCAATACATGGAATGTATAAAGAAAGAAATTAATGAACATATGTGACATATATAACATATATATAATACTGGAATTATAATATATATATATCATTTATTTTTAATTCCATTAATATGAAAAATGAAAAAATGAAAGTAGCGTTCATGGGTACGTACGGCCTACCGTCTCCATGAACGATGATTTTCATTTTTTATCTCCAAAAGATATGGAATAGTAATAAATGAATATGTACTGGATATATATTATATTTTAATCATTAATACTATTCTGGAAATTATTTACTTATAACTACTTGGACAATCATTTTTCAAACAAGTTCATTTTTGACTCATGTACCAGACATCGGCAAAAACGTCTAATATGAACTAACATTATTAAACAATTATTATAACATTATAATATGTTATATTAACGGAATAATAATCTATATAGGAGGTCCTTAAGCAATTATAAATTTACCAATGTTTATTATTCAGGAATATAATGAAATGAACAAGACAAGTTGGACTTGAGGTAAGGGATCCGACTCCTCTCTTTCTTTTAAAGTACACTCTTTTATGTCATTCCTTTTAAAAGATCATCTTTCTTGTTATTGGGATATTATTTTATATTAATCTTACTGTAATTGTTATGTTAATATGACTAGAGACCCTATTCTCTCTCATCAATCCATTTTATTAGTTTTGAGTGGCACCGTTAGGCTGCCGAGTTTTCGTAAGAGATCTAACCTCTCTCTTTCTTTTTAAGTTCTCTTCTTTATGTCACTTATTTTTAGCTCCGCTTTGTTATGTTGGGGGATGTTATTTTATATTCCTCTTTCTATAAACTTTATTTTAGTATGATGAGAGACCTAATTTGATCTCATCAATCCATTTTGGAAGTTTTATGTTGTGCCATTAGGCTTCCGAGTTTTCGTAAGGGATTTTTCATCTCACTATTATTCCCGTGGGATTTATGCTACATTTGCCACAATTTCCTTTGAGTGGTGTATGTAATGCCCATTATTTTACTCATTGTGTAATATGATTTAATTTATGAGTATTTTCATCAATTTTGTATTGTCCCTCTTTCACGTGGTGTCTGTTGCGAAAGATACCCATGTCGGTAAGTGAACCTTTCACCCTCCTCTTTTTAAAAGACTTCCTTTGTTATGTCTTTTCATTTACATAATATTATGTTGGGATATGATCTTCTATATCCTTATTGATTTAAATTTTATGTCCATGAGATGAGATAAACTTTTTATCTCTCATCAACTCATTTTCTGAATTTTGTAGTGACGTCGTTTGGCTGTTAAATTTCTGCAAGGGAACTTCATAGCCCAAATTTGATTCTTTGGGATAAACATGTACTACTTGAATATGTTTTTCTATGAATATGTGTGAATAACCTTGGATTTTTTTACAATTAATATCCACTTATATTTCATGTATTCATTTGTCTCACATAATTATGTAATTGATTTATCCTTAATCCAAGGATACCGTCTTTGTATGGGACTTCGTCTCAATCTCCTTTCATTGAGGCATATTTTGTTTTATACACAACCTTATTTTATACAGTGTATAAACCCCTTTCACTTTTACATTTATTCAAAAGGAATATTTTTTATACGAAGCGTTTACTAAACGACAAAATGGAAGGTTTTTGTCGTACTTATGCGGCAACAACGACTTCTCCGCCGCCGTGACCATTATTTGAGTTTCGGCTTCCTCTACAAGAAATAACTTTTTTTAATAGAATAATAAATACCATTTTTTACTTTTCTTTTGTTTTGGTATTGAAAATGGTTTTCATAATGTTTTTATATCAATGTGTTATTTTGATATCTTGTGATTGAAAGGTGGAAATGTTATGTTTCCTTTATGCATGTTTTATGTGATACGATTATGTTGAGGCTCATGGGAATTATTATGAAGACGGGTGGTTACATGATAAACTAAGGGCGGGTGAGCCCTATATAGCTCTCCAATGCATTGGGTAACGCAATGGTGTGAAACGTTAAGGTTTCTCCGAAGCGATTTAGGGAATATACTGTGGTGGGTATTCCAAACGTAACCAAGAGGTTTACTCCCTACGTAAGAATGCTTTGAAAGCCTCAAGTCACCTTTATGTCTTATAATTTCTATGATTTATTCATGATTTGATGAGGTATGTTAAAGTGCCTATGTTTTATGGGTAAAGAATGATTTCATTCTTATGTATATATGAAATCATGTTTCCTTTCCATATTTTTAAAACCCTTACTGAGCTTTTTATGCTCATCCCAAGTTTTTGAAATGTTTTTCACAGGTCAAGGGAAAGGTACATGATATGATGATAGTGTCAAGGAAGTGTCAAGAAAGAATCCATGCTTTATTTTTAAATGTGTTTCTGTTGATGGGAAAAAATGAATACTATCTTTTATGTAACCACTTTGTTTAAATGTGGAATGTATTGTAAGTTTTATGATCTAATTCTCTAAAACTCTAAACCTGAAAAGATCCTCAATGTGTAATCTTGTAATAACTCAAGATTAAGTATGGTTTAAGGCTGAGGGCTTATATGAACACTATGGAGAAATTGTTGAGTCAATAGGTTTTTTATGAATTTTCTATTCATTCATTCTTGGGGGAGAATGTTGAGTCAATAAGGATTCTTTGTGACTTCTTTATTTCTTCATGTTTTGGAAATCAAAAACACCGTATCATAAGGAAAATTTCATTTTTCCTATAATTTACCTTGATATGGGAAATTTTCCTTCACCAATGAAGATTTATCCTTTCTGGTTTTTGATTGATCATAATATAACCCAACTCATTTTCATTATATGTATAAAATTTGGTTTCACATCTAAAACCTTGGAATCCAATAAAAACATTGATATTGAGAATTCTAATTTTAGGATCTGAATTCTGGTTCTGAACTCCCTACAGGCTCCTAACTTTCTGAGTTAAAGTTATGAATTCTCTGAATTCAGACATCATACATTCTGAGTTCAGACTTCGAGTTCTCTAAATTGAGACTACAAAATTTCTATGTTCAAACTCCAAGTTCATTGAATTTAGAATCAGAACCTTCTCAGTTCAGACTCTGAGTTCTCTAAATTCTCTGAATTCAGTCATCGATCTTTCCTAGTTCAGACTCTGAGTTCTCTATATTCAGACTCTGAAATTTGTAAGATCATACTCAAAATATTTATGAATTAAGACTCAAAATTTCATTGAAATTCAACTTCTGAAATTTTATAGAATTCAGTTGCTGAATTCCTTTGAAGAAAAAAAATCTGAATATCTATTTGGTATAGACACAGAATGGTTTTTTTAGACTCCTAACTTTTATTTTCCTTACATACCAAAAAACAAATTTATTTAGGAAATCATATTTTTTATTACTCATGTTTTGGTTATAAAATGATTTCGTGCATTATGTTAATAACTAACCATTGTTTGAGTGACATGTGCACAGGTCCCTCTGAAATTCAAGGAAAAATAGGTTCGTTGGAGGAGGGATCTGATTTTTTATGTTGTATATAGCATCCCGCCTTTTTATAACATAAACATTCATTACATTACACAAAACTGAGGATCTTTAAGGTCTAGTGTCTTGGAAACCAGGAACATAATACATGAAAACAATATAAAGAATTCTTCTTAAACACTTTAAAGTCTTATCCTTAAGTACATCCTAGGTTCATTACTGCATCTCATAACCTGGGGACATACATCAAAAGAAAGGGTGAGCAGAAGGCCCAGTATGGGAAACAAGATGAACATTTTACATGTGAACGTGAGATACTTCAATAAGGACATGAAATGAACTTTAAGGCATGAGAAAGAAATCATGAGGCATCTCATAATAAAAATAACATTTTTCATAACTTGAAGATGTGGCTACATCATTTAACATAGAAAATCATGAACATATCACCAAGGTCCATCCCCAAGGGGTCATTTGAAAATTACCACGGATATTCACCAAGGTATCGTGAAAATTGTAATCTCTAGTGGTTACATCATTACCCAATGCATTGGAGCGCTATCCGGGTGCACCATAAAATTTTGTTTTATTATCAAGTTTTCCACATATATCATCATTAAAAATTTCATAAAGAACCCATATAGCACAAAATAAATGGGTTTCATTTCATAATCATAACGTTCTAAAAACTTCTTTAAAGACATGATCTTATTGTCACTTTAAACCCATGGAAAGGGAAAGCAGGTCTCATGTATGTAAATAACAGAATTTAAAATAGAACATTTTGATATATATGTGAATACCCTTGTAGAAATAAGAGCTTTGAGTATTCACTTTATAAGATAAAATAATTTTGAAAAAAGAGAGGCATTTTGAGACGAAAATTCTACAACATAACGGCTATGTTACAAGGTTTTAGAAAACATTGAAAAGAGAGGGGACATGGGTCACCCACTCATAATTGATCCATAAAATAGTAGGGGGACAGAATATAATGGATTTAAGAACATGTTAATGAAATTTGAAAGATATACCATATGAAATGAAAAAACATGGAAGTGAGACAAAAATAAGATTTCTCTTATGAAAATTCGGCAGCTTAACGACGTCACTTAACTTCAATAAAAAAAATATTTGACAAGATCAAATAGGGTCTTTCATCAAATGATCATAAGAGATCAGTATGATAGATATAGAGATAATACCCCAAAATAATAAAAAGGAACATGAAAGACTTGACATGATAATCGAACTTGAAAAATGAGAAGGGTGAAAGAATCACTTAAAAATTCGGCAGCATAACGACGTCACTTAATTTTTCATAAAACGAAATGATGAGAGTAAGAGGGGATATCTCATCATATAAACATGAAAATGGAAGTAAGAAGAATATAAAATAACATCCTCTCACATAAGAACATGGAGCATAAAAGGAACGACATAAAAGATATTACATGAAAAGAAAGAGAGAGGTCGAATCCCTTACCTTAAAACGTAACTCTTAAAACTCAGTGGTTTGGACCTTGAGGGCTTGGGGGAACCTTGGGAGGACTCCTTGGGAGGTAAGGAGATCAGAACTTAGTTGGGGGAGAGTTGGGAGTGAAAAATAAAGGAGGAAAGGGTGGGTATTTATAGGGAAAGTGAGGGGACAAGGCATTAATGGCCAAGGGACACCTCAGAAATGCTTTTCTCAAAACCATGTGCTCTCCCTTGGAATTTACCATGGAGTTAGGCCACATAGGGCCCACAAAACAATAATTCATCACCCTTGGCCGGCCAACCCTTAAAATATCTCATGACATCATCATGACACAGTTATGATGTCATTAAACATACCGAAACCCTAAAACTGCTTTTTTACTATTCACTGAAAAATTCATCTTACTTAGAAAAATCCCAAATTTCACCTTAACTAAAAATCGATGCTCTAATTAAATTTATGAACTCCATTTTATAAAAATAATTTTCTAAATATTTTTAATTTAATCATTAAATAAAGTCACTATTCATCGAGAATTATTTTTTTCAGAAAAATCCGCAAAAATTACCATAACATAATATCGATGATCTGAGTTCAAAAATAAAGTCCTTTTTATAAAAATAATTTTCTAATTATTTTTAATTATATTTTCTAATTATTTTTAATTAAATTTTTAATTAAAAAACACTACTCAACTGAAAAAACTAATACTTGGAAAATAATTTATGAAACCGTTATTTACCATTTTTATTGAATCACATTACTTAATCTAGGTGTCTAAATTATATTAAAACTTTCTTTGAGTGAAATTACTAAACCATTTGGTCACATTATTAATCCTAAGCGAAAAATAACTATTCATAATTTACTATTCATCAAAAATTAAGTTGAACTTATTAGACTCCAAATTCCTTAATGAAAACTTTTTTAGAAGACAATTTTTTGAAAATCATTACACATCATTAATTATTTAGGGTTTACATAAATATTTTAAAATATCCTTTTTTCAAAATTCATCAATAAAATACATCCTAAAATTATCCGGATATTTGAAATTTCACAAACATCACTAAAGGAAGAAATCTCAATTCATTCATCCCAAAGGATTACAGAAAGAGGCTACAGTATCATCACATAACCCCTTATAACACCGGCATATGACCTAAGTGTAAAGTGTGCTATTGTGAGAGAATCTGAGGGAGGTTCAGATAACATTACCCTAGTTGTAATCTCTACTAACTTGAACTTCTCCCACAGGCGTTTCTGTTCATGCTTGACACACTGGAGTTCGGCTTGGGCTTGGTCCAAAGCGAAGCCCACAGATGCTACCTCCTTCCCAAGCTCTGATAAGTGGGCTTCATAAGGTTCGAGTCTACTGGATGAAGCCATCGACTCCTCTTTCTTCATTAACCATTAACATCTTATTAAATCATTAAGAGTAAGTTAATATACTACTCAAAAAGGATGGGTCATTACATTCTTTCCCCCTTAAGAAATTTCATCCTCGATATTTATACTTGAGGCCTAGTCGAAAAGGTGAGGGTACTTTTTCTTTATTGTTTCCTCAGGCTCCCAAGTCGCTTCTTCATATTTATGATTCCTCCACAACACTTTCACAAGGTGGGTAGTCTTGTTTTGTAGAACCTTGTCTCTACGGTCTAAGATCTCCACTGGATGCTCCTCATAAGGGAGGTCATGTTCCAGTTGTACCACCTCTGGGTTCAGTACAAGCAAAGGGTCGGGTATGTACTTCCTCAAGAGGGATACAAGGAAGACATCATGAACTTGAGCTAGGTACGGTGGAAGTGCTAGACGATAGGCCACTTCTCCTATCCAATCAAAGATTTCATAGGGTCCAATGTACATAGGGCTGAGCTTCCCTTTCTTCCCAAACTGCATGACTCTCTTCCCTAGAGAAATTTGAAGTAAGACATTATCGCCAACACCAAACTCCAATTCCCTTCGATGGTTTTCAGCATAGCTCTTCTGCCGACTCTGAGCAGCCTTTATGTGTTGTTGGATGGCATGAACCTATTCTGTCATCTCTTGCACAATATTAGGCCCAAGAAGCTTTCTCTCACCAGTTTCATCCCAACAAGTAAGAGTTCTACATCGCATTCCATACAGAGCTTCATAGGGTGCCATCTGAATACTTGAATGGAAGCTGTTGTTATAGGAGAACTCAACTAATGGGAGGTGTTGATCCCATCCACCTTTAAATTCCATTGAGCATAATCTCATCATGTCTTCAAGTGTCTGAATTGCCCTTTTAGATTGGCCATCAGTTTGAGGATGATAGGCCATACTAAAATTCAATTCAGTATTCAGAGCATGTTGAAGACTTCTCCAGAATTTTGATGTGAATCTTGGATCACGATCAGACACGATGGATAGTGGTACCCCATGCAACCTTACCACTTCCTTCACGTATATCTTGGCAAGTTGATCCAGAGAGAAATCTTCCCGAATAGAGATAAAATGGGTGGTCTTGGTGAGACTGTCCACAATAACCCATATCGCATTGTTTCTTTTAGATGTTTTCGGGAGTCCAGTTACAAAGTCCATAGTGATATTATCCCACTTCCATACTGGTATGGGTAGCGGTTGTAATACCCCCTTAGGAAGTTGTCGTTCAGCCTTTACTTTCTGACACACCAGGAACCTTGTAGTGTAATCAGCAATCTCCCTCTTCATGTTATCCCACCAATAATGATCACGAAGGTCTCTATACATCTTAGTGCTTCCCGAGTGTATAGAGAAAGTATAGCTATTAGCTTCATCCATCAGTTATTTCTTTATCTCCGGAATAGATGGAACACATAGTCTTGTATGAAATTTCAATACACCTTCTTGATCAATATTGAAATCAGGGAACTTACCATCCTTTACAGCCTCAAACTTCTCCTGTTTCAAATGATCTTCTTTTTGAGCCTTCTTGATCTTCTCTAGTAATGAAGGTTGATAAATCATTTGGGATAGGGTTGATGATGTCCCTTTCCTTATAATTCCCATGTCCAGTTTTACTAGATCTTTAATCAAGGGATCTCCTAGGATCCTCATTGTTTCCAGAACAACCGGATCTTTCCTGCTTAACGCATCCACGACTTTATTTCCTCTTCTAGGGTGATAATGAATTGAACAATCATAGACTATAATAGGCTCCAACCATCTCCTTTGTCTCATGTTCAATTCTTTCTGCGTGAAAATATACTTTAAACTTTGGTGGTCGGTGTATATATCACATTTCTCCCTATAAAGATAGTGCCTCTATATCTTTAGAGCATAAACAACTGCCGCTAGCTCTAGATCATGCGTAGGATAATTCTGCTCATGAATCTTCAACTGTCGAGATGCATACGCAATTACCTTGTCATTTTGCATGAGGACGCACCCAAGCCCTTTCAGAGATGCATCGCTAAAAATAACGAATCCTTCTCCGATAGAGGGTAGTGTTAACACAGGTGCATTATCCAATCTCTTCTTCAGCTCTTGGAAACATTCCTCGCATTCCTTTGTCCAGATGAACTTAACCCCTATTCGAGTCAACTTGGTTAGTGGATTAGAAACTCGTGAAAAGTTTTTCACAAACCTCCTATAATATCCTGCTAAACCAAGGAAACTACGAATCTCAGTTACTTTTGTGGGTTGAGGCCACTCCTCCAAAACCATTGTCTTTGCAGGGTCAACCGAGATTCCTTCATTGGTTACGATGTGCCCCAAGAAAGCCACTTTTTGTAACCAAAAATCACACTAGCTGACCTTTCCAAAGAGCCCCTCCTTCCGCAGAGGTTTCAAAATAACCCTCAGATGATCTTCATGCTCCTCACGAATTTTTGAATATATCAACATATCATCAATAAAAACTACCAAAAAGCTATCATATTAGTCCTTAAAGACTCTATTCATCAAATCCATTAAAATATCAGGAGCATTAGTCAAGCCAAAGGGCATAACAGTAAACTCATAATGCCCATATCTTGATCGGAAGGTAGTCTTTGGAATATCTTCCTTCTTCACCCTTAGTTGATGATAACCAGATCGAAGGTCAATCTTAGAGAAGAATTGAGCCCCGCGAAGTTGGTCAAATAAATCATCAATTCTTGGAATAGGGTATCTGTTCTTCACTGTGATCCCATTCGGTTCTCTATAATCAATGCATAGCCTCATTGATCCATCCTTCTTCTTCACAAAGAGAACCGGTACCCCCCAAGGAGACACACTCGGTCGGATAAACCCCTTCTCCAACAAGTCTTGGAGTTGTTTCTTTAACTCTTATAGCTCCACATTTTCTATTCTATATGGAGTCTGTGACATCGGTTGAGACCCAAGTACAAGATCAATGGAGAACTCTACCTCTCTTTCGGGGGGAGGTCCAGGTAACTCCTTAGGAAATACATCCATATATTCCTGAACAATTGGAACATCATCTATTGGTATGCTCCCTTTTCCTTCTTCCTCATCACCAGTTAACTCCATAAAGAAAGATATAGGAGGTGCTTCTAGATAGGGATCAGTTCGTGATATCTCTCCTTGGAAGATAATTGTAGGTCGTTCATTAAAGTCTACTGATATTTCCTTACTTCTGCATTGGGTCTTAGCATTATACTTTGAGAGCCAGTCCATCCCTAGTATAATGTCGAATTCCATCATGGGAATGACTACTAGATTTGCGATAAGATTGTGCTCACCAAAGTAAACACTAGAGTCTCTAAATACTTTTGATGCAAGGATAATCCCACTTGGAGTCTTGACAGACAACTCTACCTCTAGCAGTTCGGGGATTGATTCTATATTCCTTGCAAACATGGAAGAAAAAAAGGAATGCGTAGAACCAGAATCAAATAAAGTACTTTCTAGTTTTGAGAGGATGACAAGAGTACCTGCTACCACATCGTTCGGGACTTCAACTTTAGATGTTGTGATAGCGAAAGCACGACCTTTCTCCCTTGTCCTCTGCTGAGGTTGATGGTGATTCCCCTCCACCGCCCTCGGATTTGGACATTGATTAGCAAAGTGCCCAAGCTGTCCACACTTGAATCATGTAACTTCGGGTAGGTCTAGAACCATCTCCCCTCTGTCATTTTTGTTGGGAAGTTGAGGCTTCACATCACTATGACAATTATGATAAATATGGCCTTCTTTTCCACACCTATAGCACTTACCACTTCCGATCAAGCAGTTCCTCGAATGCTTCTTCCCACATTTATTGCATGTGTCATGTTGCATATGCTTTCCACCTCTTTCCTTGTCAAAACTTCTTCCCAAGCTTGGTTCTAGAGTTCTCTTCTTCTCATTAGATTTGTGAGACCACTGTGTCTCCCCAAACTCTAGTTCAACTTTCATAGCACTTCGAACTATTTCTTCATAGCTATCGTAGTCCCTGTTGTCTAGATTCTTCAATAGATGAGGTCGTAGTCCGCCAATGAATCTATCAGCCTTCCCATTAGTGTCCATGACAAAGATTGAGGTATAACGGGAAAGCCTTGTGAAGTTCATCTCGTAGGTTCCAACTAATTCATTCTCCTTCTGCTTCAGCTCGAGAAATTCTTTCTCCATTCTCGTTCTCATCGAACGAGGGAAATACTTATTAAAGAATATTCACCGAAACTCTTCCCACTCCATAGCTTCCATATCTCCTCGTGGCTTCGTGTTTTTGATCAGAGACCACCACTGATCAGCTTCTCCTTCTAGGCGGTAAACAGCAAGGGTGACTTTTTCTTGTTCCGAACAATGAAGTACAGAAAAGATCTTTTCAATGGAGATTATCCATTGTTCCGCAACCAATGGGTCAGTTGATCCACTGAATGTTGGTGGTCATTAACGCATAAAGGACTCAACATAAAGTCGTTCCATTCGTGGTGAGATCGGCCTCTCTGCTTGATTCGAGTTATTACTCATAACTTGAGTCAGTTGGTTCATCATTCGCATGAATGTTTCCATTCCGGCTTCCATCAAAGGGCCGTCAGCACATGGTGCATTGTGGTCACCATCTGCACGGTTCCTCCTGTTGCTCGCCATTTTCTAAAAGAATAAAACCATAGTGAGAAACTTATTTCATTTATGAATCTTTTAACTAAGACTTCATGCTTAGACAATTACACTTCTTTATAATTCCTTTATAATGATTCATAAAAATCTTGTGATTAACCAAACATATCCCCCGGGTGTGTCGTAACCAAGAGTGCAGCAAGGCCCGTTATCATGCACTAGTTCCCGATCGAGTCTAGCTCAAAGCGGTGTTTTCAGGTTTTACCCCTATGTACATTTGTGACAGATCCACCTCTACCTGATCGTATCCAGACAGGGATGTATTTGTTTGATAAACCACTTACTCAATACTTACCAAAATACCAGGAAGTTTTCCTATATTTAAACATTTCTATAGGGTTCTTACTAAAGTTTTTATATCCTAATTTCCACAAATAACTAAACCATCCAATGATACCAACTATAGAATCCCGCCTTTTTATAACATAAACTTTCATTACATTACACAAAACTGAGGATCTTTAAGTTCTAGTGTCTTGGAAACCAGGAACATAATACATGAAAACAACATAAATAATTCTTCTTAAACACTTGAAAGGCTTCTCCTTAAGTTCATCCTAGGTTCATTACTGCATCTCATAACTTGGGGACATACATCAAAAGAAAGGGTGAGCAGAAGGCCCAGTAAGGGAAACAAGATGAACATTTTACATGTGAACATGAGATACTTCAATAAGGACATGAAAAGAACATTAAGGCATGAGAAAGAAATCATGAGGCATCTCATAAAAAAATAAAATTTTTCATAACTTGAAGATGTGGCTACATAATTTAACATAGACAATCATGAACATATCACCAAGTTCCATCCCCAAGGTGTCATTTGAAAATTACCATGGTTATTCACCAAGGTATCCTGAAAATTGTAATCTCTAGTGGTTACATCATTACCCAATGCATTGGAGCGCTATCAGGGCACATCCTTAAATTATCCTTTATTATCATGTGAGCCACATATATCATCATCAAAAAATTCATAAAGAACCCATATAACACAAAATAAATGGGATTCATTTCATAATCATAACGTTCTAAAAACTGCTTTTAAGACATGATCTTAATGTCACTTTAAACCCACGAAAAGGGAAAGCGGGTCTCATGTATGTAAATACCAGAATTTAAAATAGAACATTTTGATATATATGGGAATAGACTTTTAGAAATAAGGGCTTTGAGTATTCACTTTATAACATAAAATAATTTTGAGAAAAGAGAGAGGCATTTTGAGATGAAAATTCTGCAGCATAACAGCTATGTTACAAGGTTTTAGAAAACATTAAAAAGAGATGGGACATGGGTCACCCACTCATAATTGATCCATAAAACAGTAGGGGGACAGAATATAAGGGATTTAAGAACATTGTAATGAAATTTGAAAGATATACCATATGAAATGAAAAAACATGGAAGTGAGACAAAAATAAGATTTCTCTTATGAAAATTCGGCAGCCTAACGACGTCACTTATCTTCAATAAAAAAATGATTTGTCAAAATCAAATAGGGTCTCTCATCATATGATAATAAGATATCAGTATGATAGATATAGAGATCATACCCCAACATAATAAAAAGGAACTTGAAAGACTTGACATAAAAATCGAACTTGAAAAATGAGAAAGGTTAAAGAATCACTTAAAAATTCGGCAGCCTAACGGCGTCACTTGAACATTCATAAAACGAAATTATGAGAGTAAGAGGGGATCTCTCATCATATAAACATGAAAAGGGATGTAAGAGGAATATAAAATAACATCCTCTCACATAAGAACATGGAGCATAAAAGGAATGACATAAAAGAGATTACATGAAAAGAAAGAGAGAGGTCGGATCCCTTACCTTAAAACGTAACTCTTAAAACTCAATGGTTTGGACCTTGAGGGCTTGGGGGCACCTTGGGAGGACTTCTGGGGAGGTAAGGAGACCAGAACGTCGTTGGGGGAGAGTTGGGAGTGAAAACTAAAGGAGGAAAGGGTGGGTATTTATAGGGAAAGTGAGGGGACAAGGCATTAATGGCCAAGGGACGCCTCACAAGTGCTTTTCTCAAAACCATGTGCTCTCCCTTGGAATTTACCATTGAGTTAGGCCACATGGGTCCCACAAAACAATAATTCATCACCCTTGGCCGGCCAACCCTTAAAATATCTCATGACATCATCATGACACAGTTATGATGTCATTAAACATACCGAAACCCTAAAACTGCATTTTTACTATTCACTGAAAAATTCATCTTACTTAGAAAAATCCCAAAATATCACCATAACCAAAAATCGATGCTCTAATTACATTTATGAACTCCATTTTATAAAAATATTTTTCTAAATATTTTTCATTTAATATTTAAATAAAATCACTATTCATCGAGAATTCATTTTTTTCAGAAAAATCCCCAAAAATTACCATAACATAATATCGATGATCTGAGTTCAAAAATAAAGTCCTTTTTATAAAAATAATTTTCTAATTATTTTTAATTAAATTTTTAATTCAAAACACTATTCACCTGAAAAAACTAATACTTGGCTAATAACTTATGAAACTGTTATTTACCCTTTTTATTGAATCACATTACTTAATATATTTGTCTAAATTATATTAAAACTTTTTTTGAGTGAAATTACTAATCCATTTGGTCACATTACTAATCCTAAGCATAAAATCACTATTCATATTTTACTATGCATCAAAAATTAATTTGATCTTATTAGACTCCAAATTCCTTACTGAACACTTTTGTAGAAGACCATTTTTTGAAAATCATTACACATCATTAATTATTTAGGGTTTACATAAATATTTTAAAATATCCTTTTTTTAAAATTCATCAATAAAATACATCCTAAAATTATCCCGATATTTGAAATTTCACAAACATCACTAAAGGAAGAAATCTCAATTCATTCATCCCAAAGGATTACACAAAGAGGCTAGGGTCTCATCACATAACCCCTTATAACACCGACATATGACCTAAGTATAAGGTGTGCTATGGTGAGAGAATCTGAGGGAGGCTCAGATAACATTACCCTAGTAGTAATCTCTACTAACTTGAACTTCTCCCGCAGGCATTTCCGTTCAAGCTTGACACGCTGGACTTCGGCATGGGCTTGGTCCAAAGCAAAGCCCACAGATTCTACCTCCTTCCCAAGCTATGATAAGTGGGCTTCATAAGGTTCGAGTCTACTGGATGAAGCCATCGACTCCTCTTTCTACATTAACCATTAACATCTTATTAAATCATTAAGATTAAGATAATATACTACTCAAAAAGATTGGGTCGTTACATTGTTCCTATAGAGTTGAGCTCATTTGATCAAGATCTACACAGTACTATGATTCTAGAGATTATATGATGTTGAAGTGATTTCTATTGAGATAAGCTCTTTGGACTCAAATTTCTTCATACGGATGTTGTGAACAACATGCTCAGGTGTAAAAAAATTGTCTAGAATTTCTTCATGAAGATTTCGATCATGCTGATCGTGGGATTTTGGGTTTTGAAGGAAGAGGATCATATTTCCATATAAATTTAGGGCTTCCAAGGATAGCAAGACAGATTCCAATCATCGGATTTAGGGATTACCTAGGTTTTGGTAAGGCATACATATAGAAAGTATAAATCAAGGTACCTTTATCCATGTTTGTTGGATATTGTACTCTTTGGATTAAAAGATTTTTATACTTGTTACTTGTACTGTATCAAGTTTGTTTTCCACTGTATTTTAGTTATTGAGGAATGTTTAAATATCTTAAACATTCATATAATTGTACTCTGATTAAATAAGGTTCTATACGCTTTAAGGTAGAATCTTTTTGTTGTAAAATTTTTCTATGTTTCATTTCCAGAATCAATTTTCTGGAATATTATTTTCTGAATTATATTTCCGTAATCAAGCATGTTTGTAGAACATAGAGGTTTTGTGAATATTGTTTATACAAATTTTCCTTAAGGGATTTATAAAGCATACAATTCACCCCTCCCCCCCCCCTTCACATTTATATTGAGAATCTATATTATCATTTAGATACTAAATTAGTTTTATATCGATAAAAAAATTGGTATCAGAGCGAGGTCTCTGAAATATATATATTCAGAGATAATTTTTCTTGCTCTAGATTTTAATTTTTCTATATTTTCTTTCATTAGGGTATTTTTATCCTTGTTTACAAACTTTTATTACAAAAAAAGATTGTGTGGAACGATTTTATTTAAAATGGCGGGAATAAATGTCGGACCCATATAAAACATAAATCCACCTAGACCTCTTATTTTTTATGGTAATGATTTTGAATATTGGAGAGATCGTAGGAAGATATTTTTTATTAACACTAGAGTGGATAACTTTGTTATTCTTACTAAAGATTATTAGATTCCTGATAAGGAAGTCAAAAACATTACAAATCAAGTGAAGTTAGAATATCAACTTAACTATGAGGTACACAAAACATTGTTGTGTTCCATGATTAGGAATTTATATAGTCAGATTTATTCTTTAGAAGCTTCTAAATGTGTATGGTAGAAGCTTGAAGTCACACATTTTGGTACTTTAAAATTTATTGAAACTAAGAGAGCTATGCTTAGAGCTAAGAACCATGGTTTTTTCTTTCCTTATGGAGATCCTATTTGTAATGTACAACAAATATTTATGAAAATTGTCAAAAGCTTATAGTCTATGAGATAAAAAGGCTTAGATGATGAGTCCCTTGTAGACAAGATTATTGACATCATGCCAAGTCAGTGGGAATCAAAGATAATAGCTATAGATGAGTATAGGAAAGTCACCCAGATTTCCTTTGACGAACTTTTTGGAACTCTTTGTCAACATGAGACTAGAATGAAGAGAGATGCTGATAATGTTAAGAAGAAGAATGGGAATGGTGGTGTTTCGTTTACAACTACATTAAAACATATGAAAGCCAAAACAATAGAAAGTGTTACTAGATCTATGTCAAAGAATGTAACAATTTAGTCAGAATCTATAGATATAAAAAACATTTAGAATGATTTAGCTATTCTTTGTCAGAGAATGAACAAGATAGTATCTTAGAATAACTATCAAAATATGTTTTAGAATAGTGATTACAATGAAAACAAATATGGTAAAGTAATTTTTTATGAATGATATAGAAAAGGTCATATCAGACCTGATTGCCCACTTCAGAAAGAGAAGGATAAGAAGGAATGGAATTAAGAGAGAATCAAGAAGAAGTTCTAAAGTTCTAAGAATATGAAATGTCTTAAAGTAAATGACACTTGGAGTACTAGTTGTGGAGACTCTTCTGAATGTGAATCTCTTGAATATGAATCATCAGAATAGAAAAATATTAGATTCATTGCTTCTACATCTTTCCCAAATACTTGTCTTATGTCCAAGGTCTGCTCTGTCGAGGAATTACATAATTTATCTCTTGACAATGAATAATTATTTTGAAGATATTTATTCAAATAAAACACTTAATCATCCAATAATGAAGAAATACATTCATATATAGAGGTATCTAGATTTTCCAGGATGTTAGAAAAAAAAATTATAAAATTTCCAAGAAAATAGATAATGCATATACTAGAAACGAAGTTCATACAAAAGATATTTTAGACCTCAGTATAGATCATGAAGATAAGGATGAGTTCCTAGAATAACATTCTAAAGACCTTAAGAAATTAAATTCTGAAATGGAAAAACCTTTGGAAGATCTCAAGAATTCCATTTCAAAAATAAGAATTTTCTCGGAAAATATAACTCTAAGGAAATACTTCATGTGGATTGGAATTTAGTCATAAGACTAAAATCTGAAATATATTCTACATAGAATCATGTGCCCAATTTTACTTCTAGTAAAAAAAATTGACAATATGTATTCTCAATTCATACCTCAAGGAAGTACATCTTGTGTATCGTATACTCATAGAAAGCATATTTTCAGAAACAACTATATTATTCCATCCAGATCCCTTCTTGAGAAAAATTTCAAAGTGGTGAGAATTGGGAGAAAATTTAATCTTTAAATAATGTTCAATCCCTTTGGTTTTATATAGCTTATTTTTCTAAACAAATGTGGATACCAAAATTTTTTTATAACAATTACGGATCGATGAAGTTTTGGATTTTGAAAGACTAACTCTCTTGTTTTAAGGAAAATAAAAATAGTACCAACAAAAATACATGGTACATAGATAGTGGATGTTCCTAGTAATACTGGTAATAAAAAAATCATTGAAATGATTATCAAGACGAAAGGAGGAAAATAAACTTTCGAAGAAAGTGATAAGGACAAAATTATTTGTATATGTAACATTGTTCTTCTTGAAAAAACATTGATTTCAAATGTTTTATTTGTTAAGGTTCATAAGAATAACCACATTATCATAATTCAATTACGTGATGAAGGTTACCTTGTGATCTTTAGGAATGACAAGTGCTTATAGAACAATATCATGGAACAATTTATTTTTTCTTCCAATAGGCAAGAGAATGTTTACACATTAAACATAAAAGACTATAGGATCCAATATATACCTTGACTTAGTGTAATGGTAGATCATTATTGGTTATAGAATAGAAGGTTAGAACACTATAACCATAATAATCTTTGAAAACTCTCAACCAAAAGACTAGTTAAGGATCTACTAGATCTTAGATTTGATTCATCAAAATTCTGTTATCCTTATCAATATGGAAAGAAACATAAATAAAGTTTTAAATTAGTTGGTGATGTCTCAACCACTGATGCATTATAGTTAGTGCATATGGTTCTTTTTCGACCAACACAAACTGGATGCATTAGTGGAAAATATTACATATTTTTCTAAGTAGATTATTATACAAGATTTATATTGGTTTATTTTCTAGCAATGAAATCTAATATTTTTCTTAATTTACAAATTTTAGATCCCATATTAAAAATGAGAAAAACCTTCCATTGATAATTATTCATTGTGATCATGGAGGAGAATTTCAAAATTATTATTTCGAATCTTTTTATAGTATTAAATTAATTACTCATAACTTCTCAACACCCAGCACACTTAAACCAAATGGTGTTGTTGAATGATGAAATACAATTTTTCAATATAAAATAATAACCATGTTGAGTGAATATTCAATATCCAATATTTTATGTGTTGTATAAGTGTGTACAACTTGTTATGCTATAAATCATTTTTTGATAATACATTATCATCAAAAAACCCCTTATGAGTTATGGAATGGTAGAAAACCTAGACTTTCCTACCACAAGGTTTTTTGTTTCAAAGTATTCATTTTGAATAATAAAGACAATCTATACAAATTCGCATCAAAATTTGATGAATGAAATTTCTTTAGGCTACTCCACAACTTCTAAGGCCTATAATGTTTTCAATAAAAACACTTGTACTGTTAAAGAAACAATACATGTTAAATTTGATGAAACTGGTCCTTTTGTTTTAAACAACCTCAACCTACATCTTTAGATGTGTTTTAAAAAACTGATTATCAACCTTTGTTAAAATATCCTTCTGATATGGAAAATCTTCATGAAAATGTTTTTGTATCATTTACCACAAAAGACATTATAACCTATGTTGATGAGCAGGTTTTACAAAACCCAAATCAGTTGTTTATAATGAATCATCCCAGTGATAGTATCATTGGTGATTTCAATCAACCTGTAAGGACTAGAAGATTCTTAATATATGAATTAGTACATCTATCATTCCTTTCCCAATTAGAACAAAAAAATCATGGATGAATCTTTATGTGATGATGATTGGATAAAATCTATGGGAAGATGAAGTAAATGAATTTGATAGGAATAATGTATGGACCTTTGTTGAAAGGCATAAGGAATCATCTGTTTTTTGGAGTAAAATGGGTCTTCAGAAATAAATGTTTTGAAAATGGATTGATTGTTAGAACTAAATCTAGATTGGTTGCTAAAGGCTATAATCCAAAAAAAGGAATAGACTGTGAAGAAACCTATGCTCTAGTAGCTAGACATGAATCAATTCATATTCTACTTGCCTTTGTAGAATTAATCAATTTCAAACTTTTTCAAATGGATGATAAATGTGCTTCCATAATGGTTATGTTCAAGAGGATGTTTTTTTTGAAAAACCACTTGGTTTTGAAGATACAAAACATCATAAACGTGTTTAAAAACATAGAAAAGCTTTGTATGGACTCAAACAAGCCCCTCGATCCTCATAAGGTAGACTTACAAGATTTTTTCTCCAAAATAATTATGTTAAGGGAAATGCTGATCCAATACTCTTTATAAAGGGAAATATGTAAACAGATTTTATCGATTAAATTTATGTTGTTGACATTATATTTTGTTCAACTAATCAATCATTAACTGATTCCTTTGTGTATCTAATAAAATCTTTGTTTGAAATGAGTATGATGGGTGTGTTAACATTTATATATGGTTTTCAAATCTCTCAAAAACCATGAAGGAATATATATATCCCAACATAAGTATATTAATGATCCTATTAAAAATTATTGATATGAAAACCCTAAGAGTATTAGAACTCCTATCGGTACCTCAAATACACATGACCATGGTGAAGCTGGTAAACCAGTAGATCAAACTTCTTTTAGAGGTATGATAGAAATTATACTTTACATAACAACTAGTCATCCAAACTTAATGTTTTGAGTATGCTTATGTAAAAGATATCATTACAATCCCAAGGAATCTCATTCAAAGGCTGTGAAAAATAAATTTCTCAATATAAAGTGAACCATGGATCGAGTACTATTTTAAACTTCTGGAAATGAATTTGTTTTAAAAAGTTTTTCGGATGCTGATTTTGGTGGATGTAGAATGAATAGATAAGGTAAATCCAAAACATTGCATTTATTATGAGATTCATTAGATTATTGGTCTTCAAAAAATCAACACTCAGTAGAACTTTCCACTACTGAAGCTGAATATATAGCAACTGAAGTTGTTGTGCTCAAGGTTTGTGGTTGCAACAAACACTCAAAGACTATGGTATCTGTTTTACCTATACACAAATTTTGTGTGATAATAATTTTGCCATTTCATTTTGTTAAAACCCTGCACATCACTCTCGTCCAAAACACAAATATATTAAGTATCACTTTATTAGGGATCACACAAACAAAGGATATATCATTCATCAATTTATCAGAATTCAAGATCAATTTACTGATATTTTTACAAA
Organism: Viscum album; assembly: GCA_963277665.1. NCBI lineage: Eukaryota > Viridiplantae > Streptophyta > Magnoliopsida > Santalales > Viscaceae > Viscum > Viscum album. Next base: position 412,462,892 of record OY728144.1, on the reverse strand, counting down.
ATCAATACAATTTGATAAATTTGAATATATTAAACATAAGTAAGAATGATAACTGTAAGGTAATCTTCCATGTTAACATTCTATTGAAACCAATATCCTTACAGTAAGAAACACTTTTTCATAGGGGGAGTACATTTTTTTCCATAGTATAAAATTTTTTCAGAGTATAAAATTTTTCATAGTATATTTTTTTTGTAGCTTAAAATTTGTCTATTTATGATTTTCATAAATAAGATTTTCGTAATGATGGTTTTGGTACTTCAAATTTTCGTAATGAATATTTTTTTACTTAAAATTTTTTTAATGAAGATTTTTGTACTTATAATTTTTGAAATGATGTTTTTGGAACATAAAATATTCATAATTAATATTTTCTAATTTAAATTTCTCGTAATGATGTTTTTCGTTATAAAATTTTCATAATCAAAATAATCATAATTTTAAGTATCTCAAGAAGAATACACCCATTATGAATAATCTTCCTAGAAATCTGAAAGGTATGTTTTCCTTCCATAAATTTTCATAATTATATTTAATTTTTTAGTATTTAATCAGTTTTTAAATTATCATATTCACTTATTCTTAAATCTGAATGTTTTTATAAAAATACCTAAAAAATTGGATTCTATCGAAATTTCCTTCTGGATATCATCTCAACTGTCAGATCAGAACACAATGTTTCTCAACCATTGTATTGGGTATAGGAGCTAAACTGTTGATTCTAACACTTATATAATAGACCCAAAATGGTTGTCCCACATCGATTTTAGTGCTTTCATGTGATGAAACGCTACCCACCTACTTATGCTCATTCTAAACTTCTCAGATTTTCTTGCTTCAGAATGTCTATCAAAGAATCTTCTCAGAAAGACATATCATCTGTCATGCCAATTTCATAATGGCATATTTACAGAGAAAGGTTGTTTCATCCAAATTTCATTTCTATGTAAGATTATATCATCATTAAAAACATCAAGGTGAATGGATGGTAGAGTGTCTACGTGTCAAAAGAAAGTGCTCATGATCAGGTATATCTGGACTTTTTTATAGAATTCTATGAGTCGTAACGTTTTTTCAATGAATAAGGAAAATATTAATTTTCATTCCTGATATTTGGCATTAATTAGGCTATTTCTTACTCCAAGAAATCCTATTAGATTGGAGTTCCTTATGAGGGTGAGGCAGAGTTGTGCCCACACAAGCTGTCAAATGTCCAAAGAAGCTTTGTTAAGGTAAAGGACATGGATTTCCTCTGTTTTTTAGATGTAAATACTCCATTGATTATTTACTTATCTACAAATTTCCAGATTCTATAATTATGGGTGCAAGGTTTAATCATTCTGAGAAAAGGGGAAATGGATAATCTGAAGAAGAGTGACATGTATATCTTGGATTTCTTTGTGAATATAGGGAAAATTAATGTGGATAAACATAATTTGATTATAGTTGAGAATATAAAGAATGGAAATATAAAGGCTCGGATTATCATGTATCCAGCCATTCTCTCAAAGATGATAGTTTAATGTTTATATTTATTCAATATTTCATGTAGTTCTAATCCAAGAAATTGAAATGTGATGTCGGTAAGTGATGAATCTCTGAGAATGTAGAATGTTTTATTTTCCATATAATCTGATGAATACTATGATTTTCTTGATGAATAAGTGGAAGCAATTACAAATAAGAAAGATGTGATAGAGACCTCTATGAAATGAGGAATGAAGAGGAAGCTGAAGGAAGTAGAAGAGATTTATAAACTCCAAAAACTAAGGAAACCCAATCTGCACCCTCTAAGCCAAAGAAAAAAAATCCTATCTAGATAAAGTTGTATCTAAATGGAGGGAAGATAAGTATAATCAGAAGGAAGGTGAACCTAGGATTGTATTGGACCCTGATGAAGAAAAATCATTAAAAAAATACTACTGATTAGCTTTAAAATCAAGAAAAATAAATGAAACAAAAGAAGAAGATGACTGAAGCAGAGATTTTTCAATCTCTTTTGAAGGATGGTGATAATGCCTCCGACAAAAATTTCGTACCACAATCCATCTTAGTAGATGAATTACCAGACACTTCATGAGAGAAATATGTGACTCTAGAGAAATTCTTAGTGGATGAACTCCCTGAAAGAGTAGTAGAAGAAGTAGTTTAAGAAGAAGAAGAAGAAGCTGGTAGTGGTGATACTAAAGATCTAATAAGGCAAGTTGAATAATTTCATGAAAAGGAGATCCATTTAGAAAAATTACCATTCTGAACCACTCAAACTAAATCATCAAAGATTGATAATAATGGAATAGTTTAAGAGACGGATGAAGACGATGTAAATAAGTTTTATTAAGAATAAATATTTAATAGTTTTTTCATTCATATGGATGATACTGAAGCAGGAGTAGAGAAGTAGGAGGTAGATGAAGATAAAATCGTTCAGGTATATGATAGTGAGCAAGAATCAACTGACAAAGAGGAATCTAATCTGAAAGCTGATAATGGATAACATTTGATTGTTGATACACCTATCAAGGTTGTGATTAAGAATAATGATGCTATCTGGTATTCAATGTGGAAACATGTTGAGATGGAAAAGGAATACTCGCAAAAAAAGTTTCTGATTCAGAATCATATTCTGATGGACATGATTTCATTGTTCAATCCTTGATGAATCTTGTTGGAACTATACCAATATTTCACAGTATATACTATAGGTTCTAGATGCATCATCACAATCTAAATCAAAGATCAGATTCAGTATCCATGTTGATGGATAAGTATTCTATGCATGAATTTGATTTCAAATAATTTTTCATAAACTATAAAGCCCAAAAAATATCGTGCAGTAAAATGACCAGATGTTCAAGGAAAAATATAGAAGACAAGAGAAATCTTGATGAGTTTCAAGGATGCATTTGACACCGAATATGTGATGATAAAGGATCTAATAAATAGTTTTGAGGAGAAGCTTACTCTGGAACAGAATTCTCAGATTCAATAAGTGAAAGATCCAAATGGGACGTTGTATTTAGTTTCTCAGAGTTGGAAAAGAGAAAGGGATCTCTGGATTGAGATAGGATAAAATATTTTCAATCAGGAAGACACCTTGATATCTCATGCAGAGGTTCTTAAGGCTCATGAAGATTGATTCAAAACATTAGAAAATAAAACTGATGATCAGGATCAGATTCTCAAGTGAGAAGGAGAAGATCAGAAGGAGCTCAATATGCTAAAAAATATCGTGAAGAAGTTGATGAAGAAGGAAAAGGGAGGATAAAATTATTAAAATCTGATCTTTTGTTGTTTATATTACTTGTACAAACTTTTTCAATCGTAATAAAATTTTGTTCAGTATCTCATTATCTTTTTTTTCTCTAGCACTAATATTTCAGATACCACATTTCTGTTTCCATTCCCTATATTACTTTTTAAAAATCACAAAGGGGGAGAAAAGAATGCTAAAATGAATTAAAAGTAAAATAAGTAATTTTCCAAATTAAAGGGCACTTCATCTAAGGGGGAGTTCTTATCAAAGAATATTTTTGTATGCTATAAAATGATAAGACTCATTCTAGAAATTACGAAAATGATCCTCAGTGTTTCCAAAGCATTTGGGGGAGTTAGACATATTTAATATTACTCATGTGTAAAGGGAGATAAGATTTATTTACACATCCATATATATTTCAATGTCCTTATATTCATTGCCTCTTTTTCATAAGAATATTTGTGCTTTCCAAAAATGGGGATATTGTTGAGTCAATAATGTTTCCTTATGACTTTTTGAATCCTTCATACATGGGGGATATTGTTGAATCAATAAGGTCTCCTTATGACTTTACCATTTCTTTCATGTTATGAAAATAAAAAACACCTTATCTTAAAGAAAATTTGATTTTCCTTATGATTTCCCATGATGAGGAAAATTGTCCTTCCCAAAGGAAACATTATCGTAAACTATTTTTCATTGTTCATTTTAAACCCCAACTCATTTTTGTTCTAAGTATAAAATTGGGTTCCACATTTAAAACATCAAATTCCTATAAATACTTAGATATAGAGCATTTTGTTTCTAAGATCCGAATTTTGGTTATGAACTCCATGAATTCAGACTCCTAACATTCTTAGTTAAGGTTCTTAATTCTATGAATTCAGAATCTGAACATTATAAGTTCAGACTCCGAGTTCTCTGAATTTAGACTCTCAACATTCTCAGTTCAGATTCCGAGTTCTCTGAATTAAGACTCCAAACCTTCTCAGTTCACACTATGAGTTCTCTGAATTTAGACTATGAACTTTTCATTTCAGAATCTGAGTTCTCTAAATTTAGACTCCAAACATTTTAAGATCAGACTTTGAATTCTTATGAATTCAGACTCTGAATTTATTTGAAATTCAGTCTCCGAAATTCTATAGAATTCAGGTTCCAAATTACATTGAAGAAGGAATCAAATTATCTATGTCTTATTAACAACTAATTGTTATTTTTAGGCTCCAAACATTTATTTTCCTTACATTATAGAAAACAAAATTGGTCATTAAATCATATTTTTGCTTACTCATTTTTTGGTTATAAAAAAATTCCATGCATTCAGTTAATAACTAATCATTGTTTGAGTGATACATGTATAGGTCCCATCGAAATTAAACGAAAAATATGATCTTTGGAGAAGGAAGTCGAGTGTTGATGTTGTACCTATAAATAAGAGCTCATTTGAACAATCTCCACAGAGTTCTATGATTCTAGTGATTATATGTTGTTGATGGGATTTCTATAGTGAGAGGCTCTTTTAACTCTCAGTGCTTCCTGTGGATGTTGTGAACAACCTTTTTGGTGAGAAAATCTTGTTCAGAAATTCTTTGTGAAGACTCTGATCGTGCAGATCGTGGGATTCTGGGTTTGGAAGATATAGGTTTCATATTTCCTTTTAATTTGAGGGCTTGTGGGGGTAACAAGATAGATATCTATCTTCTGATTGACTGCTTACTAGGGTTTGAGTAAGATATACTTCCGTGAAATTATTAATCAAGGTACCTTTATCCAATTTTGTTGGATACCCTACTCTTTGGGTTAAAATATTTCTATACTTGTTACAAGTACCATTTCATGTTTTTTCCTATGTATTTTGGTTTATCCATAATTTTTAACTATCATAAGAATTCTTAAAATTGTACTCTGATGATGTAAGGTTCTATATTCTTTAAGGTAGAATATTTTTGTTGTAAACTTTTATTATGTTACATTTCCAGAATCACAATTTCAGAATAATATTTTCAGAATTACATTTCTGGAATCAAGCATGTTTGTATAACAAATATGTGTTCTGAATTTTGTTTATACAATATTTCCTTAAAGAATTTTTAAATCATACAATTCACCCCACCCCATATTGTATATTAAGAATCTACATTATCATTTTGATACTAAAATTAATATCATATAGATCATACATAAGTTATAAAACATGTGATGTAAAATAAAATCATCTTAGGGGACATAAAAATATGTAATGATACCATTATTCCATGAATACATTTCAACACAAGAATGATATTCTTAATCCCTTTAAAGTTAGCATATTATTATATTAAGGTTTCCGGATAACATAGAAAGGATTAAAAATAATTGGGAATGTGGGGAATAATTTAATATGATACATATATAGTAATTTTACCATCATCAATACCATTTTATTTTCAACCCTCATGGGGACCTAACAATATAACCCTTGACGCATCAATATATTGTAACTATCGTACAGACAGTTGGAATAACCATGACAATAATCATCTAACATTCCCCATGCATTGGAGGTATATCAGAGAACCAATTGCCTTTGGGTTGTAATTGAAACACCCCTCATCACAAAAAATCCCAATATCTATAACATAATCATGAATCATGAATCATTCTTCATAAAAAAATACTTTATAAAAATAACATATTTTAAGGGAATGTCATGAACAATCAATGGAAAGAATGTTCATTAAAAATTTACAATGAAATATTCTAATGAAGGACACCAAAAAATATTGATTAATGAAAATGTTAAAATTTCACTAATTACATATTTTTTATGACTAATAATGGTTTTATTTAACTTTTAAAAAAATATACATTAATGATCATTTTAAATGAATAGGAACATGAAAAATATCATTTCATTGATGTAATAAATAATAAAATGAACATAATATGTAGAATCACTATAAATACATATAATAAAACATAATAAATTAAAAAATTATTTTATCAAATTATATTATCAAGAAAAAACCACTGGATTAGAAGGTTATACTGAAAAATATAAATTGGGTTAATAATTCCATTTCCTTATGTCTGAATGTGTTTTTCACTCTATCTTAATATTCTAGTTGAGAAAATTATATTAATTAATTATATAATTTAGAAAACATTAAACACATATTTTTGTCTTTACACTTTTATTATATTTATTGATGGAAATCTCAGTGAGTTATATATATTAGAATCGTCATTCCAAAAGAATTCATTACAAGGATTTGTGGTGTGTTCCGTTCAGTATAATAATTGGACTTCCTGTAAAATGGAATAGAAATACATATGCAGAATAAAATTTTATTAAAATACATACATAATTTCAAATCATTTCATATATCATTTTCTCTTGTGAATTGATAATGAATAATTATATAAAATGTTATAGAAATATGGGAGATTTATTTTTTTGCGGGGTTTTTTACCTTAATAATGAAGTTTAATTTTATTTTATATTTGTTTATAAAATATAAAAAATTTAAAACATGTAATAATAAACATATTAAAATAAGGTATAACTATAATAATGGATTTATTAACAGTATTAATGGGGGTAATGGAAAATGAAAACACAACATCCATGAAGGTCATTAATAGGAATGTCATGGATGATTATTTAACTTATTAGAATATAATGAATAGAAGAGATGTATGATAATGGATATTGCATTAATTGTATTTCATATTAATGATACTTGTGTTTTCATGTAACATTAGATAGGGGATTTGAGGAGAGTATAATAATGAATGATAGAAGAAGGCTGAATTTATAATTGAAAAGAATATTTTACCTCTTTAATGTTGTCTCCATGAGAACCCCTTTAATTAACCAGGTTTTGGTTACTTCATATGACCAGTAGGTCATGGATGTGGGAAAGAGTCTTCGGATTTCAATTTTTCATAATTTGGACATTCTACCAGGCATTTGAGGAGTGGGGAAAATATGTATTGAAGGGTGGTCTTTATAGGGAGTAGAGAGGGGTCTTGTTTAATATTATAATCATTAGATTATTATTTTGTTCAAGTCTATCAAAAATTTTGATTTTTTTCACTCAAAATGTAATAATTTCATGCGAGTTTGAAAATAATTGTTGCTTACATCAATCAAGACTTCAAAACATCTATTTGGATTAAAATATTAAATAATATAAATTTTCTTATTTCACCATTCAAAAAAATTAAACTTACATTTAAAAATCATTATATTAAGCCTACCTATTTAAAAAAATTTATATTTAAATATAATTCTCCATTTTTAAAAAAATAATATTCTAAATATAAAAAATTTAATTTTTTAGTAAACATCTTTTTTACAAAAATACTATTTTTCCAATTATAACTGATATTTTGACACATTGGAAAATTAATTAAGGTCTCATAAATTATCATTTAATAATAAGAAGTTAATATATTTATTTATGAATTTATATTATTAAAATAAATTATCTATTAAATGATTATATTAATTATAAACTTGTAATTAAACAATTATGTTCGAAAAAATACCAAACCAAAATTTTTCATTTACAAAACATATATTTTATTATATCATTATATAACTATAAAATATTTTACCTAGATGATACATATGTTTTATTTATAATTTAATTATTTAATTTACTATTAAATGGGAATTTATTCCACAGATTCAATAAATACCAATTAGTTTTTTATATATTTATAATTATTTTAATATTTTATTCCAAAAATGAAAACAATTTATTTTAGAATTGAATTGATTGTTAAAAAAATAAATTTTTATTAATAATATAATAAATACCCCCAAAATTATTAATATTATATATAATTTAAAAAATAAAAATTCCATGTGTGCGAGAAACTAATTTTAAGAGAAGAGCATGTCACGTGTAAAAATGGTAATTTAATTTGAAAAATGGTTACAATGTCATTACCTTTTAGGATTTAATATGTTCATCATAAAAGCTCAATTGGTCCCTGAAAATATAATATTTTATATTTATTAACTATTAATAATAAATTAGAAAAATATAATTTTAAAAAAAATAAATCATTAAATAAAATATCATTTATTAGAAAATAACAATACTTTCACAATTGACATTAGTTTACAAAATTAAATTGAAATGTATCGTGAATATGATAAAATTTAAATAAAATAAATAAAAATATATTAAAATTAAATATTAATTTTATAAAATAAGGAACTACATTAATACACTCATCTTTCCTAAAATTTCATATTCTTAGTATCATATATTTTATTATATTGTTAATTAATTAATAACTTTGTTGGCATTTGTTATGTGTTTCATGTAATTATAACATCTCAAAAAATTATTATTAAATTATAATTATATGAAAAAATATGTATCGTTAAATATATTTCATTATATCTACAAACATATATCTTCACACATACAACAAATCATTATTATTTTTTTTAATATTGTAATGTCAAATTTTTTGTTATTTTTTTACTTAACATATTATATGGTTCACTTTCATGAACATGTATCCCAATAAATCATAAAAGTCAAACCAAATGGGGTATAAGGTTTTAATATGTATAGAAAATATATTTTCGACAAGTTTCATGACTATTTTCACATAATTTTAATGTTTAACCGCTATGTAAACAAATTCTTCCATTAATCATTTTACATACTATTAATTACTTTTACAAAAAAATTATGTTCGAAAAATAATATGGTTTTAATAGATTGAAAAAGGATACTTATTCAAACCTTTTATATACTTTTTTTACAATAACAATCCAAAGATGTGGGAAAATTAAATTTAAAGCTAATCCCACGGGCATGGGGAGAAATCAGGTTTTTAATGTGAAAATGTTTAGAATTTCATAAAGTTTTTATATAAAAATTAATTATAAAAAGCTCAAAATGAAGTAAATTAGGTTAATAGATGTAGAATTATTATTTTTACTTTATAAAATATTAAAATAAAATTCAACATTCTTTATTATTTAAAGGAATCAGATGATTTCAATTAAAATGCATTATTTTCAATATTCGTCAGAAATTGTAATTTCTCAGCAAAACACCAAAAATAAACCCATATTATAATTTAGAAAAAATATATTAAAAAAGATATATATTGTTTAAAAAAATTATAAGAGGCTTAAAATTTAGGTTTAAAAAAGGTTTTAAATTAAATATCCAAAACATAGTCTTGCGTGAAAGACATTCTACAACAGTTTTGAGGAAATTTTATTTTTTACATAGTTTTATGTATAAAGAATAAATGAATTTTTTTTATTTATATTCTAAAATTATAATATTTTAATGTATTAGGGTGTTACATTCTCTTAACATTAGTTATACGATTTCCATTCAATTTAAACATGATCTCATTAATGAGGGGATTTATATTTCAATACACCATTATTGAAAAACCCAACCAATAATTTTTTTAACACACATTAACATAATAAGATGGAAATTGGTATATAAATGTCAAAACTAAACTATGATTTTGAAATAGATATCATTAGTGAAAATAAGGACATCCAAGATAAATTGATCATCATGTTCTGATTGAGATTGATATAAAACATCTTTAGTGTAAATTTGAAGACCAAAAATCATGGAACAAAATTTATGAAAAAGGTCATTGGTATCATTAAAAAACTATTATATATATTATAGATGGATCTCTTCCAACTTACATGTATCCCCTATAAATAATAGTCTCCCACAATTGTGTTTCATCACCATTCTTCACTCCATTACCTTCTTTCCAATGTCCCTCTCTCCCCTGAATCCCATTCCCTCGACCCTAGGGTTTCAGATCTCTTTCCATACGCTACATCCATTTGTCATCATCACTCCTGCCGATGGCACAACATCACTATACATTTTCATTTTCCTATATGTATATGGAACTCATCGATTATGATATCATTCATTGCCAGTTCCCCTATCTTGAACTCTTCATCTCCTCTACCTACATCTCCATCACATCTAGCTACTCCATCTTCATTGTCACTATCGAAGAATTTACGTGATGTCTCCCTTCTCTAATTACATTTATTTACAGAACTCCCTAAATGAGTCATTATAGACATGTTATAATCATTACAATGAAAAAATATTCTCTCTAGGGTTTGTAAAGTCCTGTATTTTTCAATGAAATTTGTTTCATTAATTATTTGGAATTTTAAGAGTCTTCAGTTTTTGACGACACCGGATTCTGAGGCCCGTGTGCCCATAATCAATTTCTGAAGTTTTGTTTGGATACATTTAGTAAACGTAGGTGAGTGTTTTTTTATCTTTTGAGTGGATGCTCTGAATTGAAATCTGAGGGTACCGTTGAACTCACAACACCAATTTTCTCTTAAGAAGGCATTCACCATGATTGTGGTTGAACGTGTATGAGAGTTGGTTTTTTGGTTTCACGTGGATTATTAAAATAAAATAAGTGGCAACTTATTTTATTTATGTTTAACCCATTACATGTGGATAATGTTGGAAAAATTCTCCAAATGGGAGTTTGTGGTGGAACCGCCACAACCCAACCTCCCATGGGATGATAATTGGTGTGGGGACCACCTGAGTAGCATAACCTTGCGTGAGAGGTTATGATGTAGGGTCCACACGAGGCATAACCCCACATTTAATGGGAGGGGAGGAAACCTCTCCACTCTCCCTCATTAAAGAGGGAGAGTCTCTTGGTCATTAATTCCACTCTTTATGGATGAGAATAAAACCTCCACAGAACCCCCAAATTAATGGTAGGAAACCCCTTGACCCTCTTCTTGTTAATTAGGTGGGAACCACCCTGGCCTCTAACCACATCAAAACTCTCTAATTTAATTATACCAATCTTGTGCAATTAATTTTGTGGTGCCTGCCCACTTTTGAAATGCGATTGTTTGTGGAAAAGTGAACATAATTAAGTGGGGTCCACATAATTATTTCACGCCATCAGACACAGTAGTTTAAATTCTATTATTTTTGAATGTTTATTCTCTCTTTTATGGAGATCTTGGGAGACTATAATTCTGCAACAATTAATGCAAGGATTGCGACGATGACAAATTCTTCCTCGGCTTCTTCCTTGGGACCCACCTTCTAACGTGAGATTTATTCTACGACACTTTATCCTTCCTCTTCATCGTCAATGGGCCGACGCACGAACTCAGAAGTTTAATCGTATGACTAATGACGTCAACATCTTCTTCCCCTGCGACGAACAAATGCTCATCGATTAAAAAGGTAAGGCTGTGTTTTAAATTGATTAAAGCATAATATTCCCTCGTTAAATAAACTTAATGAGCCATTTTCTATTGTTCTAATATAGAGCGTTCGGGCCGAATGAACATGGCCCGACTCTCTGCAACCTTTATGGTTTCGGAACCATGGATTGAAGATGAAGTAGAATTGGAAAGGCAACATGCCGATGACGATGAAGACGGTGAATAGAGGTCGTGCTACCTGCGGCCTCGGTGAACCACGCAGCCGAATGCGCTGCACCCGAAATCCTACCCACACACTTCCCAGCATGCCACCCCGACCAAAACCGCAGCAAGCCCGGCCTCCAGCACCCTGCATGCGCGCCCCTCGCACTTCCGGCGTGCCCTGCGCCTTCCCGGCACCCCCTGACACCCAGGCTGCCAGCCCGACGCCATCCTGACGCCTGCCCGGTGCCCCAACTGCCCTCCCAGCGCCTATCCAACGCCCACGCCACCTGCACGGCGCCCCCTGGTGCCACGACCGCATGCCTGGCGCCCTCTCGACGCCCCCCGGTATCCTGACCGCCTTCCCAGAGCCATCCCGGCACCTGCCCAGCGCCCGCTAGTGCCACAGCCACCTACCAGTGCCCAGGCCAGATGCCCAGCGCGCCATACGCCCTTCCCGGTACACCCGCGGCCTGCTCACGCCCCGCACAGCACGCCGTTGGCCTCTCGGGCCGAGCCGCGCCCATCGCAGTGCCGACCGAAACTACCACTGTCCTTCAGGCCGAGTCCCCCACATGGAGTCTCCGATCCGAATTGTACATGTAGTCAGCTAGGACGGGGCCAGTGGACTGGGCCAAACATAACTAGCTGACCCACCCAAAGGGCCATGTCATACCTAGATTGTCTGATCAGGTCGACCCAGACTGGGTTGGGCTAAGTCGGTCCGACTGGTTCAGACCGGACCCGGGCCCACTAATGACCCATTGCATACTTTGACCATATCATTGGCACCAGACATTTGTTTGACGAACCTTCAGTGGAACTGGTAATCTCATTGAGAAACATTCCTTTGCAAATACCCCATTGGAGTTCTGGGAATAGTTGCGATATGGTCTGGTTGGTTCGTACATAAAACTAACCGGGCCCCCTAGACTAAATGACTAATAACTCACAGACCGTGCGTCCGATTGACGGTCCAATTGTTACATTGAGACCACTATGACGTGACAGACCTTTGAGATACTTCTTCGTGGGACTTTTTGACACTTGGAATATCGGCTTTTAGCTCATGGAGCGGACCCTCCTGGAGACGTGCAAGTATACTATAGAGACCCAGTAGGTGGCTGAGACCTAGTGACTGGTTGTCTGATTCGTTTCATAGTGACTTGACTAGCCCAATGGGGAGCGCTACTGTGTGAGGTGGAAAACCCATGTCATAGGAGCGCTATTGTGTGATGTGGCAGACCCGCAATACTCGACAGGATAAGTACCTCTGTAGGCTATTAGGGGGAGCACTGTTGTGTGTGGTGGCAAACCCATGGTGGGGAGTGCTACTTTCTGAGGCAGCAGACCTGTAGTACTCAACAGGAGGAGTACCTGAGGAGTCTATGGTTAATGAGTAGCAACTCAGAGTCTCTACAGGACCAATGTACTTGAAAAAGGAGGAGTTCTCTAGTAGCCATGGTTTCGTTAATGAACATCATGGTTTGAGATAAGTAAATGACCTTTGTGTTTGCCTCATGATTGAGATGGGTTATATGATAACTTAGGTATATGTATGGAAATATACCTAAGTAATGGTTATCCGTTGGTGTTATACTTTTTCGTTTATCCTTGTGGGATTTTGTGAGACCTTGAGTGTCTCGGGGTTCCTACTGTGTATCTTTATACTCACCCCTGCACAGTCTTTTCCAGTACCCCATTGTGTTGGATGTAGACGACAGACAGCGTTGATGGAGGACGAGCGCTAGACTGGAGATGGAATACTCAGCGAGATGATACACGGAGAGGACCGATAAATGTGGGGTGCTGAGGTGGACATCTGTACCCACCCTATAGGTAGGAATCCCTGACGACAATCCTGGATCTGCTTCTATATTTCAGCTGTTTGTCCCTTTCATTCCAGTTATACTTTTTTTCAGTTGTACTTTCCTATTGGTCTTGTATTCTGGACCCCTTTTCATTCAGTACACTTGTTAAACAGTTTCTTTTACATAGTGTTTGCATCCTCTTGTACTCTATTTGTGTGAGTTTACATTTTATAAATGAAATTCCTTCCATGTTTTAGGGGATTACACCTTTGGTGCTTTTCTCCAGCCCCTGCCCTATGGAAGGCGGGCATGGGGTAGTTACAATGCAGGCCCTGTGGATGGGTAGTGACAAATTGGTATCAGAGGAAATCGGTTCTACCACATAACATCATACTCTGATATTTCATTTATGTGAATCAATAGTGTTAAGGGTACTAATTGTGGTTTTCAATTCAGGGAGTCCAGTGTTAGTGCTGGCGGCCGACGTATCGATACACCAGGACCTAGACTTCTGATTTCTGACTCAGTGTACGAAAACACTAATTGCGTGTGTTTTCAAAAGTTTTCCTTATGTCACCTAAAACATGGTCAGCTCACTAGGTATACTATTTTGATCGTGTCGCATCTGTTTTCTTTCAGGATGCCTCCCAGTGGATGAAAAACTAGAGCCGTGAGACTTGTATGTACTGAACGCCCACCGAGCAACGAGGCCTCAGTAAAGAGCCCTCTCCCAGTTGAGGCACCAGCAGATGCACCAACAGTACTACTCCCCTTTGGGCCACTGATTCCACCATCCCAAGAAGTAGAGGATGCACACCTCTTTAGCATGTTGCATGAGTTCCAGCGCTAGAGGCCACCCAGGTTTCGGGGAGAGACAGACCCGCAGGCGACTGAGGATTGGCTGGAGGCTGTGGTGAGTGTCTTCAGGCTAGTAGAGACACTAGCAGACTTTATGGTGATCCTTGCTGCCAGCCTCCTTCAGGAAGCAGTAGGCAGATAGTGGAGCCTGATGCAACCGATCCATGACGAGGTGACCCTGCTCTAGGCAGACTTCGAGATCCTATTCTGGGCATAGGTTGTCTCATCCACTCTTCGATTATTATGGATACATGATCTAATGAATCTAAAGTAGGGTAGCATGATAGTGGCGCAGTAATCGGTGAGGTTCACTGACCTCTCACGCTACTCCACTGATATGGTACGAGACCCATTCTTCAGGGCCCAGACGTTTGAGTAGGGACTCAGGCAAGAGATCTGAGCTTCAGTTATCTCCCATAGCATCCCGACGCAGACGGGTGTGTTGGAGCGAGCCCTACTAGTGGAGAGTTTCTTTACTGACAAATCTCCAGCAGCGAGACCCACCTCTAGCCGACAAGCTATGGATTCTTCTGCAGCAAGTAGTAGACAAATGACGTAGAGGTCCAAGATGACCATACCTATAGGTGGTCGACCACACGATTCAGGATCGGTAGTGTGGTGCACCAAGAGTGGAGACAGAGCCAGACCTATCAAGAAATGTTACTTACGAGGCGACCAGGTTCACATGGCTCGTGACTGTCCGAGCCGCCGCACGGACGATCATCATTCGGTTGAGGGACCTCCCAGGAAGAGGCAGAGGTTTGATCGAGGCGGTCCACATGTCAGAGACTGTTGTGGAAGAGGAGCTGGCCGTGTAGCTGGTGGTGGACGACATTACGAGTTGTATCCACCACCACCACCGGGATGTCCACCCCGACCACAGGGAATAGGTGGATAGGGCAGAGCACCACTTCAGGAAGTTATGTCCTACAATCATGGTGCTCCAGATATGATTTGAGGTATGATCTGTGTCTACTCCACCTTAGTTGTAATGACCCGAAATTTTGAATAAATCTTGTTTCCTAATTTTGTGTGTTATTTTATTTTTGATACTCAACAAAACTGTTTCATTTGATAACATGAGTATAATTAAAATGAGACCATTGGGTTTTGACTGTTATATGATCATTGGTCAATATGACCACTGGGAACTAAACGTTTTGATTATTGTCTCTAAATACAAGTAACCTTGGTTAATTAATATAGAAAGAAGATTTGATGGCCTCACCCAGTAGTCTTGGACCGATCGAAGCCCATCTAACAGAACTTTGGAAGGAGGTAGCACAATTGGGCTTTTCTCTGGACCAAACCCAAGATGAACATCATCGTGTGAAGCTAGAACAGAATCACCTTTGCGAGAAGTTCAAACTGATAGAAATTACTACTTGTGCGATGTTGGCTGAGCCTCCCTCAGATTCTCTCACCTTAGCACACCTTACACTTAGGTCCTATGATGGTGTGATAATGGGCTATGTAAGGAGACCGTAACTGCCTTGTGTAACCCTTTGTTTTAAATAATAATTGTGATTTCTTCTTATGATGAAGTTTATGAATTTTCAAATGTCTGGATAAATATAGTATGCATATTTTTTGATGAATTTTAGAGGAAGGATATTTTGAAAATGTTTATGTAAACCTTAAGTAAATAAAAATGTGTAATGATTTTCAAAAATTGGTCTTCTACAATTATGTTCAGTACGAAATTTAGAGTCTAATAAGATCAACATAATTTTTGATGAATAGTAAATTATGAATAGTGATTTTATGATTACAATTAGTAATGTGTCCAAATAAATTAGTAATATCACTTAAATAAAGTTTTAATATAATTTAGACACCTTGATTAAGTAATGAGATTCAATAAAATGGGTAAATAACAGTTTCATAAATTATTAGTCAAGTATTAGTTTTTTCGGTTGAATAGTGTATATTTAATTAAAAAATTAATTAAATATAATTAGAAAATTATTTTTATAAAATGGACTTTATTTTTGAACTCAGAGAATAGATATTATGTTATGGTAATTTTTGGGGATTTTTCTGAAAAAAATGAATTCTTGATGAATAATGTTTTTATTTAAAAAATTAAATTAAAAATATTTAGAAAATTATTTTTATAAAATGGATCTCATAAATGTAATTATATGATCGATATTTGGTTAAGGTGAAATTTTGGGATTTTTCTGTGAAAGATAAATTTTTCAGTGAATAGTTAAAATGCAGTTTTAGGGTTTCGGTATGTTTAATGACATCATAACTGTGTCATGATGATGTCATGAGATATTTTAAGGGTTCGCCAGCAAAAGGTGATGAATTATTGTATTGGGGGCCTCATGTGGCCTAAATCCATGGTAAATGCCATGGGAGAGCACATGGTTTTGAGAAAAGCACTTGTGAGGTGTCCCTTGGCCATTAATGCCTTGTCCCCTCACTTTCCCTATAAATACAGACCCTTTCCTCCTTTAGTTTTCACTCACAACTCTCCCCCAACGAAGTTCAAGTCTCTTTACCTCCCAAGGAGTCCTCCAATGGTTCCTCCAAGACCTCAAGGTCCAAACTGTTGAGTTTTAAGAGTTACGTTTTAAGGTAAGGGATCCGACCTCTCTTTCATTTCAAGAAATCTCTATTATGTAGTTTCTTTTATTCTCCATGTTCTTATGTTAAAGGATGTTATTTTATACTCCTCTTAATGTCCTTTTCATTTTCATATAATGAGATATCCCCTCTTACTCTCATTATTTCTTTTTATGATGTTTTAAGTGGCGCTGTTAGGCTGCCGAATTTTTAAGTGGTTCTTTCACCCTTCTCATTTTCAAGTTCTACTTTCATGTCAAGTCTTTCAAGTTCCTTTTTATTATGTTGGGGTATGATCTCTATATCTATCATACTGATATTTTATTATCATATGATGAGAGACCCCATTTGATCTCTTTAATTCAGTATTTTGAAGTTTTAAGTGGCACCGTTAGGTTGCTGAATTTTTAAGTGGTTCTTTCACCTTTCTCATTTTTCAAAGTTCTACATTCATGTCAAGTCATTCAAGTTCATTTTCATTATGTTGGGGTACAGTCTCTATATCATTCATACTGAAATTTTATGTTCATATGAAGAGAGACCCTGTTTTATCTCATCAATTCATTTTTGTTGAAGTTTATGTGGCGTCGTTAGGCTGCTGAATTTCTAAGGGGTTCTTTCACCCTTCTCGTTTTCAAGATCTACTTTCATGTCAAGTCTTTCATGTTCCTTTTTATTATGTTGGGGTATGATCTATATATCTATAATAATGATATTTTATGTTCATATGATGAGAGACCCTATTTTATCTCATCAATTCATTTTTGTTGAAGTTTAACTGGCGCCGTTAGGCTACCGAATTTCTAAGGGGTTCTTTCACCCTTCTTGTTTTCAAGATCTATTTTCATGTCATGTATTTCAAGTTCCTTTTTATTATGTTGGGGTATGATATCTATATCTATCATACTGATAATTTATTTTCATATGATGAGAGACCCTATTTGATCCCGTCAATCCATTTTTGGAAGTTTTAAGTGACGCTGTAAGGCTTCCGAATTCTCATAAGAGAAATCTTATTTTTGTCTTCATTTCAAGTTCTTCGTTTCATATGGTATATCATTCAAATTTCATTAAAATGTTCTTAAATACTATATTTTATGTTCCCCTAATTTTTTATGTATCATTTTTGAGTGGGTGACCCATGTCCCCTCTCTTTTCAATGTTCTCTAAAACCATGTATCGTAGACGTTATGCTGCATAGTTTTCGTCTCAAAATGCCTCCCTCTTATCTAAAAATTATTTTATGTTATTAAGTGAATACTCAAAGCTCTTATTTCTACAGGGGTATTGACATATATATCAAAATGTTCTATTTTAAATTCTGGGATTTACATACATGAAACCCGCTTTCCATTTCCATGGGTTTAAAGTGACATAAAGATCATGTCTTTAAAGCAGTTTTTAAAACGTTATGATTATGAAATGAAACCCATTTATTTTATGCCATATGGGATGTTTATGAAATGATTGATGACTATGTATGTGGCTCACATGATAATAAATACATTTCAAGGGTGTGCCCAGATAGCGCTCTAATGCATTGGGTAAAGGCTTAATCTCTAGATATGACTTTTTAGACTCATAGTTTGGTGAATAACCTTGGTAGTTTTTAATGACATCTTGGGGATGGACCTTGGTAAAATGAAATAATTTTCAATATTAAATGTTGCAGCCACATATTAAAGTTATGAAAAATGTTATTTATATTATGATATACCTCATGATTGTTTTCTCATGCCTTAAAGTTCTTTTCATGACCTTATTGAAGTATCTCACATTCATATGTAAAATGTTTCTTTTGTTTCCCTTACTGGGCCTTATGCTCACCCTTTCTTTTGATGTATGTCCCCAGGTTATGAGATGCAGTAATGAACCATGGATGAACATGAGGAGAAGCCTTTCAAGTGTTTAAGAAGAATGTTTTATGATTTCATGTTTTATGTTCCTAGTTTCCAAGACACTAAACCTTAAAGATCCTCGGTATTGTAAAATGTAATGAAAGTTTATGTGATTAAAAGGCGGGATGCTATATTAGTTGCAGTTCTTATAGACATAGGTGCTAGTCACAGATTCATTTCCACATCCCTGTTTTGGAGCTCGAATATTCTGTAGGAGCCGTTAGTTCAATCCTTATGTCTAGAGACTCCTACGGGAGCTAATTAGACGATCACACTGTGGTACCGGCAGTGTGAGCTTACTCTAGGAGGTGAGAGCTTCAGCTGGGATCTCCTAGTAGCGGCATCGAGGCCTTACGACATCATCTTGGGTATGGGATGGTTATCTACCGTCCATGCTCAGATTGACTGTATTAGGTGCAAAGTGCAGTGTGACTGCATGGATGGGACCATTTATACCATCACCGTTGATAAGGTATCCTTTGCAGCACAGGACGTACTTACATGGAGGAGAATGCAGCCAATCACTCACCGGTTGGCTTGCCTTACCTTCACGAAAATTGATGTGGAGAGACTGACATACCCTATAGTGATGGACCAGTACACAAATGTTTTACCTGAAGATGATCTAGGACTACCTCCTCATAGATAGGTGGACTAATACATTGACATGTACCCTGGGATGACACCGATATCTACTCAAGCATATTGGAAAGCTCCCGCTGAGCTTCGTGAGTTGCGGGTACAACTAGAGGACATTCAGGAGAAGGGATTTATCCAACGTGGTGTTTCATCCTGGGAAACCCCGATTCTGTTTTCTAAGAATGCGGATGGTAGCTTGAGACTCTGTGTCGACTACCGTCTCCTGAACTTGGTGACCGTGAAGAACAAGTACCCACTCTCAAGGATAGATGACCTCTTTGATCAGCTCAAGGGAGAATGATGGTTCTTGAAGATAGACCTCATATTAGGCTATCACCAGCTCAATGTTCAAGATGGGGAAGTTCAGAAGACAACCTTCAGGTGTTGGCATGGCCACTACGAGTTCTTGGTTATTCCCTTCGGCATAACCAATGCTCCAGACGTTTTCTTGAGTCTCATGAATAGGATCTTCCAGCAACACCTTGATCTCTTTCTCATAGTCTTCATCGACGACATACTGATTTTAATTGAATACTGAGGAGGAGCTTGCCTAAAATATCCTGGTGGTACTGGATATACTCCGAGAGCACCAGCTTTATGGTAAACTATCGAATTGTATGTTCTGGATTCCTGAGGTTCACTTCTTTGGACACGTTATCTTAGAGGCTAGAGTTGTAGTGGATCTAGTGAATATTGAGACAGTACATTCTTGGGAGCCACCCAGGAGAGTGACAGAGGTACGGAGTTTCCGGGGATTGGATCGGTACTATCAGAGAATCATTCAAGATTTTTCCTTAGTTTCAGCACCACTATCTTCCTTGATGAAGAAGGGGAAACACATCGTATGGACGTAGAGGTCCCAGCAAAGAATTCAGGAGCTGAGGAAGTTTCTGACTAGTGCCCCCAATCTTAAGGCTTCCATAATAAGGTTTAGGGTATGTAGTTTACATCGATGCCTCAGGGACTGGGCTTGGGTGTGTCTTGATGTAGGAGAGAGCAGTGATCACATTTGGTTCACAGTAGTAGAGATAGAACGATATGAACTACGCTACCCACTACATGGAGTTAGCAGGATTGGTCTTCACCTTGATGATGTGTCATCACTATATTTTGGGAAAGCATTTTACAGTCTACTCTTATCACAACAGTCTCGGGTATATCTTCTCTCAGAAGAACCTGAACCTGAGACAGCGGCGATGGCTTGAGTTCCTCCACGACTATGACTTCAAGACAGTCTATACACTTAGGAAGGGGGACGTAGTAGCAGATGCGCACAACAGGAGATCATGCATTAAGCTACTAGGAGAGGCAATAGAGCAGCTATCCTCATTACAGATATCCTTTCTATATAGGGATAGAGTAGCCTATCTACAGTATCTTACACTCATGCCCCCACTTCTTCAGCTAGTCAGGGAGGCACAGCTTGGGGATGCTGACTGCGAGATGCGACATTTTAAGATATCCACAGGGCATGCACTTGATGGATTTTCTGAAGATGTGGAGCACGGCATCCTCTACAGAGGACGTACCATGGCACCAGTTGCACTACATGAGGAGGTGTTGAGGTAGTTCCACACTTCCCCACCAGCGGTACATCCAGGAGTGGTGAAGATGTACCAGGACAGTCAACGATAGAATTGGTGCCCATGTATGAGGATGGTGGTAGCAGAGTTTGACACACGGTGCCTCACGTGTTAGCAAGTGGAGGTAGTGCACCAGGTAACAGCAGTCTTTGTTCAACCCTTAGAGGTATCGGAGTGGAAGTGGGACGAGATATTCATGGGTTTCGTGATGGGACCTCCACAAACATCTATAGGGCACGACTCTATCTGGGTAATCATAGAACAACTCACGAAGTCCACACACATTCTACCGATCAAAGAGCAGTTCTCAGAAGAGAGATTGGGATGCCTCTACATTCAAGAGATCATACGACTTCATGGTGTTCCATCGACTGTCGTCCCCGATCAAGATTCTTGTTTCACTTCCCAGCTATGGAAGGGGTTATAAGAGGCTTTCGGGATACAGCTTCGCTCGAGCACTGCCTTCCATCCATAGACGGATGGTCAGTCTAAGAGGATTATTCAAACATTAGAGGACATGATTCGTTCATGTGTCCTTGACTATGGTCGTAACTGGGAGGATCACTTACCCTTGGTGGAATTTGAGTACAACAACAACTACCACTCCACCATCGGGATGGCCCCTTATGAGGCACTGTACGAACGACCTTGAAAATCACCACTGTGCGGGAGAGACTCAAGGGAGTCAGTACTAGTGGGACAAGAGATGGTACGAGCTACCACGGAGAAGGTGCAGATCATCCAGGAGGGAATTAAGACTTCACATAGAAGGTAGAATTCATATGCTGATAGGAGACAGAGACCAATGGAGTATGAGGATGGTGACCATGTCTTCCTATGGGTCTCACCAAGATTAGGACTACGGATATTTGTCCTTGGCATAAAGTTATCTCTGTGTTTCATCTTGTCTTTCCATGTCCCCGATAGTGTAGGCGAGGTGGCTTACTTCCTTTCCCTTCCACCTCAGTTGCATCGTGTACGTGACGTCTTCCACTTATCTCATCTTAGGAGATACATGCACGACCCGTCCCACATCATCGATCACTGGATGCTGACAATCGATGATGGGGAGTCTTTTGCGGAGGTACCAGTAGAGATTGGGGATCGACAGGAGCAGATCCTACGTGGATGGTCGATTCAACTAGTGTACATTCAATGGCAGCATGCGATCCTCTAGGAGATCACATGGTATCAGGAGGCTCAGATGCATGCTCAGTACCCCCTTTTTCCCTATTATGAGTTGTAGCTTTACAGGGACGTAAAGCCCAGAGGTGGGGTTAATGTAAAGACCCAGAAATTTTAGGAATTTTTTTTTCATAAATTCTATGGAGTTTTAAGAGTCCGCAGTTTCTGACGGCGCCTAATCTAGAGGCCTGGTGTGCCTAGAATCAATTTCGGAAGCATTGTGTTGTTACATTTAGTAAACGTACGTGCTAGTTTTTCTATCTTTTGAACGGATGCTCAGAATTGAAATCTAAGGGAACTGTTGAACTTGTAGTGCCGATTTTCGCTTAATAAGGCTTTCACCTTGATGGTGGTTGAACGGGTATGAGAGTTGGTTTTGGGGTTTCACGTGGATTAATAAAATAAAATTACTGACAACTTATTTTATTTATGTTGAACCAACACCATGTGGATAAGGTTGGTTAAAACATCCACATGGGAGATGGTGGTGGGACTGCCACACCACAATCTCCGATTGGAGGATAATTGGGGTGGGGACCACCTGAGTAGCATAACCTCCCCCGAGAAATTATGACGTGGGGTCTACATAGGGCTTAACCCCCAATTTAATGAGAGGGGAGGAAAGCTCTGAACTCTTCCTCATTAATGAGGGAGAGACTCTTGGTCTTTAATTCCTCTCTTAATGGAGGAGAATAAAACCTCCAAAAAACCCCCCAATTAATGGAAGGAAACCCCTTGACCCTCTTCTTGTTAATTAGGTGGGAACCACCAGAGCCTCTAACCTCCTCAAAACACCCCAATTTAATTATGCCAATATGGTGCCATTAATTTGGTGGAGCCTATCAACTTTTGAATTTCGAATATTTTTTCCAACATGAACTTAATTAAGTGGGGTCCACATAATTAATTCACACCTTTATACATAATAGAATCAAATATTATATTTTGGCATGTTTGTTCTCTCTTTTTTTAAGATCATTGGAGAATATAATTCTCCAATGAAGAATGCGAATATGCTGGTGAAGACAAATTATTTCTCGGTTTCTTCCTCTGGCCCCCATCTGAAATGGGATTTCTTCGACGAACCTTCATCCTTCCTCTTCATCATCAAGGGACCGACGTACAAACTTAGAAGTTGAAGCATACGCTTAACGACGTCAAAATCATCTTCCCCCACGAAAAATTGATGCCCTTCAGTTAAAAAGTTAAGGGTGTTTTCTTAGTTTATTAACGCTTAATCTTTTATCGTTAAATGAAGTTCATGAGCTGCTTGATATCATTCTAATATGGAGGGTTCAGGCCGAACACGCAGGGCCCGACCCCTCCGTAACCTTTACAGTTTCGGAACCATGGATTGACGGTGAAGTTGCAGTGGCATTGAAACATGGTGATGAAGATGAAGATGGTGAATATAGGTCATGCTACCCGCGGCCTCCACAAACCGCACCGCTGGACGAGTGGCACCCAACCAGCCTACATGCGTGATGGCCGACACACACCCCGAATGAAACTATGGCTAGCCCAGCCACCGGCACCCTGCCTGCGTGCCCCACTCATGCCCAGTGCCCCCACCCCCTCCCCCCCACGCCCCGGTGGCCTCGCCCCCCCCCCCACCCCCCGGTGCCCTCCTGGAACCCAGGTCTCCTGCCCGGCGCCCCTCGGTCCTAGGCTGCATGCTCGACGCCCGTGCACGAAGCCCAGTGCTCCTCGTGCCCTTCTCAGCACACCTGCGGCATGCTCATGCACCATGTGGACCACCTTTGGACTGTCGGGGCCAAGCCTCCTGAGCCATGCCCCTCGCGACGCTGGTCGAACCTGCCACTAGCCTTCGGGCCGAGTCGCCCACATGGCGACTTTGGTCCGAATTGTCCACGTAGTCCGCTGTGTCAGGCCTAGAAGACTGAGCCAAACATTGCAGGATGATCCGCCAAATGGGCGGAGTCAGACCCAGCACATCTGACCAGGTCGTCCCAGACTGGGATGGGTGGGGTCAGCCAGACCGAGTCATACTGGACTCAGGCCCACTAATGACATATTTCTTACTTTGGCTATATTTTGTCATCGGATGTTCATTGGATGAACCATCAACAACACCGGTAGTCTCATTGTGAAACAATATCTTTGCAAATACCACATGGGAGTTCAAGGTATAGTTGAGATATGGTCCAGTTGTTTCGTACACGAAACCAACCAGGACCTCGTGACTATAAGTCTAATAACACACAGACCAGGCGTTCGATTGACGCGCGGCGTATTGAATTGAGACCCCTTTGACGTGGAATAACATTTTGATACTTCTTCATTAGACTTCATGACACATAGAGTATAGTATTTTAGTTCATGAAGCAGACCCTCTTAGAGATGATCGAGCAGACTACGGAGACCTAGTAACTGGATGAGACCTCATAACTTCTTGTATGATTCGTTTCGAAGTGACTTGACTAGCCCAGTGGGGAGTGCTACTGTGTGAGGGGGAAGACCCATGGCAGAGGAGCACTACTCTTTGAGGTGGTAGACCCACATTACATGACATGAGGATTACCTCTGTAGACTATTAGGGGGATCTACTATGTGAGGCGGTAGACTCATGGCGTGGAGTGCTACGGGGTGAGGCAGCAGACCCGCAGAACTCAACAGGAGGAGTACCTCAGTAGTCTAATGTTATTGAGTAGCACCTCGGAGTCACAACAGGAGCACTGTAATCGACAGAGAATTAGTTCTCCAGCTATCATGGTTTCGTTAATGAAAATCCAAGTTTGAGATGACTCAATGAACTTTGTGTTTATCTCATGATTGTGATGGGTTACTTGATAACATATTTATATGTATGGTCATATACCTACGTAATGGTAATCCGTTGGTTTTATGGTTTTTGGTTTATACTAGAGGGATTTTGTGAGACCATGAGGTTCTCGGGGTCCCTACTGAGTATCGTCATACTCACCCTTGCACAGGCTTTTCCCTCGCCTAGTTGTGTTGGATGTGGACGACAGACAACGTTCACGGACGCCAAGAGTGAGCCAGGATTGGACGGTACCCAGAGGTGGACTACTCGACGAGACGGTACACAGAGCGGTCCGATATATGTGGAGTGTTGAGGTGGACATATGTACCTACCTTTCAGGTAGGAATCTCGGATAACGATCCTGGAGCTTCTCCAACATTTCAGCTATTTGTCCCTTTCTTTTCAGTTGTACTTGTTTTTCAGTTGTACATTCTTGTTGGGATTGTATTCTGGCGTCCATTACTTTTAGTTCCCTTGTTATACAGTTTTTTTACATAGTGTTTGCTTCTACTTATACTCTGGTTGTTTGAGTTTACGTTTTAAAAATGCAATTCCTTCCCAGTTTAGGGTATTATGGCATTGGTTCTAGTCGCCAGCCCCAGAAATATGGAAGGCGGGCATGGGGTAGTCACGATGCGGGCCCTGGAAGACGGGCCATGATAGTGTCGAATACAAATCTCTAACAATACCTATATAACTTCACATTCCATTATCAATATCCCATTTCACAACTACTTGTTGTTCTACTTCTTAGTCAATCATTCTCCCTCTACCCCACCCTCAAATTCTCTATCCCTTGTGTTTAATCACATAGTCCAGTATTTTCATTTTTTGTATTAACATTTTCTTGTTACATTTTTTTCTATCTATTCATCTCGTAGTATTTCGTAGCATAAGATGCCTTGATTTATTCACACAGATCACAAGTATGACTTGACCTTATAGTATAAAAATCCACTTCATTTTGATGACATTTTTACATTGCATTTTCTACAGTGTATTCATTCAGGTTTTCCACATTACATTTCCATCCCTAGTATTTTTCATTATGTTTTTATATAAAATTTTACTTTTCAATTTCATCATATAATGACAACATTATTACAATCAATCCTTTATCATTTGGAATTTTCATTGCACAATATTTTCCAATGTCTGTATAATTTATTTCATCCTAGATATTCATATTTCTAATATCTATAATAAATTCAATATGATTATTCACATTAAAAAATGAATTTTTTTAATATCATTTCTATGAATGTTAATGTTAAAATTAATTATTAATATTTTCCTTTATATTTTTTATGTATATCCTTTTACTTTCATTGTATTGGTATGATTATAGCACTCATTTTTTGAATATGATATATCAATCACCAGTGCTTTAGTGATACACTTAACTATTTGTACATATTAATGGTTATTAACCAGTGATCCCAATATAATTTTAGGTTTCAAACTCAAATAACTTCCTTCTTATCAATGAAATTTTTTAGATATTGATATATTTTTAGTTTTTTAATTTCTTGACAAATGATTAGTAAATTTTGTTATTCTGTACAACTCTTGATTCTATTCATGTGGAATCATCCTATATTTCTTCTGTACATGTCTTATAGTACTAATTATTCCAATGAATTTTTTATTTAATATTTTTTATTTCACTAAATAGACATTATTTTATCATATAGGGGTGGAGAAGACTAAGTTCAGTTTCTTATTAATTTCATATAGTTTCATTTCTCTTAATTTTAATATGTTAAATATGTTATTTTAGTTTTTACAGTATTAGATATTCTAAACCCTACTACTATAAATGATATGGTTAATTTTTCTTTCATTATCTTTTTTGATGCATGAAATTCAAATGAATATTATTCCCTTAATATTCATTTCACATTTTTATTGATTTACTTTCACATCTCATTCATTTATCATGTTGATTTTTCTACATTCTATTACCTACTGACTTGGTTCAAACAACTAATTACATATAAAATTAGATGTCTCATATGTTTTATATTGTTTTTGTCATTCATTTCTATAGAAATTTAGTTCTATATCTTTATGTGGTTATCAAATTTTAGGTAGTCTATAAACATGAATGAAGAAACTAATTAAGTAAAATATTGATTCATATTTTACCCAAATTATATAAATTTAGTATGTTGCAGCATATTTATGAATCTTTAGGATACATTGAAAATATTTTTTGGAATTAAATTTGTAAATTTTTAGGAACATCACGGCAAAAAAAGGTAATAATATGTTTAATGGAATACTCAAAAACACTACTAAGGAAAACATTCACATTGGAAAAGTGTGTTTTCTATATTCCATTAATCTTATTTCCATAGTTCATAAAACATTATACTAATAATGAATTACTTGTCCACACTTATACATATATTTATCACACACACAATGAACTTGTTATCATTGACCATAGTCCAAATCCATCCTTTCATAAATATTTTTTGTCCACAAACTAATAAGATATAGGAAGGATTAGCATAAAACATAAATTTTGTAGAAAACATGAATTAAATTTTATTTACTCTTATTACTAATGGTTCAATCATGTTTTCAATTCTCATATTTCAATATTCCTTAGAATTTGTTTCATTTTATAATCATTAAGTTACATATATTTTTCCATGCATCGGACAATCATGAAGATGAATTTTCAGTAAAAATGTACAATGTCAATATTAGTTTGGGTTTATATTATTTTAATTATCACCATATTTTATCTACTTTTATTGGAATATTTTTTTCCACTAATTTATGCATTCAATATATTCAATATATTACATATTACTACTTGGTTTCATAGTTGAATACTTGGGTACAAGGTAGAGTAACATTAGATTTTAGAGGAATTCACCATTGTGCATTGTACAATGTTATTATCATTTAAAAAAATAAATCTTTTCTTACCTAAGACACCCTTATTTTTACAATTAAATGGTTTTGTGAAAAAAAAATCATATTGTTTTCATTCCAAAACTATCTCCAATATATAGATAGTCACAATTACTTTTATCCTATTTCATAGTCCATTAATATTAATTCCTATTTGAATAGTAAATTAATTAATATACATGATTTATCAATTGTACAAGAAATTATGTATACATTTTTATATAAAATTTATGTTTACTACTATTGTGATGTTGTCATAGAAATATTTACAAATATTAGATATAATTTAATGTTTCTGTTACATAACTTATAGGTTATTTGTTTGGATTCAAATATAAATTCGCACATATGATGTTTTCAATACAACATCTATATAAATATAATGGGGGATAAATCGTTTGTCAATTTTACCAGTGTTGGGATGGTCTTGTACTTATATACTAGGTCACATAGTGGAGTCAGAATACAATTTAGAGAAATATTCCATCTTGGAAGTGAAGTACATAAGTATGATGGATCAATTGATCTTTACAAATTAGTTACACCACTAACATTGGATTAGTTTTCTTTATTTGATCATGTTTCAATCAATTATTATTTTATCATATATATTACATCTCCACAGTAATCATATTTTATTGACCAGATATATCTAACACATTCTTGATCAATCAACATAATAAACTATAAACATGTCTATATTCATATAGATTAACGACATTTTAGAGTAAGTATCTAGTTATTCATTCATTAGACATTACACATACATGTGAAATGATTTTAAAAATTAATTAAGAAACACTTAAGGTCTTATCATACATCAATTTTTATCAATTCATTATGAATTTTATGATGCTATCATATGATTATACTTTTCATCTCATTTATTCCCACTGATCATCCATTTTTTTCTAATTTTACATAAAGCTTAAATAACCCTAGCCATAAATATTAATAAAAAAGACTAAACTATATGTGACATAATCCGATCATTCTTCACATTATATTGTAAATACAAAATTTTTACATTATGCCCAATGTGAAATTTCTAAAACACCACTATTACTCATTCCTCAATGACATTGGAAGTTTGTCTTGAAGGTGGGGTCTGTCATTGTTATTTTTCATGGGATAAAATTTATTGATTATGGATATGTTTTATCACTTATTACCTCTTAAAATGTCATTATATATTATGGAGGAATGATTGATGTGTTTTTCATATTTTAACTCATGTCTAGTCATTCTATCAACCCATATGTTTTGTTAATTTTATCTTGAATTGAACCCAAAATTATATACTCTGGTAGACCTTATGTAATATTTTATTTTTCATCTATTGATCTGTAATATTTATTCCTCATAGAAACAGAATCCTTTGGTTGAGTATGCATTTTACCATGTAAAACATTTTTTATTTTACCCATTTGTTTTGTTAAATTTTATTTGCTAGGGACTGTGGGGTCATAATTATATGTGTTCCTCATACTTATTTTGAATACATATATATATATATTGTATGTATATATAATTCTAGTCCCATTTTTGGGAACTTTTTATACATATAATCCTCTATTTTTTAATAAATTAATCATACAATCACACATATTTGTAATTACTAGTTTTCTTTTAAGGGTGAGTTACCTTTTTCCATCCTACATTCATATTTTCCATCACCATATCCCTGAATTTTGTATTTTTATGTGAATGTACATTTATGGAAACAAGGTGAATGAAAATAAACAAATCATATTTTAAATAGACACACCCCAATGTTATAAATTTCAATGAATAAAAAATATAGCTAAATTATCAATTTAAATATAGTTATTTATGTTGTGAATTACCTATTTGGGTGTGTTTTTTTCATTTTTCCATATATGGGTATCTTATCCAACACCATTTCACATAATGTTTTTATTATGTACAAGTACTTCTGTGAAAACATGGATAATTCAACCAAATATAACCTTATTTTTGCAAACATGCCAGAATTTTAGCCAAAAAATAAATGAAAAATATAGTTCAATAAGTCGTTAATATATATTGTTTTCTATTGTAGATATATTTTCCAACACACTTCTCTTAATTCTTATATTCTGTATAGGTACTTCTGTGAAAAAATTGTGGATGAATCCAAACATAACCTTATGTTAATGAACACAAAAAAATGATTGAAAAGCTAACAAATAAAAAATCATAGTAAACATGAAGTAATAATATTGTGCTTTCAATTACAGATTACCTATATATATTTGTTTATTTTCATTTTCCAACATATAGATATATTATTATTCACTATTTCACATTATTTTTTTATTCTAAATAGATATTTCTGTGGAAACATGGTTCATGAAACGAAACTGAACCTTCTGATAACAGTAGCACCTTCTTACCTAACCCCATGGAGACCTAGGAACTCTATATATAGGTCCCCACAACTAAAATTATGTGGAAATATCTTATTATAGATGGTTTATATCTCACCCTTATAGGAAATTCATTTGTTGGATTCTACAATCCCCACACAGAAGTATCCAAATTCATAGAGGAGATAGAGTATGACATCTATTGATGGGGTGTGGATATGATTATGGGATGTTCCACTCTTCCGGTTGATATTTCAGTTTATGTGACTTCTGGTGTGGACCAAGGTGAAGATTTAGAATGCTCTTTGAGGAGTCAATCAGACAAGAGATTCGGAGGAGAAATACATTATTGCTAGGAACTAGGTAAACATCTAGATTATATGTACCTTAGATAAAACATTCTCATCAGAATTTGGATTGAATCCATTATTCACTCAAAGCTAAATCCTTAACAAAAAGGTTTTAGATCTATGATATACGTGAGAAAGATTGTGATTATATATTATCCCACAAATGGGTGATTGTGGGATCCCATGTAGATGTTGTTTCTTAATGTGTCCAACAATATGTGGAGGTCTCTAAGGGAAGAAACAGGGGGAAACATTGTCATGTAACATGGTTATGGCCCTAATGTTATATTTATAATTTTTTCACCCCACTCATATATTTCAACATACACAATGGTGGGATATCTCCACCATTTCAATGTTAGTCTGGGGACCAGATGCGTGATTTCCAGCAAACGTCAAAATATTTTAGAAGGAAATGGCTGATGCATACATAAATGAATGTGATTAATTATTCATATCCAGTAACAATATTTGAAATTTATATTATTCATTCTCAATTTATTGAAACAACACTTTTTGATTGTATTGTACTTGTTCATATTTTTAACTGATATTATTACTATATATTCCTATTTCTAATTATTATTGCATCCGTAGAATGCATATGATAGAAGCATTCAAGATGAATACATATTTCAAGAAACATTTGTGATTAGATGATTGTACAATTTCTACATGCTGAAAAAATTCTATAAATATAATCATCACATTTTTTTCTACATTTACCTATTGACTTTTTCTTATTTTAGTATTAATATTAATCAAGGTGACATCTCTCAGTTTTTTTTTTCAGCCACTATCCTTTATTTAATTTCTCTTCCACATTGTATTTAATTGTGCTATATTTTTTATTAAATTACTTTGATATTAATTTTAAATATCAATACTAAAAAATTATAAATTTCATAACATTATGTTTATCATTTTGTATATTTTAATGCTCTAATGTTTTTATTCACTACTCTTCTAATATTTTTCCCCTCAACATTGAGAAAAAATTAGAATCCATTTAATCACATATTTTATAAATAGTATTCTCTTATTAAAAAATTACTATTAATCCACATCACTGTGTGTATGCATGGGAGAGTACAAGTTATGATATTAAGAAAACATTATTATTTTAAAAAACATTTCCTAGAGTTTATGAATCCTTTTTCTCTCTTTTACTGTAAATAATATATGTTCTATTTCATAAACATAATCTTATAATTTATTATTTCCTTGAACCATATCTCTTCATGTCCTAGTGTCTGTTTCATTAAATCGTGGTTTCAAACATTAGTAGCTAAAATATTATATAAATATAAACTGAAACCATATCATAAATGGTAACCTTTCCGAAAATATTATGATCTCATACTTTAGAAGGAAGTTAACTGGTTTTCCAATATGAACATATAAAATGATATGAAGTTTATGTTAATAATCACTTACAAACATGTGAATGTTGTATTAACATGAATTACCATAAAAACTTATTAAAAACATGCACACATACTTATTACACCAATATAACATTGATTAGTGGATATTATTATTAATTCAAAAAATGTTCTAAACTCCATCACAGATTGAATTGACCACATTACCAACGAATACATATCATTTCCTAGGATGTAAGTATTATACAAATCAATCGTCTATTTATTCCTACATCATTATCTCAGTATCAACAACATATTAATGGTAATATTTTACATTAACAATTTTTTACCAAATTGGTCAATGTTTAAATAAATAAATCTTCTTCGTACCGTTAACATTTACATTCAAATATATAAAGAAATAGAACTGTATTAAAATACTAATATATTTTATAATTCTCATGGAAATTATGTTATTGATAAATCACTCAAATGAAATAATTATTGAATCCAAGCATGGTCATATCAATCATTCATATTATTCATGGGTAGTATCATAATATATACCATGATCTGTTAGACTATTTTTCTAAAATATTCTATTTACTATCGATACATTGATTTGAATAGTGTTTTATCTCCATGGATTCAAATCAATTTACATTGGAAAAAAATTACCCATTAAACATAATAACGTTGTCATTTCCATCCATACATGAATGAAACCCCAACTCCTTTTATAGTTGTATTGTTGTGATTATTTCCATAATTATTGCATGTGGGCCAATAACTCCTTATCTTCTTCTATTTATATATATTTTACCTAGTTTACCTCATATTAATGTGATTCCCTCTGAAGATGTAATACTTAAATTATACATTCATTGTATAATTAGTACATTATATTATGTAATCCAATGATGATAATTATTTGGAGACTAGTTAAATTGGAAATATTTGATGATCACAATTGATGAAATGATCATTATTACTCTTTAGATCATGTGGATTTGTGGGGTTAATATTACTCCTATTAGGATCCATTTATAAATGTTGAAATAATATTTATTAGATCATATCATTGTGAAAAAAAAACAAAAATCCCTAAATTAGTGAACTACTAAATAAAATATTAAAACATTATGCATATCTAATCTAATACTAACAAACATGGTTATTTTGGGATATACTTCTTTAATTATCCTCTCAATAAATCCTAGGATCATATTATCTACGCTATGTTTTTATAAATATAGTTTACAAGGGTAATACTAATCTTCACATGATTACAAATGTATTACCAAACCAAGTAATCCCAAATATTTAGAATTACCTTATTACATTAACCAAAATACATTTAATTAAATCTTGATAGACCACTCAGTTTAACTGTTTCAGAAATTTAGATTACATAAACGATTCCCATATTATGTAACAACATATAATTAAATAAATTAAATTTCATATATATTTATTTTTTCATATATTATAAATCATATAAAATTATATACAAAACAAATGATGAACTTTTAAAATGATTAATGATTGAAATAAAATCTTTTTGAAGAAATTATGGTACTCGTGCCAATGGAATAGTAATATGACCATTAGAATAGTATTATAATACTTTTGAAAACTAAATCATCCATAGAATAATATGCTCACAAATGAATCTATGAATAAATAAAAATATGATAGGATTACATCATTATATAAGTAAATAAATGTTTTGAAAAGGATTAATTATGTTTTTGTATTTCGTTGAATATAAAATTTTTATTTAAAATTTTTATTAAATATAATTATTTAAATAATTTATTTTCGTAAAATAGAATCATAAATTAATTTTTCATTTTATGTGGGATTCAATATATTTTTAATATTCATTAATTAATTTTTTAATGTGTTTTAAAATCAGTTATAATTTGATAATTTGAATACATCATGTAAATGTTGATTTTAATTAAAAATTAAATTTCTGATTTTAATAATTTTATTAAACTGGTCTCCATTTTTTAATTATACACATAAAAAGTGTTAGGATTTTATTTTTTATTTTTTTTATATAGTTCAATTTTCCAGGAATAGTAAAGTGCGATAATTTATGGTATAACCTAAATATAATAATTAATGATTCATAGATGATGTATGGATGAGGTGAGGAAATAATATTGATCCCTAATTATCCCTTTAATATATATATTAATATTAATAATAAATATTCATATTCATGATAAATATAAAAAATGGATAAAAAAACTCTCCTCCTCAAACTATAATTACCACCCTCTCCACCTCTTCTCCTAATATATAAAAAGTCGTGAATATCATCCAAATCCAGCCCAATACAATCCCATGACTTTCCCGACACATGTATGATCTTTTTTATCAACAAAAAAATAAAACTAATTCATCTAAGGAGGTTCATAATGAGTCACATTCAAGAGGTAAAAACCAATTCATGATGCCCATTGTAACACCCTGAGATTTTATGAAAAATATTTTTTTTAATTTCATTAATGTCTTTTGTTGTACGCTACACCAAAAGGATCTTTCACAACACGCAACCCTGACTTGGCTTGCATTACATGCAATCGTGACCTTCCTCTATAACTTGTGTCGTACGCAATACCAAGTTTCACTAAACAACGATATGCTATTAAAATATTATTAAAACTAGCCGTTATGAATAGTAAGACTCAATTTTTGAAATTTTGTAAATTTTATTTTTCCATATAAACTTCATTTTTGGATTCGGAATATCGAAATTACCCTAGGGTGAAATTTTGGTATTTTTCTGAAAATATTCAATTTTTGATGAATAGTGAAAACACAGGCTTACTATTTAAAAACCGAATTTTTATTTAATTAATTATTTATTTTATTTAAATTTATATTATGTAAAAATTGATAAATAAAACCTATATAAGTTTAATGTAATTCATTTGAGTCATTTTATAATAATTTTATAAATATAAAAATTTTATTGAACTTTTCACCGTCTTTTACCCACCTCCTAGGAGAATTTACAAATTTACATAAAACGTAATTTTACCACCTCTGTGAGTGGAATTTCAAAAATCTGAAGGACATGGTTGATGTCAGTAAGTAAAATTTGGTTCAATGAGATGAAAATAATTTTTGGTGAATAGTAACTTTTTAACTTTTTTTACCACGGTTAAAAGTAAATAGGGTAATTACGGGTAAAAATGATATTATTATTAACTTAACATATGTCCTAATTCTATTGGATAAGTTTAATTCGACCAAAAACAAACTTAAGAATAAACTATGACCATTTAGGCCCTCTTGGATTAGATTAGGACATTTAATATTAATTTATTTAAAGAAGGGTTAAAATAGGTAAAATCAAAGTTTAATAAGTAAATAATTTATAATATAGGGATATAAATTAGATAAATTAGACTATATATACTCATTAGAAAGATAAAACGATTTCCTACATAAGGGTATTTTATTTGTAAATTTTAGACATTAAATAATTTAATTTATTTATGAAACAATTATGATGCAGTAATAAACTTATTAATGAAATATTGACATAATTGATGTTATAAATACCCAACTAAATGTACTTTGAGACTTTTTATGAATTAAACTAATTTTATAGGTTAATATGACATGTAATTATTGATTTCATTAAATTTTTTAGAACTAATATCTCTGTTATGAGTTTCACAAAAATCAATTAACAAATAGGGTAAAAATTGAAATAAAATAGTTTTTAAAAGAAATATTATAATATTAATTGTCATTTTATTCAAAAAAATCTATGGTTTGGCAAAATGACCTAGATAAGGTTATATATATTAATTATAAACAACTTTGGGTTCTTTTGGCTAGTTATGGTAAGTTTATTAACCTTATAGTGTAAGACAAAAAGAAGACATGGTAAAAGTTAAATTATCTAACATAAAGTTAAATCGAAATGATAAGGTTAAAATATAACCATAAACTTGCCTAAATTCTATTGGATGAGATTATTTCGACCCATCCCCACCTTAGATTATAAATAAATCAATTTGGAGGTATTAAAAACCGAATATGACTATAATAAAATAATATTTTTAGTTTTTCCAAAGGTGCCCCTCTCCTCCCTTATAAAAGGGCACCTCCTCCCTCTCTTCCTCACACCACTTTGAGCCTTCATGATCGGCGAAACCCTGCCAAATTTTCTTCTCAACTTCCCTAGAAACATTCTAGAGGTCCTGGTCTTCTTCAAATACCAATTTTGGTGCCCTAAGTGAAGGTCTCAAAGAGGCGCTTCAAAGAAGAGGTAATGTCCGTTACCGATTCTTTCAACATTATTTCTTCTTCCCCTTCTTCATCTTTAGTTGTTTCATTATGAAGTAATAACATCATTATCACTCATAAAATTATATGTTATTATAAGTATGAAAAAACCCTATTTCACCATCTATCCATCCTATAGAAAATGAAATCACCGCACGTGCGTACGTACGGAATACCGTCTCCACGCCGTGGTGTAATCTATTTTCCACCACCACCTTACTTGCATGGGTATAATGGTGTAAATAATAACTATATATGTTTATTTAAAATTGATATTGACTCTTAAATAGTATACATATACTCCAATACAATTCCATGATCATGGGAATGATATCATCGCTCGTGCGTACGTACGGACTACCGTCTCCACGACGTGATGAGATTCATTCTCCATGTTAACCATTCATGAATGATTTTAAAGTATATATAATAAGTAATCATGAAATATATTCAATAATAATGATACTGTATTTATGTGTATATATATGTATGTCATATAGTTAATTTCATTCAATTCAATAAGGAAACAAAAATAGCGTTCATACGTACGTACGGTCTACCGTCTCCATGAACGTTGTATTTCATTTAATTTAATTGATCTATCATATATATATATATATATATTTATATAATAAAATATATAATATATTTAAATATTGTTTTAAATTCTGGAATTATGTAAATCAGGATATAAGTAATAATATCAAGAACAACAAGTCCAAACACGTACGATAAATAAAACGATTTAACCCAAAAAGCTACTTTAACATGGAACTTACAAAAGAACGGGTAATATAAAGTCATAAGTGAACCATATATGATATCATAAAAATGAATATGATTCTGTAATAAGTCAATGACATTATTTAAATCATTATACAGGAGGTTCGGAAACGTACGAAGCATATCAGATCTAAGGTAAGGGATAATTTTGCAAATCTCATTTTTATCTGAGATTGCTTATTTGTACGTATTTACTATGGTTATTGTTATCATCCATGTCCATGTTTTCTAAAAGAGTTTTTATGTATGTTTAATGTCATTTTTGACCATTTTTGACTTTTACTACATGGTATGAATGGAATCATTCTTTTATGAGGTACTTTTTGACTTTTCTGGCAGAAGTTCGAGAAGAATGTTTTTTTAACTTATCTGGCACGAACGGATTTTTACAGTTTCATAAAGCCTTATTTTCTTGAAGCTATCTCCAAATTATTTCATGACTATTTTCAATAAAATATGTTTCTATTAAAATGGAATAAAATTTTGTGAAAAGAAAATGATTTTGATGAAGAAAAGATATTTTCCTCAAGAATTCATTTCAAGTGTTTTATCAAAACCATTTTCCATCTAAGATGAAATTATATCTTATGTGTATGTTTCAAGTATAATGTCTCTATGATTTACATTCTTTCACTTTTCTTATGATGAAATATCCATTTGTTTTATATTGATTATGTGATGATGATATGATGTTTATGAAACCCATTTTATTCATTGGGTTATGATGACTGTTTTAAGTTTATGTTGGGGAAAAAGTAAGAATGATTTCATTATGAGATGGGTGGGACTTATATCTCCCTACAATGCATTTGGTAAAGATTTATATCTCATGAGATAGACATGGCTAAAATAGTAAGTTAATCTAGTTCAGTGTTACAGGACTGAAACGAGGAGTGAACTCGATTCAGAAAGAGACTTTGTCCACTAAGATGGTATTGGCAGCAATGCCTTGGCTACTATTGAAATCATAACATGTGTGAATGGTTGCCACAATTATATGTTTTATTCCCATTATAATTTATCATGGTTTATGTTCCATTACGATATACGCCTTACGTACTTCCACGATTTATGTATTTTCTCAAGATTTTTATGTTTAAATTTCATGTTCAAGTTTATGTTTCCAAATGTTTATAGATTGTTTTATGTTATCTATGTTTTACCTTACTGAGCATTTGATCTCACCCTTTTTATGTTTTATGTTCCCCAGGAAATATAGAAAGGTTTTAGGTAAGGATACCAAAAGGGGAAGATCGTTATGGGAGTTGTTGAAGATATTTCAACATGAATAGAAGTTTATATTCTGAGTTTCCAAAGACACTAAACTATTACAGTCCTTGTGTGTCTATTTTTTTATGTATTAAGTATTCCGCAAAAGTAATTTAATGTCCATTTACGTCAAGCTTTGGTTATTTACAGTTGGTATCAGAGGAATGGTTTAGTCAACCTTTGGAAACTAGGATGCGAAAATGTTAGTGAGATCCCTAGAGATATTTCAAAGGTATGTCTAGGGATGTCTCTAAGTTTAAGTATACATATAGGTTATATTCCTAGAATTGCGCTAACTATCATAGAATTAAACCTTAGATTTTAGATGTCGAAGGTACTCCCCCTTGATTATGTTATTTTCCTGCTATGATTTTTTCCTCTCGCAGAATTATTTTTGTGTTTTAGTCAATGGAGGGAACCAGAAGGAAATCGATTAACATTGAATCTAATGGACAAATTGGTAACTATGAGTAACAAAATTCCCTAATTCCTAGAGAGAAAGATATTGTGATTATGCGAAATCAGTCATCACGATATATGATTAACAATGTGAATTTATTGGTATGCCTAATTCATAAAATAAGAGGAAGATAGACTTTTATGCATGTTCGCATGTTGAGGAGCATAAAGAAAGGATGATTGATATTTCTAAAGAAGGGAAGAAGAACCTTGAGGAATACCTCAAATGGAGGGACAAATGTTATCTGTGTGGAGAAACGGGTCATAGAGTGATAGACTGTTATGGAGTTCATTGTCTTATTTGTGGAGAACATGGGCATTACCCAACTCAATGCCCTGACCTAAAAAGTTACTTCAAAATCATGGAAGGACATATTCCAGGACAATCATTGAAGAGGATGGATTGAAGTGTTTATGTATTGGTATTCAAGAATAATGTTGTTGAGGTACTTTTATGGTGTATTAGAATATTTTTGTATTAGTCTATTGTGGTCTTCCATAATTTTATGGTGCCGGTAACCATGAAAAGTGATTCAAATTTTTTGGAAATCAGATGATATGCGCATAAGGAAGGGATAAGAAGATAATGAGATATTTGATTGTATTCATGAGCTCATGATTCATATAAGGACTAAGTGATATCATGGTTTGAGTATATAGAATTTTGAGGATTTTGGTATGTTGAAAGTGTTAACTTTTAACTGCATTCATGTTTTCACTAAGGTTCAATGGTTATTCATTCTTCAAGAGAATACATGATTAAAGTATTCACATGTTTGTAATTTTACCAACAAGATATATCTTCTGATATATGGGGGATAAATGATGGCATTCACGTGATTGTTATGTGAAATTTCATGTAATCATTTTCTTTATACTATGAGCTTGGACCGAAGTATTTTAGATAAGCCTAAAGACTGGAATGGATTATGTTGGACATAAGTTAGTATTGTTTAAGGATATAACTTTTTTCGATATTATTGATGGGATGTTATAGTAATATAGTTTTAGAAAAAGGACAACCTGCAGGACGGGCGATAGCCCATCGAGTCGGACAAGGCTGTGGGAATCGAACCCACAACCGAAGTGCGACTGGCCTTTATCGCATACCACTGGCCTACAGGAAGTCCCTGGTAAGTTGAAACTAGTTTTATTTTATTAAGAGGTATGATATACGAAGTATAAGATCATTTATGGAATCATATAAGATTAACCTCACCATAGATGGACTTATGTATATTTGATAACTTTTTCTAACCTTTTGTTGAAACAGATGGAATGACTCATCATTCTATCAAATGATCTGTTAACACTTCCCGAATAACAAATTCAACTTCATTTCTT
Source organism: Viscum album (assembly GCA_963277665.1). NCBI lineage: Eukaryota > Viridiplantae > Streptophyta > Magnoliopsida > Santalales > Viscaceae > Viscum > Viscum album. Next base: position 412,422,692 of record OY728144.1, on the reverse strand, counting down.
TAAGATATGAAGCGGAAATTGTTCAAAGCATGAGAAACAGTGTGACTGTACCAAAATAAAGTAAGCATTTATTCTAATTCAAATTCTTCAACTTTAGGGAAATGATCTTGAAAACCAAAAATGTTGCCTTAATGCCCTTATATCCGATGAATCATATGGTACCCTAGATCATCCCAAATTTATGTCTTTGTGATTGTTGGCTTTTTCATATCCATGTTCTCTACCACTCTCCATCAGAACATGATGCTTAGACTTCTCCTCCATATCCATATTTTCACCTATGTTCTCCTATGTGGAAACCCATTGATTAGATAATTTGGGTAACCATTAAGTTCCATACTTTAGTTTTTAAATCCACGTTTTGGTATTCTTATTTATGATGTGGGTTTCTATTAAAGAAACATTCGAGTAAACCATTTATAACCCCGACGAATTTCTAGGGCGAAATTCATTTTAATGGGGTTTTTGGTAACACCCCGAGATTTTATGAAAAATATTCTTTTTAATTTCATTAATGTCTTGTGTTGTACACTACAACAAAAAGAGCTTGCAAAATACGCATCCCTGACTTGGATTGCATTACACACAATCGCGACCTTCCTCGATAGCTTGCGTCGTACGCAATACCGAGTTTCACTAAACAACGATATGCTATTAACATATTATTAAAACTAGTCGTTATGAATAGTAATACCCACTTTTTGAAATTTTATAAATTTTATTTTTCATTATAGACTTCATTTTTGGATTCTGAATATCGAAATTAGCCTAGGGTGATATTTTGGTATTTTTATGAAAATATTCAATTTTGATGAATAGTGAAAACACAGGGTTACTATTTAAGAACTGAATTTTTATTTAATTAATTATTTATTTTATTTAAATTTATCTTATGTCAAAATTGATAAATAAAACCTATATAAGTTCAATTTAATTCATTTGAGTCATTTTATAATAATTTTAGATATATAAATTTTTTTTTGAACTTTTCACCGTCTTTTACCCACCTCGTAGGAGAATTTTCAAATTTACATAAAACATAATTTTACCGCTTCTGCGAGTGGAATTTCAAAAATCTGAAGGACATGGTTGATGTCAGTAAGTAAAATTTGGTTCAATGAGATGAAAATAATTTTTGGTGAATAGTAACTTTTTAACTTTTTTTACCACGGTTAAAAGTAAATATGGTAATTACGGGTAAAAATGATATTATTATTACCTTAACACATGTACTAATTCAATTGGATAAGTTTAATTCGACTAAAAACAACCTTAGGAATAAAATATGACCATTTAGGCCCACTTGGATTAGATTAGGACAATTAATATTAATTTATTTAAAGAAGGGATAAAATAGGTAAAATCAATGTTTAATAAGTAAAACATTTTTAATATAAGGATATTAATAATATAAATTAGACTAAAAATGATCATTAGAAATATAAAACGATTTCCTACATAATGGTATTTTATTTGTAATTTTTAGACATTAAATAATTAAATTTATTTATGACACAATTATAATGCATTAATTAACTTATTGATGAAATATTGACATAATTGATGATATAAATTCCTAAATAAATGAAATTTGAGACTTTTTATGAATTAAACTAATTTTATAGGTTACTATGACATGAATTTATTTCTTTTATTAACTACTTTAGGACTAATATCTCTGTTATGATTTTCACAAAAATCAATTACCAAATATTGTCAAAATTGACATAAAATAGGTTTTAAAAAAAATATTATATTATTAATTGTTATTTTATTCCTAAAAATCTAGAGTTCGGAAACATGACTTAGATAAGGTTATATATATTAATAATAAACAACTTGGGGTTTTTTTGGCTTGTTATGGTATGTTTATTAACCTTATAGTGTAACAATCAAAGAAGACACGGTAAAAGTTAAATTATCTAACTTAAAGTTAAATCGAAATTATAAGGTTAAAATAGACCCTAAACTTGTCTATATTCTATTGGATGAGAGGATTTCGACCAATCCCCACATTATCTTCGAAATAAATCAATTTGGATCTATTAAAAACCAAATATTACTTTATAATAAAATAATATTTTTTGTTTTTCCAATGGTTCCCCTCTCCTCCCTTATAAAAGGGCACCTCCTCCCTATCTTCCTCACACAACATTGAGCCTTCATGCTTGGAAAAACCCTGCCAAATTCTCTTCTCCACTTCCCTAGAAACATTCTAGAGGTCTCGGTCTTTTTCAAAGACCAATTTTGGTGCCCTAAGAGGATGTCTCAAAGAGGCGCTTCAAAGAAGAGGTAATGTCTGTTACCGATTCTTTCAACTTTATTTCTTCTTCCACTTCTTCTTATTTAGTTGTTTTATTATGAAGTAATAACATCAGTATCACTCATATACTGATATGTTTATATAATTATTTAACAACCCTATTTCACCATCTATCCATCCTATGGAAAACGAAATCACCGTGCGTGCGTACGTACAGAATACCGTCTCCACGCCGTGGTGTAATCTATTTTCAACCACCACCATACTTGGATTGGTATAATGGTGTAAATAATAACTATATATGATTATTTTAAACTGATATTTATTCTTAAATAGTATACATACACTCCAATACAATTCCACGATCATGGAAATGATATCATCGCTCGTGCGTACGTACGGACTACCGTCTCCACGACGTGATGAGATTCATTCTCCATGTTAACCATTCATGAATGATTATAAAGTATATATAATAAGTAATCATGAAATATATGAAATAATAATGATACTGTATTTATATATATATATATGTATGTCATCTACTTAATTTCATTCAATTCAATGGAAACGAAAACAGCGCTCATACGTACGTACGGCCTACCGTCTCCATGAACGTTGTATTTCATTTCATTTAATCGATCTATAATATATATATATATATGTATATACTGAAATATATATTATATGTAAATCATATTTTACATTCTGGAATTATTTAAATCAGGATATAAGTAATAATATCAAGAACAACAAGTCCAATCATGTATGATAAATAAAACGATTTAACCCAAAATGCTGCTTTAACATGGAACTTACAAAGGAACGGGTAATATAAAGTCATAAGTGAACCATATATGATATCATAACAGTGAATATGATTCTGTAATAAGTCAATGAAATTATTTAAATCATTATATAGGAGGTTCGGAAACGTACGAAGCATATCGGACCTAAGGTAAGGGACAATTGTGCAAATCTCATTTTTATCTGAGATTGCTTATTTGTAAGTATTTATAGGGTTATTGTTATCATCCATGTCCATGTTTTATAAAAGTGTTTTTATGTATGTTTAATTTCATTTTTACCCATTTTTTAGTTTTACTACATGGTATGAATGGAATCTTTCTTTTACGAGGTACTTTTTGACTTTTCCGGCAAAAGTACTAGACGAATGTTTTTTTAACTAATCCAGCACGAACGGATTGTTACGGTTTTATAAAGCATTATTTTCTTGAAGCTTCCTCCAAATTATTTCATGACTATTTTCAGAAAATACTTTTCTTTTAAAATTGCATAAAATATTGTGGAAGGAAAATGATTTTGAAGAAGAAAGGATATTTTCTTCAAGAATAACTTTCAAGTGTTTTATCAAAACCATTTTTCATCTAAGATGAAATTATTTCTTATGTGTAGGTTTCACGTATAATGACTCTATGATTTATATGCTTTCACTTTTATTATGATGAAATAACCATTTTTTATATGGATTATGTGATGATGATATGATGTTTATGAAACCCATTTTATTCATTGGGTTATGATGAATGTTTTAAGTTTATGTTGTGGCACAAGTAAAAATGATTTCATTATGAGATGGGTGGGACCTATATCTCCCTCCAATGCATTGGGTAAATATTTATATCTCATGAGATAGACATGGCTGGAATAGTAAGTTAATTCGGATCAGTGTTATAGGACTGAAACGAGGAGTGAACTCGATTCAGAAAGAGACTTTGTCCACTAAGATGGTCTTGGCAGCAGTGCCTTGGCTACTATGGAAATCTTAACATGTGCTGAATGGTTACCACAATTACATGTTTTATTCCCATTATATTTTATCATGGTTTATGTTCCATTACAATATATTCCTTACGTACTTCCATGAATTATGTCTTTGCTCATGTCTTTTATGTTTAAATTTCATGTTAAATTTTATGCTTCCAAATGTTTATGGATTGTTTTATGTTATCTATGTTTTCCATTAATGAGCATTTGAGTTCACCCTTTTTATGTTTTATGTTCCCCAGGAAATAAAGAAATGTTTTAGGTTAGGAAAAAAAGGGGGAAGATTGTTATGGGAGTTGTTGAAGATATTTCAACATGATTAGAAGTTTATATTCCGAGTTTCCAAAGACACTAAACTATTACAGTCCTTGTGTGTCTGTTATTGTTATGTATTAAGTATTCCGCAAAAGTAATGTAATTTCCATGTACGTCAAGATGTGGTTCTTTACACCCATGGTCTGGAAACTATTGAATGGTGTAAAAATAAACTCTAATGGAAAAAAGTGTCTCCCAAATAAACTAGGATATAATAATCAAATTGAACATATAGAATAATTATCAATCACATAATATATATATATATATATATAATCCAAATATATCAACGACAAAACAAGAAAAAAAATTCCAAATCTAAAAATAGACCACACCAACGCGATCTCCTCATGACCTCTTGGTCATCACCAACCTCAATACAAAATGGATCCAAAGGAAAGCACGTGAACTAAATGCATCGACCTACAAAAAAAGATCATTTAAACCGGCATCAATTTATATAAGTAGGGTTTCATCTTAAACCAAATAATAAATAATCATCCTAGAGTCTATACCTTTTCATTCAATAAATTTTTCACAAACTCTACATTTGAATAAATATAAAAAAATATGGTTTTTTCAATTTAATAATCCAAAACAACATCCCCCTTTTAAAAACAATACACAACCAATCAATGTTTTCAAAATGGATTACCATTTTAAAGCCAGTTTCCCAAAAAAATCCTAATAGTACAATACCAATCTACGATGAATGTAAATAAGATGATTAAACTAGAAACCAATTGAAATATAAGATAAATAGTCATATATAGATAGAGACCATGGGAATTTCCATAAGATCTCTATATATACCCCTAAACATATTCATACCAAACACACCTATTTATATATGGTTCTGATCCATAGTCAATAACCAACTAGCCATTATAATAGGAAATATGTTTCCTTTTCCATTAAATCCATAAAATTTCATGGGAGTACCAAACCATCTATTCAGGTATGAAAATAAATAATCACATGATTCCGTAAAAGAATCCATAAAATCCATGGTATAGGGCATGGCTAAAAGAGTAAGCACATTCATGCATGACTTGTAGAGAACCAAGCTTGACGTAAATGGAAATTACATTACTTTTGAAAAATACTTAATACATAACAAAAACATACACCTAAGGACAATAATAGTTTAGTGTATTTGGAAACTCGCAACATAATCTTCTAATCATAGTGAAAGATCTACAAAATCTCCCATAAAGATCTTCTATATTTGTTTTCTTAACTAAAACCATTATTTATATCATGGGGAAATGAATATATATAAATGTTTAGCTCTAATTCTTAGTAATGGTAAACATGGAGAACATTAAAAAATCATTAAACATTTGAATGTAAAAAAATGAACATAAAATCTAAACCGAAAAATCTTGAGCAAAGACATAAAACATGGCAGTACATAAGGCATAGATCATAGAGGAAAATTTATCATGATAAATTTAATGGGGATAAAACATTTAATTGTGGAAATCCATTAATCAAATTTTATGATTTCCATAGTATCCAAGTCATTACTACACATATCATTATAGTGGACAAAGTCCATTGCTGAACCAGGTTTACTTGCCGTTCCAGCAAAGTATTACTGAACTGGATTCACTTGTCATTCCAGCAATGTCTATCTCATGAGATATAAATCCTTATCCATTGTATTTGAGGGTGATATAGGTCCCACCCATATAATAATGAAATTAATCTTATGTGTTCCCCAAAATAAACATAAATAATTCATCATAACCCAAAGAATAAAATGTGTTTCATAAACATCATCCCATAATAAAAGAATCCAGATAAAAAATGGATATCATTTCATCATAAATAAAATCAAACCATGTAAATAATATATACATTATACTTGAAACATGTCCATATTAAAGAATGTATTCTTAGATTGAAAATAGTCTTGATAAAATACCAGAAATGACTTTTTGATGAAAATATCCTTTTTTCCACAAAATAATTTTCTTTTCTCAAAATGTCGTGCATTTATAAAAAAAAATATTTTTGTTGAAAATAATCATGAAATCGTGTATATGAAGATTCATAGAATTAAGGAATTATGAAATTGAAAAAATCAGTTCATGTCATATAAGTAAAAACACATTACCCTCATACTTTTGCTGAAAAGTCAAAAAGTACCTTGTATAGTAAACAAAAGAAATATTGCTCACATTCCATATAGTGAAAATAAAAAATTGGTAAAAAGGACTTTAAACATACATAATTTTTTTTATAAAACATAGACATGGATGATAAATATAATCCCAGTAAATACTTACAAATAAACAATATCAGTTAATAACGAGATTGGAATAATTATCCATTACCTTAGGTCCCATTTCTTCTGTACATGATTGGACTTGTTGTTATTGATATTATTACTTATATCCAAAGTTACATTTTTCTAAAATATAAAACATGATTAATATATAATATATATTCATCATATAAATATATATTATAGATCGATAAATGGAATGAAATACCCCAATCAGGGAGACGGTAGGCCGTACGTACGCATGAACGCTCTTTTCGTTTCCTTATTGAATGGATTGGAATTATGTAAATGAAACATATATGTAAATAATTCTTCTATCATTATTATTTCATATCCATCATGATTATTTATTATATATAATTTATAATCATTTTTGTATGGTTATCATGGAGAATGAATCTCATCGCGCTGTTGAGACGTTAATCCGTACGTACGCACGAGCGGCGATATCGTTCCCATAATTTTTTAATGGTATTGCAGTGGATTATATAATATCTAAGAATTAGTATAGTGTTATAATAATAATATATAGTTATTATTTCTACAATTATACCCATCCAAGTAAGGTGGTGGTGGAAAAACAAATTACCCCACGACGTAGAGACGGCATTTCGTACGTATGCACGAGCAGTGATTTTATTTTCTGTAGGATGTATAGAAGGTGAAATTGGGTTTATTCATATTTATAATATCATAATATTATATTAGTGGTACTGATGTTATTAATTTATAATGAAACAAATAAATAAGAGTAAGTTGAAGAAGAAATAAATTTGATAGAATCAGTAAATGATATTACATATTCTTTGATGTGCCTCTTCTAAACCTCCACTTAGGGCACTAATGTTGGTCTTTGAAGAATACTAGGACATATAGTAGCTTTCTATGGAAGTGGAGAAGAAAAATTTATAGGGTTTGTCCTAGCTTGAAGGATAAAAAGTATGTGAAGTGGAGAAGGAGGAGGTTCCCTTTTATAAGAGAGGAGAGGGACACTTTTGGAAACTTCTAAAATATTTATTTATAATAAACCTAAACCCCAATTAAAAACATCCAAAATGACTCAAATTCAAATATGAGATCATATTGGGTTGTAAAGGCATCATACAAAAAAATTAGAAATGTTAGGAATTCATTTTAAACCCTGTCAACTTGATTTATCCTTATATAATTTATTTAATTTTATTTGTGGTAATAATATACTAAATTTTATATTATTATTAAATATTAAATATACGTTGGGAATTTAAAATAATTGGATACTTTATGAAATATTAGACCATATAAATTTATATTTATAATTTTTAAATATTTTTGTGACTTTTAAACAAATTAATAATATGTTATTCTTATAATATATCAATAGTGTCAATTTTAACACTATTCAATTGTTTGAATTTAAATAAAATCCACACTGAAGATATATTGTAAAAAAATATATTTAATAGATCCCTAACATATAATATTCATCATGAAAATTTGTGGATTACATTTAATATTTCATATAATATTTATTTTAATATTTTTAAAACAATTTATTTGATATTTCAATCAATAAAATAATTTCTACATCACTATTGTGTCACCATTAATGATAATTATTTAATCCCTAAAAATTATAAATAAATTCACATGTTTTAGATAATTGTATTATATTTCTATTGAATTATTATGTTTGAAGTGTTATGAATTTTATACCTAAATTTAAATTATTACAGTTATAGGATATATGAAAGTGACATGTTGTCACTTTCATTGGGTTTAATAATAATTACATCCTTTTCATGGTCAATAGTCCATTAAATGAATATATTCTAACCTATAGGTGATATGGGTCTACTTTTATTCATCCAATATAATTTTTTCAGGTGTTAGGGTTACATAATAATCTTATTTTTACCCTTAATTACCCGATTAGCCTTTGATTGTAGTAAATAAAATTTGCCGTAGTTACTATTCATAATGTCTAAAAATAAAATGTAGACTGTTAAAATAATTTGGACCTACATATTCCAAATATGAAATCCATTTTCCAAATTGAAAAAATAGAAGCTGCAGTATTAAATTTAACGTTAATCCCACTATTGAGAAAACATGTTTTAAAAGTTAAAACATTTCAATTAACTATGAATTCAATGTAAAATTAATGAAATTTACATGATTTATATTAAATGGTAAAAATATATTATATTTATACATTAGAACCATTAAATATTATAATTTACCAAATAAATTATCTCAATGAAAAAAGTTGTTTATAAATAAAATTAAGCATTTGTTTACTATTCATCAAAATGTGAAGGTTATCTGAATAATGACAAACCATTATCCTACATAAATTTTTATATCCTAATTAAAATTAAGAATTTTAACTTTTCAAATTTAACTTATGAACTTGTAAAAAATTAAATTTAAAAAGCATGCGCCATCAAAAGGTGACAAAACTGCATTTTTTTTAAAATATTACTTGTATCCAAAAAATTAATTTTGTTCACAAACCATGTTATCAAAAATGTGTAAGATGAATTATAATGTTATAAAATTCAATATATGGTAAATAGTATTAATAAAGTCTAGTTTATAATAATATTATATCATTTTTTATTGAAACATGGTATTGCGTACCACACAAGCTATCGAGGAAGATCACTCTTGCATATAACACAATCCAGGTGTATTGCTTGCATATACTACAAGATATTACAGTGTTGAATATTTCCCAAGATAATTTTCACGTAGAATAGAACGCAAGATATCAAAAAAATTAAAATTAATATTTCTCATAAAATCTCAATGTGTTACATTCTTCCCAAAATAAAGTTGTTGTCACCTTCGAAATTTGTTGGGGTTATATATGTGTTACTACATGAAAGTTTTTTTTATAGATTCCCACATTGTAAAAGGGAATTATAAAACTTTTTTTTAAAATTTAACATTATAAAAATAACTGATACCCAATGAAACTCATCACTGGGTTTCCACATTGGATAATATAAGTTAAAATATGGATATAGAAGAGAAATCTAACCATCAAGTTCTGATAGAGAGTGGTAGAGAATGTGGCTATATAAAATAAAATGATAACAAATCCATAAATTATTTATGATCTAAGGTACCATATAATTCATCTGATATGTGGGTACTAGGACATCATTTTTGGTTTTCAAGATCATTTCCTTAAAGTTGATGAATTTTTTCATAAGGGGAAATAGATACTTGATATTATTGTAATATCACCGTTGGTCATTCAATGAACAATTTCCACTTCATCTCTTATTTATTGATGTGAAGTTGAATTTTAAATTCTTGAAGTGTTATAAAATCATGATATATAATGATAGGTCATTCTATTTGTCTCTATCTTAAAAAGGATTACACAAGTTATTAAATATACATATTTCCATCTTGGTGAGATTAATCGTATATGGATCCTAAAATGGATTTTACTTCAAATATCATACCAATTAATAAAACTAATTTCTACGATCTAGGGACATTTTATAGGCCAGTGATAGGTGATAATGGAATGTCACACTTTGTTTGTTTGATCTATTATCACATCCTTGTTTGACGTGATGGGTTGTCCCATGTCCTCCAGGTTGTCCTTTTTCTAAAACAATACTATTATAACATTCTAGAAAAATCTTTTTTGGCTTAAACAATACATTCTGTTGTCTAACTTAATCTATTCCAACCTTTAGGCATATCCAAAATACTTATGTCCTATCTCATAGTATAATGAACACAATTACTAGAAAGGTCATCTACCGAGCATGTGAATACCATCATTTACCCCCAAACATCATAATATATATCTTGTTTGTCACATTCTGAACAAGTGAATACATTAATCATGTATTCTAATGAAACATGAGTTACCATAGAACCTTAGTGAAAACAAAAATGCTATCAAAAGTTATTTATTTCAACATACCAAATTCCCAAAAATTTCTATATACTCAAACAATGATGTCACTTTGTCCTTATATTAGTCATTTGATCATTAATACTATCGAACATATTATTTTCTCTCTATCACTTCATTATGCACATATAATCTTCATTCCAAAAATATTTCAATCACATTTCAGGGCTACTGGTACCATACAATTATTGAAAACCAATACATAGATATTCCAATATTCCATAACACTATAAATGAGATTCCACAACACTATTTTGGAATCCCGTTACATATACACTTAATCAATCCACCACTTTATTTTCATATTCAAAATCCCCAATTGTGATCACATGTGACTTCACTTTGTCCATTTACTTAAGAGGATGTTGATGTTGATCATCATTAACCCATGGATTAGGGCATTGGTTTACATAATGCCCCATTTCATTACACTTGTATCATTGAAGTGTTGGAGGTGTGTTCTTTGTAGTTTTTCCCTATTCACATCATTATCTACCTTTTCCCATTATATCGACACTAAGATGATCAATGACCTTGTTTTCCACACATAAATCATTTTCTAGTCCCTTTAAGACACTCTTCACCATGATTCTTTCCACACTTTGAGCATAATTAAATATTCCACTTCTTTTCACCATTGTTTTGAGATTTTTCCTTGAAAACTATCTCTCGTCTCTTGTCAAAACCATGATATGGATATGTAACACCAACTTCCAGTTCTTCCATTATAGTAAAATTCATAATTTCATCATAGCTAATGAAGTCTCTTATATATAATTCCCTTCAAAGACTTGGTTTTACGCTAGTGAAGAATCGATCAACTTTTCTTTCGGGTAGGACGATAATGCCAGATGCATACCATGATAGCTTTGTAAAATTTACCTCATATATTCCAAAAGATTTATCATCCTTTTTCTTAAGCTCATGGAACTACTTTTCCATATTTGTTTAAAGAATACGAGGGAAGTACTTACTGAAAAACAATTTCTTGATGTCGTCCCACTCCATGGATTAATGTTCATCTTGGGGACTTGTATTCTTAATTATAGTCCACCACTGGTCTGCTTCACCTTCCAAACAATAAATAGCCAAAATAACGTTTTCATGTTCTAAACAGAAAAGTATGGAAAATGTCATTTCAATGGTACCGATCCATTTTCAGCAACAAGTGGATCTGAAGACCCACTGAAAGAAGGTGGACGTTTCCGCATGATGGACTCTCTAGAATATGGTTCTTTCCTCTACTCATTTAAAAGTTCATAATGAATCATTTCTAGTGTAAGTATAACAATAGGAATTTTCACTCTATTTCTCATAACTATTATTTGTTCAGAAGGACACTCATTGCATTCCCCAGTGCATTGATCATTAACCCAATTTCTTCAAGTTCCATCCATTATCTAAAACCCAAAAAGAATAGCGTGAGATGCAAAAAATAATACTAGGAAAATAACATAATAAAGGGGAGTAAATTTAATCTCTAACATCTTAGGTATAATACTTTGTTATTCATGATTGTTATTATAATTCTAGGATTGTAACCGATACTTTATACTTAATCATACGAACATCCCTAGTCATACCATAGAAATTTCTCTAGGGATCTCACTAAATATTTTTCATCCTAGTTTCCGAAGGATAACTAAACCTTTCCTATGATAAAAACTATATATACCCAAGCTTTACGTACATGGATATTGCATTAATTTTGTGGAATACTTAATACAAACCAAAAATAGTAACCCAATGACCGTAATAGTTTAGTGTCTTTTGAAACTATGAACATAATCTTCTAATCCTGGTGAAATATATTCAACATCTCCCATAAAGATCTTCCCCTTTTGTTTTCTTACATAAAACATTTATTTATATCCAGAGGATAAGAAAAAAATAAAAAGGGTGATGTCTAATTCTTAGTAAGTGTAGATATGGAGAACATAAAACAATCCATAATAATTTAAAGATAAAAACATCAACATAAAATCTAAACATCGGAATCTTGAGCAATGACATAAAACATGGCAGTACACAAGGCATAGATCACAAATGAAATTTATCATGATAAAGTATCATGGGGATAAAACAAGTAATTGTGGAAAACAATTTATCATATCTTATGATTTCCATAGTATCAAAGGAATTGCTACCAAGAACATCATTGAGGACAAATTCCATTACTGAACGGGGTTTACTTGTCGTTCTAGCCTAGTATTACTGAACCCGATTCACTTTCCATTCCAATCATGTATATCTCCTGAGATATAAATATTTACCCAATGAATTGGAGGGAGATATAGGTACCAACCATCTCATAATGAAATCATTCTTATATGTACCACAAAATAAACATAAATCAATCATCATAACCCAATGAATGAAATGGGTTTCATAAACATCATCCCATAATAACATAATCCATATAAAAATTTGATATCAATTCATCATAAAAAAATAAAAGCACATAAATAAAATCAACAATATACTTCAAACATGACAATATTAAAGAATGTAATCGTAATAGAAAATAGTATAGATAAAACAGTAGAAATGAATTCCTGAGGAAAATATCACTTATTCTTCAAAATAAATTTCTTTTCTCAAAATTTCGTGCAATTATTAAAGAAAATGCTTTAGTTGAAAATAATCATGAAATATTGTAGAGGAATATTCATGGAAATAAGGAATTATGAAACTGTAAAAATCAGTTCATGTCGTATAAGTTAAAAAAACATTATCCACGCACTTTTGCCTGAAAAGTCAAAAAGTACATCTTATGGTAAACAAAATAAAGATTCATTACATATCATGTATTGATAGTAAAAAATTGGTAAAAATTACTTTAAACATACATGAAAACACTTTTATTAATCATGGACATTAATGATAAATATAATCCTAGTAAATACTTATGAATAAACAATCTCGGTTAAGAACAAGACTGGAATAATTATCCCTTACCATAGGTTTAATTTCTTCCATACGTTTCCGAAACTCATGTATAGTGGGTTTAAACATATTATTAAATTGTAACAGAACCATTATAATATTTATGATATCATATATGAATCACTTATGGATTTATATCACCCATTCTTTTGCCAATTCCATGTTAATGCAGCGTTTTGTGTAAAATCGTATCATTTATCATATGTGATTGGACTTGTTGTTCATGATATTATTACTTATATACTGATTTAAATAATTCCAGAATATAAAACATGATTTATATATAATATATTTTCAGCATATAAATATATATGATAGAACGATAAATGGAATTAAATACACCGTTCATGGAGATAGTAGGTCATACGTACGCATGAAAGCTGTTTTCATTTCCTCGGTGAATTGAATGAAATTATGTAAATGAATTATATATGTACATAAATCCAGTATCATTATTATTTCATATCATTCATTATTATTTATTATATATACTTTATAATCATTCTATAAATGGTTATTATGGAGAATGAATCTCATCGCGTCATGGAGACAGTAATTCGTACATACGCACGAGCGACGATATCATTCCAATAATTGTTGAATGGTATTGGAATGGATTATATAATATTTCATAATTACTATCGTGTTATAATAATTATATGTAGTTATTATTTCCCCCATTATACCCATCGATGTAAGGTGGTGGAGAAAATACATATTACACCACGGCGTGAAGACAATATTTCGTACGTACGAACGTGCGTTGATTTTGTTTTCTGAATGATGGATAGAAGGTGAAATGGGGTTCTTTCATATTTATAATAACATATAAGTATATTATTTATACTAATGTTATTAAATTATAATGAAACAAATAATGAAGATGAAGTATAAGAAGACACAATTTGAATTAATCGATAAAGGATATTACCTCTTCTTTGACGCGCCTCTTCTAAACTTCATATTAGGGCTCTAATGTTGGTCATTGAAGAAGACTATGACCTATATAATTTTTATAGGGTAGTGGAGAATTGAAATGGACAAGGTTTGGCCGAGAATGAAGGCTCAATATGTTATGAAGATGATAAGGAGGAGGTACCCTTTTATAAGAGAAGAGAGGGTAACTTTTTAAATCCTCTAAAATATTAAATTATTATAAACCCAAACCCCAAATAAATACATACCAAATGATTAAAATTATATTATGAGATGATATAGGGTTTTAATATCATCATACAATATAATTTAGAAATGTTGGGAATTTTTTTTAAACTTAATCAAATTGATTTATCCTTATTTAATCTATTTAATTTTATTTGTGGTAAAAATATTCTAAATTTTAAATTGTTATAAATATTAACTTATGTGTTCTGAATTATCTATAATTAAAATATTTATAACATTTTAAACCATATAAATATAAATTTATAATTTATAAATTTTTTTTTATTTTTAATCAATTTAGCAATATGTTATATTTATAAAATATCAATAATGTCAATTTGGACACTATTAACAAAATTTGGACCTACTGATTCCTAATATAAAATCCCTTTTTTAAAATTCAAAACACAAAAATTGAAGTATTTAATTTAAAATTAATCCCGCTGTTGTGAAAATGGGTTTTAAAAGATAAAACATTGTAGTGGATTGAAACGTTTTTACCTATAAAATCAACGTAAAATTAATGATAATGAAATTAAATATATTAAATGGTAAAAATATATTCTATTTATTCATTAAAATAATTCAATATTGTAATTCTACAATATAAATTATCTCGATGAAAAAAATTGTATTTAATTAAAATTTTGTGTATTTTTACTAACCATCAAAATATGAAGGTTATCAGAAAAATGTCAAAAAATTATCCAACAAAAATTTTTATATCCTGATTCAAAAGAATATGTTTATGCTATCAAATTTAAGTTAATACTTTTCAAAAATTATATTTATAATGGGTGCGCCATCAAAATGTGACAAAAATGCATTTTTTTTAAAAAATACTTCTTCCATCCAAAAAATTAATTTTGATCTCATAACATGTTCTAGAAAATGTGTAAGATGAATTATAATGTAATAAAATTCAAAATGTGGTTAATAATATTTATAACAGCTAGTTCATAAATATATTATATCATTTTTTAGTGAAACTTGGTATTGTGTACCACACAAGCTATCGAGGAAGGACGCTCTTGCGTGTAACACAAGCCAGGTATATTGTTTGAGTATACTATAAGCTAATACAGTGTTGCATATTATAGAAGATAATTTTGGTGTAGCATAGAACACAAGATATCAAAGGAATTATAATTAATATTTCCCATAAAATCATGAGGTGTTACACGACTCACCTCACCTGATGCCACAACACATTCTTACCCTAAAAAATGACACCGCATAAGAAATAACCCAGCCTCAAGAAATCCTCCATAGGGGTTCATGTCTCAAAAAAACTCCTTTATCAATACCAATCGGGTCGTTACATCACATTATTCTTCAAAACATTTTCCAAAACATATTCAAATGTAAAAGGGAATTTGTACATTCAAAAACACTATTCATTTTTGAAACATTCTAACATTTTAGAAAGGCATTAATCACCAAAAATTATAGTATATTGCAAAAATTATTCACAACCTTTTAATAATAAATTCAAACTGCACTAATATTTAAAAAATTAATAAATGGGCCTTTATGCTCTAAATCCAATTCTGCTTCCAACAACACTTCAAAACCATTATGAAAACACACAAATAAGTAATGACACCAAATGGGGTTTCAAACCATTTAGATTCCAAAAATCATAGAAATTAAAAAAAATTCATAATTTAAAATATAATATTAAATTACATTCATGTTATTAGGATCTAATAGACCATTAGTAAAGCATCCTTAGTGTGAAGAAGGAATGATGGAAGGGAGAAATATGTTTTGAAATCTAGGATTTTTTTTGAGAAAGTTCATCCAAGATAATAATCATATCTGTTCCAATTCATGTCTGCCCCCAGAGCACCAATGAATGTTTGCACATCCAATGTCACACCACAAGAATCCACGAAATCAGTCAAATTTTTTTATGTCTTGAAACATGATTTCCCACCAACATGACATTTCATACATAACTGATAAACCATAAAAGTCTCTACAATCACAAATAAGTCTCAATAAAAGTCAACCCATGCCAAGAAAACATACCCAATACAAAATAATGGTAAAAATACTAAATTTCATAATGAAATGATTCTTGTTATTACATCAAGATCATTAAATGTTGATAAACATAACAAAATTCAAAAAATATCTCTGAAAAACCTTTTTTTAAATTCCACCAATATGAAAGAACCACTATAAAACCAAAAAAAACATCACATGAATGTGACAAACATTTATAAATAAATTTGGAATACTCAAGCATCAAGTGGTAATTATTTGAAATTAAATGGGATGCCACACTTACCTCAACGACATCCAGATATGTATAAACTCTTAGAGAAGAATGAGAATGCCACAAAGAACAATCTACACCCCTTCCAACCAATGAAATAGAATCCATCCTTTCAATTTTATAGTATATGGTTAAAAAAACCATAACCTATCAAGGAAACACTGTGAAACAAATATAATAGATGGGAATTAGGTGAAATGAGGAAAAAAAGAAAATAAAAGAACATTAGAACCATGAGGGATAATCCATTAAGGGAGGAGAACCAAAGGGAAGGGCATTGGGACCGCTTAATGCACCAAAAATGACTAATATAGAGTGGGTTTGATTTAGGGTAATATTGTGGAGGGTATAATTTGTATGCAATGATTTTGATTTTTTGGGAATCATGCATGTTTTCGATGCATAGATTTCAAGACCATGTACAAGTCATGTGATCGCCACTGTCTAAATGGGAAAAACCTAATGCACCATTTATCCATGGTGTCCCCACCCATGAAAAACATATGTGGCTTTCCCTTGGGGTCAAATAAACTACATGATTACCTGGGAGAAGTTTCATAGATTTTCATAACAGTTAACTGACCATGATCCCCATTCTTACATTCCCAAAATATTTTTTTCCAAAAAAACAACGGACCCATAGTCTAAATAAATAAAATAAATCATACTGAGACACAAACTAATCTTCAATAAAAGGATACAAGTTCATAAAACGAATAAGTTTTTAGAATTAACATGGAAGGTGTGGGAAATTTATCCCAACAACAAACACATTTTACACCTAGGTACTCATTAATCCAAAAGAAAAACAAAGACTAATTCCATTGCTGATCATAATAGAATGAATCCATGAACCTCAGGGTGACCTTTCAAATAACAAGTCACACCAAACTAATTCTAAGTAAGACCACAACATGAAAATAAATGTGATAACATGAGAGTTTTCTCCCCAACATACGATCATTAATAACACAAACACTATTAAAACAAAAAAAACAACCTTGGGGTGAACATCATGGGAAATACCAACATGCGTAAATACAAAATACATACACAAGTTAAATAATACTACCAATGAAACTGACTATTTCCCCTCATAATCTTAATCAACCAAAAAATGGGGAAACCACTTAAATGGATCTGGGACCATACAGTGAACTCAAAGAAAAAATTCAATCAATAATGTCCAAAAACAAAAAAAATATGTAAACAAGAGAAATAGATAAATAGAACTAATTAGAAAAAAGGTTAAGCTTCTAAATAATCCAATCCATGGAAGAAAAAAAATGAAATTAAGAGTGAACAAGACAACTGAGTTGATTATATAGATAATAGATACTGAAAACAATAATGAAATCATAATAGGAAATATAAAATCCATATACTTCTAATCTAGAAACATAACCTTAGACAAGGTTCCCCGCACCCATTTTGATATCTGGAATATGTTAGAGATTCGCTCCTAGGCATGTAGATAGAGCCCAGATTAATGAAGAATAAAGTTCATCACTATGGGGACATAATATATTAGATCAAGACATCATTTTGGGAAACACGTCATATTAATAATCTCCAGATGACAGAAACAACCACAATGTTGGGACTTCATCATCGGATTGTCACTACACGGATAAAAAGACATGAAATAGAGACAATGAATTAAAACTACAATGAGTTTTGAGGAATTAGAGGCTAGAAATAATGGAGGATACTCTTTAATGGTATTTTACACCATCATTAATTACTCCCCAAATGTGGAACCTACACAAGCAACAAGAGATAAAAAATTCTTAAATTATGTTTCAGAGAAAAACATATCTTGGAATTATTATTCTACCTACTTCTTTAAATGAATATCCCTGGAGGAGATGGGTCAAACATTATATTCTAGAAGAAGGAACTTGATGAAATGAGAATCAATCAACTGATCTTGTGACGCTATCTCTGAATGGAATCAAACCATCATCATGAAATGTTCTATAAAATAATTCATTGTCTGTTGGACTTACTAAATAATCTAGAGCATATCCACTTTCATCATATGCACCACATCGGGTATAAAACATCAGATAAAAACACTCTTAAAAACAATCAATGTGATCACACATTGCATTGATGGAAGAGAATCTTCCATCCACTACTCCAATGATGGACTATAAAATAAACCTAGAATAGTTCAGTATCTAACATATTCAAATGTTTTAAATGATCTAAAGACATTCTAATCTTCCTCATGCCCTACCAATTCCTCTGTCAATCCTCAATCATCACCCAAGATATTTTAGAGCTGAGAAGAACCAAAAATAAGGCAATACCCACTAAAAACATTGGGGACCTTTCTGGGAGGAATATTCTAAACAAAAAAATACCCTCAAACAAGAAATCAACATAAATTTGAAACAAAATTTTAAATAATAACTTAAGATAAACTATATTTATCATGAGAAAAACATTAAAAGAAGAACCAAACATACTCTTTTAAAAATCAAAATTTCATGCCAATTCCCAAAAAACCGTATACTAATTATAATTTTTATTGAAAAAACACCCGTTTAAAAAATAAAAACCACTTATCAAAGAAAGTAAATTCCAAAACGTTCTTCCCTTTAAAAGAAATTTGGAAATCAATTTTAACTAATTGTTTTAAAATAATCACCCATGGTATCCTATAACCTGTTTCATATGTTTCCATGCACTTTCCACTAACATCATCTATTCCCATGTGAAAACATGCACTTTCCATGCATACACACACATATGTCGATGTCCATAAGGAATACAATGGGTAAAACATATCATTTACACATTAAACCCTTGCATTCACCAAAATATTAAATCCAAATATATTTTTTCATCAATACTCATCCTTACCAATTTAAAATCATTTATAAGTAATAATTTCATTTTCAAAAACCATTATCATTATAAAATATTTCCTACATCAAATTAAATAATAAAAACATGACTAACACCAAATTATTATATTGATGAAGTAGTTTTCCTTCCTATATCAGATACATGGTTAGTCAGGTATGCCATAAGTTTACATTAACAAATAATAATACCTTTAACCCTTCACATAGACTCCAAAAATATAAATAATCCATACAAGATCAAAACATGACATCATATTATATCTATTTGCATTCATAATCCAAAAACAAAGACAAAAGAAACGAATTCTAGAATACCTAAGGAAGCTCGATTACTAGGATGTAAAAGGGTTTATGAATTCCTTCCCATAATTATGTATCATGTACAAATAGTCATAATATCTAACTTCCTAACACCCCAAATAGAAAAGGACAACCACTAATACAATTTTTCCCAAACTAGGAGAAGATTCCATCAATCCCAATAATCATCTCTGTTAAAGTCATTACCAAAATGGTGTTACTAATCCACACATTCTTGAAATGTGTGTCAGACCTCAATGTATATACTATGTGAATGATTATTTTCCAAATAAACCACTCTCAAATAATGAAAATGAACATGTTAAAGAAAAAAACAACTAAATCTAAAAAAATATACTAACTGATCCAAATTCAATAATTAATGAAAAAGAATAATTGAATAAAAAACTATAACAAAATGATGGAAAAGAGATCACATCAAGACCTTTTTTTCACCACCAAACAAAATTCCAAACTACTCAAAAGTTGAGAACACGTACCAGATGAATGAACCTAAAACATTTCTCGAGTCTACCAATACTGAATGGTATAAATATGAAGTGTGATTAATGAATTTACTTTGTAATACCTACAATATCAATGACATTCCATTCAAAAACCCTACATGATCACTAGTTTTGAATACATATATAAATATAGTTTCCCCTCAATGTAATTAAAAAAGACACATTAAATTTTTCAAATCATTACAAACAACATCTGAATTTTCAAATCAGATTACCATTTTTCGACCAACTCCCATAGAAAAATAATATAAACATATGCTTTGATATGTAAATAAAAATTATCAATAAGAAACCAAATTGAATCATAATATAAAAATAAATGTATAGATATATGGCATCCACATTTCAAAAAAATCCCTATAGAAATCACATGCAATCTAAGATAAAACTCACATATCGGCTTGTGTTATGACTCTATTGTCCGTAACCAAATTTCTATTCAAACTAACAAATCTAGAAGAACATACCACCATGACCCATATTTTCAATGGGGGATTCAACCCATAATAAATGTTTTCAAAAATAATCCGTCACTTGACCAACTAAAAGATTCTTAGGAACCCCATGGTGATGCTACATAGTGAAAGGTGGTGGCCCTTGATCGTATGAGTTACTATACCTATCACAACCTCAATTTCCTACCCCAAATAACTACACTACTAAGGAGATTATAAACTCTTGGGAAATCCGCCATTAGGTTTCCCATGTAAATATAATCCTTTAATAATGTAAAACCTTGTCACCACCTCAAATTAATATTCAAACCATTCCTCAAACCTTGCATTGATGCCAACCAAAAATTTGTACGTTGAATATAGAAATTAATTTCTCAAACATTATAAAGTATCAAATCATAATTCTAAATTATCAATTCCAATACATTGATAAAAGATTTCCCAACCATTTCCAAAGCAACATCAAACACAAGTATTATGTGAAATATACTGATTGTGCCTTGGCACTCTTAATCTGATTTAACTTCCAATAGCATATCAAATACAATATAAAAACACTAAAAATAAAATATGGCCATTGGGAATTCATACCATTTAGATTCCAACCATCATCAAAATTAAAAAAAATGCTATAATATTAAATTTTATTTAAAACCACTTCATTATAATTTTGGATCCAAGGGAACATTAATAATGTATCATGAGTTTTTATAGGTAATGAAAGAGAAGGGTAAGTTTTTTAAAATATAGGTTTTTATGTTGAGAATGTCCCAAAAAACCCATAATCATTTATGTTACGATCCATTTTTTCTTCCCAATCACCCGTGGTTGTTCCCACAAACAATATAACCCCATATGTATCTATGAAATATGTCAAAATATTTTTTAATGTAACAGCACTTGTTCTACCATTGACACAACAATCCATAAATAACTATCAAAACATAAAAGTAACCATAATCCACATGTAATAATTATATAATATACAATTCATTTCATCAAAACATAACCAAGCTAAAAAAACTAAAAATACCCATTTTCTTCTAAAAAATGTTCTTATAATTTTCATAAATTCTTTGAATGAATATATAAATTACAATATTTAATGAATTTATTTTAAAAAGTCTTTCACCAAATTCAAACAACATCAATGAAAAAACAAAAACCAACACATCTCAAGAAACTGAAACACATTTATAAATTATTTGGGAATACCAAAGCATCAACTGGAATTCATCGGAAAGGAAATGAATGGAAACACCTACTTCAATGGTGTTTGGATGCAACTAAACTCTATGAGAGAGAATAAGACAACCCAGGGAATAATCCACATTCCCTAATACAAAAAAAACACTAGAAAATTCATGTACAATATCTTATATGTTATTTCCAAAGAAGAACCCACCTAGATTACACCATGAAATAATGAGTATAGAATATGGTGATGTTAACACAGACCAATACCTTTTGAAACTCAAGTTAGAACCATGAAGATGCTTCAATGGAGTGAGATGAACTAATGAGAAGGGAATTTGAGATCCCTTCTCATCACAAACAATACCATGATGGAGGGGGATCTATTTTGGGTAAAAAGAGAGAATGGTATAATTCTAATATTAGGAAATAATATTTCTAGGAAACTCACATGTTTTGGCCACACTACATTCCTGAAATTGTGCAACTAGTGCAATCTCCGTTGTCAAGATCGAGAAAACCTCATGTATGATTGTTGAGTTGTTTCCCAACCCATTAGAAACCCAAGATCCTAACCCATGGGTCCAAAAATATTTTTCATTTTTACTTTAAAAAACTGTTATGGTTTCACCCAACATTTCATCCCTTACCGTCAAGCCCAAAACATGCATTTTTCAATAAAAACTAACCCAAATGCTAACAAAACATAACAATTCTCTCTGGAAATTAGCATGATCCTAAAAAAGGCACAATGACCACAGATATCATAAACTATGGTATTTTCAAGGTTGAGTTGTGAGAGACACTATTATATAAATCAAATAGAAATTAAAAAAACAAAACTAGTATGTGATGATGAAAAATTTCAAAATAATCTCAACAGTTATCTATATTGTTTTACATAATTGACCATCAAAACGTATTTAATAATTAATAAATATAAAGATTAAATATTCATGTGGTTCATTAAAAATATATAATTTAAATTCTAGAACAATATTATCATTTTACTTGATTTTTCAAACATGTATACATGTAAACCGATCATGAAAACCTGAGAAATGAAGGCAACTTAATGAATAAATTGTGTCTTATAACTCCTAAAAAATGCAGAAATTAAGATATTAAATATTTTCAAAATCAAAAAAAATTATAAATTTTTTGAATTATATAATGAATAGATTTAATTTGATTATCCAGAACATATGATCATGTGCAGAACACATTCTAGCATATGATAATGTATTCTTTCCCAACCATTATTTTCTTTTGGGTTTCACTATCCCTCTCTATATCGCTACGTAAAACGTATTTATTTTTATAGATTTTTTATAAATTATATTTATATATTCCAAAATCATGCGTTGAGATCCTTTCATTCTACTCTGATGATTAATTACATGTTTAAAATAGATTTGTTTATCAATTCTTCATAATATGCATGCTTGATTAGAAGGAACATCTCGATTTCTTAAATATTTTCATGTGAACTCCATAATCTTGGTTAATCCACCATTATATATATTAAATCATTAATTTTATCATGACAACATATCATGGTTCACTTCATGTTTTTCATAATATATTATGAATTTTAAAATTTAAATTATATTTAATGATATCCTTAAACTGCACTAAAATATTTCATTTATCTATAGTCATAAATAAAATTTAATTTATTTTTACTCTGTTTGAAATAAATTATCATGATTTATTCATAATTTTCTTTATTAATATCTATGTATGATTTAAATCCACTATATCATAGAAAATTTTAGTATGAGACCATTTATTATAATATTTACATGATTATGAAACCGATTTTATTTCCATGGTTAACCCATATATTTATTTTCATGTTTCCCACATGTACATGAACAAGTTATGATGGGTACACCAAGATTTCACTATAATTAATTGGATAATTTTTAGTCACCTAAAATGTCATATGTAAAGGCCTTGGTGGTTATCCATGACTCATTATCCATGTGAAATGTCCATGGTGGTTATCCTAGACTCATGCTCCTCCAGGTGAAATAAGCATTGACTCACACTTATGTCAAGTTTTAATTGATTTCAACATTTCTATGAATCCATGTATATCTTATCCTATGTTATACATGTTATAAATAAATATGTTTATTGATGTTCCAATCCCTTTTATGTCATGATTTATTGCATTTAATGCATTTCTTATTACTTATTTATATCATTATTCCCTCAAAATGATTTTTAGCTCATCCCATTAATCATTTATTACCCCAGATATCCTCTAATGATGTACGATCTCAGTGGATGTTTGGTTTCCATTATAGATAATTAAAATAAATTTCTTTTATTTTATTTTATGGGTTACTTTTTTATGTTAATAATCATCATGGATAGAAGAAATTATGATCCTTGGTTAGTATGTAATGTCTAACTATGGTTAAAATCGTCTAATAGCATTTTTATGAGTCTGTGATCATATTTGATGGTTTTATTGAATGATTAAATTATTTATGGAAATTATGATTATAAAACATTAATATGATCCCTTGGAACAAATCTATCACCCTGAATAACCTATATTAGAACATAGAATATTAAAATTATCCCATTAATTAGGATTATTAGATATTTATTCGATATGTCTATTCTGGATTTTTTTCTTATTTAATGTTTAGAAATATAATAACTTCATTAAATAATTAATGTGATGGGAAATTTGATTTTTCCCCAAATGATATTTGAAGTATTATTAGAAGTGGTTCTCAAAACATCTTTGAAGTAAATTATTAGTGATATTATATTAGGGATGATAAAAGGAACTAGATGGACCACCCCCTTATAACAATAATAACTTTTATGGTGAATAATTTATATAGAGAAGGAAAACAATTTTTAATTGTACTTCTAATGTCTTCCCCATTAAAAAATGGAATAAATACTTAGGGAACAAATTCTCTGTCCTTTACTACTTATAATAAGAGAACATTGTTTTATGGGTTCATCGTATTGATGCAAATGTTGATTTGTGAAGGAAAATGATAATGAACCAGAATACTAAGGTATTAATTGATTCCAAGGAATGGGGTGATTTCACGAATATATTATTCAATAAATATTTTCCCAAAACCATCCACTATAAGATGGAAGGGGGGGTTCGTAAGACTAATGTTAATAGAAAATGTGTCTATCCTTGTCTGAGAGGTAAACATTACAATACATGTATGACAATCCTATATATTTTTTTTTGAACATCAAAATAAAGATTTATAAATTATTTACTAGACTAAAACCTTGTATATGAAAAACATTTGAGAATCGGGACATTGATAACTATGATCTTATTGCTTTATGTGACGTTATGGTTCAATTGGAAAACAATGACTCTTAGTGGTATCATGTGACTGGGGAAAATGCATAAAATCATGTTTTATATTGATGTATGAATAAATAAATTGCATGATGAAATGAAATACCAAAACTCCCACATGTCAAAATTGTTGGATGAAGCAACCTGGGATTTGTCTAAATGTAACTAGTAAATGAATCAAATATTGAAGGATGTGGAATATGTAAAATTACCAACCAAGGGATATGTAGAATCTCAATAATGTGTATGATCTAATAGTGGTTAAAATAAAATCATAACACATATTTTATTGATTAAATTATTTGAAACAAGGGCATTAGATGCGCCATTTCCCAAAACCAAGTGTTTTTGGAGGAAATCAACAATAAGAATCTCCAAGCTATCATGGAAGGGAATATGATATAGATATTGTTAAGGTGGATCTCAAGAATTATTTGGGGTCACATATTCTTGATATTCATTCAAGAATAGTGAATATACTATTTGATTCTAGTTCTATGAATTCATTTATATCAATCATGTTTCATACAACTACATTGACACCACATTAAAATATAGTGGTAGAGTTATATCTGAGAATAGAAAATGGTGATATAATTTCAACCAATGATTAGAAAACCACCCCATTATTTATTGTGGACTGGATATCCAAGAAAATAATTCCATATTTCTTTTTATAGTGTTTAATTCTATATTGGAAATGGATTCAATATATTTATAAAAATCCAAAAAAAAATAATTTGAAAAAGGATTTCAATATTCACATCCTGAAGAATCGTTATATTTTTTTCAAGTGTTAGATGAACTATGAATAACTATTATAATAATTGTCTTATTAATTGATATTTAGGCCTTATCAAAAATCATATCTTCCTCAAATGATTAATATAAATGATATGAACATGCTCGAACACATGTCCATTATGAGGGACTAAATTAATGTGATCCCTGAATATTTTTATGGTAATATTCATGACTATGATGGTGAGTTCATATGAGTAAATATTCATGGATCTCTATTTATAACAAATAAACCTTATATAATGGACATCATGGATCATGAAGAACTATAGATGTACTTATAGGGGAATCTTGAAAAAGGGGTTTAGACACTCGAGTTCTTTTTATGGGGTTCTTCATTAATCTAAATCAAAAAGAATGATCAATCAATTTGACTATCTATTCATAATTGTAACATAAAAAATTATAATAAATAATATGAATCGCCTTCCAAGGAATAATGACTTGATTAATCAACTACATGTGTCCATATATTTCCCTATGTTATACCATAATTTAGGACGTCACTCATTAATGGTGAGGAATGATGATATTCCCTATATTTAAATTCGAATGAGGTATGGATACTATGATTTTGTTGTGATTCCATTCAGACACAAAATGACCCTTCAATTTTCATTGATATAATGAATACAATTTTAAGGGATTATTTAAAAATATTTGTTGTACTATTAATTAATTATATTCAAATATGCTCCAAGAGAAATGAGTAACACAATGAAAAGTTGAATACTATGAGAATGAAATTGTGAGTGGAAAATCATTATCCAATATATAGTAAATTTTATTTTGGGATATATTATATATCATTAATGGTGCATGGGATCTCCATTAAAGGAATATTTGTGGACCATTCCAAGATAATGTCAATGGAAGAGTGACCCAACCCAAAATCTATAGTAGATATCTATAATATCCTTGGTCTAGGTAGGTATTACCGATGCATTTTTTAATTACTTCTTAGGATTTTAATTCCTAATTAAAATTTTGACTCCAAAGGTAGTAAAGCTTATTTGGATAATTTAATGTGATTACTAATTTAATGTCTTGAGATAAATTACTTCCATTGTTTTATTTCTCACTCCCCCAACAAGGGGATAACACTATGTGGTATTTATTAATTCCTAAAAAACATTATTAGGCTATTTACTAATTTAAAATTATAAATTAATATCCTAGACCCTGTGGAAGTTGATAAATCAAGGGAAAAAATATTGTATGCCTGATCTAGAGTGTGCATGTATGATCATTTCATTGAAAATCTAGTGGCATTAAATTAATGCGGAGAACTGTGAGATATATACTAATCATAAAAGACTTAAATATATATTCACTATAAAGAGATTAATATATATTTTAGAGAATAGTGTTATATAACATGATGGATTATGACAGTTCAATCCACTAAAATCCTAGTATGGACACTATTGTGTTAGATTCTCAATGTCGAAATGATCTAACCAAATTATCATTGATGAGAATTGAGTTGGATCCATTCTTATTTTAATGATAGAGTATGAACATGTGAATAAATAAATAAGTAACTTAATAAATCATTTATCAAGTGATTTCTCAACCATCCCTCAAGGATAAAGTAAAGTATGCTCAAATAAATGGTTTTGATACTAAAAAAATATTGGAATATATGAAAACGGGGGAATCAATGATGTTCAAAATTGACAAGGATGGAGTATTATAATTCATACCATTATTACATGTACCATCAAATCTATAGATAAATAATGATATTCTATATTATTCATATAGATCACCCATCTCTATTTAACTAGGGATAAATAATGGGACCAATTTAAGGATGTAAGTCGAGTTTTCAGTTACAGAGTGATACCATTTGTAGTCAAGGACGATAAATCAATTATCATTGTAATTTAATTAAAAACTAAATGATGATTTGATGATTTTTATTTCACAAAATAAGATATGTTATAATAACTTGTGATTCAAGCGTTATGAAGGAAATGGGGTGTAAATGGTGATGAAAGTCATATTCAGTTTTAAATACAATGAACGTTTCCAGTGGAATACAGGAATGTTGTTGTACTTCCTATTGTAAATCTGACAATGCTAATGTTGTTCGATCCAAAGATACATATCACAATAGTGTATTTTGAGATTAATGTTGAATATTGGTTATGTGATGCCGTGATGAGATAAATGAAAAATCAACACACAATCTATAGGTGGCACAATGTAATGTTTTAAGGTGGAGCCATTTTAATGTTTTTGCCAAATTTTTGTGGCTAAAAATCTGGATATGGAGAATAAATTATGGAAACATATAATATTACTTTCAATAATTCTGATAAAAATAAAACTTATAATACAAATTTTCCTTCCATTTTCTCTTTCACAAATCATTTGTATTAAAATATTATTGGATGAAATTCATATTAATTGTTTTTTAATGTGTCATATTGGATTTTGAAGGGATGTTTCCATAAAATAAATTGGGGATTTTTATGGGGCCATGAAATCGTTACAAACATATTTATAAGATATCATAGTAATAAAAAACATGTGATATAGTTATTAATCATTAGGATTGGAAGATAATTATGATAAATTGTTTGTAATTTTTTATCTGAAATATAAAATATAATTTTCTTGTGTATACTAATTTTAATTTATCAATAGTTATATACTTTATGAAATACTATCCTATGAAAGAATAAATAATCTTGACTCAATCTCCAACAATGTACACTTCACCTGAGATAAATGATATTTTAATTTAATTTATATAAAGAAATGATATATTATTAAATAAATATTTATATAACTATTATTACATTATTATTTATAAATTATAGTATATATCTAAATTTATCATATATAATGTGATATAGAATGAACCACATGAAAATAGTAAAATAAGATTATTATATTGAAGTAAAATACAATTTTTAAATAATGACTATATATTATATTAAAAAAAATGTATATATAGTTTTTATATATGGAAAAAATATTTACATTAATAAAATTTTGACAAAATATATGTTTCATTAGAGACATATTAAATGATGAAATGACCATAAGAAACCATGTCAAACTATCCAATATAACAATTTGTTTTTATGTGCATCAAAAATCAGACAAAATTCCAACAACCTATATTAGATGACCCCATAGATTTAGACACAAGACATAAAGTATCATCCATAAAAATTTGATATTGTATCCTGAACCATAAAACCCAGTATATAATAAATCCTTGATATACTATTGTACTTATGAGTGTTTATGAACCCAAATAAATATTATTTTCTAAACAATGTACTATCATTTCTGGATACAATTGTGATCACCAAATGAACCACTAAAAATCATCTTCGTGACTCCAAAAATCTAAACAGAATTTACTATTTTGAAAACCATCCACAATTACATCCTATAAGTGAACACTAAAATAACATTGTTTTTGTAAAAATTGGTGATGTAGTAGTATAAAAAATCATTGGCTTACAAAATGCTGCCCTCACACCCCAATCCCAACATCACTATTACACTCCATGAAATCCACCAAATTCCTCCAAAAATTAATTATTATAACACATATACTAGGGAAAACATCTATAAAAATATTTTAATTATTAGACATAAAAAGATTATTAATGGTTACAAATAATATGAACTATATAATTGAAATAGACTAATAAACATAATGAGTTACCACTACTACAAGACAACCACATGAATATGATAGTGATGGATAATTTATATGAAAACTAGGAAAATGATTTTAAATAATAACACACTATAAAATTATTTGAATAACTATCATTGCTTAATTTAAAAAAAACACATAAAGAACCAACACACACCATGTATGTAAGACAAGAATTTCATATTTCAATACCTAGTCAATATCATATAAACTGAGACAGTGTTCATCCACTTTTTAATGGAAATACTCCCACTAAATCATTATGATTACACCACTAGTATAACCCAAGATAACCTCGATCTAATACCAAAACTAATGTATTTATTGTTAGGTGATATGAGAATTAGGGAAACAAAAATTATATGATAAATGATGCAAAAAAAGGACTCCTAAAAAATTAATGAGTATAAGAACATAAAATATAAAAGGATAGAGATAAATAGCGAAGGTCATCCTAAAACAAATCAAATTGGAAGGTCAAAATCATACACTAATGATATAGTTATGAGATAATGTCAATAAATATAGAAATTGATATCACATATTTCATTACATAGTGGATAGAAATAAATCAATCAATGTTTGGGTGATAAATAAAAAAACAATGAAATGAACACCACCTTATAGATAGATATGTATCAAGAGATAAATACCACATTATGAATGATTTTTCAATAATATATAAACAATAATTATTTCTAATTAGATTATTATACTTTTATTAAGATTGGAAACTGGATATTTCATGAATCAAATATGTAGAATAAATTCATATAATTGATTTGATCATTCATAAAATTCATTTCCGCATTTGGGGATCATGTTTCTTAGTCATACAATAGATATAAATTGGAAATCCAAAATTATTTTTGATTTAAAAATTAAAATGAATAAAAGGAAAAATAATATCGAATCTAAGGATAAATAAGTAAAATTTTAAAATAAATTAAGGAATAATCTATTTTCAAATGAACAATTGAAATATTCTATATATTAAAAACACAACGAACATTATTAGGGTTTTCACACCACATAAAATACATAAATTAACTAAGGTCTTCTATTTTTATCAAAATAGTTATATTTTTATTGAAACAATAAATTATTTATACAGTTAATTTATAAAATTTAATAAAATATTAAACTTTTATGATTTAAAATTTTTATAATCTAATCATTATATTTAGAAATATATTTTTAATAAAATAGAAAAAGTTAAATATTACATAATAAAAATCCTCTAATAAATCTCACAATTATTTTTATTAATGTATCTCATGTACATATATTTGAATCAAATATTCCCTTAAATAATATTTACATAAATATTATGAAACATACTATTGGAATTGTTTTTATAATGACCATCAAATATTTTAGAAACCTAATAATACAAGTGTATGTCATTTCCTACATAATTTATATTATATATCATTTATAATTAATAAAACAATTTTGAACTAATATATATAACGATTAATATGATAATATAATATTCAGACTAAATATTCTATTGTGTGGCATTCAATAAATTTATTTTCAATATATTTTTATATACGTGTAATAAATATTTTCTAATTTAAATTATATAATTAATATTAATATGTCAAATATATATTTTATTTAGGTATATTTTTAATTTTATGAAATAAA
Organism: Viscum album; assembly: GCA_963277665.1. NCBI lineage: Eukaryota > Viridiplantae > Streptophyta > Magnoliopsida > Santalales > Viscaceae > Viscum > Viscum album. The sequence continues at coordinate 412,390,865 of OY728144.1, read as the reverse complement.
TTTGAATATTACATATAATTTTATAAAATAAATTTATCATTTCTATTTTGAACTAGAGATACCAATAATATTAAAAACACAATAGCATGACTATAAATTCATTTATGAAAATTAAAAATAATATAGAATATACTTGTAACCATGGAATTATAATTTTTAGGATATTAAATAGTAACTAATACTAACATATTTTTCATATATTAAAAGTAATTTTTTTAAGACATTTAATTTCTGGATTTCTCATCAATAATTTTGTAAAATCTAATTTTTACATTTTAATAAATTTATATTTTGAATCTACTGCAAACTAAAAAAGAATCACACCGAGTTATATCTGATAAACGCATTTTACAACAAATAAATGAAATAAAATTTAAAAAAATGAAAAAAGAACTCACTTTATAGTGATTGTTAATGTTTATTTTTAAATGGTTTATTAAAAATAAATATATTTGAAAACATAATGAATTAAATTAACACAGTTTCGATTGATCTGAAAAACACATTATGAAACTACATTAGTGGAAACAATTAATAATTTAATTGGAGGAAATTTTAATTATGTTATCTCTAAAATAGTTTCCATCCTTTTATTTCATAAAAGTGTTAAATTTAGATCAACATCCCATATATTAGTCTTAGAAATCTCATTCGAGGTTGTTAAATTGTAGACGAATATGTTTTTATTTTTTTTCATCCTATGGAACTGCACCTAAATTAATAAATTTAAATAGTCAAATGGACTTAACCAATTTTTTCTATCAAATAAATTTGGTGTATATATTCATTAATATATCTTAATTCAAATATTATAATTATTTCTAAATTATTTTTTTCAGTAGTTTTAAAATTATAATGTGGGCCACTACTATTATATCTTTTGAATTAATGAAAGGTTAACTTCTAGAAAAATCAAGAATACTAACAACATAAAAAACATAAATTGAAAAACTAATTATATATTAATAATTTAATAACCTCATTTACCACAAAATACATTTATTAGAAATAATATCAACTCTATATTTTTCATCCATGAATCCATTGAAATAGCTAAATAAATAATCATATAGAGATTAAATGAGAATGAATACATCCTTATAAAGTATTCTTTCAAACCTCTTTACCCCCTAATTATCTCTACTTGTGTTGGTATATAACCTCTAATGGTACCATTTATTAATTTTTGAGGTGATTGTATTTGTTGAAAACGTTCGCACTTGGAATATTGCTATCCATGGTTTTTTCAAATTCAGAACAACAAAATATGAAAAAAGACAAAATGTTGAGTAAAGTTTATTAATTTGAGCACAAGTGAATATGTGGCATGAAAATGATTAAATGGTGTGCAAGTTAAGAATTTATGTGCATGTCATGAAGTGGCTTACAAGTGAAAAAGTGATGCACAACTCATATTTCAAGATCAACACATCAAAATATGAAAAATGAAAGAATGTGTCCCACAATTGAGGAAGTGGAATGCAAGTCATCAAGTGGTGCACAAGTCAAGAATTGGTTCTGATGTCATAACGGGGTTCATAAGTCATATTATATGATCATTGCACCAAAATATGACAAGGGAAAGAAAGTGAAGAAAAATTTATGATGTTTCACATGAGTCATTCAGTGTATCGTAAGTGAAGAAGTGAAACAAAAGTCATATTACATAACAAAGAAATATAAAAATGGAAATAAATTGTTCTGAAAGTCATCAAATGGCATGAAACTCATTAAGGGGTGCACATGTCATAATGGGGCAGGCAACATATATAATGGAGCACAAGTCACGAAGTGGCACACAATGTGAGTTGTGCACCTCATATGTAGGGTCACCAAAACTCCTATAAATTGATTGCTTCACTCCTCATTTCGAAGAATTTAAAATCATGGGGAAAAAGCTAGAATTGAATGTGTATGTTCATGTGGCATGCATGTTATGAGTTGTGTGAAAGAATTGAGTTGTTTAGTAAGTGGAAGACAACTAGTGGTAGGCATGTAGTGGCCCGAAAAAAGTGGGGTGCAAGCAGTGGTGCGCAAAGAGTGGGTTGAAGAAGTGGAATGCTAGTAGTGAATCCTAAGTAGTGGTGCACAAGCATAATGTGGGATTCATGTATAAAATTGGCATGCATTTTTGTTTTCCATCAAAAGGTAGATTTTTTTATTAGTTAATGTGCCACACAAGTCACCCTAGGATTGCGTGAATTTTGTATGTTTCCTAGTATAGATATGGTAACAGGGTATTCATTAGTAGATGAATATAGGACACCAACATAACATCTATATATAGTGGAGGATTTGTTTCATAAGAGATCATTAAAGGACCTACATGTCATTAAACTGTGAGTGGATATTCTGAACAAGTGATATATCTTCAATAGAGAGAGTAGTATTCATTCAAATTGTGATTGGTTGTAATCCAGGAGGGACTGTGAGTCCACTATAATATTTTTAAATAGAAGTACTGTTTTAGTGGATTTGGTACATCAGCACATCACCAATGAATACTCCTTAGACGTAGCCTAGATAGTGTGAACCATATAAAATTCATATGTTATGGTTGTTGTTGGGATATACATAAAAAAATGAATTGTAAAATTTGACGTCATACAATGAGAACCTGCTCAAAAATTGAAGATGGATTTGGGTATGAAAAAAATAGAAGATTTAGATAACCCAATGGGAAATTATAAGTCTATATGTGTCATATAAGAATTTACCATAATGTATGTTTAATTGTTGTGGAAATTGGGGACATTCATATAATAAATGTTCCATTTCCAATTTATACTGAAAGGAACAAGAGAAATTATCACAACCAAATAAATATAATTATTATAGAACATATTTGGAGGGATATTTTTTTGGTGAAAAATATTTTTGAACATGGATAGATAATATACATAAATAATACATAGGATTGTGCAATAATATTACTCGAGCAGTCACAAGATTCAAATCAAAGAATCATCAAATGAGCATAAAACACAAAACTTCTTTTTTGCTCTACATGATGAATCTATTTCATCATACTCTGAGGTTGACTGTGATATCCCATCCACCAAATATTTATTTTTATTATAAATAAAATCATTTTTTGGAGAAAGTGTGAATCCAACATGTACAACCGGTTTTTCAAACACTATAAATCATTACAAAATTTTTTATGACCACCTTAACCTCATTCGACTTAATATCCTTAAATATTTTTTAGGAGAGAGATGTTACCTATTGGCATAGGTCGTATCTGATACTGCGTTTGATGTGAGATGTTATCTTACCCCATGCTCGCAAGAACTCCTCTTCATATATGTTCTTATTGTTGAACCCTCTGGCTAGGATTCGGTGTTGTTGGTCGATCCACTCACTTTGTTCCTTATTGGTGTCAACATGAATCATTCTTGCTTGCATTTGTTTTGTGGCCTCAGCAGAAGTATATATGGATACAACCATCTCTGTTATCCCCTCCCATAAATGTAGTATCAACTCCCATCGATATTTCCTGATCAAAGCCTCCCCTTTCGGCCCCCAGACATCCCCTTCACTCCTACCATGCCAGGTGAGGCCGATTCACTCACTTGAACCTCCACTTACTCTGCACCTATCTTGTCAATTGGCCTGGTTCTTGCCTCACACTACAAACCCAGAGAAGCAACATCCCCTGCCACTGGTATCACCTCTTCATTATGCATGTGCATCTCCAGCTACTTATCTTTTTTATGTGGGGATGGCACGGAGACCAAGACATGATGGAAATCCAGTCTCTCCATTGACTGAGACTCTATCTCATTTGGTTTCCCCTATTTTTCATTGACAGTGTCTCCATCGGACTATACAGATAAGAGTAGTCTATACACCCATTTACTTTCGGCTTCCTAGAAACGATGCTACACCTGCGTCCCTATTCACTGTGTTCCGTTTCTTCTATCATTGGCTATGCACACCATTTAGAATCCCTCCCATGCCAATATCGTTGAAATGTTGTCCAGCACCCTCAAATTCAATCTCATAAGAAACTTTGGAAAATACCTCAGACTCTCCCTTATTGCTTCAGTTCCCAAAAAAGGTTGCTTATGGAAATGTATGATAGAGCTCCCATCAAGTTGAATTCCCTCATTGTATCCAGTGGCCTACATTCCCCATGTGATAAATCATCCAAACCATGACCTTTATATGATTTATTCATGCCATTAGACATCCTTATAGAGACCATACGACTACCTCCCTTCACCGCCACTACATAAGAGCTGGGATTTTGACATGCCTCGGCCCAAAAAACTACACTATCTACTTCAGCAGCTCCAACAGCCTCTCCCAAAAACTGAGTTGGAGCAGTGAGGGTGTCTAGAGTGAATTCAACCATGTTATTTTCCTGAGAATCCCCTTCTCTAGTATTATTGAGTGGGGAGTAGCCAAGTCACCTCATAGCCTTGTGAAGACTTCTACCACACTTGGACCTGGAGGCAAGACCATGTCTGGTTTGTAAACCCTAGCTCTTCCTGAGTACTCCACTATCTCTGAATCGACCCCACATACCTCTTCGTTCTCATACCTATTGTATAAAACCCACATATTCTGGTTCACAATAGATTCCACCAACACTACATTCCCATCATATGCACCGATCATCTCTTGTCTAATGCTACTCCTATGGTGACAGTCAGAAACCGAGTTCCCTATTCCGTGACATCCAAGATAGAAACCATGCCATAATTCGAAGATATTCCTTTGTTTCCATAAAAACTCCTCTTTAACCAAAATATACATGCACTCCATGGGGTCCGTTGATATATCAGCATCGACACATACTGGAGGAGAATTCTGATGGCATACTGCCAACGTCTGACTATCAGAGCACTAAAATATACCTACCATATTTCCTAACATCATGATAATTGTGAGGATCTTTAAAGGAAGAGGTAAATCTGAGATTTTTACCCTAACCAGAGATGAGGGTGCGTCACGATTCATGATTAGATCGGTGGACTAGAGAAGAAGAAAATAGTTGCAACTGTTGATTTCAGGAGGTCCTCGGGACTATGCGGCAATCAGATCGTCCTCCAACGAAAAATGAACCATCAGGTGATGCTTATCGAAGAGTCCCACCACTGTGCGCTTCTGACGATCCTAAGAAGGAAATACAAATAGATCAGATGTGTCCAAAGAGGTATGGTGATTTCTGAATCAGGCCCAAAGCATTAACCAGTGAAGATCCAAGGCCTCATTGAACTCTTTAGAGGAGAACATGAGTTTGGAGTAAGCTATTGTGAAGTTCAAGGAAAATTGGAAAAATTAAAATAGGGGGAAAGGGGGAAGGAATTTTGGGTTCGTGAAAGGGGAGAAAGACCGAGCCGGCAAGGAGGGAGGAAGTCCTTTACCCCCACCCCTTGCTGGGTAGGAGGTGGTCAGAGCTGCAGATATATACGATAGGGCATTCCCATCAGGGGTTGAGCTCCACAATGAATTTAATCCTCGGTATTTCCAATACATACCAACTATGATGTAAAAAACATCAATCAAGAAGAAGAGAGTTAAAGAGGCATTGGTTGTAAAAATTTCACTTAAAGAATCTGAGCATTTTGGTGTATGGATCCTTTATAATGGTTTCACATCTCACATGGCTGGATAAAATTATATTTTTACATGCATAAAATATGAAAAAAAATAGTTTTCATGTTTGAAAATAATTATGGACTGAAGACTATTGGCTGAGGAAATGCCAGGTTTTGGCAAAAAGGAATCTGACGTGCTGATGTCGTAGTAGTAGATGGTCTCAGTCACAATTTTCATTTCTGCAGTCAACTGTTTGTCTCAAGGAATTCTATAAGGATTACTAAAAAGATGATTATTTTCAATGGATGAGCTGGTACAATTATACTATAGATAAAATGGACAAAGGGAAATCTTTACCATATAAGTGGTGATGAAGAAGAGTTAATTTAATCTAGAGAGGTTTAAAATTTATTATGTCATAAACAACTTGGTCATCTATTCCAACCATCCCTTGACGATCTGGTAATATGTGATGCAAGAAGATATATCCCCATTAAATAACAGGACTGTACACATACATGTGATTCATGTCAAACTTTCAAGGTCATCAGAAAGATGTATAAAGAGAATGAAAATAAGTCAACATGACTGGTCGAATTGGAGGATACTAATGTTTTTAAAACTATCTCACCAATATCTATTGAAGGAAAGAGATATTACATTCCATTAATTTATAATTATAACAAAACGTCATTTGTATTCATCATTTCCCATTTTTATAAGGTGTTAATCTTCCTAAAATTGTATATGAGGGAATTTTAAAGGATACATGAAAAAAAAAATTCTGAAGTTTTATACTTAAAATGGTATGGAATTCACAAAAATATAGTTGGAACACTATCTCGAGAAACATCGTATAAGGCCTAAAGATTATTTAGTAAGAACTCCACAACACAATGAAGTGATTGATATAATAAATCAAATCATCAAAAACATGGACAATGTAATTAATATAGAATAAAACATACTAGTGATATATTAGAAGGAAATAGTATTGACATCAGTCTATATTTCTAATAGAGGTCTATTGTGTTTGAAGGAAATAATTTCTTTGAATGAGTTTTGGTATAGAAAGAATGCAATAGTGAAATACATTCAAAACATTGGAAGTAGAAACTTCATTCACAAGAAAGATAAGAAAAATAAATTTGATTAACATGGAGATGAGGGGATATTTCATGGCTATTTCGGGGAAAACAAATCAGTCAAATTCATTAACATGATTCTAGGAAACTGATTTGATTGTAATGATGCCACTATTTTGGTAGTTGAAGAGAATACTCAGTAGCATAGTGAACAATTTAATGATGAAATTGATGAAGTAGAAAATATCCTAGGGGGTGAAGATGCAACATTTTCTTATTCATAAGAAGATAATAATGATGAATAAAAAAATTCATATTTGTGTCTAAAATGAATCCAAAGTGTTGAGCTTAAATTGATAGGCAGAATATCATTGGTGATCAAATAAAACTAGTTTAGATGAGATAAATGATGTCACTGCAACAGACATCACACTTGTCTCAAGATGTAACTAAATGTTTTTCTAATGCAGTAGAAAAGGAAAAATTGGTTCATGGGATGAGTGAAGAGAAATACCATATTGATAATAATTATAATTGGGTGATTGTTTATAGGTTGGTCGATTAGAATTTCATCGGGTCAAAATGGGTCTTTCAAAAAAAATGTTTGAATATGGTGTTGTGGTAAAAAATAAAGCTTCTATCTTGTGCAATAGATACCACATGATAGAATTTATTGATTTTGATGAGACATTTTCACATGTGGAAAGGCTGGAAAAATCAATTTACTCTTGTCCATTGTAGTGAAAAATAATTTAAAAGTGTTCCAGTTCGATATCATGTTAGCATTTGTTAGTGGGGTATTGGAAGATGAGGTGTATATTGAGAAGCTGGATGGTTTTCTCATTTGTGAATATGAGAACAATTTTTTAATGATAAAGAATGATTTTATGGGTTGAATCAAGTACAAATTGCTTCATTTTCAATGATAGAATATATTTTTATGAATATTGGTTTCTAGCGCTATGGATTTGATTAACATTTATATATGAACAATGAGGGTAATCATAGGATGATGGGGCTCATATATGTTTTTTATATTTCCTTTAGAGGATCAGATGAAGTAAACTGCAAGATAGTATCCCTAATTCATCATACCTGAGTTAGAAATGTCTATTATTAGTGAGTTGATGTTTTTCCATGGTTTAAATGTGACAGAAGGAAAGAATGAAACATTTATCTCTCAATACAAATATTCAATGGAGGTTATAATGAGATTTTAGATAAAAATTTCCATATAAATAAAGCCTCTGGTTTCTATCGGGATGGTATTGTAAAAATATGTTTAGGGAATGGTGGTTAATATCATAAAATATAGGAAACTTACTTGGGGTTTACGTAAATTGAATGAAATATTTCCTAACATTATATTCATCCCATGCCAAGTAGTGAGATATTAATTTAATCCCCAATAAATCCAAATTCTTACCAGGAATAGAATAATTTATGTATCAATGAAATTGTTGATTTCAACCTAATTTATATTGAAAATATCATCCAATCGATTTCAGATATATAGATACAGATTAGGCATGTTTTGAAGATAATTGGTAATCCACTTCAGGAATGTGGTTTTTATTATGGTGGATTGTGTATTTCATGGTTTTAGAAGAAACAATATTGAATTTATTTATGCACATCAGAAGTTGATTATATTTCAACCAGGCCAAAATACATGTATTTAGTATGAATGAAGCAACATCTTGATGACATGGGTATGATTGTTCCATCTCTAATTAGAATTCAGTGTGATAATGCGAGATTTATAAGTCTTAGAAAAAATCCAATTCATCTTTCGAGGACCAAGAACATAGAAATAATATATTATTTTTTTATAGAAATAGTGGAGAATGGGCTAGTGATGTTTGAATATTAGCCTACATTGATACAAGTTGCAGATATTCTAATGATGGCCTTACCTAATGAAACATTCAATAGGAATCGACATGATCAGGGAGTTCCATCGACTCCCCACCCTTGAAAAAGTGTGGATGTAGAATACCCCCTCTACCTCTAGTATGGTGAGTTTTTCCCTGATTTAATGAAATGTGTTCTTTTCTCTCTTGCAGACCACAATGGATTTACCATTGGGATTGTTTATATAGTGGTGTAAATAGTGTCTTCAAATGGGGGATAATCATTGGATAAATAATGGATAAAATTTCATAGTCAAATACAAGAGGAGAAGATGATAGGTGGGGAAGTGAGATTGGGGGAGTAGGAGTTTTAAGTCTGATGATACTTGAAATGATCAGTCAAAGAAGATATATCAGAACATCTTTGGTTTGTGATGAATGTAGTTGATTGGTTTCAAGATTTGGTGTCCAGAATAAAGTGATTCATTGATAAACTTTTCATTGTAATAATATTTCTATTGAAATGAATTTTTCTTGTGAGCTTAGAGTATGTGATGAGTAAATCATTTATTTCAATCAGAATATTGAAAGGTAAGTGTTGGTTACTAATAGAAGAAGAATTAATGAGTTATCGAATTATGAACATGTTGTCGAAAAAACCAAAGGTGGAGATTTTTGGGTAGAAATCTCTCAAGGTATCATTAAAACATTTTTGAGGTGATTGTGATTGTTAAAAAAGTGGGAAATGGGAATATTTTTGATATGACATGTTTCAAAATCAGAACATCAATGTGTGAAGACTAAAATTAGTGGAACAGAAGTCATTATGTTAATCACATGTGAATAAGTGGCACACAAGTCATTATGTGGCGTGAAAGTAATAAATTGTCACAAAAATGACTATGTTGCAAGAATGTTAGGAATTAGAACACAAGTCATTAAGTGGTACACAAGTAAAGATGTGGTTTGAAAGTCATATTGTTAGTTCATCTCATAAAAATAGGAAAAAGGAAATAATGTTTCATACAGATGAAGAAGTGGTGCTCCAGTCATTAAATGGAGAGTTAGTGAAGAATTGATGTGAACGTCATTATGTGGCACATATGTCATATTTCAAGATCATCACATCAAAATATGTTAATTGAATGAAAGTGGAGTGAATGTTAAGATGTGGTGCTTAGGTCATTAAGTGGCACGCAAGTTATGATGCTGGGTGAAATTCATATTTCATTACACCAAAATATGAAATGGTAATGAAAGCATTGTGAAAGTCAATAAGGCATGCACATGTCATTATGGGGCACATAAGATATAGTGTGGCATGCATGTAATGAATTGGCATGCGATGTGTGTTCATTACCTCATGTATAAGGTCTCCAAAATTCTAATAAATAGAGAGTTACCCTCCTTTTTTCGAAGAAGCTCAACACATAGAGAAAATCTGAGCACTAATTGTACAAGAGGAAGTCATGTGAAAGATCTGAGTGGTGCTCAAGTAGTGATTTTCACAGTCAGTGACATGTAAGTAGTGGTGCATAGGAAGTGGCATGTAATCAGTGGTGTGCATGGAGTATATCGCAAGAGTGGTGCACCACCAATGGATTGAATGAAGTTGAGTGAATTAATTGGAAACTAATAAGTGGTGTAAAATAAGGGGTGCACAAGTATAATGCTAGACACAAGCATAAAATTAGAGTGAAATTTGGTTTTCTCGCAACAAAGGAAGAGGTTGCACATTAGTTAATGTTTCATGCATGTCAATCTAGGGTTCCGTGATTGTTGGATGTTTCCCAATACACCATTGGTAAAGGATTACTTATTAAGGGATGAAAATAATACTTCAAAATAGTATATACATACATTTGAGGATGAATTTATTAGTGATAATGAAAGGAACATCATGTTTCAAATAATGATTGAGTCTTTTAGAGAAGTAGTTAGATCTGTTATATTGATAGAGAAGGGAGCTTTAAAATTTTTATTGGTTCTAAACTATTAGGGAAAATGATTTTATTTAGAACATTGTAGACAAAAATGTTCTTTTAGTAGATTTGTTATATCCAAACTTTGTCAGTGTATTCTCTTTAGATGTATCTCAATGTGGGAGAACAAAGTAAATTTTTTGTTTCATTTTCTTGATTTAAAAATTTTTCATACTCAACAATAGAAATGAGGGAGAATAGAAATTTTCCTATCGACTAAAAAAGATAAATAGTGGAATTAGTTTAAATTTATCATACCCAAATTCACCCACCCTCTCAGGGTATCTATCCTATTGAACCTAAAAACTAGTATTATTCTTATTATTTAAATCATTTTCTAATACATCGAATTAATTTCAACTATAACATTTATAGATCTCAGAAAAATTTAAAATGAAAATTCCTCAACATCATGCCAGTTTAGTTGGACAGAAAAATCAATCCACCAGTCTGTATGTGGTGCTTATCTTATTCATCTTCTATTATACCATTTCATCTTAAAGTTATTAAATTAAATTTAATCTCTCGTAAAAGGTTTTAAATTTCACTACTTAAATGAAATAATTATTATAACTACATTCATCATTAATAAAGATGTATCATTTTTTCTCCAAAATTATAGAACTTTTCCAAGTTAAATTAAAAAAAATTCACTATGATATACTTCAGTATATTATACATGTAATTAAAGATATCTCCAGTATATGTTTTTTGATAAATCTACCTTAGGAAGCTTCATACAATCCCACAACTTGGATTGTATTAATTATTCATCTAGATCAAATCACCCCCACTATAATGAATGAATTCCTATAATAATCACAAAAAAATCACCTACACATAGTTAATAATTGGTCATTAAAATTTTAAATTTAAAAACCATACAGAGAAAGATGAGAATCTTGTAATTATTGAAAATTTCTCAACCTCATTTCTCTAAATTAATAAAAATTTAGGTCCATATAAATTCTTCCTGAAAAACATATAAATTACAAAAATAATATAAATCATTTGAAATTTTATTATAATAAAAAATATATTATAATATAATAAATATAAACTTATTATTTATTTATGTATATAATATGATAACAAGTCATTCATATTTTATGATGAAGTAACACATGAATCCAAAAAAAAGTTAACATATAATTTCCATTTTCATTGATAAATAGGGAAATGATATAAGATATGCATACATATTCAATATAATACAAATTATATTAAAAATATACCCTCAATACAATGAAATTATATGTGTAAACTATCTTAGAAAATTGACACTACAAATTCCAACACACTTAATTCAATATGTTCCCTTTTTAATAAATTCATCACAGTTAATGAATCACAATTTATCTATAAACGTAGAATGTTAATTTTACAACAATGAAGTTAGTTTGAAAGGTGTTACCCCCATATAATATTTTATGTATGAATATAAATTTTCACTCTTAAATTAATTTTTTTGAATGGACGATTTAATATTTGACCATGGTGATCAAACCCAAAAAATTTAACAGAAATTCAAATAATTCATTTATTAATAAATTCCTTTATGAGACATTAATTTTTAATCATCTCAATTAGACAAACATTAATAGTTCAATAGAATAATTATACACTATTATATACAAGATATATTTTTTATAATTATATTATTAAAAAATTAAATTCAATAAACAAATTCATAACAATTGGACAACCTACGATTAGGTCTTAATTTAATAGTGTAGTTGAAAAAAAAATTCTATTGTAACTCCAATAAATAATTTTAAATCCAATTATTTAAAAACTATAAACAATACATTACAAGAAAATAATTTTAAGTCATCAATGAAAAAATTATACCTAATTTTTACTATGGATGTATATATATGAAAAAACCATATCAATATAGAAAATAAAATTCAAATGCAGACCAATTTTCAAACACTATGAAATCAATTTTGGATATAGAGAAAAATAATTTCTATTTATATTTTTATTAATAAAAATATTTTATGATTGATATAAAACATTTAATGATTTAAAAAAATATTCCACCATAATATAATTAAATCCAGTTGACAGTGTTATATTATATGAGGTAGAATATAATTATTTCAATACGATTCAAAAAAGATATAAATCATTGTAGAAAAAGGTAATGAAAAAGCGTCAAAGAAACCTCAATAGCACATCACACATGCCAAAAATTTCCATTAATTAAATTAACATTGAGTAAGGAATTGAACATTATTAAATGAATTATTAAATATTAGGAAGTGTCCATGGATTTTATTCATTGAAATCTTAAATCAATTTTCAAGATCGTACACAAATATGTATCTAACGAAACAAATTTAGTATGCAAGATAGTGTAAGGTAACATTGAAAAAATTTATTATAAAGAAAACAATATATAATTAAATATAGAACATTGTATGAATGATAAAAAATAATGTTAAACATTGATATTTATGCCCCAAATAAGTACCTCCATGACATTAAAGTTGATTCAATATAGACATATATATTGATCAAGAAAGAAGAAACCTGGATTTATACTTCAACTAAAATACTGATCATAGAGAATTTAAATTATTGATTGAATCATTTAGAATTGAAAGAATACACAAAAATCTAGTTGAAATTTTTTTTTTCAATCCAATATGCTCCAATTGGTCATTTATTCCAATGTTATGGGACCCATATGATTTTATATAATGTGTTTTCCTCTATATGGACCATACAAATACTTCAATACTATTCTGATTCGCATATCTAGAAAAAATATAGTTTTTTTAATACATTTTTTCGATAGATTATGGTTAAAATATACTATGTACTTATTTTCGCCATCTCATTACCAAATACTGAACATATGTCCATAAAAACGTTTTTCTCTACCTTACACACATCAGTATATGACTAGGAAATTATCATTTACCATAATTTTATCTATTCCATTTCCATACATTAAATAACCTCACGGTATAGTGGGTCTCATATTATGAAATATAAATGACATTAACATCATCTCTAACAATAATTTATCAACCTCTATAAAAATAATATTCAATTTTTTTGAAAGGTAATCCAATGAATCATCACTGTGACACCTTTTAAAATATATAGTTTATAGTTGTGGTCCTCCAAATTCAACATCTTCATATATATAACATTCATCAGTCAAATATATTTTCATACCCCAGTGTAGTATAGAAATGTAGTATAATACCTTTTGAAAGTAAATAGGCACATATACATCAATTAAAATGCAAAATTAATTCCAATTAAACTCAAAGGAGATCATGATGTGTGTGATGACCCCATCCCCCAAAAGGTAAACCTCCATATATGTAAATTAAGGATGATCTATGATGATTCTTGAATTTCATATCCAATATACCATAGTGTAAAAACATAAACTGATGGGATATCACACACACACACACATGTTTTCACAAGAACATGATGAATGAGAGGAAGGATAAGTACAATCAATAACTCCAGTTCATCATAAAAGACTCAAATTTCAAAAAACATTTATTTAATATCACAAAAAACATAAAATTTTCAAAAAGGATAAAAACTATAAAAATTTTATATTGAGGAATTGATAACGATTCCAAATAACTTGTTGAACAACTCATTAAGATATGAATATATAGTTTGATGAGCATCTTGATCCTAAGTACATAAATAGTAATATATGTATATTTATATTTTTAATATATGTATACTTATTAGTATCCTCCATGATTTACCTTGGGTAAATTTAATGAAATTATACCATTTTATTGTTAAAAAAAGTAATCTTACACACCACGAACTATTGTTTGTTATGTTACCGTCATTAAAATAGATCTATTACTTTGTATCTCATCATGTTGAGCATTTCATTTGGGAAATACTCACACTACACTTCAAATCAGTTGTATGCTTAATTCCTCAAATTTATTTCCATTGGGTAGAATAAAAGAAAAATTAGGGATGAGTATTTTATGTAGTAGAACAAATAATGGTGAATCCAATATCATTGAAGGAATACCTATTAAATTTAATTTTACTCCTTAACATATAATGTTTTCACATTCAACCTATGTTACCTATGATCTAAAACATAGTATATATTACTATGTGATTGTTTTCGTTATTCTATTATTAATTAATTTTAATTTGATTATGAATTTACCAAACCATATCCCCCAAGACAGTCAAACCAGGTGTACAGTAAGGCCCGTTGACGAGTACAATATTACCTTTAGTCATGCTCGGAACATCATATTAGACTTATCAATCCTAGTTACATCTATTATAGAACCAAGCCCACATGTAATATCAAAACATAGATTCAATTTCATAATAATACATTTTATTAATAATCAAAAAAATTGGGTTGTTCTCATACACATAATCTTATCTTTAAGGGTTTTCAATACAGTTTTCTAACAAGAAACCGAATATTACATACTCATCTTCTGATATAATGTATAACAAACCTTCTATTTATTACATTTCTATACATTTTTTTATTAAATTTACATTAAATTAATACAAACTAAAATATCAATAGGTCTATTGTCTTCAAAAATTTGTAACATTACATAACAACATTAACATGAAATACAACATATTCATTTATAACAATTTTTTACATAATAAAAATATTAATTCTTACTTAACACCACATGGGATAACTAGAGGATAGTAATACATTTTAGTAAAAGAATATATATGAGGAATTAAGGAATATGATTATAACTGCATCATAAAACACGATAATTATAACAAGTAAAATCCAGAAACAACTTAAATCACTACATCATAAACCAAACAGAATCAGGTATACACCAATCCCAACATGGTGTGAAGAAATCACATAAAATAATAAGGTAATATTTGGTCCCAACATGATTCATCATTTTACTAATAATTACACAATTCATTAGATCACTATCAGTGGGCGCCCTTCATAATCATTTCAATCACATGTGTATTTGTTCCACATAGATCATATAAAATGGGTTCAGTCAACATCATCATTATTTTAAAGATCAAGGAATTTTGAATTGATACATGTATGTACAAAATGAACTATTATATGTTTTTTAAGGTGAATGGCCATTATATAGGAATGGGTATGGTATTCACTACATGATCATTTTGACACGAAAAATCGTGATTCAATTTCAGTCGCATAATGCCATTAAATGAAACATTTGTAAAATGGTCCGATCAGAGATTAATGGGTATTTAATCATTTATACATTAACGGAATGTAATGGAATCATGGAAATTTATATACCAACATATGAAATGTTATTTAAGATGTCCAGTATAAAAGAATCTATTTTATGGGAATGAGAGAGAGAAATCATATAATGAATTTTATTATGGTAACGAGTGTGTAGAACTGATCATGAATGTCATAATGAGAATGGAAGGAAAAATTCATTATTTATTAATCAAATAGTTTGGAAGGAGAGTATTTATGAACATATCCGAACATATGAAAATTGAGATTTAATGAAATATTACATATTGAGGGCTTAATAAAAGAGGAAAGTGAAAGATCCCTTACATGGATGTGTGATTCCATAGGGTAGTGAGAGGATTCTTGGGAGGGTGGGGTTGCCTTTGGAGAAATCAAAGTAATAGTTGAAATATTTTATTCGAGCATCAATGTGTTTTATGGAAGAGAAATGGGTTAATGGGTGGGTTTATACAAAAAATGAGGCGGATTTCTTTATTATTTTGGTTTTGTGCATGACACAATTAAATATTCATAACCACAAATCATCCCATGAATTTTCCCATGGTTTCTAGAAATGTGGTCTGGTATACATTATTTTACAAGGCTAAGGTATGGTTATATTAAAATATTTCCATTTCATATGTTGATGTGATCCATTCATTCTCAGAAATCATTTTAAAATCATATCATATATTATATGATTTGGAGGATTCTATAAGGCTCTATAAAATAAATAAAATAAACATAAAATTAAATTATATTAAATTAAAAAATATATCATTGTTCTAATATATCTTTTATAGTATTTATTAATTCACTATTGGGTCATTATGTTGTCATAAAACACGCTAGATATATTATGGTATTTAATTTTCACCAAAAAATTCCACTATCTCATATAATTATAAAAAATTCACCACTGGAAAATTTCAACATCCTGATTCCTAAAATAATATTAATCGTATATAAATAATATTTTATATATGTCAATTTTTACTTTTCAAATAAAAACATAAATGTCTTGAGAAATGATGGGTTTTGACAAAAAAATTTCAAACCTTAAAAAAATTTACATTTTCCATTAAATATATTTTATGATAATTTATATATAATAAAATTATTTTAAAAATTAATTATTATTATATTATTATTAATTTAAAAAAAGTCATTAGTTAATTAAAATATATTTCCTAATTGAATTAAAATATTAATGAAAATTTTTATTTCTACTTTAAAAAACATTTACACAATGACAATAAATGAATGAATGATTATAAAATATTCTATAAAAAAATTTAAATAATAATAATTCTAGGACCTTTATACATATAACATTATTACACCAAAATACTCCCTAATACTATGGTGTGCAATGGTGGGGCATTAGTGGGGTTGTACGGTGAATAATGTTTTGGGCGTGATCTCAGAGAGCTTCAAATTCTCCCATAAACAATTTCTCACATGCTTAAGTTGTTGGATCATGGATTGTTCTTGGACTAGGGAAAATCCCAAAAATGTTATCACCCTCAAAAGCACAAATAAATTGTATTTATATGGTACGATCCTACTATTTCTGAACATTACATCATTTTTAAGTGTAAAAAGTATTTCTTGAAACCCTATATTTATATATGGCTTGTAATCATTATTCAATGGATATATTATCAAGGTTAAAGTTACATAAATATCATTTAAAATAAAATTGGATATAATAATTAAACTCATATGGATTATATAACAATGATATATTTAATTATGGAAAAACAAAGGGAATTTTATTTATAAATGTTCGGGATGTTATATAATCCATGATCTATATATGATAATAATTAGTCGTTAACTATAGGGAGTCCTAATTTATAATTTTAATTAATAATGGATTCCTTAAAATATCTTAAATATACATAAGAGTCCAAAAGTAAGCAATAATTTCCCTCAAAATTGTCTATTGAGCAAGACCTCCAATCCTCTCAAAAAAATGTGAGTTCTTCAGCATCATTGGAAACAACCTTCTAACTAACATCAGCTGAAGGAATGAATATTCTTGAATCATCATTAATATAGAACCATTATGTGTTTCTAGTTCAATAATGAAAACCAATTGCAATCCATTCGAAAATAATGTATTCTATCTTGACTATATGCTCTCGGTGGAAACACTATGGCATTATGTTGGTACTAGAGAATCAAATAATCGGTCATATGAGAAGAACTAATTGAAAAATTTTATATGTTTAATGTTATTATTGTTGTGATGTTTTATGTGGCAGTGATTTTAGTATGGTACAATGGTAGTGTAGTGATGTTTCTGAGATGTGTTAGTAATATTCGGGGGACTCCCTATTAAGAATGGATTGTGTTGGATAAATATATGTAAATCATTAGATTTCATTTTGTTTCTTATATATACCACCTATGTTTCATAACCATAAAAATTATCAATTTAAACATTGTTCTAAGTGTTTTAATATAAAATCATTAATGGTGTGGGGAATTATGGCTTACTTCAACCTCCTCCACACTCTCACTAGATGTGTGCCATAGTTAGTGAGAGATCGAGTTTTATGTCATCACATTATCGCAGTATGTGTTGTACTTGAAAAACATACCACATAATAAATTGATGATATGTATATGATATAATAAAATACCATATAATGTATGTATAAGAATTTAAATTATCAGTAAAAAAACTTGTGAGGTACTGAGGAAAGTATATGTCATATGTGTAATAGTATACCTTATGTGGTATTAATGGAATGTGATCAGTAGAAGTTGATGTAAGGAATCATGGTTTGGTTCATTCATGGTATGTAGAGGCAACAAGGAATATTTCATTAATTTTGATGGTTCCCATCATTAAAAATATTTTGTGGAGGGATGAGATAATATAAGTGGTAGTAGATAATAAATGATGGGGTTGATATGATTTTTTCATTTTGAATGGTTGTGTGATGATACTTTGTGTGACACATTATGGATGCTAATTTTCATTGATGCATATCATGTTTACGAATTCTTTAATATATTAGAGAAGATTTGAGGATGTAGTTTTTTATTTCCATCATTATATATTAGTTGATATTATTTTATTATTGTATGATAAAATATTTTTGAGTGAGCCTTGGTGGGGATGAAAGGTAGTTGACATAAATGTTGTGGATTGATTTTTTTCATTCATATTAACAAATTTAGAGACTCCCCATAAAAATGTATTATTGAATGTAGAAATAATAAACTATAAAATCATTAAAACATCATTTTATTCTATAATATCCTATAGTATGAAATAAATCAAATATACACCCACCTACAAGATCAATAATATTATGATATTTATATTTCTCTTTTTTAATAGTGTACTCATTTTTTAGATTACGTTTTTGATGAAAAACATATGGATTTATAAAATTAGATTATTTGATGGTTGAGGGTGTGGTATAGAATAAAGACATGAATAAATTTTTTATTATGTGATAATAAAATTGTCGAGACTTGTAATATGACTCTTGAAGATAGTAGTCATTTCTAGTGGTGTTTTACTGTTTCACCATGTTATAGTTTATTATTTTACTAATTTTATAGATGAACTTACTCAGGTACTGAGAGATGTTTTTATATCATTTTATTCATTCATTATTTTACACATAAAATTATTGTAGATTATTATATCCCAATATAGATTCTCTATGGGTTTCGTACCATGTAATGAAGATATTATAGAGTCTGTCAGAAGGGAAAAATTCTGCGAAAACAATATTCCCATATGTGTTTCCAAAGTACTTCTTCCAAGATTTATAGTATATGGTAAAAATTCATAACAACCCTACATATGAATAATTCATTAAATATATTCACCTTATTTGAGTTTATATTCCATGTACAGTTTGTCTCATGAACAAAGCTATAAACCCAACAAGACTCAAACTATATTTTACCAATAATAGTTGTATCGTGTCTTATAAAATTATATATTTTATTCATAAAATAATATTAGCATAGAACTTGGGAATCCATAAATATAGTGAGAGAAATTGTTTTTAAAATCAAAAGAATGTTTCAAATTATTCATTTTCATGGGATTTCAAAAAAATTAACATTGATAATTAATAATTGGAATATCAAATTGCCTTCATTAAAGTGTCAGATTGCCCATGTCTATAGTGTTTTTTCTTTCTTTCTGATACATTTCATCTTGATTTATAGGGATAAAAAAGTAGTTGAATATACAAGTCGTTAAAAGATTCATTTTGATTATTAAGATGAAGAGATATGTATCTAGACATGATGGGTTAGACTGGAAAGGAAAATTAATAAAGGGGAATTAACCTTATATTTATCAATGAAACAATTACATTTACTCAAGACAAAATTTCTTCATAGGAAACATCTAGAAAATGTATTTAGTCCATAATTTTAAAAATAATTTTTTTAAACCCAATAATTATATATTCTTAAATTACAAAATTTTAAAATATCTAGTATGTTCTAAAAAATTAAAAAACATTAATTAATGAGAATTATCATTTAATCATCAATATAGGACACATCCCTTTTTGGCTGTTAATTGGGATGTATATTCTATTTTATTCCCTAGAATCCCCATACTCAAAATAATTTTATGCCGTTATTTTTTGATTCATGGTTTCTTCGGTTTCCCCTCTATGATGAATAGAATTTTATAAATAGATACATATATTCTGTTTATGTAACTGACTATTTTACATTCACTCCAATGCATTTGGGGTCTATAACATACCTTTCCTTGGAACATATATTTCATGACCGATGAAACTATAATTTACTAGGGAGTAAACTGGTGTGATTTTTGAATATTTTGTTTTAATTTTTTAATATTATGAAACTATGGCCTTCTCATGAAGGATGATGTAAAAATGAAGGGAATTACACCTGTCTATAAAATCCATTGTTTAGTCAATACCAATTATAAACCACTTATGGACATATTTTTTAAGGGGAATAGACACGATTCATT
The DNA here is from genome assembly GCA_963277665.1 of Viscum album. Lineage (NCBI taxonomy): Eukaryota > Viridiplantae > Streptophyta > Magnoliopsida > Santalales > Viscaceae > Viscum > Viscum album. The sequence goes on along the minus strand of OY728144.1, from coordinate 412,370,157 downwards.
TTGGTATTACATGGATAACCTAACTATTGGTATGAATATATTAACTTATTTGATGAAAATTATTTTATTATTTATGAAGGTGTTATGCTAATACCACTAGAAGAAGAATTATTATCTTCATTCGATACTCAGTGTTATGGAACACTAGATATAATGTTTATCATCAAAACATACATCCATTTGAGGATTATTTAAAATATTTAAACATAATATATGTATCATACATCCTAATGTTATGCAATATATGATCTTTTACCCATAACCTGAGGTCTCAAAACATTAATTTCCTAGATGTGATATAGTATTCCTTATAGAGTAGAGTACATCATGTGAGCTCTCTTGTTCCAATCCATGTACAAATGTGACTTATTTTTTAATCAAAATAACATTCATCCTCAAATTCATGGATATATAGAGAGAGATATAAAAATTCAAAGTAGGGGATATGGAAATGTACACTTGTATCAAATTTTGAAAATCATAAAACATCTATTTTTATTGTATTGAATTAGATATTTTAATTTTTTTCATATATTTAACATGATTTATTTCCAATAATTTGATATATTATATTTTTTTCAATTATAAGAGCCATACTCTAGAAGATTCTAAAATTTTATCTACTATGTGTGAGGGTTAAATATAAACTGGACTCCTTTCATCAATAGGAAAAAATGAAGATCCACTACATAATTTTTGGAGTTTATGATACCACTATATTGTCATATATAACATTATTCAAAGGGATTCACTTCCCATTAAATACATTCAACATCCCTAATTTCTTGTATCTCTGTCCCTCTCCCAGCCATTATTTATAGTAAATATTTTACATTTTAAATCATTAGATTGATCCTTAAAATATTTCTTTATAGATCTTAAGTACATTCTTTTTATGTATACATGTTATTGTCACCACTATATATACATATAAAATATTTTTCATTGATCCAAGGTGAGTACCCTGATCAAGTTAGATTGTAATAGGTTAGATATTTGGGTCGGAAAATGGAGTTTCTCCTCATTAGATTGTTAGAATATTATCTGGTATTTATATTTATCTAATTTTATTCAATAATTTTGAGATTATTTTGGGTCTTGGGATACATAAATTAAGGTGTTTATTAGTTTTTATTACGAATATTCCATGGTTTTGGGATATTAATTCCTTGTATATCACACTTTATAACCTTACTGATAATTACCAACTCAAAACAAATTTGGGGAGAGCCACATGGGTTCATATCAAATTCATTGTAAGACCAAGAGGGATTCCCATTTACAATTTTTCCCGATAGAGTTCTATCATAATTTTTTGTAATATAATAACGATATAAGAGTTAAATATTAATATGGTGTTCATTTTTATGTGGATGAATGCTATAAAATAAATCAGATACATGACATGTACCTGTGAGATCGTCCTTTTAATTAGATTATAAGGCCTCCCATGATATAATGGGAATAACCTCAATTAATTAATCAAAAAATTAAAATATTTGTGATTTTATATTAGATACATGACTATGGTACATGAGTAATGAATACTAACCAATTTTAGTGATATGTTACCATTGAATAATTAAACGAACATAATTAAATGATTATATAAAACGAATTCCATTCCAGAAGGATTTGATGTTTGTATTTTTTGAAGATATGTTATCTAGTCATTAGTTGTACATGGTTAGTATTGGTGAGGTTATAAAAGATTTCTTTGATCACCATAATAGGGTTTACTATGTATAGGATGGCCATCACTATAGGAATACGTTGCGAGAGTTCAAACATCAATGGATGGTTAAAAATGTTAATATAATTTGTAAAGGGTATATTGGGAAAAAATGGTTCATATTTATATATATTTCGGTTTAATTTGATCTATAGAGGAGTATATGGTTATTTTTTCCTTCATTCAGTTCTATAGAGAGGTGTTGTTGGGGTGGGTCATATATCATGGAGATTAAAGTTATGTGTATGTTTCAAGGGATGAATTTCATCTCTAGTTTCACAAAATTTCTTAATCATTGATGATAAGGAAAGAAAATACATAGGAGAATCACTCTATTCAATAGTGTAGCTATATTGTACAATCATGAGACTATGATTAAGTGCACACTATGATTTTCCGTTGTTTTTATTTTGAATTTTTAGTCTATATTATTAAACATTGATAATTCATTGAGTTACATGATTTGATATACATTCATGCATATTACATTTTCTAAATTATTCTATGTATAGATAATAGATGACGTGTTATTAAGGATTCTAGATTTGTTGGGGTAAAAATTATATAATAATTATCTAGGATCTTGAGGAGAAGGTCTGTAAATGGAAGATCACTATTGTTGAAAAAGATTATGTTTTGACTGGATTGAAGTTACCATAATTTGTGTTATTCCTTCTCATTCCCTATATATAGTTGTTTCTAAATTTAAATGATGGTATATTGAATATTTTTCAGTGATTCTGGGAGTTCTTATAATAAATTATTTTGTTATGAAAACTTATTTTCGGATCCTAGAGGTGTGGGTGATTGGGTCCATTATCTTACTCACTAGATAAACATGCCTCTAAGGGTATGTAATTTTATGGTGTATAAGGATTATGAAGAACCATGAAGGGATGGATGTGTTACATAATAACCCAATTATTTAACATCTGTTCATTTATATGTGGATTATGTTTGCCAAGACATTATTCAATGTATGTGTGGGAAAGGATGCATACATTGGAAGCTTCATGCTCTGGATGTGCTAGCATTAGAGTATCCAATGATCATTTCAGGATTTGTATGGATATATTTTTCTATACTCTAGTATTTTTTGAAAATTTAAATTTATAAATCCTTTATTTCATCCTCTTTGGTCTGTGCATTTGGGATACAAGTTTTGAGGATTCTAGCACCCTTGATGTTCACTATAGTAATTAGAGGTAAAATAATACTTTTTGATGTGTATTGGGGTTACTAGAGATATGTTCTATGATTAAGAGATCAAGTGTACAATATTTATTTTGTGAGTCATAGATCATGGTAAGTAATATATGAAGGGATTATTTTTTTATGTGACATTAATTCATTATTATTGGTTTCATTATATGCATTGGTCGTGCGGTTTTTCATACTCATGGAAAATTTACTCAATGTTGTTTTATCAAAGGATATTGAATTACCCCCTCAATGTGATATATTGTTTAAAATATTTTTTCTTCCTAATGACTATATAAATTGGATTCCTCTTAATAATATAGTGTAATAAAATATGGGGGATCTAAGACTTGTTGGTGAATACATAATGTAAAATCCTTTTATCAAGACTAGTGAGTCAGTGTGGGGTGATAATATATTGTTCACTAAGAAGGAAGATGGTATCCATTTGTATTATATAGACAAAATGTTTTAGAATTATGAATTCTATTGAATAATTTCCCTAAATAAATAATTTATTATTTATATAGTTAGTTAATTGTATATAGTTATTATTTGAATTATGATTAATTAACAATATATAGTTGTATGATTCATAGAGAGATAGATATTTTTTTAGAAAAACTTCATCTGTCATTATGGAAAAATGTAGGTCTATTTCATTTAATTTATTGTCATATATTCCAATTATATTTTAATAATAGTCATGAAATGTGTGTTACAATAGTTCTTATATAACTTTTTTTGAAACTGATCATACATTGAATATTCATATAACTTAAGATAAGTGTGGTATATAATTTTACCCTTAGAGTTCTTGTACAGGTCCTTCAATATCATTAGTTGTATGAGATGATTTCCAAAATTATATGATGATGTGGGAGGTAGTAATAATGGTAAATGTAGTGTATTAGGTTAATTTCAAGGTATATCCATTGAATATTTATGTAGTTGATCCCTAAAAATTTAAAAAGTAAAATTTCAAGATTCAAAGGTTACATCACCTCATGTGCTATTATTAGATATTTTCCCCTAACATCTCTAAGTCCTTCTATATATTTCATTCACATTAGATGAAGGATTAGTCCTTTTTATGATAATTTAATTATCCAGAAGTATTAGACTACTCAAATGAGGTACTAATCATTTCTTATGTTCTTTGGATTCTATAGGATATGTGAGTTTTTTTTTGTGAATCACCCATTATTATATTTTGAAGTATATGAATGTATTATAATGTAGTGAAATCAAATATGTCTATGAAGATAAATCAAAAAAATAAATTCAATTCCATATATTATCTTGATTTAGTCATGGTAGTATTTACAGTAATATTTTGATTTAATAACCTCATCCATGAGTGATTTATGGTCTTCACAACTTAGTAGACCCAAAGTTATTTTTTTTCTTTGTTGGATCCAAGCATCTGATATTATTTGTGCGTGAAGATTATTAGGGATTATGAATTTGAAAAATTACACACACCAGTATATGGAAATATAGTCATAGATATGATGAATAGAAAGTCATATAGATATTATGTTCATGAATCATCAGATGGATCTAGTAGCATAGTGGATCTGGAGGCAATGATGTTTAATGAATTTGCCTTTAATATTATTGGAAGATTGTTTCAATACATGAAACAATCGTCTTCAATGTAGTGGGTTGATGATTCATAATGGGGAGGAAATTTGTTGTAGGAGATGTTGGATTATGGAATATAGTATGATTCTAGGGGTAGGGATAGTCGAAGGATGGCTAACATCAGATGATTTGTTTGTGTGGATTCATTGCCTTTAGTCAATAGTTTATTAGGAAGTTATTCATGAGTTTCACAGAATAATAATATTTTTTAAATCTATCATAGACAATATATATTATTATTTCATGGTTCATATTTTATGTAATATGATAAAAATATTTTTAGTGCAATTTATTTTATGGTTCTTATTCTTCCAATTGGTGAAAGAAATCCATTTTGTTCCAGGATGTTTGTTGAATACATTGGATGTATTTAAGATTAAATCTCACGGAATATCAATTTATTTTGTTACTAATCTTCCATGGTCATGGATAAATGTAGATTTATTAGTATTAAAATTTAATGGTTGATTATATAATGCAAATTGAATGTTAGTTGAGTGTCCAGTGTTGTTATGGTATTGGATAGGTTGTACAAGGTTTAGGTGGTGTTACATCAAGAGGTACCCAGGAAGTTCATCTAAGGATATGATAGTCATTTTATCCATAAATTATGGAGATAATTGAATAATTATAAGGTTTCCTAGATTCACCTATGTATTACATTCCCACTTCATATTGATGGTAACAAATTGTAGGAAATTCATAAATAGGAGAATATATTGTGAGCAATTAATTTTTAATATTTTGTATCTATTTTGAGGTGATATATCTAGAATCATTTTAATTATAATAGTACATTAAACTATTATATTGTCATGGATCCATTATAGGTGTCATATGAGAATCCAAATAATTCTATATTATATTATATTATGGTTACCAATTGAACAACCCTATGTCTATATATATTTCTAAGCATGACAATCGTGATTTAGATTATCAGAGAAAAGATGAAGGTAAACAATGACCATCATAAGTCTTACACGGATACACAATAGAGACATTGGGGGATAAAATTTGATAACATGGATTTACTGAGTATCTCCCCTCAAAATAGTAAGTACAGGTTTAAAGGATTATTCTTCCTTCACCTCATTCGTATTGTATTTTTAATGGTATATTAGGATGTTGGAAAGGATATGTACATGTTGGTTAATCCTATATAGATGGATTGGATCCATTATTTGTTGTCAATATTTTACCAACATTGACATATCCATCCTAAATAACATTTTATCCATTGTAAAGAGATTTATATTTCTGACATTGTTATTTTTGTAGAATAATAAGTTGATATCCTTGATCATCAAGAGAAGGTTATTCATGGGGTATCGAATCCCTTTGTTCATGTTATGCGGTAAAATATTGATGTGTAGGATGGTTCATTAAAATGTGAGTCATAGATAAGTTCCATGACTATGGCTAATTTTATATTCCCCAATTTTCGTTTTTTATGATAAATTTAAATTTCAATTGGTTTAGAATATATTCTTTTATAAATACTGTCTTCTTTTTTTCGTAGATTCTTCTCATGTTTGGGAGATTGATTCCTATTGTTTAAGAGGTATATCTAGTATAATTATTTCTTTCAATGGCCAGTGTTATTTAATTTTGTAATTGTATTTGATTATTGAATAAAATATTCATTTAATAGGTATAAATTTCAATGATTTTATCCCTGAAGTAATTATAAATGTTTTGATTTGGGTATGAGAGGTTTTAGTATGATGATTAAAGAATGATTGACGTAGTTGCGATAATAATTCACCCAAAAGAAATAATTGCATATTAAAGGTGATTTTAACACTATTAAGAGTCCACATGAAAGGAATGGATGGGGTGTGGTGCAAATATTTATGTTGTGTAGACTCATTGTTCATATCATAATTTTCCTATATTCTCTGGCTCCCTCACTTCATGAGAATTTTCATTTACCTTATTATTTGGGTGTGGATACTTTTGGAAGATAATATTTTGGAGGATTTTCGGTTTGATACCTGGGTCATGGTGTTTTTATTGGTGTTTTTGGGTTTGTTGGTATTGTCAAAAACATAGTATCTTCACCATGGATCATGAGTTATTACATATTACACTTGGGAATCTAGATTTTAAATTAGTTTTAAATCCATTACTTTTTAGTTTTCAACATTTTTCTAGGGTATGAAAATGCATATTTGTGTTATTTAAAGGGTATGTTTGATATAAAATAGTTATGACAATTCATATAATAAATCATTTTGGTCTTAAAAATACCAGTTCCACTACACCATTATCATTACATTTTCACGATGACATTATGTTTTTCATTGTTATTATAGCATTATAGTCAATATGGATTTGCAGACATTCAACTATCATCCCTTATATGCATGGTAGGGTCCATCTTAGTATTTGTAGTCCATTCACCCCCTTATTAATTGAAATTGATTATTGTATTTTTTAGTTCATCTATGGGTCATCTGATGTGATTTATTCCACTTTTTTCAGGATGTTCTATATGTTCAACATCTGGGGAAGTTTATCATTCCCATTTATGTTTATAAAAACATTTATATGATGTTTGTGTTTGATTAGGGATTATGTCCATTAGGTATACTAAGGATTTCCTAGAGTGATATCTTTCGGTTTAGCATCACATCCATACCTTTACTTTATAAAATATATTTTTGTAGCATTGTATAAGGTAGGATAATTGAAAAGTCTCGTTTCTTTTCTCTAAATAATAGTATTATGATTATTTTTTATACATTGGGTGAATATTATAGATTTTTTTAATAATGTTAAGGAAAAAAATAAATAAAAGGATGGGAATTGGGTAAATTGATTGTATTTACATAATTCTATGATATTTATTTGGAACATGGTTCATGTTCACTAATATTTTAAAAAAAGGATATTGATATTTTTTTATTTCAATTATGATTGTATAATGTATTTATATTTATTAATGTCTAATAACTTTAATATAAAAATGAACTGGTCATTTAGAATCTATATATCCATTTATATAATATTTGATTGTAGATTAATACAAATACTAAATTATTATAAAATTATTGTCATGTATTTGGTAACATTTTTTACTATGTCTAAGTGTTTCAGAATGTTGTGGTGTATTTTTTCAAGGTTTTATAGAATTTTTTTGTTTCATGTAACATAGTTGGAATAGTTAGATACAACTCAGGAAGTGGATTGTGGTGTGGTATGGTAGATAACATTTCTATGATGTAAATAGGGAATGAATGGGTTATTATGGGATATGACTTCATTTGTTAATGTGGGAATTTTTGTTAGTTTACAAGTAGAATTAAATATAGATAGTAATAATAAATCTTATTTATGATCATATAAAATTGAATAAACCCAGGATTAAAAATTTAATGTGACAATTAGAGTGAATTTTTACTTGGTGTAAGTAATTTGGGAGACATTTTTTGTGGTTTTTCATTAAATTAGATTCATAATGGTTCTCTAATATTTAATATTTTAAATAATGGAGAATCGTTAAATTGGATAAAATAGGATTATTATTGGGGAAATTATTCATATACAAATTGTGCATAATTATAATTGTATAGTTATATGTTATTATAGCATAGGGAGGTGGTTTTGGGGTGATATTTTTGAGTTGTGTAAGTATTTTTCACTTTTGACCCTCTTTAGTTGTGATTATGTGTGGTGTATATTTGTGTGTGTCATGTGTGTTTGGATTTTTGTGTGAGACTTATTTTTCATGTGATATCTATACAATAGTCATTATTGCCTTTCATAGGACATGGAAAAGGGAAATTTATTCTCTTAATGCAGCACATAGGCTGACCTGGGTTGTCTCGCCGGTGGAGCTTTCTCGGTTGTTCACATAAATATTCTATATCTCATAAACTAATTCTTTTGTGGTTAATTATTTATTCTATGAAATTAATGAAAATTAAATGAAAAAAAAAGATAAAACTAACATGAAATGAAAAAACATAATAAATTAAGAAATCACTTGGCCATTATGGATTAGTTAGTGGGATAAATCTTTTCCCATGTTGGTGTGTAAATTAATTATAAATAATTCATTATGAGATTCCATTCATGAACTAATATTATTTTTTTGAGTGTGGTGAAAAATACAATGCTTATAGAAATCTAAGTTCAACATTCTCATATAATCACGATTTATGTCACTCCTCAATCGAGCATGTGACATCTCCAAGGACCCAGTTCCAACGTATGCCATTTCATCCAATGAATGGATCATATCCATATTATAAAAAGACTATATTCAGTATTAGGGAAGGAAATCTTTTAATAAAATAATAAAAATGATTTTGAGATCAGTTTCGTGGTGGATGATCCCTACACCTGTGCACATCACTCTTTCTCATCACAAACATAATAAAACATATGAAATTATGTGCAAAATTAATAGAATTTCCCTATACCTCCAACAGTACAATAAATGGGTAAGCCCCTTATTTTATAGGTTATGTTGTCAAAGGTGAATTCAAAAAAAGTAGTGTATTAGGGTTAGAAGATAATGAGATATAGAGGATGTGTATACAAAAAATTTAAAAATATTCATATGTATTACAGAAAAAAAGCAATTGAAAATAAAAAAGAATAGAAATAAATTAATCATAAAGTTAAAACATCTCTTATATCCACCTCTCCAATGGTGGTCCAAGACTTCTCTTCAGAATAGGTGGAATCATCCCTATATAATCCATGGGGTTTCCGTCATTCAGTCTTCAAATTCAAGAACATTTAAATTTCCAATCAATAACTCCTATAGATTCTATATAACAGAATATTTTTCATGGTAGATAAAATTAATGGAATAATTTTGCAATGGTGTATTCATGGAATTCATTCAAATTTGTCTTCTTTGTTTTACCCATAAACTGTCATCTTGATATACCTGGTTTAGTAAAAGATATGGCCATTCAATTTTGAGATTGTATTCTTGCTAAATCTCTCACATTTCTGTTGAAAAATATTAGCATCCAACAACTGAAAAAATAACAAAATATCATCATGATCATCAACATATGAATTCTCCCATTGAATATTATTTTACATCCAGTTGGAATCACCAAAATTGGAGGTGTGTAGAATGATTTATTCCAAATATACTATGGTGGTTCTACACCGGCATTCAGAATGATTGTTCAAATCAGTTGAATTTTTTTATCCCTTAAATGGCCGAATTATCTCATGGTCCAAAAATCAGTGATATCGAACCAATATCCGGGAATCCATAAAAAAATATTCACAGCAATTGTATTTATATTATCATTGTAATTCACAAGATACCAAAGTTATTGAAATCATTTATCTGTTGATAATTAAGAAACATTCCAATTTTAGACCAAACCACATCATAAAACCAAAAATAATTTCAATAAGATAAAATTGATAAATTGGATGATATTGAATTACGAAAAACATATTAAAATGATTACAATATTAGATCTATAAATTCTCCCAAACATAAATCAGGCATGTCCTCAAGAACTAAATCTCAACATATAATTCAAAGGTCACCAATGTTACCAATATTCAAATTGGAATGCAATAAAATAAAACAATTATCAATGCCATGTAAAATTTTAAAATTACACATAAAATTTGAATTTTGTTTCCCATTTTTCAATGAAATAATCAGTTCATGAATTTTACTTTCCCCCTTTGAAAAATTAAGGATCATCTCATTTCCTTAATTTATGTTCCTTAATTCATTATTATTAAACCTGGAAAATCATGATAAACCACATTTGAATATTTATTATAATATCTAATGAAAATATAAAAGTAGACTTATGCTCATATCAGGAAACAATTATTATTATACATAATATTTTAATGGAATTAATTTCTCAACTTTTTAAATATAAAAGCCTCATAAAATAATGAGGAATTTTCAATAATGGTTAAAAGGACACTGAGGATTGTGGTTGGTAAGAATTGATGATTCAGAAGTTAATGTTTAAGGAATAGGATTATTACATATAAAACATTATTGATATAAAAATGAGTAATGAAGCTAACTAGCATCAAAAAATTCCCCTAGAACTCAATGTTATGGTTATGATCAGGTAATTTACAATCTAAGATTTCTTCACCCTATTGAATTTTTTTCATAGTTAACTTTTTTCCAATTAACCTTTTAATTATTTTTTATATTTTAAAATTTATCATTATAGAAAACCTATATTCTCCAACTAACCATATTTTAAAAAAATCCAATGTCTAGTAATGTTTATTTTGGATTACCCCAAATCACAACCAATTTTGATTGTATTTATCAATCTTTTTGTATTTAATTATTTTTTTGTATTTCGGAGGGGAAAGAAGTCAAGTTTAATCAATACATCAACAAACTATATTTATTATCATAATAATCATCCCCACACTGTTTCCTTACAATATAAATAATTCCTTCCACCGTGACTCCATTAACCCCCACAAATCAACATTTAAATATCATGTAAATTTCAACAGTACGGTGGGAATGGATAAAATTTTTTGGAAACATTATTCATCCATATAATGGTCATTTAGAGTCAATATTGGCTTAATGAGTATTTATGAAAAGGTTTTATTTATGAATATGGTATATTTAAAAGATTCATTAGTCATTCTAAAATCATTTTCTCCACAATGTAGCTTTACCAAGCTTGAATAAAACTTTTGGGAGGTGACATATCCCAAGATCAATCTCGAAATATGATAAAGATAAAATAAGAAATATTATTTTTAGAAATCCTCTAGGTATTATGAAATTTGAATGGGACAATCACTCAAGGAATGATTAAAAAAATTAAATCAATTCAAAGGAATTTCATAAATTCAAATAATGAAAATTGGTAAAGAAATTTCATTTACATGAATAAAATAATTCCCTCAAAAATCGAGTCATTGTTTTAATATCCATGAATCATTTTTATAATACAATTCTTCATTTTACTCATTCAATTTCATTTACATTAATATCTATAAAACTGAATCAATGGATTCCTAAAAAACTCATTTTCCTATGATAAGTCAAGTAATGCATAATTCAAGTGTGGGTATTCAAATTTTTGTTCAATTCATAGAAAAACGTATCAGGAAAATATGTATGGATATTGACTTATAAGAAATAAAACTGAACTCCCTATTGATGTGTATATAGGTTTGTTTAATATAATCTTTGGGGTTTACTTATGTCATTAGGAATGGAAAAATATATAATTATTTAATAAATCATAAGGAACCTATAATTTAATCTGTAAAATATATGAATGAAGGGGTTTCATGGTAAATTACTTCCTAAGAAATGAAATTGAAATAATAATTCATCAAAATAAAGTAAATATAAATAATGGTTTCAACCCCATAGTGAGACCTGAATTTTTATTACATCAAGAAAGGTATTACGAGCTATTATTGATAGTCTTTTGGTTGGTGGATCTTCTAGGACAAGAACCATCATGTGTTTTTCAGAGTTTTGGTTACAACATTGATATTGTTGCAGATAATTATAGGTATATAATATAATAGATCTCCCCCTTCGCAATGTGATATAGTTTTCTTAGTAGGGGTATGAAGAATTATGGAACCTTTTCATCTTTTATTTCTACTTAAGAAATGTTTTGTATCTCTTCCATTGTTTGCTCAACATGGGCTATATGAATTGTTATTTAAAATGTATGGTTAGAATTTATTGTCAATTTGATATAATTTAATCATGAATAATGTAATTGATACTTTCCTAATTTAGTGTGAAAATATAGTAGCTGAAATTCCTCATCCTCACATCCTTGTATTTCTTTATAAACTTCCACTAATTAATGTTAATTTAATTCAGGGAGCTCTATGTTTTCCTCAATAGGTGAGCGAGTTATTGCTTCATCCACCTATAAGGAAAAGAAATGAGTAACAAAATATGAAAATGATAAAACATAAGAAGTGTTAATAAAATAATATTGAATGAAATAAGAAAAATTATTATTCATCAATGGATCCATTCCCCTTGTTGTGTTTGGTTCATCGACATATTCAGTGATAAGTGCCTCTTGGATTTGAGTTTTAGTGAATGAAAATAGGTAATTGAGTTCATCCATCCATTCTTTATATTACATAACTACCATTTATTCCTACTCTAATATGTATAGAGTGTAATGAAATTGTAATATAAATTCTAATTAGAAGGTATGTGGAAGATCCTGTTGTACCACATAATCCGTTATGAATTCATCTAGATCTTTTTGATATCTAACACGTAGCAGAATTGCTAAGTCTTCCTCATCATGAATCCACTCTATTTCATCAAGGTCAATGTTATTATGGCTTCAAAAATGGTTGGGATATTGATATTACTTGATTTTGTGTTAAAAAACATTGATTTCATTTATTTATATGTGGAATTTCAATGTATGTTTCTTCTTGGATTTTAATATTTGTATGTCAGTTCAGAGCTAATCGGAAATTACCATAAAATCTTAATGTGACATAGCGTATTCCTTATTTCTTGTTCATTATATAGATGAGTTATTTTCAATAAATCTAATTTTAATTCCTATATAATAGATATATTTCAATAATTAATTGAATATTATATTAAACATTTTATATCTCCTATAAATAATTCATTTTCCACCTTTCTATTATAATGATTGGATCATATGTATTTTATAATTCTTATAATGTTGGGAAGTAATCGAATTGACAAACATTGTTAGATTAACATTGTTTTTTTCATACATACAATCCTTTCATCACCTTCTATTTCTTCATCAAAGAAACATTCTAATGGAAAAGATCCATTAACTCATGTCAACCGAAATGGGTCTAATTACTTATTTCAATTGTATGGGTATGATATTTTGTGTATCCTTTTTTCTTGCACATCTGATTTACTATGTCTTACTGATCATCTGAGATATAACGATGGGGTGTCTCTAGAAACCAAAAAACCATCTTTTCTCAACATCAACCATATAACCTATAATAAAAACATACAAAAAAAGTAAATTGGGTAAAATTGGTATTCCCCAAACCATTAATTTTATATTTATGTAGTGGCATACCTATAACCTTCGAGCTACCTAAAGAATACATTGAAATTTGTATATCTATATCTATAGTGATCGACAATAGAAAGAACAAATCCAAAGGAAAATTTATATATTCCAAATGAGCATACATGTATATGAATAAAATCACATTTAAATTTAGTTTATTACAATTATGTGATGATTTATACATATATACTTATATATAAAGAAAAATTGATGTAATTATTTCAAAATATAAATAATCATTTGTAGTTATAAAATGTTTATCAATACCATTTCACATGGGTTATAATAAAATAAGATGAAATATATATTAATATATTTATTTGTGTATGAATGAAAATAATTATCAAAATAACGGAATTTAATTTTTTTTTCAGTTTACAGATCACAAAAATTCATAAATCATGGTATTATAACAATAGGAACAGAATTGTGGGATCAATGATGGTACCCTTAAACATCCCAAAGTCTTCCTCAACTATAATCCTTTCATAAGTAAAATATTCATCTAACATATTATATATATATATGTGTGTGTGTGTGTGTGTGTGTTTTTGTTTTTTTTTTGTGTGTTTGTGTTTAGTTAACTCCACATTCACTCAATGTAAACCCCTTTCCCATGTTCCCTCATCCCCCCTGGGCCAATACTAACATCTGGAAGTCCTTTAATTTATGAAAACCCTTATATAACCAAATTTATACCCTGATCATTTGGTAAGGAAATTTTTATTTCTAAAAGAATATCTTCACATTTTTGAAGACCATAATTTAAGTAGAATTATGGTTTCAAGTTTTGAGATATATATTTTTTTATTAATAAAATTCATGTAAAATGAATTTTATATTAATATTTATCAGTATTTTTTTATTTCAATATTTAATTTGAATAAATTTAAACCCTTATCCAATTCAGTATGAGTAAATATTTAATTTTAATTCTCTATCAAAATTCCCAATTACAAATTATGTTTTTCCTTTATGAAGGAATTTAAATTTTTGTAAATAATTTGTTAATTTAAAACTATAAATGTAAAAAAAATTATTTTTTGAAAATGAAATTATTTCAACGTTTTAAGTGAATTTTATAGCTTTCATTTTATGCATCAAATATCATTTCAATAAATTGGATGTTAATAAGGTTAATGTAAGTGACCATACTCTATTATTAAAATTTTAATTACATAATATTTTTATGGAATGAAAATTTATATATTTAATTCTAAATTTATATTATTCTATGTATTAATTATAAAATATACATTTCTCCAAACCATTATGTTGTATCAATAGAATCTAATCTTTTTATTGATTTTGTTCAATGATATTTTTTTCACTAGAAAATAATTTTAGTAGTTTTTTAATTAATGTTTTAGTGGAAAAAATTTAAAATCTATCAAATGTTTTTTAAAGTTTCTCAAAAAAATATTAAATGTTTTAGGTGAATGATCCAATATCCTAAAGGGTTGCATTTTCACTTTTTTCCACTTCCAATCACCTCATGGTTTTCTTTAGGGTTTCCATGTATCATTATTTTCCAGAAAATATAATTATTTTCAAATAACTAATTTTAAACATGATGGTGAAATGAATTTATAAATGTCAAAATATATTAATTTTTTAAATGAAATTGTTTTCTCATTGCTATTTTTTCATTTATAGTTTTTTAAATGAATTTTATATTCATACATATTTTGAAAGAAATAGAATTATATCTAAAAATTTATTCATCAAATGTATTATATTATATATAATAAAAACTCATTTGAAAACATTTATAAATTTTACCTAAAAATCTATTATAATCATGGATTCAAAACAATATAGTAATAAATTCATTTCTCCACGTATTTATTAATAGGATTTTTATATTCTTAGTAAAAATTTTAATGGTATCTGGATCTCTTGAGAACCACGATAAATTTATGTAAAATATTTTTTAAAGAAATTAATTATTACATTCAGATATAATATATGTTAATTTTTTACAACACTCAAAACAAACACTAAAAATATGATTGGATTTGTAATAAAATTTATATTTTTTATGAAAACATTATAAAAAATACACATTATTTTTAGGACTTGATCATGAATCATGGGCCTCCTGACATCACATATTAGTCCTCCATTCTAATTATAAATATATATAATTCATTATAGTCCCCAAATAGATATATGGTTGTAAAATATATATGAAGCTATAGACATTTACAATTTATTTTTTCAGGATTTTAGTTCAGTTATATATGATAAAGAATACTTTTAAATAAAGGAATGCTAGGGATATATCTGGTTTTTCTTCCAGGGGTCCTCATATAAGAAAAATATTCTTTTTGGAATATGTAATCAATCATTATCAAATAATTTAAAAGTATATGATTCTCTTTTTGTATTTTTATATCCCTATGAATATATAATATTTTTTCACATATTATTATTTTGTAGTAATTTTTTAATCATTTCATTGAACTCCAACCATTCTATGAAACTGTATTCAATGACTAATTGTAATGGTGGTATTTATACAATGAATATTATATTCATCATTCCATTATTACAATTTTGTTAAAAAAAATCCTTTCTCATTATTTATAAAAATAATATTTGATTCTATATATATTGATGTATGTTTACCTTGTTATCTATACTATCCCTTTAATTGGATTTCAATAATAATAATATACCGAAAATTATGATATAGTTAAATATCCATTTCATAGACATGTTGATGTATGAGTATTATTTGAAAAAAATAAGTATTATATTGTTTTGTAGTTTATTCAATATATTGGATAAATTATTGTAATTAGTTTTTTGGTGTGTCATAGGATTATATATCATTTTAATACATTTTAACTTATCGTGGAACTAATTAAAATATGATAATTTTATAATCACTACAATTTATTATTAATTTTTTGGAAAAAGTACTCTATTTTGTGGTTAGGATACCTAGTAATGGACTATTTATGTAACATGTGGGGAAAATAATATTATACGCCCAATATGTATCACCATGTCTCATTACATTAACTAGTGTTGGGTAACTTGAGTGGAACTACCCTTAATCAAGGATATCATGTGATAACATATTAATAGTATGGTTTAAATGTTTGAAATAATTTATTCCTTTATTATGATATATACCTTAATTATACATGTCATTATTTATTTCTATTATATGTTATTGATGTGTTAATTTTTTTTAAATTATTTTATAATTATCACTTATTAATGTTTCATGATCATACAATATAAATAATATAATTTCTATAATGATAATTTTTCTTCCTTGTTTATCATATTTTAATAAATACTCAATGACTTGTTGATAATGTTTTTTACCATATATATATTTGACTTCACACTATTATTATGTTTTAATAATTTCATGTAATATTTTATGTTATTTCATGTCTAGAAGTGATTCATGTGTGGATAATTTTTAGGAAAAAATATACATTATACTATTTAATAAGATGTCTCTGTAGTTTACAAACAAATAAAAAATCCCCTTCTTTTAATGGGTGTATTATAAAATTAAGAAGGTATCTATAATGTTTTATATTTTACATTTGACATTGATTCACCATAGTTTCTATCATATTATTACTGTAAAATAAATAAATTTATAGAATAATATTTTTGAGTGATCTTCTTCGGTGTTTTATATTAGATTTAATAATCCAAACAAGTGTACACGTTCCCCAATAATAAATTTTCAATTCATATTAACAGAAAAAACAATTATTTAAAAGATGTTACAAAATAATAATAATTATAATATTTTATTTCATTAAAACATTTATAAAACATCTACTTATATATTTCTGGTATTTGGAGTATAAATAAGAATGAAAAAAATTAAGGGCACCCAGACTAGATTTCAAAATAAAATATCATGTTGTTTTTCATAATTATTTTTTCAAATAATTTGTATAATTTTATGGGTTAATTTATAAATGTAATGTTATATTTATTGAAATTTATAATTTAAATATGTTATGGTCTAAAGATGATATAAAATTTTGGCAATTATAAACTATCATGTTACATATATATAAGAAAAATCAATGAATCATGAGGAAATTATACCAACAACACACCATGTTCCTAAAATGATTTATAAGAATGTTATAATTGATATATTGTTGTTATTACCTAATGTCAAAACATAAAAATATATCAAAATCATAATCCATTTACTTGGACATGATTTAAATAATTTTAACCACATGTCCATCCTTATACAACCAGTGGCTAGAAATAAATAACTTTTCTTACACAATATAAATGTAGATAATTTACCAACATTTAAGAAACAATATTTTTATATATATTGGAAACAATAAAAGTTGAAAATATATATGATGTATGATATATTATAGAAAAAAAATCATAAATTTATAAAACAAATCCAAGACACAAAACTAAAAATTTATAAATATAGATCTTGGGGAAAAAATAATACTATATTAACCAATGTTTCGGTATATTATTAATCCCCACGATCGGCCACACATCCTTATATCAAATTTCCTACATATATAACTAAATTCGACCATATCATGTTATCCCTTGAATGAATTAAGAGGTCATTCCCTTTCCAATGACATATACAAATTTTACAGACCATGGATAATAAATGTTGTAATGAATAATTTTTACTTCATTTATAAGATTTCATATTCGATGTTCAAAAAGATTAGATGTGGACTCAAATACATATTCTAATTGAATAGTGATTTCATGAAATGAGTTTTTATTATTTTTTCAATGTCACTTATACTGTGTATACTTCCCATCCCAGATTATATATGTTTTTTATATCACTTTAATTATAATAAATCATGTGTTCATTATTGTTTTAAAATATTTAAATTAATTTACATAATTTTTCACCATCAAAATAATTATGATAACTATGAAACCATTGTAGGTCATATTAAATTTGATCAATGGATGATGTATATCATATTTGTGAACTTTTCCCTGACACTTGTCTAGGTTGATATATAATTTTTATTGGATCACAAGATGATTTTTCCTCTAATATAAATGAATTATATATATTCAGTGATTATTTCAATCTCATGTAATTTTTAATTGATTTTTTCATCATAGGTTATTGTGAAAAAAATTAAAATTTGTATTTAATTATTTATTTTCTTTTTTTAATGCGGATTCTAACTGTAAAAAATAGATATATAGGAATTCTAAAATTAATAGTACCGATTCTAATTGAATTGATGATCGAACAAAATTTAGAAACAATATAAATGATCGGAATTGAAATAATTCTTACAATCTTATGGTATAAAATAGTCTAGTTGTATAAATTTATAAACATGATATGGAGAATTTTGGACCTAGTAATGTGACATTGTAACATATTACTAACAGGAATGTGCCTATGATTATAGTTTATAAAATTCCTGGTTGTTGGGATAATTATATTATTTTATGTGGGGTGATTGATTCTTAGAGTGTAGGATCTATTTCTAATGTTACCTAGCTCCATGTAATTGATGATTCTGGGGCCAAATGTTAATGCTATGTAGCTAATGAATGGGATTGTTTTAGATAGCTTTATACAATGTAAATTTGAGGAAAATACAACATATTTGTGTGGATCTGGAAATTTTATTACTATTGGTCTACAGTATTTCATTGTTGAAATATTATATTTATTGTGGTTAATCTACTATTATTTACCATCAATGACACCCTAATGTATGGAAAATTCAACTTAATTATAGTTATTGCTTTGATGATTTTATGTAGTGGACATCCATTGTGTGGTATTAGCTCTATGAGGTAGGAATTTATCTATAGTTGGATATTCCTTTTAGTTTTGGGAGGATAATTTATATGTGGGAATTAATTTATGTTGTAAATTATTCATATTTTCAAGTTATGTATATTGATTCTATGTGTAATGATTATTATAGGAACAAGTATTCAAATCTTTTCTTGTTTTCCTCTAAAATAATTTGAAATTGGGGTGATATAATATATTTTTCTATGGGAAGACGTGATAGTTTAAAATAATTTTCTTAACCAATAATGTGTATTTTTCTAAAGGGAATGATAAAATTGAAGAAGGTTTTATAGATTCAGAAAGTATGTCTAATCCCATGAATGATAGAACAAATTTTAAACATCTATAGGGTAATGATATCATAGATATTTGAATGAAGTAATTCCTTATTATTATTAATTATGTTTTTTGGGTGGTTTCTGTGTGGTTAACATATTCTCTAATCCTGCATCAATCTCTAGTTAAAATATTTTTAGAAGAATATTTATAAGTACTATGTGTTTTTTGTAAAATGTATTTAAGGGGAACTATACCAATGGATCTATTCATTCTATTTAGGAAATATTTTGTTGTATATGAGACCAATTTCATTTTTCCCCCAAGAATCCTAGATGTTTGAAGGCCATTAGTCCACATTATGCTTCTAATACATGTTCTTTTGGGGAATAAGTCATCTAGGACATGATTTTCTCAAGTAATACACCATATGAGTTTTCCACAAATGTGGAATATGATGATGTAGTATCCATCAATTTTGAGATAACTAAATTTGGAATAAGGAGAGTGTCTAGAAATCACCATTGGTACTATGCATCATGGCACTCTAGCAGGGGAAATTGAATCCTATCAGCTATGTGAATAGTGTGGATATGAACCATCAATGATAAACAAATTTGAGAGGGTTAGTTTCGGTGTCATTGGGTCTCTCTGACATCGAGTCATGTACTAATCATATTTCCTCTATACCTTTCTGTAATGGAAGGGTTCCCACTCAACCATGTTAAAAAGGTGGATTATCTAAAAATTAAAAATCAATGGCCTTTGGTATGTTTGGATAAAAAGATGTTATATAATGTTGTTTCATGGTTATTCCTTTCTTTATGATGTTTTTGGTTTATGTTTTATTTATTCATTCTTTTGGGTTTAATCATGTATTTATGGGTTGATGTTGTCATGTTCTCCTCATCAACTATATTTTATATCATTATATTTTAAATAATAAAGGGTAAATATTGTATTTTCCGTTTTAGTATTAGAAATTGTGGATTTTTTTATTGGGACTACTGGATTATCATATGATAAATATAAATAATCAATACAAAATATTTTATATATCTATTTCATGGATATATAAAAAATTCCATTATACATGTTATCCTTTTTAGATACTTATAAACTAACTTTAATATATTATAAATAATCATTCAATTCTATATTTTATAAAATGTTTTGAAAAGATTCATTCTATGGTTTTTTATTATATTTATATCATCTTTTACATTGAATGAGGATACATAGATTACAAAATAAATATATAGATTTATATATCTTTTTATTTGATTAGGTTTTTATATTAACATTTGAATATCAAAAAAAAATCATACTTATTTTATTAATTTCTGAATATTTTAAGTGTTTAAAATAAATGATTTGTTATGATTTTTTTAATATTAATATAAAATTATGAATGTTTTCATAATTAATAAATAAACTAATATATTCAAAATGGTGAAAAAGAGAATAAACTCAATTACATGTAATCAATTATTACCCATTTATATAAATATATAAATATATAATTTTTTTATTATGAAGATAATATAATAAAATAAGATTAAAATGATAAAATATAAATATGTATGATTAATTAATTATATTGTATAATGGTATAGATTTTACAGACATCATAATGTTAATAAGAATATGGATATTTCAAATTCTCTAGAGAACAAGCCTTTTGTTTTCCCCTATATTCTGATTTTTTAAATAGTATTTAGGATTATAAATGATAAACCTCCAAAGGAACCCCAAAAATGTCATCAGATCTCCAAATCCCTCCTCTCCCTCCTTATTCAGTATTTTTTCTCATGGCTACCTCATATGGGATCTATCTACACTCACAAGAATGGGATTCTCCTAATGACAAATTTTTTAATGATACCCAACTTCTTTCTCTACATTCATTATTATATCAATCAATTAATAAACATATAATCCTGATTGGGCATACCATATCAATATTTTTCATGGTATATATATTTTTCATATTCTATAACAACACCATTAGGTATGAATAGTATTTCTACAAGTGGATGTCGTTAGATCGTTATGTCCTGGATAAATTGACACATTATTTCTGTTATAATGTGTTCACCACATGGGGGTTAGATAATCTATTTAAATAGTCCTTGATATATAGATGGTCCTTTTGTGGATCATTAATCCAATGAGTATTTCATTAAGGAATGGCCTCATCCATCTATATGGGTTGAAAGAAGGAATTTATTAATATTTTATTGGAAAATGGAGTTCCAAAATGGGAGTTTCCCCCTTAAGGGATATATTTGGATTCACTATACATGCAATGCCTTGACACTAGTTTCCTAGTGAAAGTTAATTATTTTATCACATTGAAATTATATAAATAAATTTATTTCCTAAAGGATTGATAAGTATAGTAGTTTGGGAAAACAAGACACAAACATATGATTTATATATCATCTTTAATTGAAAAACTATATATAAATTCTATTGCAATCATCCATTAAAAAAATGTATTCCCTACAAGTAATTAATTATATTCTTCTTCAAATACTATGGAAAATTAAAAAATAAGAAATTGGTGACCTCATATGCACATTAGGGGTAATTAATGAAGAGGGTGTTATTGTAATCATTAACTCTATTCAAGGTAAAAAATAGTAAACATATTCCTTTAACAATATACATGAACATAATATGTTAGGAATGGTAGATGATTAAATAAATCATCATAAATGATAACCATATAAGGAACAAAATTCTTAGAAATTAAATTATTGAAATAATCAAATGATTTATCAATTAATAATATCATAATAAAGGAATTCATAATGCCGAACATCAGAAATATATAGTCAAGGCCCCATCCGAGCCATCCAAAATTACTAGCATAAGGCCTCACCCTAAACCCAATTCTATTTTTCCCTCATTAAACCCTCCATGCAGTGTGGGTCTATAGAGATCCCCACCCATAACAAGATATGTCCAATTCATTCCTCACATGAATGGCGTTAAGCACTAAATTCGTATACAGAATAATGAAAATAACTTTACCAAATATGTAAGAATAATTATTAACCATTCTGAGTAGTATAGTGAATCATATAATGATATCAAATGAACATTCAAAGTCATAATAAACCATTTAATTATACATTTCAGATGATATCATAAAATATGAATCCCAAGGAAACGAAATAACTAACAATTGTGTTGAAATAAATTAAATTACTCTTATAAAATCATTATATAATTTTTATAGAATTACTCTTTAATTTTTAATTGAAGTGTTTTTTGAGAAAATATTTTTATAAGAATAGATTTGAAAATAGATATTTTTTTATAATAAAATGAGTTATTTTATTAAAAAATTGTTTTCCTAAAGAAATTATAGAGTGTTGTAGAAAATGGTAATGAATTCAAGAAGTTCCCTTGAATCGATGTTGTTTTTCAATAAGAGTTAAATAATAATCCTTTAGAAACATGTTACTCTAGATAAAATAAAGAATATTTCTAATTGGTATCAATGTTTATATCATTAACATGGAATTTATGTAATGATAGTAATAATAATTAATAATTCCATTGGGATAATAATAGAAAAATATTTACCCTAACATTATGCTCAAATGTGTTCTGCAAGAAACCTTAAATTCCAAGATAATTAAACTATATAAATTAATAAATTAGTTATGGACCTTATATACATGAATTTTATTTATTATAATTTTTTTAACTTCATTTCTATCCTTTTTGGTGATATATAAGATACACGATTTGTTTCTTTGGTTCATTCGTTTCCATGGTATTCAACGATTGGTATACATGTATATGGGTATTGAACTTCGGGTGGAAATGGTATAAATCTTACAAATAGAACTTATATGATATTAATGAATATAAATAATTTTAAATATTTATATATATCATTTATTTATATAGTATGAGGGTGAATCATGATATAATACATTTTCTGATAATCTTTGGCATTATTATTTTTATTATTGATCATAAAAAATTTATATTATTTAAAAAATTAGTATTATGTATATATACTCTCATTAAAACATTAAATAGATTATAATATATATATTTTAGTCTGGATGGACAATAAAAATGTTTTAATTACCATCATTGATGAAAACAATTGAAGAATCAATGTCCAATGTCTATGAAGGTTGTATATTTGCACCTCTTGGATGATGATTTCATTTTAAAAAAAATTGAGAGATAGAAAAGAGATTGATAAAGGTTAAGAAATTAACATTATATTAATCCATTATATAAATTATAATATATTTATCATGATACTTTTAAAAATGGATGTTAGGAGAGTATAATAAAATATTGAACACATTGTGTACTTTATCCAAAATCCAGATAGTACATGTTTTCAATCGGGCATACACATTATCAAAAATGATAACATGAACACAATCTGTACATTAGAAATGATTTTTGGCATAACCAAATGATAAAAAATAACTCATAATCTCTACATTATTTTAAAAGGACCAATGTAAAAGGGGCTCAGTTTCCCAATCATTCCTGATATTATAACACCCTTCCATGGAGATACTTTCTACAAAAAATGATATCCATCATTTGATTATCAGGATAACTCATTTTCCGACTGTTATTTTCTTTTGCATTAATTTGAATAGTATTTATCTTTTTTTATTCCTATAAAATCTCAGGGCCTATAAGATTTATTTCACAAACATCATCCCAACCCATCGGCGTACGATATCTCTTTCCTTACAATGCTTCATCTAGAAACATTTGAATAATAGAATGAAATTATTATTTAGGAAATAACTAAAAAATTTAAATAACGATCCCACATATAGTGAAAAACAAGTGGTAATGATCTCAGTATGTCTTCAAATGTTTGGATCGTATTTTGATATTCTCATTCAGTTTGAGGATGCTTAGTATTACTCAAATGAAGTTGAGTAGCCATATAATTATAGAGTCATTTCATTATTTTTAATGTAAATTTTGGATTAAGATCCAAAAATAATGAAAGTGGTTCTCCATTAATTTCTAAAACATCATTCATTTAGATTTTTGCAAAGTAATACAATGGATAATACAACCTTATTGTGAGGAAATGTGCATATTTGATAAGTCGATCAACAATTATCCAAATTAAGTCATTCCATCATAGTGTTTTTTGAATATTAGTGACATATTACATGGTGATGTCATCTTATTTCTTTGTATGAATATTTAGAGGATACATGAATCCTCTTGGATATGGTCTTTCATCCTTCAAAAGTTTAAAAACTAAAAAATTTCATAGATATTCACCAATTTCTTTCCACATATTGTCCCACCAGAAATGATCATTCAAATCTCTATACATCAGTGTACTGCCATGGTGTATAGATTAATACAAAAAATTGGCATCATACAGTAACTCTATATTTAGCTCTAGTATAGTTAGAACACATAGACACCTCCCATATTTTATAATTCCATCATTATAAATGAAGTCTACCGACTTACCATCATTCATTACATTAATTTTCATTTGATGATTCTCTTCATTAGGCTGATAAAATTTAATCCATTAAAATAATAATGGTTGGGAAACTAATTGATAGGGTAATGATGTTTCACCATCTTTTATAATTCCCTATTCCATCCTTGCTAGATATATATACAGATAATCGTTTTCAATCCTAATTTTTTTATGAACACCATCTCATTCCTTCTTAATGAACATGCCACCATATTTTCCTTTCCAAGATTCTAGTGTAAGAAACAATCATAATACTTGAGTAGATCCCATCATCACATTTTCCTCATGTTTAGTTCATTCGATGATAATATATATTTCAATCTATTTTGACCAATTTATATATCATATATTTCACCATATATATAATGTCTCTATATCTTTAAAGTAGCCATTACCACTACTAACTCAAGATCATGAATTCGAAAGTTCTATTCATGAATTTTTTACTTCCATTATTCATAAGAAATAAATATATCATTCTATATAAGTATATGGGCATGTCCTTTATTTTATTCATATTTATAAGTCCCAACTCCATCATTACTTGTTAGTGGTGTCATGATTTGAGAATTCAATAACCTATTCATCAATTTTTCAAAATAGACTTCACATTTTTTGGTCCATATAATCATTACCCCATTACGAGTGAACATGGTTAACAGGTTAGCTAATTGGTTGAATTACTGAATGAAACACATATAATAACCAAATAAAAAAATAAAAATATATACATCATTTTCTTGGTCGATGTAGGCCATTCCGGATTGGACTTTGTCTTTATAGGATCCACTAAGTTTCTATATTTAGAGACAATATGTACTAGAAAATATATTATTTTCAACTTGAATTCATTGATCATAAACATCACATATAACTCATTTATTCTATGTGTCTTCAAAATAATTTTAAAATTTTAACATGTTCTTCATTGAATTTTGAGTATCCCAAGACCTCCACAATAAATACCAAAACATATTCATCGTGATATTCTATGAAATCTGTATTCACTAGATCGATGAAAACAAGGGGTTCATTAGTGATTCCAAAATTCATTACAGTAACATGTAATACCCATACCTATTTCGAAAATGTTTCTTCAAAATACCTTTGTTCCTCACAGGAAACTGATGGAATTTAGATCAAAGTCCATTCATTGAATAATATTGGGAATTATAAGGTTAATCAAATAAGTTATCATTTTGAGGAAGAGCTTACATTTTATTTATTATTATAGCAATGACCTCAATGTATTCAATAAAAACCCTCATATATAAATATTTATTCTTAATAAAAAGCGCCAGTGCATGACATGGGGATATAATAGGGAATATAAATTCATTATCCTGATATTTCACACTCTAGATGTTTTAAAGGTAAATCATCTATGAATACATTAACGTATTCATGAACAACAGTTACATCCTCAATTTGATGATTTCATTCCTCTCACATAAATTTAGTTTTATCTTCCTCCACATGAATTTCATTATGTAATTATACTGGGGGTTGGTCTATATAAGAATAAAATTATTAGGATTAAGATCTAATGAATTTTTCTTCTATATCATTCTTATAAATTGTAAAATTTGTATTATTATAATAAATACTCAGATAATAACTTGAAAATCCAGTTCATTACAAGATTTATGCTTAAGTAAATCATGGGTATAATGATAAGGTTAGTGACTAAATTTCTAATAAGTTTCAGAAAAGGGTTTGATCGAAATGTCATTGTTTCAATGATAATTCCATAAGGAGATTTGAATGACAACTCGTTTATTAAAAAAATTAGAAATGTATAATTTTCATTTAAAACAATGATGAAATAAAATCATGTGATGATCTAGAATCAAATAAATCATTAGATATGTATGAAGAAATGATTAATTTACCTACCCCCATCAATATTAACGTAAACATTAGTAGTTCTAATCACATAAGCTCAGTCTTAATCCCCTAACAGTCTCTGGGGAATTCTTCCCTAACTCTTAGGGGAATCATTAGCAGAATGTCCCATCTCTTTACAATTGTTGAATTAAACATTGGTATTTTATTTCATTATCTTTTAATCATATGATTGGTCGCATCTATCTCTATATTTTTAACAATGTCAATTTCAATATAAGATGGCTCTACGGTGTTTCTCTCCATAGGGATCTAAGTTTGGAAAACACCCCATTAACTCTTCCCTTTATAAATTCTTTCCTCCACCACCCTCTTCTTCACATTAATTCCCTTAAAGTCAAGTGACATAGAGAATTATATCTGTATCATGATAGCCTATGAGACGATATATTAATTTGATGAGAATTATTGGGAGACAAGTAAATTTCTAATTAATGGTTTTAAATAATCAAATTATTGATCAATCATTCTATTTTATTGAATATGTATCATGTATAATTCCCTTCTAGTATTGTAAAATTGGAATCGTAATTCTCATCATTTTCATAATATTTTTTGTTTCAAACACAATAATTTCATCTCCATATCTTCTCATTATTCTTGTGTAAAATATTTTTCAAATTATATTTCCTTAATGTTCCTCCAATTCATTTCATCTAATTCTTACTCCTCTTTATTTTTTGATTGAACGACCATTACTATTATGCATCTCCTGATAGATGATAAACTTTAATTAAAACATAATACATATACACACATTACATAGCAACAAATATCTTCCCTAAAAAACAAATCCACTGCTCCAATAAAAATGTGTCTGTTGTCCAATTGAATGTTGGATGATATTGTAACATTAAGATGTATAATGATTCTCCCCTATGATGTGGATCAGGTTACTCCATACTGGTAATGTTATTGTTCATAACCTGAGTCAGATTTCCCGGTATAGTGATAAGTTGCTCATCACCAGCCATAGCTCCTGAACCAATATCATTATCTTGAATTGGTAGACAATTCATACATGGTATACATGTGACCAAATAGTTTCCATTTCTTACACTAAACACCATCTCTAAAAAATTCCATACACTAAAATAGATTATAAATCATAATGTATTATTTGAATCTAGAAAAAAACACAACGAAAACTAAAATTTTATGCATTTATAATCTCATAATCATATTCATGTTTACATTGAGAATATATTTTAATTTAAATACATCATAATGGTTTATATATGATATGTGAATTATACAATCATATACCTAATAAGTTTCAATTATAGAGTTCCATAAGGCAAGTGGTCGTGTACAAGGTTACACCAAGTCAAACATGGATTACCTTGTTGGAGTATTTACATCAATGTAGAACAATGTTAGAACCATGCCCACTTGTAGTTTCCAGAAACATATGTATTTTCTATAAATATCCAACTAATATATACCTTTCCAATTGTTTTGATGTTTTGGTATACTTATACTCAATATTTATATTAGGTTTTTTCCCCAAATATACATTTTCTAAATCTAGTTACTCTCTATTCTACTAAACGTCTTCTGATTCCAACTATAACACATCCACCCCAGTAACCCAAAAAATGCTCATTGTTTTTTTACATTTGAATGAATAAATGAAATCTGTATCCCAAATGACCGAATAATTTAGTAGTTTTGGAAAAACATAAATGATCATAATTTTTATAGGGCAACATAAATGGAAAACAATATATAAATTTATATGGAATCATCATTAACACACAGGTTATCACTACAAGTCATTCGTAATATTCATCATCAAATACTATGTAAGAATAAAAAAATAATTTGGTGAGATGAAATGCTCAGTAATAGTAACTAATTATTTTGAAGTTATCATAATAATAAACATTGGACAATGTGAAAAACTATAACGCATTCCATTAAAAATATACCGGGATATAATTTGACAGGAGAGAATGTTGAATAAATATAACTATATAAATGATCCTAAGAGAATGAAACAGAACCATTTATACTACACTAGTATAATAATTACATGGTTTCTCAATTAATTATATCATAATGAGGGAACACATCTTACTAGACAAATTATATATTTTATCAAGGCCTCAGAAAGATGCCTTAAAATAAGAATGTATGGGCTAATCCCAAACATAATTCCATTGGGTATCATGGGACATACCGATTCCTCGAGGGACTATTAAGATAACCATCCATATCATTATATGTACAATCCATTCCACGTAATAATGGGGTTAAATATAAATATATAATATATCTTAAATGTTAACAACATTCCCTAATCTGTAGACTTAATTACTAACTATTTTAAGGAGTATAGTGAATGTTATCAAGAGAGAACAACCACATTAAAACTGATCATAAACCATTTAATAAAAAATTTAACATGAATTTATAAAATATTTATCCCAATTAAACAAAAAAATAAAATAGTGTAAAGAAATATATCAAAAATCCTTCAAAAATCATTGAGTAATTTTCAGTGAAACACACTTTTATTTTGAAAATAAGAGTTATTTTCGAAAAAATATATTAATAATATAAGATGTCAAATAAGATAGGTTTTTAAATATAAAATGACTTATTTTATAAAAAATTGTGTCTTTAAAAGATTATATTGTCCAACTGAAAAAAATAAT
Source organism: Viscum album (assembly GCA_963277665.1). Taxonomy (NCBI): domain Eukaryota; kingdom Viridiplantae; phylum Streptophyta; class Magnoliopsida; order Santalales; family Viscaceae; genus Viscum; species Viscum album. Next base: position 412,340,354 of record OY728144.1, on the reverse strand, counting down.
TAATTTGAGATGTTCTCTTTAGGTGGGTTGTTTATCGGGGAGAAGTTGAGAAGATAGTTTTCTTAAAGATACCTTCTCGTAAAATTAATAAGGATTCTGATTGGTACATCAATATATTAAATTCAAAAATTATTTATGATGTTTATATAATAATAATTAGTAATTTCATTAGGGTAATGATATAAAAAGTGTAACCCAATACAAAATTGAGGATCGGGTTGAAACTCATACCTTATGTTCGAATGAGATCTACACGTGATCATAAGATGTTGGATAATTAATTTAATACATTAATTAATAAATTAAATACCTTAAATATATTTATATAATTTATTATAATTTTATTATGTTCATTTATTTCATTTATTATGACATATATGATACAATTTTATAGCTTGGGAGCGTTCGTTTCCAATGTTCACTTGATAAGTATACTGATATTTGGGTATGGAAATTCTTATGGAAAGCTTATAATTTAACAAAATTAAATTTAAATTATATTAATTAAAATTATTAAATCAAAATGGATATGTATATCATTGTTTTATATTCTTTATGGTTGAATAATATAAAAATAAATTTTGTGATAATGGTTTTCATTATTAATGACGTTAATGATCACAACAAACTCATTTTGATTTATGAATTAGAAATATCGATATATAGAAGTTTCATTATATTATATATATTATATTACATATATTATTTTATTTTGTGATAATATAAATGGTACCAAGAATATATTTGAAGATGATATTTAGGCACAAATGTTTTTCAACCACAATGGTGGTAAATCATCACCTCTTGGATGATGATTTTGTTTTTAAAATAATATAGAGAGAGATTAAATATATTGATGACATTTCATCAATAAACAAGATATAATTATATTATATAAATGTTACTATATTTATCTTGATCATTTTTATATGAGTGGTCTGGAGAGAATAAATGTAAGAACATAAAAGAAACTAAAAGGAAAAATTAAGAGGATTTTACCTCTTGAATTATCATCAATAAGATCCTATTTATGGGAAGGGGTTTTGGCCTTATATAAAGTTCCATACCTCTATGATGTGTGGAGATATAAAATAATAGTATTTTTTGTATAATTATATCAAGATTAAACATGTATATGAGTGAAGGTAAGAGGGAGTGAGGGTTGTTTTAAATGTGGAGGAGAGGGATAATTCCTCATTATTCTATCCACTAATTTATTCTTTTTTTCAAGACAACCGATATTATTTATTTCTATGAAATATTACATTAATAAGTTCATGTGATTTTGAAAAAATGGTTTTTACATTAACCATGACTCAAGGAATTTTTTATTTTGAAAATATTTTATTTATACTGTTACTTACAATATTTTACTATTTTCTAAAAAATCAACGTACTTAAAAATATATATAAAAATCGCCCTAACCATTTATCAAGAGGTATAATTAAATAATGGAAACCATTTTATCATAATAGTTATCTAAATATTTGAAATTTACTATTTAAATAAAAAATTTATTTACTTGAAAAACATTAAATTTAAATTTAAAATATATTTTACAACACTTTCAAAAATGAACTAAAATATCATTAAATTATCCTAAAATATAAAAATAATTATTTATTTTTGAATACATTTAATTAAATTTTTTTCCAATAATTTTATTAATTATAAAATTTAAACTAATTATCTATTACATATAAAAATAACAGCACATAAATTTTATTCTTAATTATTCACTTACATTAACAATGATATAAATTTATCATACAGTCACTTATGAGATTACTAAATTTTATTTTGACATTCATGGGTGAGATTAAGAATCATTAGTCCAATTATATTATAAAAAGGGAAATATTACTATTCCTATGTTTATTTCCCTATATCTTCAGTAAAGGTTATGTTAGGGCCACTAGGTCGAATATCTTGAAAGAGGGTGAATGAGAGTATGATAGATTAATACATTCTCTCATTTGGATATTGTTTCATTATTATACAAAACTCAATTCTATCCTCATCCTATAGAAATATACCAATAGATATGATACAATTCACATGACAGAACTACTTTTACTTGGTTCACCCTCACTGGGCCATGTACATGGAGCATACACCGAAAATTTGCTGATGTATTAAATTTACTAAGGCTCAATGGCAATAATGAGAAAAATGTTCGTGATTGGTCTTTTATTCCCTGGATCACTTACTTTACAATGTTTAGGGTATGATCACTGAATTCCCAAGGGTCATCCCTATGCCTCTTTATCTATCTCACTGTCAGTGGAAAGGGTCATCGTCTTCCTCTTCCTTTTCTCACTGCTCTTGGAAAGAAATCCAATCAAAGTACATGGATGTGTAGGAAACACGTAGTTTATAGACATGTATATCTCTTCATTTTCATTAATTATGCATCTTCAACTCTAGTTAGATGTTCTGTTGATGTTTCTTTTCAACCAGTAGATGAATTTCACCTTCCTGGGAACATCTGGGAAATGGAAAATAATTTTGCAAAATGATATGAATCTTTTTTGTGCTTCCTTGTGAAAATCGCGAATGACCTTGTCCACTACATACTATGTAGTGGGTCTGGTACGTGGGACACATCCTCCACACACTACATCTGCTTCTGCCAACTACCTCTATTTGCAAACTACCTCTTCCATTGCAATCGCATACCGCTACCACGTACCAACTATGAGATCCTCCTATATGAAACCCCTTATGTCTGTGAAACTTTGTCTACTCACGGACTACCTTCAACTCCACATACCGGAAATTACCCTCCACGTACTACTTGTAGAACTCACCCTCTTGCATACTAATGATTCCTCCTCAATGTACCACGACAACTCTATCTGCAAACTAGACTTCCCTCTTCGTGTCCCAGACATCCTTGGCAGGTTAATAATTCTTGCAAAAAACTTTTGAAGAATTACAACTCTGTGAACAAGTTCAGCCTTCACGAACCACCCTATATGAACATCCTTCAGCCAATAATGAAATCCTGAATCAAAAATATTTTCTAATGATAGTGGATCTCCACAATAATCAGTGTAATTTGTGATTCTTATATAGTCAAAGATATCTTCTTAATCCGCTAAATCAATATTTACCAAATATTCTATCTTGCCTCCTCTACATATGGATTCTTTGGCCACAACATTCTACAAGCCATCCGTGAACCATTTTTCATACACATTTGGCATTCCACATTTTCTCCTACATGGTCAATCTCCTCCGCGCTGATATGCTATCTGCATATTTGATTGATGCCCCTCCGTAAATAGGTTTCGGCTTCACAAACCGTATCTATATACCATTCCCAGCGCCTAGTATAAGTTCATGTTCCCTTCCGGGACATGGTACGCAAACCATGTCCCAGGCTTACCATTCATCTTCATTTTTCAATTTCATTTTTCATTCCTCACACAAAATCATGATTCTAAGGAAAAATTTTTTTCCAAACACTTGGAACTGAAGACAACTTATAAACTTGTCTCTGGAAAACACCAACCATTCTCATTTATTATAATCTGTCTTTGTCAAAAAACACAACCACACTCAAAAAATTACTAGAGTACACCTTGAGGTATATTTTCCCAATATATTAATTATTTTCAAGAAATACCTCTTATTTATTTTATTCTTTATTAATAATGAATTTATTGTGTGATCTATGTGGTTTTATATGATTCATAATGTATTATATACACATAAAATTAAAATTCATTTGATATAGTTTTTGTTCATTATAATCTAAGTCTATCACTTCCCTTCAATAATATAGATTTAAATAGTGGCATAGGGTATTCCTTGTGTTCATTTCATTATGTAGAATATAGAACTATTTGTCTTCAGGAATCCAATGTTTCATAAGTTTTTATATTATTAGATCTATATCTCCCCTTAAATCATGAATCTGACATGATAATTATAGTTTTTTTAAGGAATTCCATTTTCTCCAATCATATACAATGCTTATTTTTCTTTTTAACCTTCCAAGGAACTCGATAATACTATTTAGAAAGACTTGATCAGTTCTATGTGCTTATCAACATCATAAAGGAACAATCATATTTCCATTTCAACTGATGATTTATCATTATCTTGAAATATTAAATAAACAGAAATGTGGTTTGATATGAGAAGTTATGGGAACCACTTCTTCAACCCCGAATATGTCTTCCTAGTATTGTGATATACACTATTGTCCGAACTTTTCCTAGCTGTGTGGGCGGTTTCTTGTTGTTCATTGGTGGTTTATAGTGGATTTATAATTTTTGGACACTCTAAATATATCACTCATTCATTTTCAATGAATATAGGGAAAAATATCAATTGGGGAACATTATTTCATTATCCTCATTTTCTATAGTTTCTCCAATGTACATATTTTCAATCCTCTTAGGCTCCCCATCCCTTCATATTTCTGATTTTTTTCATCCTTTTTGTTATTTCATTATTTCTAAATTTTGGTTTCATGACTTAGTAGAGTCTAAATGGGATCTAAATTATATGTCTATTGGTTCATTCACTAGATGTTTCCTCATATTATATTTCAATTTCTATTCTACTCAGAAATGTTTCCTTTTGAAACATAGTTCCAAAATGTGTCATCACTAACTAGAATAATACTCTGCATCATCTAGAAAACCAATAGCATAAGAACCTAGGTGGATAATGATTCCATGTTTATTGAAATTATTTATTATAAACCCCCCTTAGAAATTTTCTTGGAACCCAATAAGAATCCCTTTTGAATAATGAATTTATCATAAATGTTATGTTTTTAAGATATAAGAATGGTAATCCATCTAAAAAATATATTTTTGTGTTTTGGAATAACATATTTTTAGTGGAACAATATAATTATATATCCAACAAAGTTCTACAAATATTAGCATTAATGACCAAAATTGCTTCTTATTTCTTGTTTACATTAAATTTTATGCTTTAATAAGGTAATCACAAATGAATGATTTAGCTTACTTAAATATGACTATATAAACATGGTTGGTATGATTGATTTTATCACCATTTATTTTCTATAAGAGAATAATGTTAGAGGAAAATATCTATGGAATTATCGTAAAGACATTACCTCTTTCACATCAGATAACATTTTGATGGATACGTGTTCATCTAGCGATATATTTACATGAAATAACCTCTAGAATTGATGTGGGTGAATCTGGACTATATGTGAACACTAATTTAAAAATTGTCACTCCTTATCTACTTTTCCTAATGAAATAGTATCTCACATGCTCTGATCCTTTTCATGACACATCCATATTCTTGGTGATATTGAGTCGGGAATAGTTTTCAACAATTTTTGATTCTTTATTACTTTTAATTTACTGGATCATAACTACCAACACAACATATGTGTATCTGAATATATCCAATAAAATGTTATTATGGGATAAATTCAATAAAAATAATTGAATTTAATATAATAAATAAAAATATATAACATTCATAGTGACCCTCAGTTCATGAAGATATAGTCTATACAGATGAAAATAAATAATTAGAGGATACCCATAAAAAGGATAACAAAAGAAAACATTTAATGATATCATTTATAAAATTATCAATTGTTAGAAATGATCTTTGATGAAAAATTATTTTCCTTCAAATGTTCTGTATTTAGGTGTCTTGAAAATGTGGATAAAAATATATAATTTTTTATTTCTTTAATTAATGATTGGGGAAGTTATTTTGTTTGAAAAAATCATTTTTTTAGATGGATCATTCATAAATGATCTAAATATTATGGTAGTTATTCTATATTATAGCATTAAATCTCTTAATGTTTATGGTAATATAATAATTTTGGATGGGTAGAATAGGGGTCATATAGAAAATGTTGATTTTACTACCATTTCTTTGTCAAAACCTATCAACTCATTTCAGGGAATCATTCAAGATGTGAAATAGGATTAAGCTATTTTCTAAAATCCCAAATCAAAAATATACCTGGACATGATTGTCTTCCATAATCTTATAATGTATAAAAATGGGACATCATTAAGTGAGAGTAATTGGAAATATTCAGTAAAGTTTTCAGGGATGATTATTTTCTATGGTGGTGTATTCGAAAACAATTATGCTCATTTAGAATATTGAAGTCTCATATTATCTCAAAAAAATGTATATCCATAAGAATTATCAAATTTCTATACATGTTCATAGAATACCTTATAAATACGTAACACTTATTTTAGATTCATAAAAATATATCATTGGGACAATATAGATTTATCAATATAAGATCCAACCATCTGTTATTGGAATGGAATCAAAAATCATTAGTGATATCCATATAAAAACTCATTCCTCAAACACTGAAACAAATTTCGAAATGAAAAAAAGATATTATATAGAGGATAGGTATTTAATTATTATTGATATAAAGTTAATTGAATTATTTCATTGGGGGTTTACATTTTTTTTAATAAAATAAGCTCTCCTTGGATTTTTTTACTCTTATCAGAAAATAATGTGGGTTAATCATGTTGGGATGGGGGATAATGAAATTAAATCCATTATCACCAATTTTTCACCTCATAGGAGACAACCATCGGATAAATTTTCACTCAAAGCATCTAATAAGGAAGAAATATAACATTATTATGTAGGTGAAATGTTAATGTTTTTTATCTCCTCCATGTCATCATGGGCATGTTTTGTGTTGTCAATAAAAACAAAAATAATTGGAAATAATATAATAGGATTTTATATGATTTATTTATTTTGGGTGGAATGATTATTAATAATAATATCATTTTTGTTTATATTTAAAAATATTGTCGGGAATGATAGGATAAAAATATTTAAACAAATCATTGTATTCTAAGAAAGAATTTTCCTATGGGATAAATTGGTTTTACAATTTCCCACAGTGGATTAATAATTCAACAAGTTGAGGCACTGGTTCATAAAATTTAGAAATGAATAAATAACACAATGATAACATTTTATATATTTTGGGTGATGTATTACACAGTTTAACTATGTAAATATGTAATCTGCAATTCCAATTTGTTTTTTACTTACGGTTCATAGTATGTAAAATCTAATAAAATTTATCCTTGTGTTTAATGTGAAAGTATGGAAAATATGATACAGGGAAAAAATGAATAATTTGAGGATCGAGGAAGGATCCACACATTATGTGTAAGGGAAGATGGAAGAGAATTCATTAAATGGTTAATCAATGGGGTATTGTTTTATTGCATGTTAATATAAATCACACCTACTTATTCCAAATTTTCGAATATTAAAAGTAGTTCAATTTATCAGTGACCATTAATTGAACCATAAATTCATCTTATTTTGGATCCATTGAAGTGGCGATATATGTTTCTAGAGCCAAAACTAGGTGGGATAAATAATGGGTCTTCCATAGTGCCAAAATCAATATCATTCATTTTTTATGGACGTATGATTCATAATATCATCCATGATATTTGATCCATAAACAATTAAACCTCTTCAATACTATTATTTTAAATATAGATATGTAAAATATTTTTTCATTAAACTATCTTTTATAATATTTTCGAAAATGATATGTCATCATCTAATGAATGTGAATTTTTTTACGATTTTTGGAATCTCTCGGTCTCATAATATCACTATGAAGTATAGTTTTATATCTTTTTGACATTATAGATCATTCCATATCTAATGATAAATACTCAATAAATAATGATATTTCTCTCACCTATACATCTACATGTTTTCGGGATACACATAATAATTTTCCACTAATTTTATCATCTAAAATATCTGGGCGGTTATGATCTTGAGGTTCATTGTGTGTTATTTCATTTTGGTTTTCATATTTTCACAACAAAAATATTTTATCATAACTGGTTTCAAGATGTCATTGGTAATATCTAGTAGGTGAAAGGGAGTGTGATATTAATTGGTTTATATTTGTTTGTGTATTTTCAATTCTAGGAATAATGCATGTCATAAGGGTACATTTAGATATTAATTGTAATTTTTTGATAGATCCCATATAAAGTTAATTTAAATGGTCTTACTAATATATAGTTTGGATAATGTTTCATCCCTGAGAATGAATGTGGTAGGTATAAGATCTTTCCCAACTACTAATAGTTTGTCTCCAAAGAAATTATTGGTTTAATGGGATTGCACTAGCAGTGGCCCCATGATAAATACTAATTTATCATTAATTTATGGCCTAATTTAGATAGGTGGTGTGGTTCATGAATCCATTGGTAATTTTTTCATGGAAATAACACAATATTATATCCATATTGATTACCTTATCATGGATTACTACACACTGATCAATGAAATTGAGGTACACAATGATTGTGACCTTATGTTGGATTTGGATAAAGTATATTATATGATAATTAAAAATTATCTACAAGATCATACACATATACCATGGTCAATTATTTATAATATATGAAAATAAATGATTCTTCTAGATAATTGGGTGGATTTTATTGACACATCACATGACAGGAATAATGTAACTAATTTCTAAGCTTCATTGGGCCCACCTGATGAACCCTTAATTTTTACATGTACCAGGGTTTCCCTTTCTTAGTAATGTGATGTCCCTGTTTCAGATGATGATTTTATGATACACTATTTTTCTACCATGACATTTTTCCTCCAATATTTTTTTTGGCTCTGTGATATTTTTTTTGTTTTGATGATGATCAAAAAGATTTCATTTCTATTATATATCTACTTATATGTTTTTTAAATTTATTATTGTACATTTTTTTCATTGAAATTTTTATTATGATTTTTTTATATATAAATATTAATATTTTGACAAAATAACATTGATTAAAATCCAATAAAATAAATTAAAATAATCAAAAAAAATTAATATGAACTACAGTTGTCATGATAGTTTTAAACAGTGGTTAATGAGTAATTTTAGTTGTGTAGGATTATCCGGAAACAAATTTAATATTTTCTGTTCCTATAATGTTCCAAAATATATTATAATATTTAAAAATATTATATTCTTGTAATCATTCATTAAAATTGCCAAATAAAGAAACTGAGTTAAAATTATTTTAAAAATAAATGAAATCATTATATTATTTATTATAAATATATATGAAAAAATTTTAAATTAACCCAATATTTTTTTAATAAGTTCATTTTTTATAATAAAATATTTTTTAGTTCTATTTTAATACGTTAAACAATCTATTTAGGGTAGAAAAATATATGCTTTCTAAAAAGTTATTATATTAATAACTAAAAATTTTCTTACAATATTAAAAAATAGCATGCTAATAAAAATTGTGATTTATATTTACTATTCTCTTTATTGGTATTATAATTTTATTAATATAATATATCATTATCAATTGTTATAAAATAAAAACTGAGAAATTACCCTTGATTAACAAAATTATTAAAATAATCTTGGATTCTTTTTTGAGAAATAAAAACACAAAAGAATATTTCACTTGTTATGTGATTGAAATTATGTTATGTTAATATATAAAATTAGTAGACTTCATAATAATGTAAAATTTTATTAAGGGAAAACCCCATGAAACCATCCCAAATATTCAAAAATTTCTAGGATATTTATTGTTGATTTATTTGGGACTTAAAGGAAAACACAACAATCAATCAAATGTTTAATGGGAATATAATGATTATAAATATGTTTTAATGTTTTATAAAAACCTATTATATGAATAAATATAATAAATTTAAAGTGGATTCTGAAAAAATCGAATCATTAATTTTTGTTACTTTGAATCCTAAAGGGAAAAACATATCAAACTGATGAATGAATTTTAATGATACGATAAAAGGATTCATTGATATTAATGTTATTGTTATATATATAAATATATGTGAAATGAAAATAACGTAAATGAACTCGGATTTTTAAAAAATAGTTGGATGATTGTTATAAATATTTTTTGACTTATAGTAAAAACTAACATAAATTTCATGCGAGATGAAATATTAATGATCAAATGAGACCTTCACCAATTTATAATTTATTTAATTTTAATAAATATATCATAAAATTAAATACTAATCCAATAATATTATATTATCCTGCTAATTTAGAACAATGATCTCCCATAAATTTATGTGTTTACGAAACACACCAAAAATAAATATTTTTTTTATATGTTCATAAAAATTCAATGTGACTTTACACTTAAATAAATTTTTACTGCAGTAATTATTTAAAATTACATTGTTATATGTTAATTGATACATTAGGTCTTCCATTTTCAAATATAAAATTCCTAACTAATAAAATAAACTATTAATTACACATATTTTCGCACATAATAGATAAAAATAGAATAATAGTAAGTTTTCATTTTTTATGTAATACCTAAAATTGATCATTGTCGAAACTGAAGGAACGAGCCTTTTATTTGTGAAGATCATTTATCATTTCAAAAATATCTATTAAATGGTAGATTGTTTTTGTATTATTTCATATTATTTTTATTATATTGAGTATTTGAAACATTATTATGTAGATATAATCGATATTACTATTGTATTTACCTCTTTTTGTGTAATTGTTTTAGATTTATTTTTAAATATTATTATCATAATTATCAATTATATAATATTTTAGGAGCTATGAATGTATTATTTTATATATATTTGTTATAAAATGTTCTAACAACCAACATTTGGTTTATATAGTACAATCTTATAAGGATGATAATGGTTGGATTGTTTGAGTTATATATTGAATGATTTTGGGGAAATTTAGTACATTAAAAATAATGTCATGAAAACATAAATTCTAGGAATTAATAAGTGATTCCAGAACTCAAGACAACACCATGTCTCACATTGGTAGTTTCCACATAGCTAAACCATACAGGATTTTTATAAGAAGTCAATAAGTGAAAAAATGGTTCATATATGAGTGGTGATAATAGATAATTAATTTTTAACATTAGATGTTATATTTTAATTATAATAATATCCCTCGTGATTTATTATAAATGAAAATATTAGAATTCAAAAATTAAAAATGATGTATATTTTGACTAATGATAATGTTTTTTAGAATATACATCACAATGATTTTCTTAATCAATTCCCAATTACAATTTATTTGTATCCTTCAAATATGTACACCGGTTAATTATAAAAATAATTATTGTGAAATACTATATAAGAGTAAAATAATCTATTTCTATTGTTATAATTATTATAGGATTATTCATTTTACATAACTTTGTCAAACATTTTTTTTCTGGTAACTTATTTTCCTCCTGATATTTTTATTCTATCATCCACATTTCCTTCCCATATAGCATCTATATACTTTAAAAAAATGGTACATTATCATCCTCTCTATCATAGACAATACAATAAATATATATCTATTAATGTACCATGGTATTATTGAAAAAAATATTTCAATATGATTAATTTATATAAAATTAAAAATATTCAAAAAATTATTTATATCTGAAATATCAGCTATAGTTATTATATATTAAAAAAGCATCGATTAATATTCATTGCTTTTATGGAATTAACTCTTGGTGAAATAACTTCCTTATTTAATTTTATTGAAATATAGATAGGTTATGGAATATATAAGGTCTATATTATTACAAATTTCATTAATAAATTTGTTATTGATTTTTCGTTATGAAAATTACATTAATAATTAAATTTCATCAGTTTATCCTTAATGAACTATTCTATCTCACTACGAAATTAAATTTTCCAATTATCATAAAATATTTTACTTGCTCTATGAAAGTATTATACTTTTATTCATTAAATTTAGTCTTACATACATGTACAATAAAAATTAGATTCCCGATCACTACATGATATACATAATGATTAATTATTATTTTTTTTAAATTACTATTTTCTAAATAGTTATAAATCATGAAATATCAATCTATAGGGGGTTCTTTATCTAATTATTACTATTAATTCAATCATAATTACAGGTTGTACGCTCATATTGTAAACATTTATCATCTTGTTTTATTAAATAATTCTAAATTATTTTTTTCATCAATTTTTTCCATTTTATATCATCAATTGGTAGTACCATAAAATATTTTTTATAGAAACCATCAACATTACATGATAAAATAAAAATTCTTTATATAATTTTTTTACATGATAATGTCCCTTTAAAATTAAACTTCTTTTATATCCCACAAAATCATTTATGTTACTGAATTTCATTGTAAAATCCTATATTATTTTAATAGAAATATTTTTTTTCCAAAAACAGACAATGATATATATATTTAATGTATATCACATTGAAAATTAACTTAATTGTTTTATATTTAAATTAATAATTATCTTCGAAAAATTTATTTTTTTCTAAGGATACAATGTAATTACAATAATAATAAAAATGGTATATGTTGGTAAATATTAATGTCATAAAATGTTATTTCATATTGTGAGTTGATCAAGAATACATTTGAAGACTATAATAAGAAGCTGGAAAACAAAAAAATGGATAGCGAGTAAAATGAAAATTCACATCAAGACACCCAATTATTTACATAAACAGATATGATGAGAGAGATATATCGTTTTGATTTCAGTTAAATCATTTCAACACCACCAATTTATTTGACCAAAAAATTGTATGAATCAACAATATTGATAATAGTGGAATTCAATGGCCACATTAATTCATTATTCCATATTAACCTGGTTGATTTTCAATCATATTAAAAAGTGGATGTCATGTTGGTAAAAAAGATCGATTGGAATAGAGATGAGATCATATGTTGATTTGATAAATTACTAAAAACTCTTTCAAAAAAGATATTACCTTCTTTAATTATGGAATTCATATTATTATATTTCTCACCCACTGATGAATAGTTTGAGAAAGTGATTTCATCTATTGGAAATATGTCATCAGATGTGAATATTACTTCGATAATCTTTGTTTTTTTCATTATTTCAAATTTATTTTTCACATTTAATCTCACATCATCTATGCCTAATATTATCGTTCATTCAGGACCATTTTTTATCAATTAATAGATTATTTTTAGATACTATATAATATATTTAAATAAAATAAGACTATTGGGATGGAATTTGTTCAATGTTTCAAAATGGAATTCTGTTACGTCCCTCACTATCCAATCGAATGGAATGTGTAGAGACCCCAAACATTACATACATGGACATTACTTTACTTTTTTAGAATACATAATACATAACAAGAAACAACACTCAATGACCGTAATAGTTTAGTGTCTTTGGATACTCGGAACATAATCATCTAATAGTGGTGAATGATCTTCAACATCTCCCATATGGATCCTCCCCTTTTTTTCTTACCTAAAACCATTCTTTATATCCTGGGGAAAAGAAAAAATATTAAGGGTGAGCTCAAATGCTCAGTAAGGGTATGCATGGAGAAAATAAAACCAACAATATACATTTTAACATAAAAAACATGAACATAATGTTTAAACATCAAAATCGTGGACAATGACATAAAACATGGCAGTACGTGAGGCATAAATCCTAATGGAACATCAATCACGATAAAATATCATGGGAATAAAATATTTAATTTTGTCAAACCATTAAGAACATGATTTGTTTTCCATCATAGCCAAGGCATTGCTACCAAGACCATCTTAGTAGACAATGTCCCTTTCTGAATCTAGTTCACTCCTCCTTTCAGCCTTATAACACTGAACTGGATTAACTTACTGTTCCAGCCAAGTCTATCTCCTGAGATATAAATATTTACCCAATGCATTGGAGGGAGATATAACTCCCACCCATCTCATAATGAAATAATTATTACTTGTGCCACAACATAAACATAAATCATCAATCATAACCCAAAGAATAATAATGGGTTTTATAAACATCAACCCATCATAACATAATCAAAATAAAACAAATGGATATCATTTCATCATAAAAAAAGTGAAACCATGAAAATTATAGATATATTATACGTGAAACATAAACATATGAAATAATGTCATCTTAGATAGAAAATGGGTTTGATAAAACACATGAAAATAATTCTTGAGGAAAATATCATGTCTTCTTAGAAATCATTTTCTTTTAACAAAATTCCACGTAGTTTTAAAAGAAAAGGATTTTATGGAAAATATCCATGAAATATTGTGGAGTAAAATTCATGAATATAAGGAGTTATGAAACCGTAAAAATATGTTCATGCAGTATAAGTTAAAAAATACATTTTCCTTGTACTTTTGTCAGAAAAATCAAAAAGTACCTTGTGTGGTAAAAAAAGTAAGATTCCTTTCATAACATGTGGAAAATTTCAGAAATGGGTAAAAATGGATTTTAAACATACCAGAATTTTTTTTATAAAACATGGGCGTGGATGGAAAATATAACCCCAGTAAATACTTATGTATAAATAATCTCGGATAAAAATGAGATTGCAAAAGTTATCCCATTCCTTAGGTCTGATATGCTTCGTACGTATCTGAACCATCTCTTCTTTCAGGCGCCTCTTCATAACCTCCTTTTAGGGAACTAGGGTTGGTATTTTGAGGAGACCAGAACCTCTATAATGTTTCTAGGGAAGATAAGAAGGGAAATGGGCAGGTGTTGGATAAACATCAAGGATCAAAATTGTGTGTATATAAGAGGGAAGGGGTGCCATTTTTATAAGGGAGGACAAGGTCACTTTAGAAAAAACTTAAAATATTATTTCATAATAAAGTCATATTCGGTTTATAATAGCTCAAAATTGATTTATTTTGAATCTAAAGAGGGAATGGGTCGCAATCCTCTCAACAAATAGGTTTGAGGAATGTTTAGATTACTATTTTAACCTTATCATTTAGATTTAACTCTAATTTAATAATTTAACCTTTACCATGTCTTCTTGTTTTCTTATGCTATATGGTTAATACACTTACAATAACAAGCCAAACAAACCCCAAGTGGTTCATTATTAATATATATATATATATATATATATTTATATTTATATAATTCATTTGGAAGATCCTAAGATTTTTAGGAATAACATAACAATTAATAATATAATATTTGTTTTAAAAACTATTTTATGTCAATTTTGACACTATCTGGTAATTGATTTTTGTGAAAATCATAAAAGTATTATTATTGAAAATAAAGTTAATTAAATCAATACTAACATGTTATATTAACCTATAAAATTAGTTTAATTAATAAAAGGACAAATATTACATTTAATTGGGTATTTATAATATCAATTATGTTAATATTTCATTAATAATGTAATTAATGCATCATCATTGTGTCATAAATAAATTAACTTATTTAACATCTAAAAATTATAAAGAAAATACCATTATGTAGGAAATCATTTTATATTTCTAATTAATATTTATAGTCAAATTTATCTTATGTATAACCCTATATTAAAAATATTGTAGTTATTAAACATTTATTTTATCAATTTTAACCCTTCTTTAAATAAAATAATAATAAATGTTCTAATCTAATCCAAGTGGACCTAAATTGTAATATTTTATTCTTAAGGTTGTTTTTGGTAGAATTAAACTTATCCAATATAATTAGGACAAGTGTTTGGTTAATAGTAATATCATATTTACCCATAATTGCCGTATTTACTTTTAACTATGGTAAATAAAAAAACGTTTCTATTCACCCCAAAAAAATTATTTTATTGAACCAAATTTTACTCCTTGATATTAACCATGTCTCTTGGATTTTCAAAATTCCCCTCACAGATGTGGTAAAATTATGTTTTATGTAAATTTTCAAATTCTCCTAGGAGGTGGGTAAAAGACGGTGAAAAGTTTAATAAACTTTTTATTTATCTAAAATTATTATAAAATGACTCAACTGAATTACATTGAACTTATATAATTATTATTTATCAATTTTGACATAAAATATGTTTAATGAAAATAAATAATTATTTAAATAAAAATTTGGTTTTTAAATAGTAACCCAGTGTATCGTGGAAAGTTCAATAAACATGGTATTTCATACAACACACGCTATCGTGGAAGGTCGTGATTGCGTGTAATGAAAGCCAAGTTAGGGATGCATGTATTTAATGCTACTTTTGGTGTAGTGTACAACACAAGACATCAATGAAATTAAAAATAATATTTTTCATAAAATCTCAGGGTGTTACATTCTACCCCCCCTTAAAATAAATTTCTCCCTTGAAATTATTTGGGGTTATAAATGGTTAACTACTCGAAAGATTAATTAATAGAAACACACACCATAAAAAGGAATATTGAATCTTATATTTAAAAACTAATGTATAAAACATAACGGTTACCCAAATTAACTAATCACTAGGTTTCTACATATGAGAACATAGGTGAAAATATGGATATGGAAGAGAAATCTAACCATCATGTTTTGATGGAGAGTGGTAGAGAACATGGCTATTAAAAATAAAACAATCACAATGCCATAAATTTGTGATGATTTAAGGTATCATCTGATTCATTGGATATATGACTCTATGAAAACATTTTTTTACAAGATCATTTCCCTAAAGTTGAAGAATTATTTAATTAAATGAAATACTTACTTGATTTTGGTATAATCTGACTGTTGTTTGTGCCTTGAACAATTTCCACTTCATCTCATAAAGAAATGAAGTTGAATTTTCCTTCTGTGAAGTGTTAGCAGATTATGCAATAGAATGATAGGTCATTCCATCTGTCTCAAACATATGGTTAGAAATAGTTATCATATGTACATAAGTCCATCTATGGTGAGGTTAATCGTATATGATTCCAAAAATGGACATATATTTCATCTATTATACTGGTTAATATAATAAAACTAGTTTCTATTAACCATGGACTTCCTGTAGGCCAATGGTAGGCAATAAACGCCTGTCGCAGATCCGTTGTGGGTTTGATTCCCACAACCTTGTCCGACGTGACGATTTGTCCCTCTTCCTACAGGCTGTCCTTTTTCTAAAACTACATTATTATATCATTCCATAAATAATATCTAAAAAGTTATAGCCTTAAACAATACTAACTTATGTATAACATAATCCATTCCAATCTTTAGGTTTATTCAAAATACTTCAGTCCGAGCTCATAGTATAAGGAAAACAATTACTAGAAATTTCATCTACCAAGCATGTGAATACCATCATTTATCCCCATATATCATTAGATATGTCTTGTTGGTCACATTCCAAACATGTGAATACCTTAATCATGTATTTTTTGAAACATGAATTACCATATAACCTTACTGAAAACATGAGTGCTGTCAAAAGTTAGCCCTTTCACATACCTAAATCCCAAAAATTATATATACTCAATCCATGATATCACATAGTCCTTATATCAATCATAACCTCATGAATAGTATCAAACAATTTATTTTCTCCTTATACCTTAATTATGCACATATTATCTGCTTTCCAAAATATTTGAATTACTTTTCATGGTTACCGGTACAATATTATTATTAAAAACAAGAATGGACCAATACATAGATATTTTAATATACTATAAAAGTACCTCAACAACGTTATTATTGAATTCCAATATATAATCCCTTCAATCCATCCTCTTCCATTATTGGCATGGGATAGGTGCTTCCTCGATTTAGAAGTAACTTCTTAGGTCAAGGCATTGAGTTGGGTAATGCCCATGTTCTCCGCAGATCAGACACTGGACTCTATAACATTCTATCACTCTATAACCCTTTTCTCCACATAGATATCATCTTATCCTCCATTTGAGGTATTCCTCAAGGTTCTTCTTCCCTTTAGAAATCTAAATCTTCATTTCTCTATACTCCTCACTATGAGAACATGGATAAAATAATGAGTAATTACATAATTTCATTGATCATAGTCACCAATTTCTTCATTGTAATCAATGTTAACTGAATTCCTTCTCATTACATCCATTGACTAAGACCAGAAACCATAGTGTAAGAAATAGTTAAAATAATGAGGAACCACATAATCATAAAAAGTCACTTATGGGATGTCTAAATTATCAATAAAATCATTAATCCATGACACCTAAGGTTCACCATAGGTTATTCATGATCGTCAAAATAATTCCAAGAATCTAACCTATGCATATACTTAACCATAGGGACATCCCTAGACATACCTTAGAAATATCTCTAGGGGCTTCACTAATTATTTCGCTTTCTAGTTTCCAAAGGATAACTAAACCTCCCTCTGATACCAACTGTAGAGACCCCAAACGTGACATACATGGGAATTACATTACTTTTTCAGAATAATTAATACATAACAAGAACCAAAACTCAATGGTCGTAATAGTTTAGTGTCTTTTGAAACTCAGAACATAATATTATAATCGTTGTGAAAGATCTTCAACATCTCCCAAAAATATCTTCCCCTTTTTTTTCTTACCTAAAACCTTTCATTATATCCTGGGGAAAAGAAAACATGTAAAGGGTATGCTCAAATGCTAAGTAAGGGTAAACATAGAGAAAATAAAACAAACCATATACATTTGAACATAAAAACATTAAAATAATGTTTAAACATCAAAATCTTGAACAATGACATAAAACATGGAAGTACGTGATGCATAAATCATAATGGAACATCAATCATGATAAAATAACATGGGAATATAACATTTAATTATGGAAAACCATTAAGCAGATGATATGATTTCCATAGTAGCCAAGGCATTGCTACCAAGACCATATTAGTGGAGAAAGTCCCTTTCTGAATCGAGATCACTCCTCGTTTCAGTCCTGTAACACTGAACCGTATTAACTTACTATTCCATCCATGTCTATCTCAAGAGATATAAATCATTAGCCAATGCATTGGAGGGAGATATAGGTACCACTCATCTCATAATTAAATCATTCTTACTTATACCGCAACATAAACAAAAATCATCCATCATAACCCAAAAAATAAAAATGGGTTTCATAAACATCATCCCATCATAACATAATCCATATAAAACAAATGGATATCATTTAATCATAAGAAAATTGAAACCATGTAAATAATAGAGATACTATACGTGAAACATACACATATGAAAGAATTTCATCTTATATGGAAAATGGTTTTGATGAAACACTTGAAAACAATTCTTGAGGAAAATATCATTTCTTCTTACAAAACATTTTCTTTTCACAAAATTCCACGCAATTTTAAAAGAAAAGGATTTTATTGAAAATATCAATGAAATAGTGTAGAGTAAACATAATTGAAATAAGGCGTTATGAAACCGTAAAAATCTGTTCATGCAGTATAAGTTAAAAAATCATTATCCTTGTACTTTTGTCGGAAAAGTCAAAAAGTTTATCGTGTGGTAATCAAAAGTAAGACTCCTTTCATAACATGTGGTAAATTTCAGAAATTGGTAAAAAGGGATTTTAAACATACATGAAAACATTTTTATAAAACATGGGTGAGGATGAAAAATATAACCCAAGTAAAAACTTACGTATAAACAATCTTGGATAAAAGAATAATTGGAAAAGTTATCCCTTGCCTTAGGTCTGATATGCTTCGTACGTATCCGAACCTCCTCTTCTTTGATTCGCCTCTCCTTAAACTCCGCTTAAGAAACTAGAGTTGGTCTTTTGAGGAGACCAGATCCTATATAATGTTTCTAGAGAAGATGATAAGGTAAATGGGTAGGGTTTGGCCGAGCTTCAAGGATCAAAATTGTGTGTATAGAAGAGGTAAGGGGTTCCCTTTTTATACAGGAAGAGAGGGGCAATTTAGGAATAACATAAAATATTATTTTATCATAAAGTCATATTTAGTTTATAATAACTCCAAATTGATTTATTTCGAAGCTAAAGTGGGGATGGGTCGAAATAATCTCAACCAATAGGTTTTAGGAAAGTTTAGGTTACTAAGTTTACCATATAATTTAGATTTAACTCTATGTTAAATAATTTAACCTTTACCGTGTCTACATATTTTCTTACGCTATATGGTTAATAAACTTACTATAACAAGCCAAAATAACCCCATGTGGTTCATTATTTATATATATATCCTTATCTATGTCTTTTGGCCAATCCTTAGATTTTTAGGAATAAAATAACAATTAATAATATAATATTTTTTTATAAACTATTTTATGAAAATTTTGACACTATTTGGTAATTAATTTTTTTTAAAATCATAACAGCATGACTAGTTCACAATAAGATAATTAAATCAACACTAACATGTCATATTAACCTATAAAAGTTTTTTAATTAATAAAAAGTCTCAAATTGCATTTATTTGGGTATTTATAACATCAATTATGTTAATATTTCATGAAAAAAGGTAATTACTGCATTATCATTGTGACATAAATAAATTAAATTATTTAGTGTCTAAAAATTATAAATAAAATTCCATTATGTATTAAATCGTATTAGAATTCTAATGAGTATTTATAGTCAATGTTATCTTATGTATAACCCTTTATTAAAATTGTTTTAGTTATTAAACTTTGATTTTAACTATTTTAACCCTTCTTTAAATAAAATAATAATAAATGTCCTAATCTAATCCATGTGGAACTAAAGGGTAATATTTTATTCTTAAGGTTGTTATTGGTATAATAAAACTTATACAATAGAATTATTACATGTTTTCAGGTAATATTAATATCATTTTTACCCTTAATTACCCTATTTACTTTTAACTGTGGTAAATAAAAGCAAAAAATTTACTATTCATCAAAAAATAATTTTATCTTATTGAACCACATTTTACTCCTTGATATTAACTGTGTCTCTCGGATTTTTGAAATCCAACTCATAGAAGTGGTAAAATTATGTTTTATGTACATTTTCAGATTTTCCTAGGAGGTGGTAAAAGACAGTAAAAGTTCAATAAAATTTTTATATATCTAAAATTATTATACAATGACTCAAATGAATTACATTGAACATATATAGGTATTATGTATCAATTTTGAACTAAAATAAATTTAAATAAAATACATAATTTTTTAAATATAAATTCGGTATTTAAATAGTTACCTAGTGTTTTCACTATTCATCAAAAATTGAAAGTTTTTAGAAAAATACCAAAAATTCACCGTAGGATAATTTTGATATTCCGAATCAAAAATAGGAGTCCAATTTGAAAGATAAAATCTATAAAATTTCTAAAGGATGGTATTACTATTCATAAAGGCTAGTTCATATAACATATCGTTGTTTAAAGAAACTCGGTATTGCGTACAACACACACTATCGTGGAAGGTCGTGATTGCGTGTAATGCAATCCATGTTATGGATGCATGTAGTGCAAGCTCCTTTTGGTGTATCGTACAACACAAGACATCAATGAAATTAAAAATAATATTTTTCATAAAATCTCGGGGTGTTACAGAATGACCATTAAAAAGAGGGTGTTAATGATATATAGAGTGATCATCATGACAAAGGAGATTTATAAAACAAAATTTTTATAACATCAAGGATAAAAATATATTCTTATAAACATTTTAACTAAACCCACAAATTACACGTTTGGTATGTATTTTTTTATCTTTTCCTTTCCTCACCTTCTCCAAAATACATGCTCATTATAATATTTTTATCATTCCCTAAATAGTACCCATTTTTATGTCTCTATATTAATATTTAATATTTTCTTTAAATATATCCTCATTTTATAGACCTCTAATATAAAAAACCAACAATACATAAATGTAGAGTTACTAATTTCTGTATAATGTTTTATAAATTTTGATATTTTATATGACCATTAGAATTAACAATACATTCAAGAGTTATTAACTTGATTTCTTCATTTATATGGATTAGTATATATATTAAATCAATTTATTAATTAATAAAATATATTATCTAAAATATTTCTATTTCCAAATTATAGTTTTTTATTTTTATTTAAATATTTTCATAATATTCATAATTATGGTTATTTTTGGTTATGATGGTTGGGATACAATGCGTTTCACAAAATAAAATAAAACAATATTTATTCTTGAGGGATCTGAAAAAAAAAGTTGATTTGATTAATATAATTTGGTGTTGAAAAACAATTTATCCCAGAAAAACCACAATAAATGAATGTGAAACAATCAATTTCTTGAAAACAATCTTTGTAGATATGTTCCAATTTTGTGAAACCATTGCCATCAAATCTTATGAATGTCCTATATTTGATGATGATTTTATCCATTTAGAGGATTCATTCGTCACTATAGGATCCGAGGGATGGGATGAAGAAAATTATGGATGCCATTATACTTAACCCGGGTTCTCCATGGAAAAATTCAGATGATGGTATAATGAATATGATGCTGAAAATAAAGATTACTAATGAATATAAGAATAATGGTCCACATTTAAGGACTTTCTATAAATATTATGTTAAAATATAGGATATGTGATATAGGAAGTAGAAGGTATAGGAGATGTAGAAGAACCCGTAGTAATATTGTAATGGCCCGGACCTCTATGGTCCATTACATTGTAAAAATATGGTGTTTGGGGTGTTTAAAAGGCAATAGTGTTTCATTTCAAGAGTTTTCCAAATTTATAATTCTTCCATCTTGGAGACATGGTATCAGTATGTCAAGGGAATTGGTAGGTCGAGGTTTATGTAGGTTGAGGGCATGGGTTGGTTGAACTGTTGGTATTTCAAAGTGGAAGTATTTCAAGGGCTTCGATAGGTCAAGGCATTAGTAGGTTAAGGTGTCAGTAGGTCGAGGAATTGGTTGGTCAGGGTGTCGGTAGGTTGAGGGAGTCATATGGTTCTGGACATTGGTAGGTCGAGGCGTCGAGAGTTCAGGGTGTTATTAGGTTGAGGGAGTCAGTTGGTCGAGGTGTTGGTATGTTGAGGCTTCAGTATGTCAACGAGTCGGTAGGTCAAGGTATCTGTAGGTCAAGGTGTTAGTGCATCAGGGCATCGGTGAGTACATGTGTATGTGAGTTAGGGCATTGGTGAGTTTGGATGTCGATGAGTCAGGCATCAGTAGGTAATGTTAGTGGATTAGCATCAGAATCTCACCATCGTCAGATCATAGTTGGTAGCTCAATGTTGGTAACTTATTGTCGGTAGTTCATGGTTAGTAGCTAATTGTTGGTGGCTTGATTTTGGTGGCTTACTATTGTTGAATCACACAATACTGAATCATTTACATATTTTATTTGCTCTTCTAATTCCTCCCATTTGACACTTTTATTGACATTAAATGATTTAAATTCCATATTTAATGAGTTTTTGGGACATTTCATTTGGATTTTATCATATAAAAACATGACTATTATTTTGACTACTAAACGGGACAGTCTTGGTTGTGATTCACCAATAATGACCACTGACTCTTTTTCCCCATAGATTTTAGATCAAGAATTTCTAAAGATGAATATTCTATTCTATTGAAGCCTTTTATTTTTTCTCGGTGAACTGAGACACATTCGTACCAAGATGAACTGTGTGATTGTGCTATTTCCCCTCCCCCCTATTCAGTTATCCATGGAATCTTGTTTTCCCATGACCCCCACTTATTTGGGGATTAGGTGGAGTTTTGGTCAGCTGTTCTTCCATTTCGGGATTTTCCTTCGTTGTTCATTTAATTTTGTATCATTAGAGGTGGGTGTACTCATATAAACTTTTTGAATTTAGTTATACTAATATCTAATAATGATAATATGAATCGATAAATAATGGGGTGGGATTATTATGTTGATGATTTTTTTAATATGTTATCCTCGATCCATGTTGTAAATATATTGGTAGTGTTCTTTAGAAAATCATGGAAATTTGTGGCCTCTATTTTCACACTTGTTTGGTTTTCAAATCACAACTATAATAATTGGTGTCTGTTTAATCATGTATACTCAGTTATATAAATGGCTATCTCTGGATTGAATCTATTCAATGATCATTGATGTTTTATAATGTGTAATTATATAATGTGTACTGTGATATACGAATAAACCATGTCTTTTTGGTGGGGTTGTGCATTATGAGTTTATCTATTCACCCTTGTGTCTGTGTTAGTAGTGTGGTGTTGTTTTTGTGGGTTTTGTTGTGAGTATGGGGTGGTACGGGTAGTGTGATGGTATCACATGTTGAGAGATTGATTGATTGTGGAATGTATGGACTTGTTACATAATGGGATTATATATAGGAGTGGTAGGGACGTGGGGATGCAGGAATGGGTTCCATCATAGTCATGTTGATATTTGTGGTGGGTATGGTGTTGTTATGCAGTGGGGATGTAGAGTGGGGATATGATAATGTGGGTTGGAGGTTTTCCTATTGAGAGTAAGGACATGGAAAACATTAGTTGTATAAATGGACATGAATACCATTAATGGAATAAAAAAGAGAGACTTATAACATTTGATCTTGATATATATCAATTAGTACATAATGAATAACAATAAGTCATGACCAAAAGTAAAATAATAATTTATTTAATATGTATCATAAAACCGAAATGTGTCTATGACATTTTAATGAGTAATTCATAAAGATATCATCATTATTTATGAATATTTTGTCATAATTGAAAATTACCAAGACTAATCATCAAGGTATCATAAATCATGTAATCATTCGAGATAAAATTATCTAACAAATGCATTGGAGCAATATTAGAGTTCCCCCTTCAAATTTATTAGAATTATTTTATCCAAAAAGTTCATAATTAATAATTTCTTTAACAATCTATATTGAAAGAATAATTGGATTCAAATAAAAAAATCATGGCATAAAAACGATCATAAGGAAAGTGTCATTACAACATATTTTACTAATGAAATAAAATATGGGATTTATAAATTTAAATTCCCAAATAAAAGTTATTTTTAAATATATTTTAACTTCATATAAAAAAATATAATATGATAATTCAAATAAAAATTAAATTATATATATTCATTTAAAAGAGAAATTTTTTAGAAAAACCATTTGCATCCTAACAGGTAAATAACATGGCTTTTGAAAAAGAATAAATCTATTGGGAGAATTGTTTCCAATAAAAAATATCTATATTAATTGAATGAGACAATATAAAGTATAAATAAGAATATATCATTTAATTTACAATAAATAACACAAGAAATATGGGATTTGAATGGAAATTGGAGTGAAGGGTACGCTTGCCTTGGAGAGTTCTTCCTAAAACCTAGGGATGGATCACTAGGGGCTTGAGGACACTTTGGGGGACTCATTGGGAGGAAAATATACTTTATAAGTTGTTTTTTATTGATAAAAATTGAATATAAATGGAGAAACTGGTGTGTATTTATAAGGGATGTTGATGAAATTTATAATAATTTCCAAATATATGTCTTGGAAAACTAGGTTGTGTAAATTGAAAAACCTTTGGCATATCAATGAGTGTTTCTCATTGTTTTGGAAATTTTCGAAATTTTATTATACTATAGTCCTCCATTACCAATAAAAATTATTATGTGCATATTTTTTCTTTGAAAAGTAATGAATAAAAAAAGTAATGTTTATAAAATAATTGTCTTTAAACATTGTAATGAAACATAATGATTTAAAATTATAATAAATTTTATTAAAAATATCTGATATTAATAAAATAGCATATTTTAGTTATTTTATTGTTTTTAATGAATAATAACATAATTATGAAATAAATATGATGTCATAAAATATGCCAAAACTCTAAAACTGATTTTCTACAATTCACGAAATGAATTTATTTTAGGAAATTGTCATCAATTCACATTAAACCACATTTTATGTGGTGATTTATAATGATATATATTTGATCATAAATATTCACTAAATATTTTTATTTTAAATATTTAATATATAAATACATATTAAATTAAAAATATATTCTTTTAATGCATAGTAAAATTTATGAGACTTATAAAAATATTCTTTTGCCATTAAAAAAATATTTTATCGATTATATTTAAATAATTTTTTTTGAAATACTATGTAATTGAACAAAATACTATTAAAAATATGTTTTTTAAACATAAAATGTATGTGTTTTCTAATAATATAAAATTTTATTTTATTTTCATCAAAATATAAAATTATCAAATTCACCTCAATTAAACTATTGTTTTATAATGAAAAAATAGTCCTAAAGGAAATTTATGGAATAAATATTTTATTTTAGAAATAAATTAAAACATTATGTAACTATGGTCTTCACATATAAACCCATTATTACATAATATATGCCGAATGGTTAAGGTGTGTGATGGTTGTAGTTTTTCGGGGTCCCTCCGCGAACATTTACGGAGTGGTAATCTACATTAACATAAAATTATATCGTAGGTAATATAAATAATGATTAACTTGTTCAATATCATATGGAGGTTATAAAAGTGTTAACCCTTGTATATATACCTCCCTCGCATGTTATGAAAAATGTCCTTAAAATGGAATGACTCTACAGTTTTTAATCATTGATTCTTATTTCTATATCAATAATAATGTGACATTACTACATATAAAAACTAATTATAATGTATATTTCATCACATAATAATATAATATTCAATGAACACATTGACCAACATCCATATTGAATGATATTAATATTACAATATAATCAGAAGTGTCTCATTTCATAATATTCCCTAGAAATACATCTAAATACATTCATTCAAATTTCATTACAATTCTAAAAAAGGTTGTATTTTATTTTTTGTAAGATCATTATCGGTTTATTAATATATTATTTTATTTATATTGAATTTGTAGTGGGGTGATGATTCATATAGATTGGATTGGTCCTTACATTGAAATTTTTATTTCATTATCTAATAATTATTGTTCAGTTATAATTGTTTAGGATTTTAATTGGTTTTATAGACAAATAATGTAATTATTTTTGTTAAAAAAATATAAAAACATCAATTTTTTAAATAATATAAATAGTAAAAAAACTGTAATCGTGAAACAAGTATTATTTAAAAAATTATGGCCAATGACATTCTCCCTCCCCCCAAGAAATTTCTTCCCAAGGAAAATTTGTAGGAATTTTTATCTCATTATCTCTTATGGCACTAACATTGCCTCTTATATTTTTGGGTTCCACCAAAGAATTTGATGTGGTTGATTTTCTGATTTCATTGAACCTTAGTTTATATGAAAAATGATATCTAATATCTCCTCCTGATAAAATATTTCATGTTCTAATTGCACCACCTCTGCATATAGTATTTGGGATGGATCAGGTATGTACTACAGTAAGAGAGATACTTCGAAAGCATCAAGAACATGTGAGTGATTCGGGGGATACTCTAGCTGATAGGTCACTATTCCAATTTAGTCAATGATCTGAAAGTGTACAATTTTACAAGGTATATGATAAAAATTATTTTTAAATTTAATAACTCTCTTCAATGGTGATATCAATAGTGAAACATTATCTCTAACATCGAAATACATCACCCTTTGAATATTTTAAGCATAACAATTTCACTAAAATTAAGAATTCATTATGAGTTCTTGGATGGAATAAACATTTTCTTTCATATCATGAACAAGAATATGCCTTTTTAATTTCTTGCCACAATCTTCAACCCAAAAATTACGATTTCTGCATCATTATCCATATAGATATTTATATGGATCTATTTGAATTTTAGATTGTAGGTTATTTGTTTATGAGAACACAACTAATTTACAGTCTTCTGTCTAATCCACCATTAGATTACATTTATAATGTGGTCATAATTTCTTCAAGTGTTTGAATATTCCTTTTATATTGGGTACATTTTTGGGGATGATAGGTTGCCCTGAAATAAAATTCTATATACCTTTCATGTTGGAGACATCTACAAAATGTTAATGTGAACACTATAACATGACAACTAATGATATAATTTGGCACCCAATGAAACATCACCAATTAATTTATATATATCATAGAAAATTTTTCAAGAGAGAAATATTCTAGAACAGTAATGAAATGTTCAATCTTGGGAAGATAACCCAAAATAACCAAGAAAAAATTGGACCCATGGTATATCCAAGAGAGGCTAGTAACAATGTCTATAGTGATATTTTACTACTTCATGGTTGATATGGGTACTGGTTGCAGTAACCCTATTCATATTTGTGTTTTTCCTTCACATTAATACAAATATGGCACCATGTAGTATAGTTGAGAATCTCCATACTATCCCATAAATAATGGCCACAAATTCGGATATATATTTTAGATCTTATAGGATGTACAGATAAGGTAGATCTATGATCATCATTCATCATATCATTCTTTATATATGGGATGGATGGTACACATAATATTTTATTAAATATTAATATAACTTCTTGATCAATTTTTAACATCAAAAAATATGATTATATACATCCTCTATATTATATTATGAAAGGGGATCTTGTCTTGGATATTTATCAATCATATCTAGTAATGATATTTGAGAAATAATTTAGGACAAGATTAATGATAGATATTTCTTTAAAATTACAATTAATAATTTTAACAGGTCCCTGATCAAAGGATTTCATTGAAAATTATTCACTTCAATCATAATAAAGAATTTCATAAATAATTCATTTGTGACATTGTTTTATATTAATGGTTACAATGAATTTATTAATCAATTTATCTAATATGTTTTAATCGTCACCTTTCTATCATATTGAATTACTTTACTATTAATTTATTCATAAAAATATAGTGTTCTATGTATAAATCAAATTTCTACCTGTGTATATAGTGCCACAATATTTTTATAGAAAA
Source organism: Viscum album (assembly GCA_963277665.1). Classification (NCBI taxonomy): domain Eukaryota; kingdom Viridiplantae; phylum Streptophyta; class Magnoliopsida; order Santalales; family Viscaceae; genus Viscum; species Viscum album. The sequence continues at coordinate 412,311,623 of OY728144.1, read as the reverse complement.
TGACACATCTATATCCATGTCATATATTGGATAATCATTACCATGAGGCTTTAACTAGTTTGATGCATTTTCAATAACCTTGTCATTTTTCATAAGGAAACACCTACAACCTTTAGTAGAGCAATGAATATAATTAATGGGTCCATATGAAAATGAGAGTAGAGTTACTATAGGTTTAGTAACCAATCACTTATTTATCGCATGGAAACATTTATAATACTCTTTTGGCTAGATGAACATAGTCCCTTTTTTAGTGAATTCGTTAGTAGATTAGAATGTCAAGAATATTTGTTAACCAACCTCTTAAAATATAATGATACAACAAGTAAAATATGAATATTAGTTATAGTTTTTGAATGGGGACACTCCTATAAACCATTTTAATTGTTGGGTCAACTTTTATTTATTCATTGGATATATTTTTTCCCTTTAAAAAACATTTCGTAACAATATTTATCATTTTCCAAACATTCTAAAAAATTATGATTCCTTATATTTCCAAAATAACCCTGAGATGAATCTCATACTCTTCATGAATTTGGGTATATATCATAATATTGTCATTAAAAACAAACAATAATTTTTAAGGTAGTCCATAAAGACTATATTCATCAAATCCATATATATATATAAGGATAATTAACCAACAAAGAGGCATTACATGAAACTCATAATGCTAATATATTTTGCATAATGAATTATTTGGAATATAGCATTTCATAAATATTAATTAATGATATCCGGAATAGAGGTCAATGTTAAAGAAAAATAAATCCCCATAAGGATGTTAAAGTATATGAATATTACCTTGGATTGTGTACTTTTTCTTCACAATGATCCATTTTTATTCTCTATAATAAATTCTTAACTACATTGATCTATTATAATTTTTTATTAATATATATGATAATCCCTATGGAAAACATGGTGGGTTAGGGAAAACACTTCTCCAGATGTTCTTTATGTTTTTTCCTCAATTCCTCTAACTCCGTATTTTCAATTTTATATAGGGTCATTTATATCACTTTGATCTAGATATGACTTCTTGGGAGAACTATACCTCTATTTATATATGAGGTCTAGGTAACTCTTTAGTAAATACAACAATGTATTCCTGAATAATGAGAATAATGTATATAATTATACCTTTATTTCCTTCTCTTCCTAGGGTGATAAACTCTATTAAAAAAATGGCGGTGATTAGAGACAAAGCACTGGATGAGATACATCTCATTTGAAAATGATTCTAGCTTTCAAATTAATGATTCTTGAACTTTCCTTAATTCTTCATTTTATCTAAAAATTATAATTTAATATTCAATCTATCACCAGTATAGTGTCAAATTGGACCATGTGAATGACAATTAGATATGCGATGAGACTATATTCACCTATGATAATACTATTTTTTATATAAACATTTTATGTATGGATACATCCTCTGGAAATATTGACTGATAACATTACATATAATTTTTTAGGGAATTGTTTTTTTTCTTTGAAAACAAGTTTGAAATAATGGAATTTGTACAACCACGATCATAGAATATATATGCTAGCTCGAAGAACAAAATGTGTGTATGTGCCACGATATCATTTAGAGACTCCACATTAGTTTTCATGATAGAAAATTCCAAACCATTCTCATTGGGTATATGGTAAGGTTTATAGTGATTTCCCCCTAATATCATTTAATATTTACAATTATTGGAAAAGGGATCAAGCAATCTACACATGAATCCTTGGACTTCTTGCATGGCTAGTACCATCCTCCCTTTTTTTCAGTGTTGAGCAGTTGAGGCTTCACTTCACAAAAATAGATCTAATCTGTTTGGCCATATCTTCCAAACATCTAACACCTTCTACTATGATTTAATGAATTCTTTTAATTCTTATTCCGACATTTTATACCCAGTGGAATATTCATTTTCTTTCCTCCTCTTTCACCAAATATGGTCCACCCTTAGTTTAGGTCCAATGGTCTATTATTTTCATTCCACTTATATGACCACTAAAACTATCTAAAATCTAATTATAGCTTTATAGTTCTACAAACTATCTCTCTATAGATTTCATATCCACTATTTATTTAATTATTTTTCATATGGGATTTAATTCCACCAAATAATCTTTCAAATATTCCATTAGAGTCCATAACAATGATAAATGTGTATCAATAATTTCATTTATTTGTAATTTTATAGAATATCATCGATTCATTTTCCATAATCATCCTCTCTAGTATTTCCTTATCCATTTTTGATAACATCTATCACAGGAAACAATAGATTAAAATGTACCCTTAATCTAATTACATTTCATAACATCACTATCCCTTCTTGGTTTCATGTGTTTAATCATTGTCCACCATAGATAGACTCATCCTTTAAAGTGGAGTACTACTAGGGTTGCATTCCTTTACTCCGTATGATGTGGAATATAAATGATCATTACTATAGAGAATATACATTTTCTATTAAAAATGGTTCTGAAGAAGTTACTGAATAATGGATTTTTAATGCATGAAGGTCTCAGTAGAAAGATGTTACATTGGTGGAAAATATAATATGTCAACATGGTTCTTGTTATTATTCATTACATAATTCATTTGATTCCTCATCCTCATGATTTTTCCTATTCTATCTTCAATAATAATTTTGACATTGCATCATATATTGCACTCATTATTTATGTGGCTTTTCATATTTATTTACATTTTCCTAAAAAAAGAAAAACATAGTGAGAAACGTGTCAAATTTATAAATATTATAACTATAATAGGGATTTATGATCTAAAACATCATTCTTAATACCATGATCATGTAAGTTGGTGAAACAGTTTTATGTCCAAACCTCACGTGGTTGGCTGAAGTATTTAGAAAAAAACATGCATGAATCATTCTTTTACCTAAGAATTCGATTTCATATCTTTCAATGGAAACTCACATGGTTTTTCCATATTATGCACAAACTATAAATCTAAAATGTTACACAAAACAACAGTAACATTGTTTTATATAGGTTTATGACTTTTTCTACCTACCATTTTCTAACTATTCACCTCAAAACCCAACCTCAAATCAGGCCAAAACTTCCCCAAAACACCATAAAAATAACCAATGTATTATATGATATCAATTTATTTAAGGTAGTGTAAATTTAATTGAAACTATTCTTCAATTGTTTCACATAAAATTTATCACCATACTAATTTTTTTTTGGCATTGTTGATTGAAATGAACCAAAAAATATACTACTAGAATATTGATATTTTTCAAACTGGCTTAGTTACATGAGAATATATGAATTATATATATTAATGGTTTGGATATATTTTATAATATGTTATTAATTACTTATTGACTATAAGTATACTCTACCTACGATAATAATGGATTCAAATTACAAGAAAATCTATGAGATCATTAGAAGTACAGTCCTAAATAAAATTCCTTCCAACAAAAATACTCACATCAAGGGATCAATTGGAGAATATTTTTGTATATAATAGTCATTACATGAATTAAAAATGAAAAATAATTATTTTTTATAGATATGGGATGTAAACATATACATGAATCCTGTTAATTTTTTTGGATATTTCAAGTCATGAATCTTGGTTCCCAAATAACAATATAATGTTTTAATTGTTCCTCTATCACAATTAATTATTGGGTTTTTATAAAAAATTAAGGAGAATGGAAAATGTAACAAAATTATCTTATTGAGAAAAAACCATTTAATAATATGTTATATCATGTAGATAAACATTATCGAAATTTATTTTCTAGGATAAAATGTATACATCGTTGTCTAAATTTCATAATTTCTATAGATGCAGTATATCATTATGTTAGGAATAAAATGTGAAGTATATTGTTTATAAAATATTATATTCAATGAAACATGATCCAATATCCAAATTATTTTATTTTAAATACTTATTATATTTAGAATTCCCTCTACTTTTTGATATTATAACTATTTTTTATGCTTAATACATGTTAGTGATGAATTCGTATTATTCCTAGTGAATATCTAACTTATTTGTTTCTTAAAATATGAAATATCCAATTTTTTAACTCATACAATATTCAATTATTTGAATATTAATAATGAATTAATACAAAATTTTAACTGATAAATTTTCAATACTCTATTTATTTTAAATTTCATAAAGAGTAAAATTTATAACTCATTGTTCTAGGGGATTTGTGATCTTCAAAAAGGAAGATCTTGTTAGAAAGTTTGGGTGGACAAAAATGCCCAAAAAATAATATATTTTGACTCTAAAAAAACAATTTTTGACAATTTATTTCTCACTATGTGAATTGAATTTTATTTATTATTTTAATAAATAGTTTACCATTATTCTCTATGATTTCTTATTTATGTTCATGGGATATTAATATGAACATAATTTTTTTTATTACAAGAATATATTTTATGTATGCAATGAAAATTTATTGATTTTGTTATATTATGAAATATTCCAATTTGATATATATTAAATAATTTTTTTTAATATTAAATATAACATAAAATAAAAAGGATAACATCTTAGAAATGTATATAATACTATTATATATAGAAATCTTTTCCTATATATGGATTTTTATAAATGATTTACTGCATTCAATTGAAAAAATTTAGTTTTACAATGAATGAGATGTTATGTAATAGTTAATTATAATTCACATTGATTGATTACTCATACCAATTTTTATTTTCTCTAACATATTGATAAGATGATATTATGTAATTTAATTAATTGGAGAATTACAAGACATATATAGGATAAGTATTATTTTTATGTATGATTCATGGTAGAAGTTTTTATTATGTATGAAATGATTAAAATATGTATTATTTTAATTTAAAATTATTTTTATTGTTACTATAGATATAAATTTTTTTATTTAAATGATGATTATTTTTCAACACTTATGTAGTTAGATAATGAATGTATGATTTATCAAAGAGGATGATGAGAAATGTATTAGCAGTTTTTCAATGATAAAAGATTAGATGAGTATTATAAGGACTCCCACATTTAAGGGGATCATTGAGAATTATTTTAATCCCAATTAATTTTAAAAAAATATTATATTTGTATTTAAATTACTAAATGGAGGATTAATTTAAAAAAAATATAAGTTCACATTCTCTATTAAAAATACTAATTTCATTTTTATTAAAATATAGTGAGTAATTTTATTTTTAAGGTTTGTGTAAATAGTATGAATATGAATGGATAAAATAATATGGTTATGAAAATTTTTTGATGATTTAAAATAAATATATTAATATATTAGTAATACTCTTTTGAGACACATATATAACTATAAATAATAAGAAATTTATATATTTGTACATATACATATCATTGTACAGAAAATATGAATAAATCCGATAATTGTTTTATCATATATGAAGATGGGTATTCATTTAATATGTGCGATTTAAGAGAATATAGATGAGTTATATTGTATAACATAATCGATTGACTAGGGTTAAATCACTTGAAAAATTAACTTCATGTCTGAGGATAATTCACAATGCCAAGACATCTCTGATGTAACTATCTGAAAACAATGATCATACCTACATATGGTATTATAGGTGTAGATATGGTGAAATCTCTTAAAATCTAAAACCAATTTATAGTCTTATTATTTATTTAATTCTCTATTATGAATTTTTACTATGTCGTTCTACTTCAAAATTAAAATCGAACAGAAAAATTAAATGATGTGGGAAGTTGGATTTATATAAAATGATATTCTATAACTCAATTAACATCCTCACAATTCATTATAAATAATAAATAAGATAAATAAAATCATAATCATATAAATGAATATATTAAATAGTAATTAAATTCATCTAAATAATTATGTTTAAAATTTTTTAATCTTAAACATTAGGTTCTTTTAAAATATGTTTGTCTTAAGCGATTACCTAGTTGTCCCACTAAAAATACATTTCAAATAAGTTTTTCCCTACCATGTTTTTTGGGAAGAATTGATTTATATATAGTCTAATATATTATATTTTGATAAATTAATTAATATAGAAACTAAGATGATATTATATGTATTCCAACACAACTACCATTTAAATATGGAAACCTCAAGATGAAAAACAATGTTATTAGGAGATATTTTATGAGGCTGAGCCTCATAAGTTTTTAGGCTGGAATAAATCATATAGATTTATTGAGTTCCAGGAACCCTAGATTAGTTGAACATGTTGTTATACCTATTCAATTTGGAATCATAATAAAAATTCAATTTTATATGGTGTTATGGCCTCACAATAATGAAAACGATCTCACATAACTAAAAAAACACCCAGATCAGTATTCGAAATGGGATCCTATATGGATAAGAAGAGTGTATTTTATAATTTTGAGGAAAATAGTTTTTTTAGTAATTAAAATTACATATAGAAAAGTATTTTTTTTATATTTTTTAATTTTAAAAAATAAATTTATTAAATGAATCTATCCTTTTGTTGGGAACTTGATGAATTTATAAATCATGATTTGGGGGAATCATAATGTCATTGATGTGAAATATTTCCCATAGATTGTGTTCTCAAAATCAATGAATTATGTTTCACTGGTTGAAGGATAATATTTAATAACTCAATCTCAATATTTTTTTCTAAAAAAATCCAAAAATATATAGAAATATTAATATTGCACAATATATGGAGATTATACTAGATTCACTAAAAATAGTTATGTCAATAGAGAACATACTATTGATCGATCGATGTGAAAAATATACATAAATAGTAGTTTGGCATAATATTCCTTCGTGTAATAAATATTTAAACAATCATTTTTTTATTATTGAATGATAACTAGTAACAAAAGATCATAAAAATGAAGTCAAATATTCCTTATTTTATGTCATTGAAAAATGAATAAAAATATAGAAATAAACGCTTTTATTTAATTCACTAGATATATAAAGTTGAATATTTCGTTAAATTTACATTTTTTCTATTTAAATGTATATTGAGGTGCTATATAAAAAAATTAATTTAAATATCAACATATATCTCAATTACTTAATCAATTAAAAATCACCCTTGAATAATTTTCATGATTATTTTATATAAAACTATTAATATAAGACTAATTAATATTCACATATTAATACTATAAAATAATTTTTAAATATTATATAGAAATATTATTAATCATGTTAATTTTGTGAGGGCCTACATAAGATAGAAAAATATTATGAAACTTTAGTTTAAATCATATACATCTCTTCATCAACTCAAATAAAGATTCTAACATGACGCTTTATATTTGTATTTAATCTTAATTTTGGTCGATTTTAATTAAAATTATCCTAAAATAACAACTATACATATAAAAATATTCAGAAAAACCGAAATAAATATAACATAAAATATAAAATTATAATTTAATAAAACACAACAATATAATTTCAAGATGTAATCTATTTGAAACCATGTTCGTAATGAGATACCATTATTTATTACCTAAAAATAAAGATTAGTCATGTTTAGTCCATTTAATCAGTTAAAATGTAGTTTTTTAATCCAATATAAATACATTATATCAAGTTAATATAGAATAGAAAAATAAATTCATATTTATTCATACATAAACATTGTAAAAATATATTTAATCTTACAAAGCTACTAAATATTAAAAGATTATACATTATCATTATATAAATGGAATCAAGTATAAATCAGAACATTTTAAACAAGAAAAAACATAATAAAAATTATTAATTATCTATCATATATTTATTTTAAATAAATCATCAGAGTTATCATAACATATTTAATTCATTATCTCACAATGATATATAAATCAATGTTATACATAATCATAAAAAAAGATTTTAATAATCCTTATCTACCTCTCCTAAAAAAATTACATATCATTTAAATATATAATTATATATAAGAATAAACTCAAGTCCTTTTATCCATGTAATATTGACCATAACCTTCGTGATCCCTAAAAATTAAATTATGTCTCTTCAAGTAAATATTAATTCAACAATAATAGAAAATAAATCCCTATAATACATATATTCTATAATATTATATCAATTATAGTTTATTTTATAATTCTACCATGAATCTAGTATTATTATATAGATATAAATAAATTCATGTATATATGATTATTTTTTTACTCAACCTTTGATAATAAGTTTGAAGGTACATTCAACTTGACTGTATAGTTAATTTTCCCCCCTTGATCACAAAAATATCCTTTTGGTTATTATTTACCATATATTTTATAAATTAAATTTTACAGGGACCGGGATCCCCTATTCACATCTACTTCAATTATTTGTAAATAATCAATTATTTATTACTAATTTCTCAATATTTGATTAAAAATGAAATAAACACAATATTTTTTACCACTCCAAGAGAAAATCCAAACAATGTGATATTAACCACACCCATATTCATGATATTCATTCCCATTATTTAACAAAACCCATTAGGATATTTATAAAAACTCTAAAAATATTCTAACTACTATAAAATCCATTATTAAATTTTCCTTTTCCAAATGATTCACTTAATCATTAGTAATGAAATCCCCTTGATGAAAATCTATTTTCACTGAATAGCTTACAAATGTTTTAACATAGGCATTTAATGTATGCATTTTCATCATTATGGATACAACCTCTTCGTATATTTATTTAATTATAAATAAATAACTATGTTCAAATGAAACCATTCATTTGAATTAGTATTAAATGCCTTCTTCCAAGCCACAATTTACATCTACTGATTGATGAATTATATTAAAATCATCAACATGAAAAATAAAAAATTTTAAATGAGTAACATGAGACTCATAAAAACTATTTAATGAGAAAAAAATGTAGTAAACAAGAAGATATATATGTGAAATCAATTTTATCCATTATTCCCACATACACACCTACAATGAAACCTAAAGAATTTCCTACTTCTAAAATTTCAACTCGTGATGGGAATAACATTTACCAAAAACAATGAAAAAAACACATTATTATAATGCATTTAAAAAACCTAACATTGTTATATTCAAATAAAATTAATTATATTTAATAAACACTTCAACCTATAATTTACTCATAATATATTGAGTTTATATTGTTAATTTTAAAACACCCTAAAAATATTTTCACCAGGGATTTATAAAAAATTATTCAGGGACATGTATTATCTATGGAATCAACTCCTTTGTTAATCTATTAACAAAATAAAATAACCAATTAGTTTACATGAAAAAAACACATGAATATTATGAAAAATAAATCATTATCATCCATGATCATCGGTTTTATAAAATAATAATACATTCATCATGAGTTTTTCACTTTATTTAACAAAGGATACCATTATAAATAGATCCTAAAATTAGATTGATACTATTTTATGTCTCATATATTTCCATTATCTCAAAAAAATTGAAAAACAGGGTCAGTCAAATAGTTATATAATTATAATCATCATATAATTTCATATTTATCCATTGATATAATAGTGGGTTTGTGAAACAATTTTTTAATTCAAATTAAACCTAATTTCTGTTAATATTTTAAGATAAATAACTTATCCCATTAATTTTCCATTATCCCATTTAAATAATGTATTATATTACCTGCTTAATTTTACACCACTTCATCAATATTTATTTTTAATAATGTATATGGAAAATGTTTTAATTCATATTCATTCTAAACCTAAGGATCGTGGATTACATTGCTGAATACTATATTTTTCCCCGCTCACATCATGTCCAAGATAGTTGTTTTCATAAAAATAAAAAATTTATCATTCTGTGTTTAACACCCATGGAATTGGGAAAATTAATATTTAAATAAAGATATCAATAAATAGATTTCACTAGAGGAAATAATAATGTAATATTAGTCGTGAAATTTTTATTATAATGAATATTTTTAATAATAAATCCTCTAGTAAATAAAATGATAAATACTAATTAAAAATATTACATCTAAATGATATATAATTTACATTATTTAATATATAAAAGTATTTTCTATTCTCATATAACTATTTAACCCATCCATAAATAAAAAACAATATTTTGAATGATTGTTTAGAAAAAAAATATTTTTATTATTCTATTATCAGAAATATAATTTTAATTATGTTAGGATTTGTGATGAGACGTTAATAAGAACACGTAATGTTTTCAAAGATAATTTTTAATAAAAAATTCTTATTTGTATCCTCAACTATTATAAAATATTATATATTTTCCTATTTTTTTATTTTTTTATTGAGATTCATTTTAAATTTCAACATATATTCAACAGTTTAGGAATATTTAATATGATTTTGTGAAAATATATATTTTTTAAAATAATAAAGAATAATACTATTTTTATAAATACCCTGAATTTTATAATATTATCAGTATATCAGTATGAATTTTACATTATTTAATAATCTATATATTAATAGATTTTTTTCCCTTTAATTTATAATTTTAAAAATTATGATTATATTTACTAATAGATATATGAAATTTTATAGCATATGATTATTTTTATAAATAAAAGTTTATAATATATATATATATATATATTATTTTTAGAATTAAATATTATTTCAATTTGAAATTAATATAATGAATTGTATTTAAAGATTTGAATGAATGATATTATTTTTTATAATAAGGAAAAATTTACAATCATGCATAAATGATAAATTATATTTTAAAAAACGTTTCCATAGGTAAAATCAAGTGGTCTCAAAAATAGTTTCTCCATGAGAAAAAAAACAATCATGTTTCAATCGTATGTGGGACAGGTTGGTTGAATCCATAGTTGAACATATCACTTACCATCTCCAATATTTCCTAATTTTATATATATTTTCTTTTAGAGTTACATTAAATGATTAATTTTTCATATTTTTTAAAATGACATCCATTTTCTATTGTTGATGGGGAACTCTTCTCCTCACCTCCCATGACACCCAAATGTAATTATTTCATCCAAAACACTAGCAAACCCACCCATAAACATTTCTAAACCCTTAATGTTGATCAATTATTCTCAAAACTGAATCCATTATAGGATTAACCTCAATTTTTCTAGATATAATATATGATGTGGAGATGTTTGATTATGATCAACTAAGTATAAATTCATGTAATGGGTTTCAATAATTTATATTAATTCCATTGGGCATATAATTTATCACCCAACACTATATCGTTAATACAATTTTTTTACTACCTAATAAATATATTTTTCCCAATTTATAAACATCATGGTATTTTAAGAAATTGATCATTCTCATTCATTATATGAATTTTGATTCATAGGATATGATGTTTATAAGGTTATTTGTTAAATCAACTATAATAGTTGAAAAAAGATGACTATTTTTTAGATTTTATATTATAAGAATTGTTTTTTCAACAAAAAAATATATCAAAATTTACATTATGATGCTCTCTGGTGTATCATTACCATTGAATAAAAACATTTTACCTTGATAATTTTTTCCTCAAAAGTTATGTCTTCATTAAGAATAATTTTCAGTCACTTAATTAATTGATTCTTATCTCTATATATGTTTTCCATTCATAAAATATTTATGAATTAAATATGGAATCCTATTTCTATTTTATATAATGAAAAAATATATAATTCCTCATATTTTCAAATTTATCTTTTATTAAATCATTTTTTGATTTGAGTTTATAGGAATTATTAGTTAAAATATTAAAAACAATTCATAGATTCTAAATATAATATATAATATTCCACGAGAAATTGATTTTTTAAACCTTTATTAAATTTAAAGGTTTTATTATTTGGGTTTATTTTTCAAAATTAAATTTTTTCAAACGTTTTCAAATCACCTTTCTAAAGCCTTTATGTTTTTTCAAGGCCCCTTTTTGAAGATTGATTCTTAAAAAGTTAATGTTCTTAGAATGTTTTCAATTCCCTTTTTATAAATATTTGTGTAATATTTATGGTAAAATTATTTAAAATTTATTAATATTAAATTTGTTTCATTTTACCATTTGAAAAATGAATTTCTAATATGTTTCATCACCTCGTATATTATAATAATGAAAAAATCAATTTATAAAAACACTTTAATAGTTTAAAATATTTTTTACTCTTTTTCGTTAATGGTATTATTTATTAAGATGTTTTTTCCATGAACCACACACCAAATGCTATTATGAAATACCCTTTTCAGTGATTTAATTTTTGATATCAATATTTAAAATTCTTGATTACAAATTTGGTGGTACTATGTGGATTTGTTTTGAAATCAATTTTTTATAACATTGGATCTTTATGATGTATTTAAGGAATATTTTCACTTATAAATATATTAAATGTTTATTGATGGGAGAATTCCAACAAATCCATCCATTTTATATATAATTTTTATATCTCATGAATTCACATGTGTAAAAATTATGATTTACACCACAATAAAGGGTAAATTTGAGGAATTATCCAAATCCAAAATGCACACTAATAGATATATCCCAAGGTAATAGGAAAATATAAGAATTTATATCAAATAATAGGGAACAAAGAGGATTCATCAAATTCCAATACTGTTCAAGGGAGTTTTTATCTCAATAAAATTACTACATAGGTGGGTTCAACTACGTCAATGAATGTCAATGGGTTATTACCCTAATCCAACTATGCGATGAAATTCATGGTGTGTATTATAATCATTTTATTTCGTCAAATAAGATTATGACACTCTATTATATCATAATATTCTAAATAAGATTATTGTCATTTTCTAATGTTCAATTACTCTTCATTATACACACTTATTCTAGGGTTTATGTTTTTAGATTTGAAATTATATTTACTTCTATAAGGAATTTGGGACAATGTTCATTGTTACATTATATTTTAATAAGGTATTTTTTCAATGATCATGTTTCCCCATATTTACATTATCTAAACTTTTATAACATGTTGATATGTTTTCCCTTATATTGAAATTGATCTTATCATGTTCTTATTGTTCCCATCCTAATTTTTTGAAGACGATGATAACACTTTATAAGTATATATGGGAGTATAGTGTGGTTTTAATTTGGTCAAATTTTTACATTTTTTAACTAATTTGATAATATTAAATGAACATTAACCTTCAACAACCCAATTTGTTAATCAATACTTCACAGGGAATTTTTATTCCTATAAATTAATGAAATAAATGTGAATTGTTGGGTTTGGACACTATAATATGTATCAAAATATGGTTTATTTTCATATTATTATTTGTTAATTTATATTGGGATATAAATTATGAAAAATTAAAAAAATATGTAGGGATAAGTTAAATGTATACATCAATGTATGGGATAATATTATGATATTTGTTCAAAATATATATGTTCTAATTATCTTAGTAGTTATAAATCTATTGTGTTACTAGAAAGTGGATATGGTTGTTGTATCTATGAACCCATGGGTAATAAACCACTAAAAATGATCATTGATAATATAATTTTAATTTAATTTAGGTCATAAAGAGTGGTACAAAGACAACACACATGGTTACACTCTAATGACGAATACAAGTATATTAAACACATAGTATTTACATAAATTGTGATATTTTTTAAGGAAATATAATAATAATTATTATAGTATCAAGTATATTGAAATAAAAGATAATCTAAGTGTAAATTACATTGAACTGAAAGATAATTTTTTAATTTTGATGAGTGATATATTTTAACATTAATTATTTTCCTCAAATAATACAATAATAATTCTATAATTGATTAACATATTCATCACCCCAAATTTAAAAAAACTGCCTTTATAGAATTAGGTATCATAGAGGAATGAAGTTATTTTTAGATGTGATGGAAAATATAGTAATTTTATAAAGATATACTGAATGGGTTGCATCTAATATTGAAAATACTGAGGTTATGTTCACAAAAATATCTCACATCATGATTTACAACTTGAGAATTTAAATACATAATAAAAAATATATTATGTGAATACTAGAGATTAATAGAACATAAGGCAATGAAGATGATGATTGAATAATGATTCAACATCCAACATGTAATAAATGTGGGAAGTGGGTCCCAAGGGAATATCTCATATGAACACAAAAGTGATTAATATGTTGATGTAATGGACATTTAGCTTACTATTGTTGGGTTAGGCTAAAGAACCCAATTACTGAAATGATATATAATAATTCATAATGACTACAATTTCTTTAGTGTATTAATTATGAATATTGTATTATAATACCAAAACACTGTTTTAACTAATTGTTATAAACATAAAAACATTTAATAAAAGTTATCATTTGAAATCATTTCTTATACCTAATGTTCAATGTAGTTCAAGAAAAAAGGGTAATATGTATAGTCACCCAACACTCAGGATTCGTTGATATCTAATTTGAATATAGTTTTAGACACCCTATTACGTATGGGATTATTTTTTATCAAACAATTAACACCTCAAAGAGTAGATATTATATTATATTATTATATTATCACATGTTATGGTTTGTAGATTATGATTAATGAATGTCTTATTTTCCATCCTTTCAATGATTCGGTCAGTTTTTTGAAATCTATTATACATCCCAATATAATGTAAATAATAGATAAAAAAATAGGAAATATTTTTTCTATTTTAAATCTTATCTATGATCTTTTATTACACTACATATTAGTAGGATCTATATTGGATTATAATTACATTATAAGCGATATGATAGATAATAATGGGGGTCGTTTAGCTCATATAATTAGACAAAACTCAACAAAATGATGGAACCATTCTAAGGAATATTGTTATATTTTTCATGATTCATTATAACAATGAAGAAATTATAACATGGGCCATGTATATCACTTCGAAACACATATTTATTTTTAATATTAAATATTAATTAAATTTATGAGGACATAATTTAATTTTGGGAAGGGATATAACACACCAATATTTTGCATACTATTCCTTTAAAAAAATATTTTTTTCCCTTGTATTCTCTACACACAGAATAAAACATGAATGATTTGTGTCTGATTTATTACCCAGAATAAGTTTTTTTAATAAAACATTTGTAAATAAATATATTAACCAAATATAAAATATTACTTTTAAATGATATATAATTAATATTATTTCATTTGTAAAAGGATACACCATTAATAATTAATGTATTAATGTATTAATAATATATAATCGGTCAATTATTAAATATTATTTTTTATTATATTTAATAATTCAATATATATATACATATATTAACATATTAAAATAATTATGGTCAAAACTATTTTGTGATAATATTATGAACTCTTAATGATAAAAATTGTCACTTTTCAATAGAAGAGCATTTCATTTCATTTCCTTTTAAAATAAAAAATTATAGAATTTATAATTATTTTTTTACAATAAGAAGATACATTTTTGAATTACACAAATCAATATTTGTTTAATATGAATTTTGGGGAAATCACCAAAAATATTGATGTTTTGGTGAATCGTGAAAAATAATGTTATTATATAATACATGACTTTAAGAAACTATTCAAATTTGAATATGAATTTTATATTCATGGAACCAATTTTAATTTTATATAATTTTTAGTGATGTAATAAATTTTAATTTTTTATTTAAAATCTCTTATTTAATATTTTTTTAATTAATATATATTTTTATTTAAAAAATATATATTATAAATTTGTTAAATTAAAATTAATTTTTATTAATACTATAAAAGTATAAAAAAATGGATTTTCATTTTTTGAATCACTGGTTCCAAATTATATAATAATTTCCAATTCATTTTTAATCATAAATGTGAAATAACAGTAGTAAATACAAGTATCCTCAAAAAATAAATTAGGAAAAGGGGGTCTAAAAAATTGGGAAAGTGCAAAAATTTGTTAAAAATGTGTTAGAATGGGTTTTTTCTTCCTTGATCAACCTTATCCCTTATGGTATCTATTATTTCCAAGGATTCTGTAACATTTCCATATGTCTGAATTATTATTTTTAAATGTAATAGACATTAATAAAAATACATACCCATTTCACATATTAATTGGGAAATAATCTACTCATATCCCCTTATAGAAACCCACTATTTCCAAAAAAAATCATTCAAATAATCCACAATAATTACAAACCATCATCAATAGTAGTTTTCATCTCAAAATATATTCCCATCAATGATCAGCTAAATATATAAAATAGATAATCCATAAATTGATTTAGTTAGAGTTTTATCAGCTAAATAAGAATTCATGGTAAGTGGATCATGTATAAAAACACAATTGAATGAGGAATATTTATTATTTTGAAGCGTAGAGTCATTGGCATGGTGAAATTAATTTTCATTTAATTCATTTTACAATATTCATGCAATTATTTGTGTTTTAAGATCCATGTCATTTTATTTATTTTAATATACTGTTTTAAATTGATATTAATCTCAAAATTTGTTTTGTTAACTTGAATTCACATTACGTTAAATTGAATATTCATAAACATATTTCATCTAATATTGATTTTATAAATAATAAGACAGTATATTTTAATAATTTTTTTCTAATTTGGAGGAAAATAAATTTTGAAATATATTAGTTTTAACATTATTAATTTATTTCTCAAAAATTATATTAATTAATCAATAATTCTAAAAATGTTCCTCATCATTATTTATTTATTTAATAAAAGAAGGTAACAATGATACCAACATGGCATGGTCAATGAAATATGATACCAATGGGGATGAGAGTAGTGAATCTAGAGAGCATCCCCTCTAATAAAATTCTCCCCCAATGGTTTCAATAGATTCATGTTGTAAATGGCGGAAACACTAGATCCTTGAGTTGCAAGATATTACAAATGATCATCCACCTTATTTCCCTCCCTCTGAGTGTGTCTCAAAAGGGTTCTATGGTAAATCATTCCTCAATTATTCTTGGTGGTTTAGATGATAGAATTTGGCATAAAACTACAACCTTGAATTGATTTAAGGAGAAACATTGATTCAGTTACCACTTCAATAATGGTGATACCACATTGTTGGAAAATAGTGAGACTAGAAAGCAGTGAACGAGTCTCATACTAAATGGAAGTACCATTTACAAAGTAATAAATGAATTTCAATGTGGAAACCCCCTTGAAGTAATAGACCACCGCTCCTTCATATATCATATTACTGAAGTAGGACCCATCAATATTATGTTTCAACCCCGAGGATTAATGTTTCTAGCACACCCATTTTCTTCTAGATGTGCATACTGAATAAGTGGAATGAAGTGTTGTTTGAAGGATATGAAGGGAAGGGGATTACATCCCTATATTAATTATATTGACCACATCGAGAAGAAAAACTCATTTTCCAATGATGATTTACTTTCTCGATGGTCAGATTCCCTCATTTCTTTCTCTATTTCAGGCCTTATAATTACAAAAACCACCCGCATGTAGTCTTAGCCAACTACTCCAAAAACTAGTTACCCAAGCCATGGTACCATTGAATATGGATGGATTCATCAAACAGGGGTTGGGAGGATAAGGCAGTGAACTCTCAATAGAAGGATCATACCTCCAAGCCTATTCACCCACAAATAAGTGGTTGTTACCAATCTCTTCTTTATAGTTAATGTCCCCACAAAACAATTACACTTATGGGATTCTGTATTTTCTTATATACTCATTTGTGGATACCTATTTTCTTATAAACCTCTAGGTGAGAAATTTACACATCATTGTGATTATCTTCATCCACATGATCCCATTCAATAATTCACCCTATGAATGGGTAAACTGATTGCGATTACAATCCATCATATAGTATGTTCATGAGCTAGAGTGGGAGTTCATGAACATTTCTAGATCTGTATTAAAATAAATGGGATGATAATATTTTTTCTGATCAGTGCATAAAACTATCATAATGAATGCTAGAAAACATCTTGCCTCCTAGAAAGTGATATCATATAGTGGGATGCTTGGAAAATATATCATTGTTCCCACCAAGTTTCCATGGAAAAAGGGAACCCTCCCCACCATGATAATCTAGTGAATGTGGGGTCAGTGTCCCTAGAAAAGGGTCCTCATCAAGAATATGAAAGGAGACATGTCCTGTCACGACCCGCCTTCACCAAAAGGATGGAAGGGTCAGTAGATTGCTAGGCCCTTCCTTCTTTAAGTTGAAGGAGAGATAATGACCCCCGAGACCCACATTCAATATGTCCCAGAGTGGCGAATAGCACCAAGGGTATAGAAATTTCTCACAAATGGAAGGCATTACCCCTTTTTGTTTTATAAGATCGAGAGATGTGATTATGAAACTCAACAACAACAAGAAGGAAAGATAAGTAAAACAAAAAGAAATAAACCATTCCCACATGAATGTTCTAACAGTAAAGCCAAAAAGTACAAAGGGCGACTACAAAGGTAAGTTCCAAAGAAGAAAAATAGAAACTGCCACTTCCCCAAAGGTCTGATCTAGTAAGGTCTTGTGTGATCCCTGAAGTCCTCCTGGAAACCTGAAAGCAGTTTTATATACGTAGGGTGAGCATACAAGTACACTCAGTAGGGAAAACCAAAGACTATCATGCAGAAGTGGGGGAACGTGCTAAAGTCCCGTGAGAAAAGGAGTAAACCAAACACCTATCAAGGTAAACTATCCACCCCAGGCCTCACGAAGGCACACTCCCCAAATAATGCAATTCCAGTAAAATATATATTAAGAGCACATCAATGTTTGGGTACCCCGCGCCACTTTCCCACTGGTTATTGAGACATCCTATGCATCGGACCAATCCCGCCATTCTCACCGCAGTCCCACTGCCACACCTGGGCCACAACCACATGCAGTCCCACTACCGTAATCCTGCCCATACACACCTGGTCCACAACCGTCACACATAACCACACCTGCAAACACCTAGGCTAGAACAAACACCACCACGCCCGAAGACACCTGGGCTAGAAAATCCACTACCACGCCCAAAGACACCTGGGCCTCATCCCGAAGACACTTGGGAAACCACCTGCCGCACACATCTGGCCAACCACCACACCACACCACCCGAAGGTTCTTGGGCTAATAATGGACCTCAGGCCATCACAACCTACACGAAGATACTTGGGCTATCCGGGAAAGGGAGCAGAAAAGGAGCTAATAACCAGCCACCAAGTACAGTGTTGGGAAAAACACCCTCCCCCATGAAATGGGGGTGTTCGGCACTAAGTGCTCAACATGGGTGGGGTGCGAATAAGAAACACAAAGCTACAAGTATATATATATATATAAGTAACAAGAACTCACCCAAGCTAGGTTTTTCTTCAGACAACCAATAGATCACAACAGCACTCAAGTCCGAGTCATGACTCACGCTAACAACCCATTTTTCCCCTTTCCTATTTCACGTTCAGTAATAATGTTTATTTTTAAGCACTACTGGGAAACTAGTAGGCATAGTCATAAGTCCAGGAAGGTTAACAATCAAGAAAAAACCATAACTCCCATACTCGGTTCTTAACAACAGAAGATTCCACCACAATTCATGATATAAACAAGTATCCACCCGGTCATAAAACTCACAACCACTGAAGCCGTATCAACAGGGGATCCCATCCCCCAATTTCACACAACCACCGAGGGTATAAAAGAAAAGAGGATCCCATCCCCTCCCACAAATCCAGTAATCGACTTGTAAAAGAAAACCACCGAAACACTGCCACCCACAATAAGCAAGGCCAAGCCTATATTTTTAGATTTAAAAGATTTTACACGTTCCATGATTTCAATTCCATTTGACCGGGGTTAGCAGAGAAGGGATTGATCCTGGTGCTTTCAATTTATTCATCCGGGTATGCGTGATTAACCAATTTCACAGCAGGAGTTCACATTTACAAACAATCCATTTAAGAAATACGATGGTTTCATTACTGCACAGGGAAAGACCACCAACGACCATGAATTTTCAGAAGGCGTAAGCCAGAACAACTCAACAAGATGGTCATAAAATAAACAGCATAAAAAAACATATGACATCATCAACGATCACAGCCCCCCTCCTTTCTTTATATAATTCGTTCATTATATTTAATTAGGTCTGGTTTATCCAATTCTACAGAACAAAAGCACGCCCACCCCGCATGATACACCAAAGAGAGAGGCAAAGGAGAAATTCCCTACCTGTTGGATCAACGATCTAGGCTAAGGCCGGGGGAGGAAGTTCACGGATAGGGATTCGGCTCGCCTGAATGAAAATCGCTTCGTCTATCAATGCTTAGGCCGACCGCGGAATTTTACGGATAATGATGCGCCCGATGCACAAGAAGCTGTTTGTGAAGAGCCACGATCGAGAAAAGAGAAATCACAGCTAACCCTTAGTTTATAAGAGACGAGGACGGTTGCGGTGAAAACGAGAAACCGCGTAAGGCGCAGGGGTCGTGGGTTGATCACGCGGCTTCACTCGTCATTAAAGGGTTGGGTGGTTTAAACTGACTCATTAATTGATTAAGTATTTAATTAAAACTATTATGTGCATTACGGGCCTTTAAAACACGCTCAAACAGGTCAAAATAGGGTTTAAAACCTATTTGAGCAAGAGGGAGCGCTACTGGAAATAACACGCGGGGTAGGCCAGAGCCACCGGTAGCTGAGAGCTACCGGTGGGTGACAGCTACCAGTAGCGGAGCTACCGGTAGGCTGCAGCAACCGGTAGACAGAGCTACCAGTAGGCTACAGCCACCGGTAGACCGAGCTACCCGTAGACAGAGCTACCGGTAGGCTGCAGCCACCGGTAGATCGAGCTACTGGTAGGCCTGCTACCGGTAGCCTTAGGCTACCGGTAGGCTTATACCACCATGATTCCCAGACCTAAAACCCCAAAACATCACAATGTAATGGACCCCAAAATCATGGGCCATTACATCAGATACCTCTTAAACGATTCTCGTCCTCATGAATCAAAACAAAATAAGAAGGGAAGAGAGGGTCCGAAAAACCACCTCGAAAGATACCTCTTAGGAGAGAACCCATGCTAACTAAAACATTTCCCCACCATGAACCAAGCAACATACCATGCCAAACTGCCCGGGCATGTGGGTTGGAGAGTCTCCTTCCCCATGTCAAGATATTATCCGATTTGGGCAGCACTGACTCGCCTGCACGAGTTTAATCGCATCCACCTTAAAGCGTCTTGATTAGGGGTCGGGTTCTCTCCTCCCCCATAGACAGGGCTTTTCACACACAAACAGAGGAAAGAAACCAGTACATTTCATAGCTAAAAGACAAAACGTTCTACCATAACAGGTACAACAAGGAGCAAAACTCTAAACAACTCTGGGTACTGGGTATGCATCTGTGATTCCCCCTCCCACGTACTCTCCTCAAGCCCACCATGTCTCCACAACACGCGAACCAAGGGAATGGTTTGCCCACGAAGCACCTTCTCCTTGCGATCCTCGATCATCACTGGTCTCTCCACAAAGGTCAAGTCGTCCTCGATGCCCAGTTCACCCCAATCAAGGACGTGTGAATTGTCATGCAGATACCGACGGAGCTGGGACACATGGAAGACACCATGTATTCTCAGTAGCGGCGGTGGCAACGCTAGCTGGTAATCCACCTCGACGACCCACCGCAATACTTAGAAGGGTCCGATGAACCTAGGGGAAAGCTTACTCCCCTTGTTGAGCCTCCTCTACCCACGCCGAGGGGAGACCTTTAAGAATATGTGGTCCCCAACATCAAACTCTAATGGCCTCCTCCTGGTATCAGCATACGACTTCTGTCGGTCCTAGGACGCCTTCATCCTTTCCCGTATGAGCTGAACCTTCTCGGTTGTGTTCTGCACCACCACTGGGCCAAGGATGCCTGCCTCTCCTACTTCGGCCCAACACACAGGTGAATGACATGGCCTCCCATATAGAGCTTCAAACGGGGCCATGCCAATGGTAGATTGATAGCTATTATTGTAAGAGAATGCTACGAGGAGAAATTGTCACACCCATGATCCTCCTGAGTCCATAACACATTCCCGTAGCATATCCTCTACGGTTTGGATGGTATGCTCTGTTTGTCCATCTGTCTAGGGATGGAAAGCCGTGCTAAGGCATAACTGGGTGCCAAACGCATGCTGCAATCCTCTCCAGAATCATGAGGTAAACAGTGCATCCCTACCCGAGACTATAGACCTCGGAAATTCATGAAAACTCACCACCTCATCCACGTACTTTTGTGCCAAAGCTTCCAGAGTACTCGACTCCCTGATTGCCAGAAAGTGAGCTGATTTCGTCAACCTGTCCACTACCACCCAGATGGCGTCGTACCCTCCTTGGACCTTGGGTAGTCCCGTGACAAAATCCATCGAGACGTCATCCAACTTCCACTCGGGGACATCTAGAGGCCGCAGTAGGCCACCTGGAACTCGGTGTTTTGCCTTCAATTGCTGACACACTAAGAACTTGGCCACAAACTTTGCCACCGCTCGCTTAACTCCGGGCCACCAAAACTGCCTCTTCAAACCCTGGTACATCTTGGAAACTCCTGGGTGTACCGCTAGGGGTGAGTTGTGGAACTCACTGAGAACCTTGCCACGCATTAGTCCTAGAAAAAATAACCTTTTCTAAAAAATCATCTGGTTCTGACCATCCTCTTTCCATCCTTCCAGAGCATTTCCCTAGTCAACCCGGTCACAGATCACTTCGCACTGCGGGTCTCCCCACTGAGACTCCTCCACCTGTCGAAACAGAGATGACTGCACTATCATCTGATATAGGCATCCTCTGCCGCTATCCATCCTCGCATCCAGGTGTAAGGCGGCCAACTCCTCCATTGCCTTCCAGGCGTCCGCCGACTCTCGGACTGCATCCTTCTGCGTCGTCCTGCTCAAGGCAACGACCACCACATTACCCTTGCCTTCAGTATAAGAGATCTCGAAGTCGTAATCCTGGAGGAACTCCACCCATCTCCGTTGTCGCAAGTTTATGTCCTGCTGGGAGAAGATATAACTCAATCTTTTGTGATCCGTGAAGACCACAAAGCATTCCCCGATGAGGTAGTGTCGCCATAACTTTAGTGAAAAAACGCCCGCTGCAAGCTCCAGGTCGTGGGTGGTGTAATTACGCTCATGGGAACGTAGCTGCCTGGACCCATAAGAGATCACCCCTTGTCGCTGCATCAACACGCATCCCAGGCCCTGTCCTGAAGCATCATAGAATACCTCATAGGCCACCCCTTCTTCTGGTAATCTCAGCACTGGGGCACTGACCAACTTCTCCTTCAGATAGCTGAAGGCTGACTGGCACTGTTCACCCCATACAAAAGCCTGGTCCTTCTTGGTCAGAGCCGTAAAAGGGGCCGCAAATCAAGAGAAGTTGGGTACGAATCTCCGGTTGTAACCTACCAGCCCAAGGAAACTACAGACCTCTGCCACATTCTTGGGTGCTTCCCAAGAAACAACTGCCTCAACTTTTGATGGGTCCACCGCTACCCCCTTCTCGGACAACGCGTGCCCGAGGAAGTGCACTTCTCGTGTCCAAAACTTGCATGCTGACAAATTCCCATAGAGATGGTGCTATCAGAGGACCTCCAAAACTGTCCTCAGGTGATCTGCGTGGTCCTCCTCCGATCTAGAGTAGACCAGGATGTTGTCGATGAACACAACCACGAACCGATCCAATTACTCCTAGAAGATGGAGTTCATGAGCCCCATGAACACAGTCGGGGCGTTCCTAACACCGAAGGGCATGACTACAAACTCGAAGTGTCCATACCTGCATCTGAACGCTGTCTTCAGGATGTCACTCTCTTTCACCCTCAGCTGGTGGTACCCAGACCACAGGTCGATCTTCGAGAATAATCCTGCCCCTTTCAGCTGGTCGAAAAGATCATCTATCCTGGGAAGTGGGTAGCGATTCTTGATCGTCACCTGATTTAGCCTCCTGTAGTCTATGCACAACCTGAGACCACCATCTTCCTTCTTTTCAAACAAGGCCGGAGCACCCCACAGTGATGCACTCGGTCGAACATAACCTCTCTTCATAATATCGTCAATCTGTATCTGCAACTCCCGTAGCACCGAAGGTGCCATCCGGTAAGGAGCCATCGAGATTGGACGAGCGACGGGCTGTAGGTCTATCCCAAACTCGATATCACGTCGTGGGGGTAGAGTCGTCACCTCCTCAGGAAAGATGTCAATAAACTCACGGATGATCTCTGGAACTTCCACCATTTCAGAATCTACCGATTCCACTATCACCTCAGTCAACAAGGAGAGGAGAGGTTCCTCTCTCATGTTTCCCTTCGGACTGCTCCGCTCATCGGTGAAGGTAACACGCCGGATATCCAAGTCTGAGAACACCACCCTTCTTCGAAAACATTCGATGACAGCGCACACAGAAAATAGCCAGTCGATGCCAAGGATGACATCGTATGGCTGAATCTGTAGCAGAAGAAGATCCCTAACCGACTGATGTGGCCCTATCATCAGTCTACATCCCCGAAATACAAGCAACAATTTGGTCTGACCTCCGACTAGTGTGCTCAACACCAGGGGCACTGGAAGTCTCTCCGCATCTAAACCCAAGGCATGGTCTAGGCTGGGTGCAACAAAGGAGTGTGAAGCTCCGGTATCGAACAAGGCATAAGCAAGAGTGCTAAATAGACTGATCATACCTCGAACAACCTCTGTCCCTGCTGGAACTGCTGCCTCTACGGTGTGTAACTGTCCACGCCCAGCTCCCCTCCCTCTTGGTTGTCAGCCACCTCCCCGACCTCGCCCTGGTCGAGGTCCCTGTGGAGCGCCCTGAGGTCAGCCTCCTCCTCCTACGTCTGACCTCGGAGGAGCGGGAGCTCGCTGTCCCTGCTGCTGCTGCTGGAAAGGTCTGGCTTGAAGCTGCTGCTAGGGCGGGTGCTGGGGATGACTGCCACTACTGTACTACACCCGGTCGGGGCACTAACTCTAGAGATGCCCAGGGCTCCCACAGATGAAGCACCGCGGTCCCGGGCCCGTAGGAAAAGGGTGAGGGCTGGGGGATCGAAACTGAAACTGTTGCGTCCTTCTCCCTGCTGGTTGGAACCTAGAGGGTCCAGACGCTGGAGGCATGCTGCTGATGACCTTCCCCTTCGATGGTCCCAGATGGATCCCCTCTCGAGACACTCCTCCTAGAGCATGCATCCTCTCCACCACTTCGGCCTTCTTCTGGACCTCCAAGTACGTCGGAAGGGTGATGGGGGTAACAACATACTAGAGGGAGGGTCGGAGCGCCTCCTCTAAACGTCTTGCCCGAGACTCCTCGTCAGGAAAGTGGTCCGGAGCAAAACGTAGGAGGTCCTTGAACTTGATCCCTAGCTCCCTCACGGACATACTCCCCTGCTAGAGGGAGAGTAGTTCCTGCCTCTTTTCTGCCTTCATCATCGAGGAGAGTAATTGTTCCTGGAACTCCCTCTCAAAATCCACACAAGCCACCTCAGACTCTCTCCTCTCCCGCAGGTAAAGCATCCACCACTGACGTGCCGCTCCCCTCATCTGGCTAACGGCCAGAGGATCCCAGTACTCGGTCGGGGCCCGAATTAGGCCAAAGGCTATAACTAGCTCCTCTAGCCAGCCTTCCGTCTTCATATCAGAGGTGCTTCCCTCATACTTCTCGAGGGCCTGTCGCTGGTAGGCTTGAAGAGTCTTCTGCCACTGGTCATCCTCTTCCTCTCGATCAGCTCTTTGCCGATCGGCCAAAGTAGTCTTCGGGGCCTCGATCACATGTACCACACGTGGTCGCCTTCCAGGTGCCATAGCTTCAAGGTGAACAAGGAATGCCTAAGCCCAAGTATTGCAGAATATTGTTCTTAAAACTTCTAAAATAAAATTAATGTATTCTTAGTCCCCAAGACATCCCAGAAACACAAGAACACAAGTCATTATGATGTGTGTTCCTTTCCTATGGTCTCTACCCTGCAATCAGTGTGGCCTCACTTGGTCGTTCAGTAGGTCCAGAGTCCTTGCATCGGATCACGGGGGGGCCTAAAATCACATGTCCTAGCTGGTATTCCCTGGCTTAATTCACGCGCCATGGTCACCCAACACAGTTGCCTTACTATCCCATGCAATCCTCACTATGCCTAACTCCAGACTCCATCCTATCTCTCAACCTCCGCTCTGATACCATTCCATCACGACCCGCCTTCACCAAAATAAGGGAAGGGTCAGCAGATTTCCAGACCCTTCCTTCTTTAAGTTGAAGGAGAGATAATGACCCCCCGAGACCCGCCTTCAATAGGTCCCGGAGTGGCGACTTGCACCAAGGGTATAGAAATTTCTCACAAATGGAAGGCATTACCCCTTTTTGTTTTATAAGATCGAGAGATGAGATGATGAAACTCAACAACACCAAGAAGGAATGAGAAGTAAAACCAAAAGAAATAAACCATTCCCACATGCATGTTCTAAAATAAAGCCACAAAGTACAAAGGGCAACTACAAAGGTAAGTACCAAAGAAGAAAAACATCAACTGCAACTGCCCCAAAGGTCCGAGCAAGTAAGGTCCTGCGTGATCCCTGAAGTCCTCCTGGAAACCTGAAAGCAGTTTTATATACGTAGGGTGTGCATACAAGAACACTCAGTAGTGAAAACTGAAGACTCTCGTGCACAAGTGGGGGAACGTGCTAAAGTCTCGTGAGAAAAGGAGTAAACCAAACACCTATCAAGGTAAACTATCTACCCCAGGCCTCACCAAGGCACACTCCCCAAATAATGCAAGTCAAGTAATATATATATTAAGATCACATCGATTTTTGGGTACCCCACGGCACATTCCCACTGGTTATTGAGACATCCTACACATCGGACCAATCCTTCCATTCTCACCGCAGTCCCACTACCACACCCGCCCGCACACACCTGGGCCACAACCACACGCAGTCCCACTACAGTTATCCCGCCCGCAAACACCTGGGCCACAACTGTCACACGTAACCACGCCTGCAAACACCTAGGCCAGAACAACCACCACATGCTCGAAGACACCTGGGCTAGAAAATCCACTGCCACGCCCGAAGACACCTGGGCCTCATTCCGAAGACACTTGGGAAACCACCTACTGCACACATCTGGACAACCACCACACCACCCCGCCCAAAGGTTCTTAGGCTAATAATGGACCTCAATCCATCACAGCCTGCACAAATATACTTGGGCTATCCGGGAAAGGGAGCAGACAAGGAGCTAATAACCAGCCACCAAGAATAGTGTTGGGAAAACACCCTCCCCCATGAAATGGGGGTGTTCGGCACTAAGTGATCAACTTGGGTGGGGCGCGAATATGAAACACAAATCTACAAGTATATATATATATATATAGGTAACAAGCACTCAACCAAGCTAGGTTTTTTTTCAGAAAGCCTACAGATCACAACAGCACTCAAGTCCGAGTCAAGACTCACGCTAACAACCCATTTGTCCCGTTTATTATTTCACGTTCAGTAATAATTTTTATGTTTAAGCACTACTGGGCAACTAGTAGGCATAGGCATAAGTTCAGGAAGGTGAACAATCAAGAAACAACCATAACGCCCATACCCGGTTCTCAGCAACAGAGGATTCCACACCAATTCGTGATATAAACAAGTATCCACTTGGTCATAAAAGTCACAACCACCGAAGCTGTATCAACAGGGGATCCCATCCCCCAATTTCACACAAACACCGAGGGTATAAAAGAACAGGGGATCCCATCCCCTCCCATATCTCCCGCAATCGACTCGTAAAAGAAAACCACCAAACCACTGCCACCAACACTAAGCAAGGCCAAGCCTGTATTTTCAGATTTATAAGATTTTACACGTTCCATGATTTCAATTCCATTTGAACAGGGTTAGCACAGAAGGGATTGATCCTGGTGCTTTCAATTTATTCAGTCGGGTATACGTGATTAACCAATTTCACAGCAGGACATTTAAAAACAAGCCATTTAAGACATACGATGGTTTCATTACTGCATAGGGAAAGACCACCAACGACCATGAATTTTCATAAGGCGTAATCTAGAACAACTCAACAAGATGGTCATAAAATAAACAGAATACAAAAAAAAAACATAGGACAACATCAAAGATCACAGCCCCCCTCCTTTCTTTATATCAACAAGAGGGGATGCCACAAAAGAATATTTTGTCATTGATCAATCACGTCATCAATCTTGAATCTCCATTTCTACACATTTCTTATATATTACTTTTTCTTATGCTTATTTGTGATTTTATTATAGTACATAATTCTATTGTTCATAAAAGACTAATTTGATACTCTTTTATAATTTACATTATATGTATACGCCCAAAAACTACTATATATGAGGAATTGTGATAGCCTAGATATCATTGTGTACTATTGTAATCTATATACTCGATCATGGTTGTGGATCGGTTTATTCGTTAATAAACATGAATTGAATTTGAATACAAACCTATGGAGAGGATTTTTCCCCTTATTGAGGGTGAACCTCATGTATTTTTTTCTATGTGTTTTGATATTTTCTAATTATTTTTTAAATTATATAATTCTATTTTTGAAGGACATTACTATGATAGAATAATTTTATTTTTAATAGATCAATAATTTAATATATTTAAAATAATATTAAATTATTCTGATAATCTAATTTCATTGTAATTGAAGTTTCATTAATCTTTTGAGTAGTTATTTCAATACATTAAATTATATTTACCTAATATATTATGAAATAATTTTTTTTAGATTAAGTGATTTTTTATTTTAAATTGATTTAAAAAGAAATGTTTCATTTGATACACAACTCACCACCTCTTCATTCTTCCCCACCAACATAAATTTGGTACCAATGGATTTTATTTAGAACAAATTATTGTTTCATAACTTTCATCATGGACCATGTTTTTAACGGAATGAAATAAATTTATATTTTGTCTAAATTTTTACCTTTATATATAATAATATACTTGTGGGTAATATTAAAAATAAATCTCCAAATTTTCATATCCATAATATTTTAATGTATAAATTTAAATGATAATACATCTAGAATGTATGGATTATGATATGTGGACTATAACTGAAGATCGATATTAAAAATCAAAAGCAGGTAGATCTATCTAGAGTGATACTTATATTGTTGTCAATATAAATAACTGTAATGTTATAAATTAATTATATTGTGAATTAAAAGAAGATGAATTTTGCAGAATATTTGTATATGATATAGCATATGAAATTTGTGATACATTTTCTATGTCTAATATGAGAACATATGATGTTAAAAATTTGTGTTCAAATACATACTCTATTATGTAAGATAATTTTATGAGTAATAATAATGAGTATATTCCAAATATATATCTCAAATTTAATGATATTAATAACATGATTCATATACTTGGAAAAACTATTGATGATAAGTATAATGTAATGTTGATTCCATGATGCTTACATGACATATCCAGAGGGCCTACCATATCAATTTCTAAGCCATTTGATGGGGAAAATATTCCAATTTAGAATTTTATAGGAAAACAAATGATGTTCAATGAATATATTAATGTGAATTATGAAGATAATGAACCCCATAAAAAATTACATTGAATTAATCTTAGTAAAAAATTAAATAAATAATTCAAGAAAGGAGCACTAGTGGAAGTGATGATAACTATGATATTATTGAAGAAATGGAATATTTTGAATCAATACTGACAAAATTTCACATAAAGTACATTATATTTTGGAAATAAGATTCCAGGTGATATTATCATAATAGGGGAAATTGGAGGATGACTATAAATAGAAGATTCCTCCAACAGACATACGTATTATGATTGTAAGAGAAAATTATGAGTTAAAGGTGTCCATCCAATATTTAAATAAAAAATATATTGACTACCAATGAATGAAATAAAAAAATAAAAGAAGTCGACTTGGACTGATTCTAAGGATATATCAGTTTATATAGTCTTGTCCAAATATTATATTCATGTTAATTGAACTATACTATCAGGAATTAAACATGAGTTAAAAAATATCATTTTTAAACCAACTAAAAATGATAAACATTATGAATGTACTATGTATATTATTTATTTATTTTAATACATTAATATACTGGTAGAAAACATTAATGAGAAAATGATATATATAAGAATATAAAGAAACATCATTCTTTTTCTACTATTGATAAATCTAATATAGTAATTGAAAAAGAGAATAATTAAATGATTCTATTTGATAATAATGACATAAAATTAGAAAATGAGAATCTAAATATTATTATTATAGGTTTTTTATTAAGAACAATATTGTTGAATAAAATTATATGATGTAATATTTTACCTAATCAAAAAGATACTTTTGGTTATCAACCCATACAGAAAAAATCTACCAAAACTATTTTAATCTTAATTCAAATTTTTTATAAAAATCTATAATAAATACTACAATGGGAAAATATATATTTTGAGAAATGTATTTTAGACAAAAAGAATCTAATTTTATAATTATTTAAAATATATTGATAAATTTAGAAACAAATCATTCAAAAATGTGTATCCTTAAAATATGTATTTCTGTCCTTTATAGACCCAAATTGATCTGGGTACCAAAATCAGTATAGATTTATTTTATTGTCAGAATCCTAGAAGAAAATTTCAAGTAAACATTTATGGTATTTATATAGTTTTCTCTATAAACATTTGACATGGGACATCTCAATGATATAACATTTGACTAAAGGGGATGGTGTACAAGTTAGTTTTGGTGATAATGAATTTTTTTTAAAGTTTCATGATGGTAATAATAAAACTTGTCTAACATCTAAAGAAATATTTATTCATGCATTAATGTATAATATTTTAATTACATCCCAATTATGTGATTATAGATATCATGTCATGTTTCAGAAAAAAATCATGTAATAATTTTGATTGTAAGATTAATTTATTATTATTTCATTAATGAAAAAAAAAGATTTAATGTTTTTTTTATTTTTATCAAAATGATTCTTTTTTTATAATCCTTTGGTGACATCCCATACCAAGATGACACTTAATAGGTGTCCTCATCTATATGGGACACATGGAGTCAAATGCATCTCATTGAATTATAGAGACTGTCGACTTGATGTGGGGAACTAAGGTGTGTGTATTGGGAGACTATGCTGTAATTAATAGAGTATATCACATGGGAGAGTTATAAAAATTGGTAAATAGTGAAATCCATATAAGTAAATAGAATAAATAGAGGAAGGAGACAAATCAATAATAACATAAGAAACAATAATAGCATAAAAGATTTGATGATGATATATGTCATGTCACTAAAAAGATATAAAAATGGATACATAGTATTTGAAATAAATGAAAACCAAATATATGAAAAATAAAATATATAAACTATAACGATCATCCTGAGCTATAACTCTATCATCTGCTACCAGCTCCATCCAATAACTACATTTAATCAAGTGGATGAAGCATTATGAATACATTTATGAACATCTACATACATGTAATATACCTCTCATACCAAACAACACCCATATATTGTTTGAGATAAATCTCAGTGGGCCACCAAAAAATATGTCTCTAACATCGATCTCATGTAATGAAAATTGTAATATCATGAATTAATACATGTAGTACAATGTAACTAAATACCCAATTACCATTTTTTCCTTCATCTGGTGTATGAACATTTATCCAATTCCTAATTTAATTTATTTCAAATTTATATAAAAAAAGTCAAATGGGGACTAGCAATTACTGAAATCCACTCATGATAGTATAAATATTTATGGTTCAAGGATGTAATAAGGAAAAAAAATTGATAATCAATATGATATGGTTGTATGTTATTCACCAAGGATAGCTAGACCTTGGGAGTTGGTAACATTTTACAAAGATAGTCTAACTAAGGGTTAATGGTGTTATCTACGGAGTATAATCCAAGGAATTACCACAATAATGTTTCGACCAAGTCCAGTCAATTCATCCAATGAAAAACTAGATATAAGATGTAGTTATTCCCAAGGGTGTAACCAAGGCACCCTATGTCAAAATGGATCAAAGTAGTGTATTTGAGGCATCCTATAATAATAATCAAGGGGTCCTACAATGTAATATCGGTTATTTAAATTTTTGTAATGATTGTACTCTCATTTGGTCTCACAAATGGAAACTTCCATCCCTGAATCAGAATGACATCCTTGAGTTTCCATGTCATTCCATTAGAAATTCAAGTGCTAACATGACTCAATCCTTCATATGAAGATGACAAGGAACATTTTCATAAATTCTTACCTTACATTTAATTCAATATAATTAATTTTTTCCTATGATTATTATCCCATTAAAAATTTAACTAAGTTCAGACCATTCTATTCATTAGTTTGACAATTCCATATATAATGCAACATTTTAATTAAAACATTATATGTGTAGCTCAGCTAATAATTCCCAAACTGTTACTTCCATTAATATGGAAATGTCTTCAACATATCTGAAACCTAATATTAATTTACATTTAATAAGACCATTTCATATACTAAATTATGCTTTTCATACTATCAGTTTAATGAATTATATACATTTGTTCACTTACCATAAGAATGTCAAGTGGAAGTGAAAAGGTACAATATATTGAAAATTTAATGATTTATAAGAAATTAATGTAATGAGTCTTACCATTTTTGTGGTTAATATTGAAAACACCCGAATATTGGCTCAAAAGATTCAAAATACTAGATACCTAGTTATCGTATATTACCATACATGGGGAGTTGTGGAATATTAATATAACAACCAACAAATAATAACAATTTATTGAAGGACCATAACCATAAAATTATAATTAATATAATAATGTCATTTAAATTCAATTAATGACACCCAATAAAATTTAAGGGCTCTCATACATCAATTAAAAAATAAATAAAACATGAGGGGTGAGATATAGACCACCCACCTATTACTCATACAACTCTACTCCTCCAGTATCAGCCTCTAATTTGGCATAGATCAAATTAGAATTAAAAAAGAGTATAAATAATCCAACCATGATAACTAGGTCGTGGGAAATAGAAATAGTGAATGTATTAAAAAGTCTCAAGTACATATCGATGCACATATATCGTGTAAAATGGAATTTCAATCAGATATATAATAAAAAAGATCACTCAATACCCTATTTAGGCCATGAAAGAGCTCCAAAATGTGGGGAAATTGGATCTATATTTTGGAATTTTTATTGGAGAAAAGGGAGGAGGATAATTATATCATTAAGGTTTAAATTGAGAGGTTACCCAAAAATTCCCATCTTCATTGTTTGGATCCAGTGTTTTTCAAACTGTTCACCAACCATGTATGGGTACCTATTGAAAAGGGGGACTCACCTTGTTAGGCCAAACTGTTTGAGAAATCACAAGTCAAACATGTCATATGGGTCTTCCCTAAATTACAAACCATCATTATTGTTTATACTAATCTTGTGTTCTCCCCACACGGTTTTCTCTAATCATGTGACATTACCATTTCTCCCCAAAATATTGGTACTAGGCTACAAACGACCCTCGGACACCCTTGAGACCATCATGAACACATTTGGGATCCAATTTATGTAAATAAAAGTATTTTGGATTTAAATTTTGAGGAGTTTTACCTATTCAAATACCATGTTTTTAATGTATTCCCCCTTATTGGTACTCATCTATTAGTTCTCCTTCCAAGGGTGGCAAAACACTGTCTGAGAAAAACTCATGCAACAATGCAAGTGCATGTACCACTCTATCCCACGTCACATATTTTACATGATCATACTTCCATAGAACTCATACTACATTAAATTACCATCCTTGGAGAGTCTTCGTGATACATCCAATTATGTATATAGGATAGTCCCCAAAAAATCATAGACATCTACCTCTACTTCATTAGGATCAAAAGAATGAGATAGGTAGGCATGATATTGTCAAATCTATGAAATGTGGGAGATGTCATGCATTAAACAGTTCCAATGATGCAATAGAAACTAATATTTTGTTGAAAGGTCACTGTCGTGGGAGCCCTCAAATGATTAGTCTAATTTGGGGTACTTAGGTGCAGCAGAGTGGCTGACCAAGGTCGTCTCTCAAAGGAAAAAGTGAATTTTAAAAATTATTAGAGGTATTATAAAAAAAATAGAATAGAATAGAATAAATCACTACTTTAAAGGATTGGGGTTTCTTGTAGTTTATGAATCTAGAAGAAGTTTGCTGGAATAAGATTGAATAATTTTTTTGTTTTTAGTTTTTAAATGAAGTTCGATTAAAATGACACAACAAAAAGATGTTTTTTTAGACAATTTTCAAAAGGCGTAATCGATCTAACTCTACCTATTCACTTTATTATTAATCATTATCATGTAAATTAACAATATATTAATTATGATCCCTTAATTTGTTAAATCTTGATCCCTAGGAGAATTAACATTACCACGAAGATGATGTGAATTTAACCCAAGGGTAACTTCGGAACATGCAATTGCAGCACCCTGCTTTGATTGATGTTCTAAGATTAGATTATGGTCAGTGGTAAATTAAGGTGCATATACATTCTGGAAATGAGGATGAATTGTGTTTAGGTATTATATTTGAACTCTACAAATTTATCACGTGTGGTCTTGTATTACCGATTAAGATCGCGCTCTCACAATTTACACAAAATCCCGACCTCGCGTGTTTTTGTGTTAATTGTTCAATTGCTTTCTTAGTTTCTTGTAATTTAAAAACACAATTCATGGATCATATTATGTGAATTACAGTATCTCATTGATTCAAAATAAATTAATGAAAAAAGATAGAGATCGATCGATTACTAAAAAGAACTACTCTTCCATTAGTGGCGTAATCATCGTAGAAGCGTTTTGCATGTGCAAAGGATTAATATGGGTATAACCCAATAACGATTCTACTCAAAATTCCAGCCTAATTAGGAAGATTAAGAGAAGAATAAATTTAAACAAAATATAAGAAATGAGAAGAAATAAAAGAAGAACAAAGAAGTGTATTACATAAACAAAATCATTACAAAATGAAGGAGAAGAAGAAGGCTTCGTCGAAGGGATCCTTGCTTCAAGAGCTACCCTTATTGAAATGGTTGGCGAATTGGAGTGGATCCACTTCTCCTCTTCCCTCAACTTCCCAATGCACGTCCCTAACCCCTCCAAATTAGAAAAACTCCCATTTATAGAGGGGAGGGGAGGAGAGGTTACACGTGGTTTCAAGTGTGTATGTGGAAATTCGGCCAAATATTTTAATGCAAATAAAACCGCCCATTTGACCACCAACACGCTTTAATTGGCCGGCCTTCCAGACAGAGCAAATATGCGGATATGGGTCCTCTATCGCCTCTCCAAATTTGGGCTCAATACAAGCCCAAATGTAGGAGTTATGGCCGTAATATAGAATCTTATCCATTCTGGCGAGTCCAGCCCATCTTTGAAGTTATGGCCCAATTACTCCATTAAAATGCATTCTTTTGATCTAGGGTCCTGCATAATAGTTGTATATAATTAGGTTAGGAACACTGTTACAAAATATCAAATTAAAATAAAAAATATAAAAATATTTATCTTCGAAATACTACAGTCTATAAAGGGTAAAACTGGAATTTTCATCAAATAATCAAATGAATGATCTAATCCCAAATATTTTATAAATAAACATATTTAACACAATATGAGGAAATTATATCATTTATTATCAATAAAATATTCAATTAAATAGTGTTTTATCAACTCCCCCACACTTACCCTTTTGCACACCTGGGCAAAACTTCATATCATGTAAACATCAATATCAAATCAAAACCAATTTTAAAACACATATCTTTAAGATCAATCAATTTCACACCAAGAATAAAAAGATATCATGACTCATAAAAAACCTTACTTCAAGTTCTCCATTTATATCATTCAATATATTTCCACTTCATTTATCCGCCCATTCACAAAACACATACCTCGCTTGAATTTTCTCTCATCACTCAAATATCAATTTTTTTTGCAATGTCTTTCTCATCCAAACTCATACAAGGGTCATCATAGGCTTGATAGATTCGTACATCACTACCTGATGTGAGTCAAAGACATATATTTATCATGTGGACTTTTCAGGTTTGTTCTATGGCTTTCGGTTGGTAGGATTAAGATGTGAAAAACTCTTAGGCTGAATGAGGAGGGCTTGACACTTTTGAAGCAAAATTGCATTAATCTAATTTTCACTTAAATATAGTCTTCTCTTCAATCCCCATAGTATCAATTCAGCTCCATCATCATGAAAAGTCATGAAAGGTTTACACCATTCATCATTTCAGCATAAAAAATGTCAATCTTTTCAAACATGATTTTCTTTAATGCTCCAAATGGGCACAACTTTCCACCTCAATTAGAAGCTCCAGAAAAGGCACAACATCACTTATCAAGAAAGCTCTAGAATAGGAAAAACTTTCAATATAATGACTTTATTTATCAAAAAACACATATCTTCATAATTTAATTTTCCACCCAAAGTATCACATAATGTGGTGGATAAACACAAGGCAACTCCCCCCACACTTAAGCTCAACTAGATTATGCAATTTCACTTCAAGAGTTGGTTGGATAGGGATAATTGGTTTGTAATGTGGCTACCCTAATAGGCTTTGCATGGCTTCTAAGGGATACAAGGATTAAATATTCAAGGTAGGCCATTATAGAAAAGGATTCTTTGAAATATTGGCTTTAATACCAAACAAATGCCTCAATCATTTAAACATAAGTACCTCAAACCCTCACGTTTTGACAGGAATAGATAAAATTCTGGTTAAATCATGTATGGTTTGGTTCTCTCAAAAAGTGAGGTGAATGTAAAGAATATAAAAATAATGGTTTAAAAGCCTCACAGGAAAGTGATTTCAAATATAAAGATAGTGAGATTGGCATGGGATTCAAAATTCAGCATACTTTTCATGAAATTACTAAATATTTGAACTTGAATCAAAGTCATTTCAGCATTCATTTAAGCATAGTTTCAAGGGGTAAATTGTATCAATTATTGATATGGATTTAAAAATGGTGATGAGAACCATTTCATCCCAAAAGTTTCAAAAACACACAGAAAATTTTAAAATAAACACACAAAATTTGAAAAACCCACATTTTTTTGGTTTTTTTAAGAGGAAAGCAATTGAAATTACTAAACTAAAAGGTTTCCTCCCCCACACTTAAAATATTTCATTGTCCTCAATGTGAACCTATGAGATTATATATGCACATGAAATGCATAATTTTTAAATAGGACAAATAATATGAAAGTGAAAGGGTTAGGAACGGCCTGATGTGCTCAAGTGATGATGGGGTCATGCAGTGTGATAAAATCCATTGCATTAGTAGGAAGTCCTTCAATGTATCTCTTCAAATGTTGCCCATTGACTTTAAAGCTCCTTCCAGTGTACTCTTGTGTGATCTCCACTGCACCATAAGGAAAAACATTAGTCACAACATAAGGACCTAACCATCTGGAATGCAACTTACCAGGCATCAGCTTCAGTCGTGAACTGTAGAGAAGGACTTTCTCTCCAACATGAAACTCCCTTTGTTGGATCATTTTGTCATGAGCTACTTTTGATCTTTCTTTGTAGAGCCTTGAGTTCTCATATGATGATAATCTAATCTCCTCAAGCTCTTGAATTTGCAGCTTCCTTTGGATTCCAGCTTGGGCCAAATCCATGTTGCATTTCTTTATAGCCCAATAAGCCCGATGCTCGACTTCCACTGGGAGATGACATGCTTTCCCAAAAACAATCCGAAATGGGGACATACCAATGGGGGTCTTGTATGCTGTTCTATAAGCCCACAATGCATC
The DNA here is from genome assembly GCA_963277665.1 of Viscum album. Taxonomy (NCBI): domain Eukaryota; kingdom Viridiplantae; phylum Streptophyta; class Magnoliopsida; order Santalales; family Viscaceae; genus Viscum; species Viscum album. The sequence continues at coordinate 412,273,672 of OY728144.1, read as the reverse complement.
ATCCAAGAGCTTCCTCCAATCCTTCCTATTTGGCTGCACGGTTTTCTCCAAGATTTGTTTCAACTCACGATTTGAAACCTCAGCATGGCCATTTGTTTGGGGGTGGTATGGTGTTGATGTTTTGTGTGTCACCCCATACTTTAGAAGGAGGTAAGAAAAATTCCTATTGCAAAAGTGTGTCCATTGGTCACTGATGATGGCCTTTGGTACTCCAAACCTACCGAAAATTTGAGCCTTGACAAAATCCACTACAACATGAGAATCGTCAGTCCTGGTGGCCTTGGCCTCCACCCATTTACTCACATAATAAACAGCAACCAAAATATTCAAAAATACAAATGAACTAGGAAAAGGACCCATAAAATCAATTCCCCATACATCAAAAATCTCACAAAATAGTATGGGTTGTTGGGGCATCTCATGTCTCTTAGAAATGTTCCCAGTGTGTTGGCAATGAGATAATGACTTGCAAAACACATGGGCATCATGGAATAATCTAGGCCAATATAATCCAGAGTCCAAAACCTTCCTAGCTGTCCGTTGGGGTCCAAAGTGTCCACCACAAGCAAGTGTATGACAGAAATGAAAAACAGACTCAAACTCATGATCGGGAACACACCTCCTAATGACTTGGTCACTACACATGCTCCATAAGTGTGGATCATCCCAAACATAAAATCTTGACTCACTCTTTAATTTTTGGACTTGATGTTTCTTTAAATTTTCATGGATTTCAGAAGAAACAAGGTAGTTAACTAAATCAACATACCAAGGATGCGTACCAGAGATGGTATAGAGATGCTCATCGAGGAAAGTGTCCCGAAGTGGTACCTGATCCAAGGTGTCATCCTCTAGTGTGTGAGTAAGCCAACTCATGTGGTCCGCCACCAGGTTTTCTGACCCCTTTTTGTCCTTTATCTTGATGTCAAACTCTTGAAGAAGGAGCATCCAACGGATAAGTCATGGCTTTGCATCTGGCTTCTTCAGGAGGTACCTCAAAGCTTCATGGTCAGAAAAAACAACTACTTTAGAGCCCAATAAATATGAATGGAATTTATCTAAAGAAAATATGACAGCAAGAAACTCCTTTTCCATGGTTGTCTAGTTTGATTGGGCTGAATCCAATGTCCTTGATGCATAGGCAATCACATGTGAACGTCCTTCCACCCTCTGAGATAAGACAGCTCCAACCGCGAAGTTGGAGGCGTCACACATAAGCTCAAATGGAAGGTCCCACCGTGGGGGCTGTATGATAGGTGGAGTGGTCAGACACTTCTTTAGATCATCAAAGGATGTCCTACAAAAATCATCAAACACAAAATCAGAATCTTTTTAAAGTAATCATGACATATGAAGAGAGATCTTACTAAAATCTTTGATGAAGCGCAGATAAAATCCTGCATGCCCTAGGAAAGATCTAACATCACGCACACATGATGGATAGGGTAAGGATGAAATAATGTCTACCTTAGATCTATCAACCTCTATCCCATGTTTTGACACTACATGCCCTAGGACAATGCCATGCTCTACCATAAAATGACACTTTTCAAAGTTCAGGACCAGATTCTTCTCAATAGAACGATTCAACACCTTTCCCAAACTACTTAGACATTCATCAAATGAAGACCCATACACTGTAAAATCATCCATTAATACCTCCATGCATGTCTCAATAAAATCAGAAAAAATACTCACCATACATCTCTGGAAGGTACCTGGGGCGTTGCAAAGTACAAATGGCATCCTCCGGTAGGCAAATGTGCCAAAGGGACAGGTGAATGTAGTCTTCTCCTGATCCTCTGGAGCTATAGGAACCTGAAAATATCCAGAAAATCCATCCAAGAAACAATAGTGTGTTTTCCCAGCTAGTCACTCGAGCATTTGATCAATAAATGGGAGGGGGAAATGGTCCTTCCGAGTGGTCAGATTTAGTTTCCTATAATCAATACACACACGCCAACTGTTTTGTACCCTCATTGGAACTAAATAATCTTTATCATTTTTAACAACAGTAAAACTAGTTTTCTTAGGCACAACCTGAATAGGACTTACCCACTGAGAATCTGAAATGGGAAATATTATACCTGCCTCGAGAAATTTCTCAAATTCCTTTTTAACAACTTCCAGGAGGGTGGGATTGAGTCTCCTTTGTGGTTGTCTCACCGGTTTATCCCCATCCTCCAAGAGAATCCTATGCATGCAAATGGAGGGGCTAATACCTGATATGTCAGCCAAGGTCCACCCAATCGCCCTGATGTTCTCCCTCAAAATATTCAAAAGCTTTTCTTCATGTTCAAAAGGGATATTGTTAGCAATGATAACAGGTAATCTCTCACCACTCAACAAGTATGAGTATTTCAGATTTGATGGCAATGGATTGAGTTCTAATGAAGGAGGGTGTAGTATGGATGGAGACATTGAAGGAACTGAAATATGTGCACAAAGAGCATCAGTATCAGAATAGACATCATCAAAATCATAGAATAAAGCATCAAATCCATCAGCATACTCAACAACCATTTCATAATCAAAGTGAAAATGATCAAAATCGGAATATGAATCCACATCAAAATCAAATCCAAGATAGGATTGTGTATCAACAACATGTGTGGAAGTGCTCTTAGACATCAAACTCGAACCAATACTCATAATCTCCCTAAGCATAGGACAATAAAATTCTATGGAGTTTTTATTTGGTGGTTCAAAATGGGAGATAACAAAAGCAGAATGGTCCTCTGAGGGGTACTTCATGGAATCCATAACATTAAATATCACAACTTCATCTCCAAACTCCATGGAAAGTGTACCCTCATTGACATTTATGCTTGTTTTTGCAGTTTTGAGGAAGGGCCTACCTAAGATAATGGGGGCATGAGAACATACCTGATCATCCTCCATGTTAAGCACATAGAAGTCTGCTGGAAAGATCATGTCTCTTACCCGAACAAGTACATCCTCAAGAACTCCCGCTTGATATGTCGTAGCTCTATTCGCCAATTGCACCACTACTCTTGTTGGCTTCAACTCACCAACCTCCAAGGAAGAGAATACAGAGTGAGGAATCACATTTATGGAAGCTCCTAAATCACAAAGTGCATCAGTAAAGTGTAACTCCCAAATGGTGCATGGTATGGTGAATGTCCCAGGATCCATGCACTTTATTGGCATTGACATGGTTGGTGTGATTAGTGCAGATACGTTCCTTCCAAGGTTGATCCGCTCATTTCCCTTTATCCCTCTTCTATTTTTACATAGTTCTTTTAAGAATTTTGTATACCTCGGTATTTGCTTGATGGCTTCAAGTAGAGGGAGGTTGATCTCGACACGCTTGAATGTATCCAAAACCTCTTATTGCATTGCCTCTTCGACCATATTCTTAGTTTGTACAACTCTATTTGGGATTGGAAGGGGTTTAGGAGAAATATCATCAACCTTTTTCTTACCTTTATATTTCTCCTTGGGTTTCTCATCATTTGGTATGGGATGGGGCTTCTCCGGAGTTGAGGTGAATCCCGGTGGTATTGTAAGTGCAAATGTATCAACTGTTTTCTTCCCACTTCTCAATGTGATGACACTGACATTCCCCTTGGGATTGGGAGTAGGTTGGGAAGGTAGATTTCCAGAATTCTTACTTACAAGTTCATGGAGGGCAGTGGCAATCTGGCTCATTTGAGTCTTTAACTCCCTCAGCTCCGAACATTGACTCTTCAGCTCATTTTGTTGATTAAGAACAATTTGATTCAAAAGATCATCAGTATTAGAATCTACCTTTGGTGGGGGATTCCCTTGTTGTTGGCTTGTTGATGCTTGGGCTTCAAATCTCGTTTGGGGTTGTTAGAAACCCTGCTGGTAAGGTGGAGGCTGCTGGAAGTTTGGTTGAAAAGGGGGCCTTCGTTGTTGTCCAGAGCCATACCTCATGTCCGCTTGATCTTTCCACCCTTGGTTTTATGTTGTAGAAAATGAATCAAACTTCTTTTGGGGATATGGTTGTTGCTGCTGCTGAAATGGTCTCCCTGGGAATACTGCTGCGCAATCCTCTGTCTCTTGTAGTTGTGGGCAACATTCAGTTGGGTGGCTTGTCTTAGTGAAAATGCCACAAGGCCTTGAACGAGGGGGGAGATATGTCTTTTGTGCCAAAGCAATTTTCCTCACCGTAGTGGCCCATTCTTCTAACATGGTATCAAACAAATGACTCTCAACAGAAGAAGGACTTACCTGATTTACTCCCCTGACATGTGGTGTACCTCTATCGCCAAATTGTTGGTAGTTTTGGGCCATTTTGTCAATCAATTCTCGTGCAGCTACTGGTGTCTTTTCCACCAATTATCCTCCAGCTGCAGCATCCACCATGCACCTCTCCATGGGTTTCAGTCCTTCGTAGAAGTATTTGTTGAGGAGTTGCTCGCTGATTTGGTGGTGTGGATAGCTTGCGCAAAACTTCTTGAATCTCTCCCAATACTCATACATTGACTCCCCTTGTGCTTGCTTGATCCCTAATATCGCCTTTTGAATGGATGTGGTCCTTGATGCTGGAAAAAATCTCTACAAGAAAAAAGCTTTCAAATCGTTCCAACAAGTTACATCTTCGGGTTGTAAATAATACATCCAGTCTTTTGCATCTCCATCAAGTGAGAATGGGAATGCTCTTAATTTGATTTGATATTCAGAAACATTTCTTGGTTTAAGGGTTGAGCAAACCACATTAAATTCTTTCAAATGTTTATTGGGATCTTCACCAGAGAGGCCATGAAACTTTGGAAGTAAGTGAATTAACCCAGATTTTAGTTCAAAGTCCGATTCGAGATTTGGGTATGCAATACAATTTTGTTGATAGTTAATATCAGGTGCAGCCAATTCTCGAATGGTTCTATTAAGTTCATTTCCATTGTTTTCATCCATTGGTTCCGCTTTTATGTTTGAATTTTAATTGCTTCCAATTTCAATGTTTCCAGAAGAGAGGAATTCACCAACTTGTTGAATATTGAAACTTCCCGTAGACTGAGAATTTCTGATTTGAGCCCTAAGGCTACGTTCAATCTAAAGGTCAAGATCTAAGAGATCTTCAGGATTAGTTCGTGTCATAGATCAAATAAAAATGAAAAGAAATAAAGTGGACCATATTAAAATAAAAATGAGAAGTTTGAGTTGATGGTCCAAAAAGAAGTATAAGAAAATAAAAGAAGAGGAAGAAAAATCAGATTGGGTAAAGAAGGAAGAAAGAAGAGAGGAAGAGAATAAAATGTAAAATAAAATAAATACCTCTAATTGGTTGAAATAATTACTTTCCTCCCCGGAAAAGGCGCCAATTTGAAATAGCGTTGTCGTGGACGCCCTCAAATGATTAGTGTAATTTGGGGTACTTAGGTGTAGCAGAGTGGCTGACCAAGGTCGTCTCTCAAAGGAGGATGTGAATTTAACAACTTATTAGAGGTATTCTAAAAAAAATAAAATAGAATAGAATAGAATAAATCACTACTTTAAAGGATTGGGGTTTGTTGTAGTTTATGAATCTAGAAGAAGTTTTCTGGAAGAAGATTGAATAATTTTTTTGTTTTTAGTTTTTAAATGAAGTTCTATGAAAATGACACAACAAAAAGATGTTTTTTTAGAAAATATTTAAAAGGCGTAATCGATTTAACTCTACCTCTTCACTTTATTATTAATCATTATCATGTAATTTAACATTCACCTAATTATTATCCCTTAATTTGTTAAATCCCGAACCCTACGAGAATTAACTTTACCACGAAGATGATGTGAATTTAACCCTAGGCTAACTTCGGAACATGCAATCGTAGCACCCTGCTTTGATTGATGTTATAATATTATCTTATGGTCAGTGGTAAATTAAGTCTCATATCCATTCTGGAAATGAGAAAGAATTGTGTTTAGGGATTATATTTTAACTCTACAAATTTATCCAATGTGGTCTTGTATTACCGATTAAGATCGCGCTCTCACAATTTACACAAAATCCCGACCTCGTGTGTTTTTGTGTTAATTGTTCAATTTCTTGCTTAGTTTCTTGTAATATAAAAACAAAATTCATGGATCATATTATGTGAATTACATTATCTCATTGATTCAAAATAAATGAATGAAAAAGGATAGAGGTCGATCGATTACTAAAAAGAACTACTCTTCCATGGGTGGCGTAATCATCGTAGAAGCGTTTTCCATGTGAAAAGTTTTAAAATGGGTATAACCTAATAACGCTTCTACTCAAGAATTCCAGCCCAATTAGGAAGAATAAGAGAAGAAGAAATTTAAACAAAACAGAAGAAAAGATAAGAAATAAAAGAAGAACAAATAAGTTTATTACATAAACAAAATCATTACAACATGAAGGAGAAGAAGAAGGCTTCGTCGAAGGGATCCTTGCTTCAAGAGAAACCCTTATTGAAATGTTTGGAGAATTGGAGTGGATCCACTTCTCCTCTGCCCTCAACTTCCCAATGCACGTCCCCAACCCCTCCAAATGAGAAAATCTCCAATTTATAGAGGGGAGGGGAGGAGAGGTTACAAGTTGTTTCAAGTGTGAATGTGAAAATTCGGCCAAATATTTTAATGCAAATCGCACTGCCCATTGGAACACCTAAACGCGTGAATTGGCCGGCCTTCCAGAAGGATAAAATATGAGGCTTTCGGTCCTCTATCTCCTCTACAAAGTTGGGCTCAATACAAGCCCATATAAAGGAGTTATGGCCGAAATATAGAAACTTATCCATTCTGGCGAGTCCAGCCCATCTTTGACATTATGGCCCAATTACTCCTTTAAAATGAATTCTTTTGATCTAGTGTACTGAATGAAAGTTGTATCTAATTAAGTTAGGAACACTGTTAAAAAATTTAAAATTCAAATAACAAATATAAAAATATTTATCTTTGAAATACTACAGTGAACTATAAAGGTTAAAACTGTAATTTTCATCAAATATTCAAATGAATGATCTAATCACAAATATTTTATAAATAAACATATTTAACACAATGTGAGGAAATTATATCATTTATTATCAATAAAATATTCAATTAAATAGTGTTTTATCAGTTTTCAACCTGACTCACTCAAAAAAAATGCCCAACAAAACGTGGTAAAATCTTTCCATTCCTCTGTATCCATTTATTCCCTATATTGGGAGACACACACATGAAAACATAATCTACGACCTCCAACTCTACATGTTTTAGATATTGATAATCATAATATTTATATATTTATTTAGACTTAGATATATTATTCCTAGTTACCTAAACCTACTCTATTGTCTCCTTCTCTAGTTGAGGACCTAGTAGGGTTTCCTCACCTACCTCTATCCAACACATGGGAGAATGACATGACCTACCATACAATGACTCCAAAGGATCCATCTGAAATGTATCATGAAATATTTTACTATAGTAGAACTAGATTATAGGGGTATGATTCTACCAAGAACCACCAAAATCAAGGAAAATATCTCAGAGAATACCCTCTAAAATATGTATAGTATGTTTCAACTTCCCTTCAATACAATGGTAAAAATGTTGTTCTTAGAATCACCTATGTACCCATATAATTTTTCATGCCCTTATAAAACTGTGATATGAAACAAGCATCTCTATATGAAATGATTTTATGATGGAATCTATTAATTCGTATCTTCACAAGGACATAAATTCATCCGAGATCATGAACTGAAAATGCCTTATAAATAGCAATGAAGTGGGTTTCATTAATTAGACAATTAATAACTACCCATAGATCATCGCTACCCATCAGTGACATAGGTAATCCAACAATGAAATACATAGAAATTCATCCCATTTTCATTATGGGACTGGGATAGGTTGTAACAATGCTATATTTCATTGGTACTCTTCATTCACCTACTGATTGGTGAAACACCAATTGATAATGCATGCAATCTAAATATTTATCAGAGGTAACCAATATTGGAATCACATATCTTGACACATTTTGGAGATACATTGATTAAATTACCATTGAGAAGCATGTGACTTCTGAATTAAGTAATCTCTCATTTCTGTTAGACCTCAACATGTCCATGTATATGCATGATGTCATCTCTATCCGCAGAACAATCTAGAGGTAGCTTATATCCTGATATACAATCATAGACAATTAATCCTTTAGGATCTAAAAATTTTCATATCGTTACCATATCAAGGAGGTAAGAGAAAACTATCAATGAATGTTATTATGGATATTCATGAATATAGTCAAACTCATTATGATGATTAGAGAAGTGTTCCTTGCACTTCGATTCATCACTGTCTTCTCGTACAGCCTACGCCTATGTTTTTTTACTCAATGAATCAGTAAATAAATATCCCATTATAGGAATATAAGGAATAACTAAACCAAAGGACTATCGTTATTTGACTCATCGTCACTATGTGTGATTAGAATCAAGTTGTAAAGATATATATTTGAGGCACTTTTAGTCTGTGTGCACCACAATTTGCTCAACCAAAAGATATCACCTCCAATAATGTATGTTATGATCACATGTCTCTACCTCAATGTCTTATATCAGGTAATTTCACTCATGAGGTCTCAACATCCGAGATCCATATGAAATTAATATATCATTCAGCATCAACACTACTCATTTGAAAATTTACAATGCATCTTAAAATACGATATAACAACTTCCAGGATTTGGAAGAATTTTAATAGTTGTCAAGACAAGCATCAATTTCATCTCTTTAATGGAATTATTATACATTTCTGACCATAGGAACTAATCACCCATCTTTTTTAAGATGAGTAAGAGGAGATGAAATGAATAAGAAGCCCTGTATGAAACTACATTAATATCCATACATCATCAAAAAATTATCTATATAAAACATGTTCTTGGGTTTCTCCTATGATACCACCATGCTCACTATCTCTAGGACAACAGAGAATCTCAATTATGAGATAATGTGGCATAAGTATTTAACATTTTCAATCCAGAAGTGGACCATATAACTCTTAGTATATATATCATTCTCTCATAGTGAACTCTGCATGATATCATGGTTCTTTTCATGGTCTCTACAATTACGAGAATACACCCAGATGCGTCTACAATGACTATGACGAATGAATACAAATAGGTGTGGAACACACTATTAATAATATCCATTAATAAATAAGCTTCATTTTTAAGATGGAACTACAATAATATATACTTATACAGACCATAAAAACTCTACAATGTAGTATGATGTCTTTCTAAAAGCCTGAATCATACCTAATGATAGTTTGTTCTCAATTCGATATTGGAGATGGCCCCAGCTCCACAGAGTTGGTCAAAGAGATAATATTTTCATGGATGTGGACATAATTTATTGGTCCGTAAGATGGTTTTTTAGTCTTTAATTCATGCACAAATGATGTTTCACATCCACCTTCACAGATATTAATATTGGTGGGACCCATGTGTATGTGATTGTTCATATAAATCCTTTGTCTCTAAGTCCTCTAACTATCGCATGAGCTCCTAGAGCTCAGTAGGTGCCACCTATTTAGGGGAATTGACACTGGATCTAATCTTATAACTATCTCGATCATAAACTATACTTCCCTCTTATGTGGTAATCCATAAAATATGTCACGAAAAACATCCACGAAAAAATGTACTACGAGATTCAATTCATCCCTTCAAAAACAGTGATCTTCCATAATTATATTGAAAATATTCATGGTTTCCACACCTAGTTGATGATTCTCTAGTCAGGCTATGCTATCTTGTAAATCCCACTAACCCTTATGTGGATAACTACTTCCCTCTAGTGATTTAATCAATACCCTTTGATGAAAGTAGTCTACAGATACATGATATGGATCCAACCAATCTATCCTGATAATGACATCAAAGCATATCATCTCTTGAACAAAGAGGTACCAGAAGAAAGGGTAACTCCCTACCTCAAGGGAAAAATACATTTAATAGCGTACATCCTATAACCATACTCCAAATGGTGTATCTAGTGTCACACCACCACATAAAAATTACGTTTCCATCACATGTATTTCCATGATAGATATGGAGACAAAGTGTGTAAAAAACCTATATCAGATAAAAGAATATACTTTAGTGGAGGATAATAGAATGGTACCTCATTCTATAGATCATCTCTTAGCATGATCCATGGGTATTGGCTATAAGCATGCATCTAGACTAAAATATATCTTTGTGCATCAATTGTCCTACCACAATCAAAACTTTTCTAATGGAGCTGCTAATGATCAGGTTTCTGGCTATCGCGATAAAAACATAATCCTTAAACTATCTTATCGGTGCAACTCCCAATCTCCACCTAACATGGTATAGTAGATCCTACTTCTAATTATAGAGTTGGTGTTTATCCCCTTCCACAATATGATGATATAAAGGTCTGACAATAACACTAAATATTCCCCCACACAACCACATTCTTGGAACTCCTATGGGGCTATATAATAGTGAGGTATTATCTGAATTATTCATCCCCATAGGTGATAAACTACAGATTTACCTACACAGGTACCCTACCTACCACATCCCAGATGAGAAACCTGAGGGGATCAACTTATTCAAATAATATAATTATTGGCCTAGCATGGATGTGATCATCAATGCCCATGATTATCTTCATCCCTCAGGTGGTGCTCAATGATAAGACACAAATTTATAATCTCAAAAAAGGTTTTTAGGAAAAAATACATTAACCTAAGTATGGATTGGATAATTTATCCCATCCTCAAATCATATTGAATTGAAAAGATCTTATCTATATAGAAGCAGTGATAAGTGCTTCAACTTTGTAAAACATGCTGAATACTCCATGACAGCTATAGATCCTAGCTAGATATTCATAAACACTATGGCTCTGTAAACATTCACCATCTGAATATTGATGTAATCAATAAAGAAAGTGTATAAATCATCCCATTATAGGCACTGATTATTTCCATTATGGTTAATCACAACCCACCAGTTCTCAGTCGAATCACAAAGAATGTAACTAGTCATTTGGAAACTACTCTCTAGAGGTGTCTCCAAATGATCAAATAATGATTGGGTGACGTCTAGCCAATACTCTGTATCCTGCATTCCACCATCCCCATAGTATGTTGGAGGATCTGGCAGCAAGTCATAGAAAATAGATCTACCATCGTCAGTGTAGCTCATGGAGCACCATGTATAGACTATATCTGATGTATAAAACTATCATATAATTGGTCATTAATTTTCATATCAGGTATAGTAGGTAGTTCCATTAGTGGAATTAATGGTGGTACGAATGGTGGTGCATGGACAACCATGTCTTCGTCATGGTCGACAATGACTTCCAAATGTACAAAACAGTGACTTGTGGTATCCTTGGTCTACAAAATATAATCAACCACATCAGAAAAAATATAGAAGCATAAATATGGAACCACTAGTTGAAGATAGACATATGAAAAATCACTTCCCAAGGCATAAAACCACAACTACTACATAGATGGACATGTATCATTATGTAATCAAATATTACAATTTGGAGTTCTTGTAGATGAATGTTAAATAGTGTGTTGCCTCATCATTTAGTGGAACCAATTTTATTCCAATTATCATTTAATTACCATTTCTCTTCTTTACCTTTAATAAAAATGACAAGGTAGGATAAGGAGGTTCTCACATTCCATTTTTATATTTTTATTTTTTTATAACTTTTATCAATGTTCTTTTAAAATGAGTTGTTTTTTCCAGTAAACTAGGTCCCATACTCATTATCAACAATATCTTCACCCCCGTGAATTTTTTATAAAAGGGTTGATTCGTTAAATTACTCATTCCATCCCATTATTGCACATAACACCACATTAATTTAAATAGGTAATCACTAAATCACATGAAAAAGTAATCACAATAATATATAAATATATTAAGGATCACTCATCAATCATAGGAATAACAGTAAAAGAAATATGGTGAAATACACTTATATGGACTGGAAATTCTTCCTAACAATTGAATTCTTGGTGCCTACTATGATCCATTTAACAGTGCTTCACTTCCATATATCATCATGCTAAGAATTACTTTAAATTCTATATCAAAATAATAATCAAAAACACCACAAAATATTCAAACCACCCATTGTTGAATGTATATAAACTGTAATAAAAAAAACTAATATTTAGGTAACTTAGCTTTTACCCTGAACATGGGTTCGGGATGCCCAAGAATGAGTTATGACTATGTTCTAAGAATTCCCAATCTACTGACTAGTCAAGGAAGAATGGAACCTTGTTGATACCACATGGTGACGCACCAGTCCTAGATGCCTCTTAATAGGAACCCCAAGCCCAGTGGGCAACACAGATTCTAGTGCATTACCATGAATGTTAGAGGTGTTCGACATGAGTGAGGGCCTAGGGTGTGTCTGTGGGGAGACTATTACCTCACTACCAAAAGTGTAGAACAATGAATAGTTATTTATAGAGGAAAATAGTAGAAGAAATATAAATAAATAGAATGAACAACAAAAGGATAAAAATAAATAATAACTAAAATAACATTAATAACATACAATAGCTCATGATGATACATTTCAGGTCACTAGAAAGTTGGAAAAAATGTATACAAAGTAGTAGGCGTACGTGAAAAAACCAATGTATCTAAATGGAAAAACATTAAATATTCCAAGTATCCTATTATACAAAAAAGTCATCTGTAAATATATCCATAAAAAAAGATCAAGAAATAAAGTGTCAAAATCAATATGCTTACCATTATCAACACCTTGAAACATGTGATTTTACATGGTTAACAAACAGCACCTGGAGAGGTTGTGTGATGAATATCAATTGTCCACTGCCAAATGTGTATATAAAATCTTTCCCAAGTAATGGAAATTGTAATATTGTGGAGGAATAAAAATATAAATAATGAGGTACAATTAAACTAAATACCCAAGTACCTATTTTATCCCATAGTTGGTGTCTGAACATGTATCCATTTTATAAATTAATTTATTACATCTTTAAATAACATGTCATAGGTTTCATATCCAGTACTTACATCACCTCATAATAGTATATATATAGAAGGATCCACAATGTTATAAGTAATCCATAAATGATAATTAATAAATTGTATGAATGTTATTCAACAAGGAAACCTATTACTCAGGGGATACTAACTTATTAGTATTTTAGTCTGGCTAAGGGTAAACTATGTGATCCAAGGAGAATTGTCCAAGGAATTACCACAATAATGTTTCTAAATGATTACAACGTATTAATCCAACTGAAACCTAGAGATAAGTAGTGGTTGAGCCCAATGATGTAACCACAGAACCTCATTTCATGCTTAATCCAAGGATTGTATCTAAGGAATTCTATAATTACAATGAAGGGATGTTATGATGTCATAACATGAAACTAAAATTATACAAGGACTAGGTTCGTTGGTTGGTGTCACTAAAGGAAAATAGAATCCTTGAATTCGAATGATATCCTAGAGTACTCATGGAGTTCCCCCATAAATCTAATAGATAATATGAATCAAGACATCTTATAAATTTTTCAAGATCAATGTTCATAAAGAGTCAAAATATAATAAAATCACCACAATTATTTTGTTCATATGATATCAATGACATTTCCAAATTCACTTGGTTTAGGCCTTTACTTTCATTTGGTTGACAAGGACATGTAGCATGAAACCTGTTGACCTCACCTGTTTTGATAATCTCAATCATGTATTCATATGTGTTGAAAATACCAATTATGTTTTCATTCTCTATGATATTTTTATGTATCATTGATCTATACTTTAATTATTTCAAATCTTTGATCAACCCAATAATAATTTTTAAAATAGTCTTTGGAATATGTTAATCCTCATTTATCCATGTTCATACAAGTTATAAATTGATTCTAACACAATCGGATGTGTTCTGCATAAAACAGATAAGTAATCTGCCTATAGCTACTGATAAAGAGCTACCGGTACCCAGTCTACCGATAGACTTAGTCTACCGACAGATAGAGTCACCGATATACCTAACACAGAGCTACCGAGGTCCTTATAAATGTAAGCTACTGACTTACAGACAGCTACCGATACAAACATAGAGCTACCGGTCTAAGTATAAATAGCTACCGATGGAATAAGAGTCACCGATGGACGAAGATACTGACAGACTCACAGCTACCGATTCCGACGCATGGAGCTACCGACGCATGGAGCTACCGATAAACAAAGTCACCGATACAAGCATATACCAACCGACGCATGGAGCTACCGACGCATGGAGCTACCGATAAACAAAGTCACCGATACAAGCATATCCAACCGACGCATAGAGCCACCGATAGAGTCAAAGAAACTAATGAAATTGAGCTACCGATGTCCAAGCTACCGATGCTGATTACCTACCGATCACTCGACTCACTGTTTGAATTTCTTTATTTCCTATCTTTAATTAATCTATCCAACGGTCATATCATGTACATTTTAATGATTTGTCAAATATCTGATAAAGGTTGTCGGATGTCAGGAACCCGTACCTCGTACCTGCAGAAAGGAAATCTTTTCTGTCTCCTGTTGCCTGTGAGGTAAATACGAGAAGACTACGCTGCCCAACAAGGAGAGTGTGGTGGATGAAATATACCAAACACAAGAACGAGAAGAATCAAGAAGAGAAAAACCAGTTCCATCAAGAACACAGAGAAGCTCATAGACAATCAAGCATACTCGAGAAGTGTTCTGTGCATATAAGAAGAACACTGAAGAACTTAAACCACTACATTTTCACTGTCTATGAACCTGGAGCATACGACACTTTGTTTCTCAAACAGAAACGATAAGAGGACTCAGACTCACTTCTGATCGAATCCAAAGGAGTCCAGAGCTACACTGAAATCACCAGAACCATTTCTAAACTCTACATCTCTTGTTCTGTGATTTATTATTATACTTTTCGAGAAGTGTGTGTTATCTGCTGTATCTAACACATACACTGTCTCCTGTACTTAAACTGGAGGATTTGTAAATCCTTACCAAATTCTTGCATTCTTTCTTTCCCACGAATAACAGTGGTAGAGGTCGTGTGTGACCTGAACAGCTGGTTGCTGTTGTACTGTTTCCCACGAATAACAGTGGTAGTGGTCTTGGACCTGGATAGTTGTAAACTATTGAACCCCGATCAAGGGTGTGGATCATTTTTATATAAACTTTTTAGAGGACTAAGTCTCGGCTTGAGACTGAACCTCTTGGTTACATTTTTTGTGCCCTCTCTTTCAAAGTTTTATTCCGCTGCTAATCACTTTAAAATTGATACTTTTTTTAAATTCACTTTGATAATTAAATTAAAAAGTGTTTATGTTAAGTGTAGATTAGTAAGTTAGTTTCAAAAGATAATCACACACTCCTGTATTGATTAACTGGGAATTAATCAATCCCTTGAGAATCTAACAGAACCTCTACTTTAATATAAATTCACTACAGTTTAATTTAGTATTTTATTTGGGGGTCTTTAAGACAGTGTGTTTAAATATAGAAATTTTAATTGGTACTCAATTCACCCCCCCCCCCCTCTTGAGTAAACCACTCCGACCAACACATGGTATCAGAGGATCGAAAATACTCTCTAAAAGTACTCTTCTTTTGAACTGTGATTTTAGTTGTATTTTAATGTTCTTAAAATTTCTGTTATATCTAAATTTGTATCTCTTTAAAATTTTCTCATCATGGACAATAGACTTGAGGGTGCTGCTACTAACCGGCCACCTTTCTTCAATGGAACTAATTATGCTCAGTGGAAACTGAAAATGAAAATTCATCTAGAAAGCATAGGTTTTGTTATTTGGACTTCTATTGAATCAGAATACAAAATTCCCACTACTGCTAGATCTACTTGGGATGAACCTATAAAGACTGCTAACAATAACAACTGTAAAGCTATGAATTCCTTGTACTGTGCTCTAGGAGATGAAGAGTTTAGTAGAATTTCTTCTTGTAAAACTGCATATGAAATTTGGGATACCTTAGCTGTTTCTCATGAAGGAACAACGAATGTTAAAGAAATGAGATTGAACACTTATACTATCAAGTATGATAATTTTAAAATGAAGCCTGATGAACCCATTTCTGACATGTATCTCAGGTTCAATGAAATTGTCAATACAATGATCTCGTTGGGAAAGGATGTCTCATCGAAGGAACAAATTATGAGAATTTTCAGATGTCTACCTGATAGATGGAGAGGCACATCTGTCTCAATCAGAGAATCATGTGACATTGCTGCTCTACCTGTCAAGTAACTAATTGGCAAGCTGATGATGTATGAAGAAGAGCTTAAAGTGAATAAAGAGGAAGAAAATGAACCTCCAAGAATGTCTGTCGCTTTCAAATCTTCAACTTCAAAGAATAAGGACAAAGAAAAGCTTCAAGCTGTAGTTGAAAGTTCATGCTGTGAAGACAGTGAAAGTGATTCTGACAGTGATGCTGAGATGGCTCACATTGCTAGAAGATTTAAGAAATTTTATAGGAAAAAGAAGTTCTTTAGAAAAACAAATTATAAGGGTAAGTATGATCATCAAGGTAAATGGAAAAAGGATTGGAAGAAGAATGACAAATCAGATGATGGTGTCTGCTATGAGTGCAAGAGAAAATGACACATTAATGCCGACTGTCCAAAGCTGAAGTATAAAAAGAAATATGAATATAAGGAAAATAAGTTTAAGAAAGCCATGAAGGCTACTTGGAGTGCTTCTGAGGATAACTCTACTGAATCTGAAAGATCTTCAACTGAACACAAAAATAAGGCAAACATGTGCTTTATGACAAACACTTCTCAGGTAACTGCTGAAACTCCTGCTTTAAATTATTATTATTCTGAAGATAATGCAGAATCTGACTCCGATTCTGGAACAATGTCTAAAAATGAATTGTTTGAGTACTGTGATATGCTGGAAGAGACATGTAATGATCTTAAGGATAAATACAAGTCATTAAAGAAACAGCATGCTCTCACCACTACATTTAAAACCGAACTCACTATTGAAAAAGAGAAAAATGCTCAACTGTTAAAAGAAAACACTGCACTGAAACTATCTAATGAGCAACTCAAGAAAGACTTAGAGAAGTTCACTAATGGAAAAAATACACTAACAAAGATTCTAGGAAAGAAAATAGCACCTAAATATACTACTGGTATAGGATACCAACATGGACAAAGGAAAATTGCCAAAACTAGATTCATTTCTAAATCTGGACAGAATGAAGGTAATTCTGGAACATCATATGCTTCAACCAGTTATATACATAGCTATGGATCTAATAAAGTTTATCTTTCAAAGCATGTCAATTCTACAAATTATATGAGAGCCATTAGACAAATATGGGTACCTAAAGTGTTATTGGCTAACCTGTCTGGACCCAAGAAAATCTGGGTACCAAAATCATTTCCCATCTGAATCTGTTTTGTAGGGAACTTGCTTAATGAGCTCCTGTAAAGAGACCAGGTATTTGGACAGTGGATGTTCAAGACATATGTCAGGAGACTTCTCTTGTTTCAAGAGTTTAATAAAAGTTGATGGCGGCTTTGTCACCTTTGGTGATAATTCAAGAGGAAGAATCATCGTCCTAGGCCAGATTGGTAACACTGATTCAATTCTGATTTCTAAAGTTTTATTTGTTGATGGTCTTAAATACAATTTATTAAGTATTTCTCAGTTATGTGATGATGGTTTTCATGTTAAATTTGAAAATGATTCCTGCAAAGTTTTTAATTCTAAGAATTTTTTGGTATTTTCTGCCTTAAGAAATGAAAATGTTTATGCTGTTAATCTGAATTCTTTAGCTAAGAAGAATATTACTTGTTTGAATGCTTTTCATAAAGAATCTTGGCTATGGCACAGAAGATTGGGACATTGCAACATTCACTCACTTAGTAAACTCTCTAGAAAAAACCTAGTTAGAGACCTACCTAAATTATAATTCCCAAATGATAGAGTGTGTAACCCCTGTCAAAAGGCAAAACAACACAAAGTTTCTTTTAAATCAAAGAAAGAAGTTTCGACTTCTCAACCACTTGAATTGGTTCACATGGATTTGTTTGGACCGTCAAGAGTTTCTAGTTTAAATGGGAAGCACTATGTTTATGTTCTTATAGATGATTTTTCTAGATATACTTGGGTATATTTTCTAGCTCACAAAAGTGAATCATGTTCTTCTTTTGTTAACTACTCTAAATCTGTAGAGAACCTTAGTGGACTTAAGATTAAAAATTTGAGAAGTTATCATGGTCGTGAGTTTGAAAATCAAGATTTTGAATCTTATTGCTCACACAATGGCTATACTTATAACTTTTCTGCCCCTAGAACACCCCAACAGAATGGTGTAGTAGAAAGAAGAAACCGAACCCTTCAAGAAATTGCTAGAACCATGCTCAATGAATATGACCTGCCTATTTATTTTTGGGCTGAATCTGTAAATACAGCTTGTTATGTCATTAATAGAGTCTTAATTAGACCTGTTCTTTAGAAAACCCCTTATGAATTGTGGGACAATAGAAAGCCTAAGGTTAATTACTTTAAAGTGTTTGGTTGCAAAGTATTTATTTTGAATACTAAAGATAATCTGGATAAGTTTGCTTCCAAAAGTGATGAAGGAATTTTTCTAGGTTACTCTATTTCAAGTAAAGCCTATAGAGTATTCAATAAGAAAACTAAATGTGTGGAAGATTCTGTTCACATAAAGTTTGATGAAACTGATCCACATGAGTCTAAAACCTCTCTTGAAAATATTAAAGAAGACTTATCTGTTCTGGACATTACTGATAAATCTAAAGAACCTGTTATCAAAACATCCAGTTCTGGACTTTTTCCAGAATCTGCTTCTGTTGAACCCGAACCTATAGATGAACCTGAAATTTCTAGTCCAACCTTTACCAGATCAATGAGGATTCTAAAGAATCATCCTTTAGAAGCTGTTGTTGGTAATCTTGATAGAGGAACACAAACTAGAGCTTCTCTAAGAAACCAGGTTGAACATCAAGCTTTTCTTTCACAGCTAGAACCCAAAAATATCAATGATGCTATCAATGATGAATTCTGGGTAATAGCTATGCAGGAAGAATTAAATCAGTTTGAAAGAAACAAAGTCTGGGAATTAGTTGACAGACCTAAGGACACTTTGACAATAGGCACAAAATGGGTTTTTAGAAATAAAGTAGATGAATCTGGAAATATAGTTAGAAACAAAGCTAGACTAGTTGCACAAGGATATAGTCAAGAAGAAGGTATAGACTATGAGGAAACTTTTTCACCTGTAGCTAGACTAGAAGCCATTTGGATCTTACTTGCATATGCTGCACATCTGGATTTCAAGTTATATCAAATGGATGTGAAAAGTGCATTTCTAAATGGATTTATAATTGAAGATGTTTTTGTAGAACAACCACCTGGATTTACTAACCCCCATTTTCCAAATCATGTTTTTAAACTTTCTAAAGCTTTTTATGGTTTAAAACAAGCTCCAAGAGCTTGGTATGATAGACTTAGCAATTTCCTTATCTCAAATGGTTTTACTAAAGGGATTGCTGATCCAACTCTTTTCATTAAAAGAATTTCTAAAGATGTTTTAGTTGTACAAATATATGTTGATGCTATTATTTTTGGATCTTCTAAACACTCTTTATGTACAGATTTTTCAAAAAGTATGGAAAATGAATTTGAAATGAGCTTAATGGGAGAATTTAAGTACTTTCTTGGATTCATGTATTTCAAAATGAAAATGGTATTATTTTGAATCAAAGTAAATATACAAAGGATCTTTTAAAACGTTTTGGTCTGGATAGTATCAAGGAAAGTGAAACTCCTATGAGTACTACCTGTAAATTGGACGCAGATGAAACTGGGAAACCGGTTGATCAAACAAATTACAGAGGTATGATTGGTAGTTTACTTTATCTTACTGCTAGTCGACCTGATATTATGTTTAGTGTGTGTATGTGTGCTAGATTTCAAGCTAATCCAAAAGAATCTCATTTTCTTGCTGTTAAAAGAATTTTTAAATATCTCAAACACACGGTTAACTTAGGTTTGTTTTATCCAAAAGGACAATCCTTTGAGTTAATGAGTTATTCAGATGATAACTTTGATGGTTGTCAGTTAGATAGAAAAATCACATCAGGAACATGTCATTTTCTTGGAAAATCTTTAGTTTCTTGGTGTAGTAAGAAACAGAACTCAATTGCATTATCTACTGCCGAAGCAGAATATATAGCTGCTGGCAGTTGCTGTGCACAAATTCTGTGGATGAAACACACTCTTTTGGACTATGGATGTGTTTTTAAAAATGTTTCAATCAACTGTGATAACACCAGTGCAATAAACATCTCTAAGAATCCTGT
Source organism: Viscum album (assembly GCA_963277665.1). Taxonomy (NCBI): domain Eukaryota; kingdom Viridiplantae; phylum Streptophyta; class Magnoliopsida; order Santalales; family Viscaceae; genus Viscum; species Viscum album. The sequence goes on along the minus strand of OY728144.1, from coordinate 412,253,281 downwards.
ATCTCACTCTAGAACCAAACACATAGATGTAAGACACTATTTCCTAAGAGATCACAATCAAAAAGGTGATATTTCTCTTGAATTTATTGGAAATGAACATCAATTGGCTGATATTTTCACTAAACCTTTAAGTTTGGATAGGCTAAGTTACATAAGACACGAATTGGGAATGTTTAATCACAACCGATGTGAAATTCTCACCGATGTGAAATCCTCACCGATGTGAAAATCCTCACCGATGTGAAATTCTCACCGATGTGAAATTCTCACCGATGTGAAAATCCTCACCGATGAGAAATTCTCACCGATGTGAAATTATCACCGATGTGAAATTCTCACCGATGTACAATTCTCACCGATTTTTTTTCTCACCGATGATTAACTCACACCGATGCAATCTTTTTTTAAAAAAAAAACATCTGTCTGCCTCCAAGAATACGAATCTCTTTATTTTATTTTATCTTACTCTATTTTAGTCGTTTATTTGGAATTCCTAAATGATAAAACTAAGCCTAAGCCACTTCCTACCTCATCGAGCTCAAAATCTCTCACCTTCGAACCTTAGCTCCCAAATCGGCCAAGAACCCTAAACTCGCGATGGAAAAAACTAAGATTCCTACCGTCAGAGATGAAAGTGTAGAACCAAAAGCTATGAAGTAGAAGACACAGCATAAAGCCAGTGTTAGTGATGTCAGAACTAGATCGGGAAAGCGATCAGTGAATCCTCACTTGCAGAATAGAGACATAGTAATCGAGAAGGAACTATGCGTGGAATGGCTACTGCCTAGCAAATCGTTAGTACTCGAGATTCTGGAGGACCAGAAATGGGTGGATTGTTTCTCGATAACAATGGCCTATACTACTCGAAGTTGGTAAAACAGTTCTACGAGTTTGTAAGCTTCGAGAAGTCTGAAAATGAGAATCGGGTAAGCTCCTTTTTAAATGGAAAAGAGATGTTTTTATCTTCAGTAGAGTGGGCTGAGTGTTTAAAAGTACCACATGAAGGTGTCTCTGGGTACGTATCAAGAGCAATGCCACCTAGAAGTGACATATTTGATTATGAAACCGCCTTAAAAGAGCTGACCGGTAATGGGAATCAAAGGCAAGTGGCCGCTGCTGAAATGGATGGAGAGAATCGACTGCTCTTCAAGTTTGTTCAGCATGTGTTGATACCGAGGCGAGGAGATTTTGCAAATCTGAGATATCAAGATATCTATCTTCTTCATCTTCTAAGACATGGATTGAAAATCAATCTGTGCAGATTGTTAATGTTTCAAATGGAAGACATGATTAGACCAAAGTCAAAGACTAATGCTTTATTCTTTGCCAAGCTGATATCAGTAATGATAAAAGTGAAAGGAATAGCTGAGTCTCAGGATGAGACAGTTGTAGTCAGGAATAATTTCTGCATCACCTCGACTATTTGTAAGTACATGAAAATTAACTGGAACCCATGGAAGGGAGAATGGGTCATTGATGATCAGAAGATATATGATAGGTTTAATCCTGTGGATCATCCCTCAAGACCAAAGGATAAGAGAGATCTGAGTCTGAGACCTGATGAAGAGGAACCTGTTTATAGTAATGAAACAGAAGAAGAAGAAGAAACTCCCATGGATGTTGGAGGAGATCCAGACTTGCCCCCAAGTCCTGTTGCAGAATTGGTTTATTCTAGGAAAGGAAAGGTAGAGGAAATTTTGTCTACTTATGAGGAAGACCAGTCTGTGCCTCACCAAGAATAAGAGGAAAAGGAGAATGTATCTGAATCGTCTGTTTCTGGTAGTTTAAGTAAGAGTCTATTGATTGGAAGCTCAGCTATGTCGACTGCTGAAGTAGAAAGAGATACAGAAGAAGCTGTACCTATATCAGAAGATCTTCTAGATGCTGCACTGATGGAACTTGTAGTAGATGATTCTGATGAAGAGAATCCAGCACTGAATGCTGTTGTGATACATGAGAATGCACCCATTGAGGGGGAGCATCAATCTGTTCTTGGAAATGTTACAGTAGCTGTTGAGTTTGCAGACTGGGTAGAAGACCCAGGGTTTATAGTCTGTGGATTGGATTATCCGGATTCTGATAATGAGATGTCTGTGAATAGACCGAAGACCAATTATGATCTTGCTTCTGAGTTGTTTCCCGATAATGTGGTCAGATTTCATGATCTGAATAAGCTGAAAGAGGACCTCAAATCCAGTTTTGTTGAAGAAGTGAAGTTAATGGAAACCTCTCTTTCATCCTCAATTCAATCAATAATGACTGATTCTGTAGTTAGTTTGGCCTCAGTAAAGGGATCTGCTGCAGTTGTCCCTAATGATTTTGTCTCTAAATCTGATCTTGAATCCATGAAGAATGAGATGAAAGAATCATTCAGTGTATCAGTTGTTGAGATGAAGCAAAGCTTTGATGAAGAAATGAAAATTTTAGAGAAATCCTTCGAGCTCTCTCTGGCTTGTAATTTATCTTCTTTTGTGTCTGAGCTTATGGAAGAAGTGAAAGAGTGCCAGACTCAGTCTTCTAGAATCAAAGCAGATCTTGAAGCTCTCAAGACATCAGTTGCTGCTTTGGATTCCTATATGAGCTCCAAGTCTCAAGCTGACAAGGACCTAGCTTATGTGATGAGTGTAGTAAGCCAGTTTGTCTCAGTTTTTGAAAGTTTCAAAACCTCAGTGAAGGATCGCGTTCAATTACAGGACTCTCAAGTTCAAAGCCTAATAAGTGGTTTGTCTAAGAGTTTCAAAGAAACTGTTTCCTTCTCTCTTGGCCCTCTCACATCCAAACTATTAGTTGACCTGAATCTAGTTCGAGTAATGATGAAGGAGGAGATTGGTTCTATTTCAACCAGTGGCTCTGTGGACTCATCAGAGTTGAGCCGAGTGGTTCTTTCTACAAGAGATTCTGCTAGAGAAATAATGAATATTGTTCAATATTATATGAGAGAAGCCTCTGCCTCTCAGGAAGCCATAAAGAGAAAAGTGGACTACTACTTCACCAGAATTTTCACCAAGCATCAACTCGATCACCACTTCAAGCTGATGTTGGAAAACATGAAGCTACCTCCAGTAACTCAAGATTTTAGAGAACATGTGAGCCAACTAAGACAATTGACTCCTGCCTTGGATAAATTCATGGAGAACAAAGATGATTTCATCTCTGCTATGGAAAGAGGAGGAGGAATTATTATGGATTTTAGAAATCTGTTGCGGCCCTTCTTGCATGTTGATGCCAGACCAGTCATCATACCTCCTGCTTTGCCTGCTTCTGCCTTAGCTGTTTCCACAGTCCAGCTGACTCCTGCTCAAGCTATTCGAAGCCTCACACCAATGATCACCCAAAGATCTTCAACCTACAGGCCTGACTCTGTGTCAGTGGCTCATCCTCCTTTGATCATTTCTGGCATTCCAAAACCTTCACCTGCATCCTCACAACCCGAACCTTCTTCTGATCCCAAAGGAAAATCTCACGTTGAAGTTGTGGATTGATCCAGTGGCCAGGATTTTTGATAGGAATTCATTTGTATTCTGTTTCTGTACTTTCTGACTGCTCTAATAAAGAAGAACTCATTTTACTTCTCATGTTTTATTTGTCTCCTATATATGCTTTCCCACTTTTTGATTATCACAAAGGGGGAGAACAATAAGCGGAAAATGAGAGAATGAAAAATATTTTCAATGGAGAAAAATAAGGAATAAGGGGAGACACATTACCTTCTTTTCAATTAGATCTCTGATATTATTGTGTTTCTTTTTACCTTCGGTATCTTATACTTGTTACCTCTGATAACATATGTCTATATCATACTATTTCTATTATCTCTGATGCTGTTTTCTCTGAGAAAATTGAATTCAATATTATACTCTTTACTATTATATTTTCACTATGTTAAATGCCCATACCATATATTGTGATTATCAAAAAGGGGGAGATTGTTGACCTCACCTGTTTTGATAATCTCAATCATGTATTCATATGTGTTGAAAATCCCAATTATGTTTTCATTCTCTATGATATTTTTAAGTATCATTGATCTATACTTTAATTCTTTCAAATATGTGATCAAACCAATAATAATTTTTAAAATAGTCTTTGGAATATGTTAATCCTCATTTATCCATGTTCATACAAGTTATAAATTGATTCTAACATAATCGGATGTGTTCTGCATAAAACAGATAAGTAATCTGCTTATAGCTACTGATAAAGAGCTACCGGTACCTAGTCTACCGATAGACTTAGTCTACCGACAGACAGAGTCACTGATATACCTAACACAGAACTACCGATGTGCTTATAAATGTAAGCTACTGACTTACAGACAGCTACCAATACAAACATAGAGCTACTGGTGTAAGTATAAATAGCTACCGATGGAATAAGAGTCACCGATGGACGAAGCTACTGACAGACTCACAGCTACCGATACCGACGCATGGAGCTACCGACGCATGGAGCTACCGATAAACAAAGTCACCGATACAAGCATATACCAACCAACGCATAGAGCCACCGATAGAGTCAAAGCAACTAATGAAATTGAGCTACTGATGTCCAAGCTACCGATGCTGATTACCTACCGATCACTCGACTCACTGTTTTAATTTCATTATTTCCTATCTTAAATTAATCTATCCAACGGTCATATCATGTACATTTTAATGATTTGTCAAATACCTGATAAAGGTTGTCGGATGTCAAGAACCCGTACCTCGTACCTGCAGAAAGGAAATCTTTTCTGTCTCCTGTTGCCTGTGAGATAAATACGAGAAGACTACGCTGCCCAACAAGGAGAGTGTGGTGGATGAAATATACCAAACACAAGAACGAGAAGAATCAAGAAGAAAAAAACCAGTTCCATCAAGAACACAGAGAATCTCATAGACAATCAAGCATACTCGAGAAGTGTTCTGTGCATATAAGAAGAACACTGAAGAACTTCAACCACTACATTTTCACTGTCTATGAACCTGGAGCATACGAAACTCTGTTTCTCAAACAGAAACGAGAAGAGGACTCAGACTCACTTCTGATCTAATCCAAAGGAGTCCAGAGCTACACTGAAATCACCAGAACCATTTCTAAACTCTACATCTCTTGTTCTGTGATTTATTATTATAATTTTCGAGCAGTGTGTGTTATCTTCTGTATCTAACACATACACTGTCTCCTGTACTTAAACTGGAGGATTTGTAAATCCTTACCAAATGCTTGCATTCTTTCTTTCCCACGAATAACAGTGGTAGAGGTTGTGTGTGACCTGAACAGCTGGTTGTTGTTGTACTGTTTCCTACGAATAACAGTGGTAGAGGTCTTGGACTTGGACAGTTGTAAACTGTTGAACCCCGATCCAGGGTGTGGATCATTTTTATATAAACTTTTGAGGGGACTAAGTCTCATCTTGAGACTGAACCTCTTGGTTACATTTGTTGTGCCATCTCTTTCAAAGTTTTATTCCGCTGCTAATCACTTTAAAACCAATACTGTTTTTAAAGTCACTTTGATAATTAAATTAGCAAGTGTTTATGTTAAGTGTAGATTAGTAAGTTAGTTTCAAAAGATAATCACACACTCCTGTATTGATTAACTAGGAATTAATCAATCCCTTGAGAATCTAACAGAACCTCTACTTTAATATAAATTCACTATAGTTTAATTTAGTATTTTATTTGGGGGTCTTTAAGACAGTGTGTTTAAATACAGAAATTTTAATTGGTACTCAATTCACCCCCCCTCTTGAGTAAACCACTCCGACCAACAAAACCATTAAATTAAAACAATATAATTAAAGTTAAATTAATAGGTTATGCTCCACTTCCTTCAATGGACATTTAATGGTGTGCTATGGATGTGGAACCAATCATTCATTTACATTTAATAATTCCATGTCATATTCATAAGTATACATTCCAAAATTTCATTTGAATAAATAACATAAATTTTGGCACATACCTTGGGTGGGTCCTGTAGAAGTGACAAGGTACAATATATTCAAAATTTTATAATCCAATAGGTAAATAACGTAAGTAGGCTTACCATTTTTGTGGTTATTATTGAACACACCCAAATGATGGTTAAAAAGTTTCAGGCCACTAAACAACTAATTTTTTTAATATTACCCTATATGGGTTGTTGTGAGTTATAAATATTACCCCCAAAACTAATAATGTTTATAGAAACAGAATAACCATACAGTTCCAATGAATATAATCATGGAATATAAAATAAATAAATTTAACCTAATGAAATATCTGGGGGACACACTTTAATTAAAAAATCTATAACTTGTGGGATGAGTTATATATCATCCATATAGTACTCTTATGAATCTACTCCTCTGGTATCAGCCCTTAATTTGACTTTGTTGGGACCAGGTTGAATGAAGATGAAAGTTTGAAGAGTTAGCTTTTACAGAGTGTTGTATTTTGTTGTCAAAGGCGATAAATCAATTCACTGTGTAGAAGGATCATAAATCAGACGATGCTTTGCTGGTATGTATTTCACACAAATCATGAGTTAGGAGAACTTGTGATGCAAGCCTTATGAAGGAAAGGGGGAGAAACGATGATGCCAGTCATATAATGTTATGATTGGAAGGAATGATGCTGCTGGAAGATAGGAAAGATTCAGTTCCCATTGCAACTCTGACGATGCTTAAGCTGATCTATCAAAGGATAAATATCACGATAGTGGGATTAGTGATAAGAGCAGAATAATGGTTATGGGAAGAAGTAAAGAGATAAAATGGCAAAGCAATAGAGAATCTGGGGATGGCAGAAAAGCACAGTTTAAGGTGGCGCCGTTTTCCAGTGTTTTCCAAATTTTAGGGCCTGAAAATCGGGAGATGAAGAAATGTGCTTGGCAATGGATGTTGCACATACGATTGAAGATGGTTTATACGTGCAAAAGAGTTATTCAAGGTCAGAACTATGAAAAATGACAAAGGCATGGAGTGCGCGGAAATTTAGGCACGTTTCGCGCAAAAATAAAGTGGTGCGCGCAATATCTGCGGGATGCGCGAAATAGTAGCGGGTTGCGCGAAAAATCTGCGGGATGCGCGAAATATTGGCATGGTGCGCGAAATTGAGGAATGAAGTTTTCGCGCAAATGATGGTTAGAGATCAGAAGATCAAAAATTGGCAAAGGCATAAAATGCACGAAATATTGGAGCAACGCGCGAAATCTGATGTTGCAGGAAAGATTGGGTTTGCGCGCAATGTGGAACGTGGTGAGGAATTTTGCGTGCAATTGGTGATTCATGCTTAGAACGATGAAAGATGGAAAAGGCATGAGGTGCGTGGAATATTGAAGCATGGCGCGAAATATGAAGTTGCATAAAAGAGTTTTTTACGCGCATGGAGGAGGTTTTACGCGCGGATTAGTGTTTTTCGCGCGGGTTCAAAAATGCCTATAAATATGAGGCTAATCCCTGTTAGATGGCAATGCTCGACACTTAGAAGAAATCCCGAGCTCTGGTGCGCGTAAATTATACGCTAAGTGAGTTGCGCGAAAAGAGGAAAAGTTGCGCGTAAAAGGAAAGTTGCGCGAAAACGTTTTTCGCGCCCAAAGGGAATTTTACGCGCAAGCCATTTGAATTGCGCGCAAGGCACCCTAAAGGCTGCGCGAAATTTTTGGGGTCTTCGCACGTATTCAGTTGTGCACGAGAGAGTTCTTACCGGCTTCTGGGTAAGAAAGTGAAGATTTGTACTTCGGAGAATACATCTGTTTAATTGTAAAGAAGCACTGAAACATTGTGTTATCCTATTTGTGCTAAGAGGGAGCACACGCACTATTGGATTGTTTTCAAAGTGTTGCACGAGTGTAAGGGTATATCCTACTCGTTGTATTCCACATCAAAGGATTGTTTTCTAGTGGATTGTGTGTTACTGGATTATTTCCGTACCATACCAAGGACGTAGCTACTCTTGTTGAGTAGTGAACCTTGTAAATCTTGTGTTCCTGTGGATGTGTGTGTTCAGCAGGGAATAAACTCTTTAACAGGAGGCGAAGGTTGTTTCAAAAAGGTGAAACTTAAAAAGAAAAAGATATCACTGATTCACCCCCTCCCCCTCTCAGTGATACTTGGATCCTGATTGGGAACTTCAGACTTAGAGTAGATTAGAAATTAAAAATGAATATAAGTACTCACACCTCCATAACTCACTGTTGCACATCCAACATGACAAATGGAAGCTTCATCAGATATATGATGAATGTGATCTCTCAATCCATATTTGAGGCCTTCAAATAGTTAGAAAATGAGATGGAAGTGGTTTTTTCCTCTATAATTTAAATTAGTAATGGGACATGGGGATAATTAAATCATTAATGGTAAAAATTTAAAAATAACCAAAAATTATCTTATGCATTGTTTGGCCACACAGGTTTCCAAACCTTGCACCAACCCTACACAAATTCCTAGAGTTAAGGGGAAACTCAAAGGGTTTGGCTGCATAGTTTCAGAAATCATGTTCCAACCATGTGACATAGATCAACTAAAAAATGCAGACTATCCAGATATTTTAGACAAACAGTGCAACCTTCTCACATGGCTTACTCTAAAAACGCGACAAAGGCCATTTTTCCAAAAAATTTGGCTTCTAGACTTCAAATGATCCCAAATAAGACTTGGGACATTTTTTAAATCATTAGGTATCCACATTAAAACCATATAAGATATTTAGACAAACATTTAGAAGATTTGTACACAATTTAAAAACAAGGATATTAAACATTTCATCATGAATCATTGGTTTTGAATATATGACTTTTCCACTAAAATATATAATCCCTTATAAACCTAGGCAAAAAGGAATTACTGAAGTATCTACCTAATCGAATTTTCCTAAAAGGAAAAGTGTGAAATTCCCAAAAAAAATTGAATGTAATTTAGTGATTTATTTAAAATTGAGAATGTGTTTTCTAAGAATCAAAAACTAATAACAGTTCTTTTAACTTTTTTGGACCATTTAGAGAATCTACTTTAGCCAAAAACCAAATTATAATATAATTTTGGATGATTATACAAGATTTACATGAATATATATTTTTTATCACCAATGTGAGGCATGAGGATGTTTTTCAATGTATAAAAAATATATAACCTCCTCAGTGGATTTACGATTTTGATTTTGAGAAGTATTCAAGGCCATGATATTGAAACTAACAATTTTGAAATAAAATGTACCCAACATGGCTATAGTTATAGCTTCTCTAATACTCATACATAGGAAAAACATTGGAGTTTGAAAGAACAATTTGGACCCTTAAATAGATATCTCTGAGTATGGTAAGTGAATATAATGGATCTTTCAATTTTTGTTAATAAATCAATAAATACATATTTTTATATAATTATAAGTTTCTGAATGAGACTTATATTAAATTGGACTCATTTTGAAATATTGCAAGATAGAATCATTAATTCGAAATATTAAAAACCCATTCATATAAAGATTACACTATCAATACAAAGAATAATATGTATAATTTTTAGTCCATGATTGATGAGGGTATCATCTGTTGTTATACAACATCTATTAAAATTTGTATAGTATACAATAAATGAAAAATGGTGGTGGAAGAATATATTTAGGTCAAATTTTGTGAGATAGATATGCATAAACCTAATATTTCTGTAGAAATCTAGGAGGATAATATATAGAATTTATATATTAATAAAACCTCCTATACTAATGACTATGCTACTGATTTACATGACAAATCTCCTAATATAGATCTGGAGGAAAATCTTGAATTGAATAGTGGATCAATACCCAAAACCATTATTACCCATAGAGACCATCCATTTATATGTTTTTGATTTTGATATTGAAAAATGAACTCAAACATGAGATTCACTTTTAGACAAGGTTGATTATAATTCATTTTTGTCATAGTTTGAACCCAAGAAAAACATTGTTATGATTGATGATCATTGGGTGACGCATATGCAACAGTAACTATATTATTTAAAAAAGAATATAATTTATGAACTAGTTGAGAGAAGCAAAAACTATTATAACATTTCCACTAAATGGGTATATATAATTACGTTTAATTAATTAATAAATATTATTATAAATAATGATACCTTGGTGGCCCAAGTTTATTAACATGAAAAGGTACTTCCAATGAAGCAACCTTTTCTATAGAATCCAAACAAGAATACATTAGGATACTACGTCAATATAATGAACATATAAAATTTAAATTATATTAAATTCAAAAAAATAGTTATTTTTTAAATTATTATATTGTTGAGTACATTTGTTTTTCAAAACATTCCATTTAAAAATAATTATTTTATAAATTAATTTTTTACATTGAAACAATATCATAATGATTCAAAATTATATTCTAGATCTCGATATGATACAATTATCACATTCTATATTTCAAATAATTTTATAAAATTTACTATTTATATAACCATATTTATCAAAAGAACATCAAATGATTATTTGGTTTCACAATTATTTATCGATGATATCATATGTGGGTTTTTAAGAAATTATTTGTATATTTAATTTTAAAAACTAGTTAAAAATTAATTTCAAATGAGTTAGATAGGTGTAATAAATTTATTTATTATGTTTTAAAATATTCTATATAAATAAGTTATTTTTTTAACTAAAATTCAATATACTAAAGGTCATTGAAAATTCCATATCATAGATAACTCAAAATGAATTGATACTCCAATGAAAACCACATGTTAATTGGTAATTTATGAAATATGGAGACCATTTGATTAATTCATTGATATATATACTATCCTGATTTTACACTACATGATAACTATATGACCTTCCATAATATTTAGTTTGTTTCTATGTTCCCATTATTGTTAAAATAAAATGGAATATCATTTAACAAATCGTAAAATAATTTTTAAATACGTTGATATTATAACCAACTCAGGAATACTATACTCTATAGGATATTTTTTATCCATATTAATGTTGACATTAGTGGGTGTAAGTTTATAAAGAATGTTGCTTTAAAAAATGTCACATTTTGTGAATTTATCTAGTATCATATCAGTAAGACAAAAAACATTGTTACATTATCCACTCAAAAATATGAATATATATATGTAGGACGTAATTGTGAAAAATTTCTATGCATAAAACCCATATTGGTAGATAATGGATACCAATCAATATGTATCTGTACATATTGTGACAACCATGGTTCTATTAACATTTCTATAAATATATTATCAAATTTTATACCAAAAAAATGATATAGGACATAAAATTTTAAGATATCAATTTGAAAAATGGGATATCTGTATTGAAATCATTGGCACTAACCATCAACTTTCTAATATTTTCACTAAAACCTATGAATTTTGAGTGACCAAACTATATCATACATAAATTATTAATAATTAACAATTCATAATTAGTATGATCATATAATATTTTATTTTTAGTACTCTTTTAATTTCGTATAAGTAATGTTTTTAGTTTTCTATAGTAATATAATGTTATTTAATATATATGTGAGAAATTTTAAAAATTTGTGCTTACAGTCGATTTTCTAGACATTATATTCAATTGAATTTATTTTCCTTGTCTGAATCATTTATTTTATGCTCTATTATCATTATTTCATGTATTATTTTTATTATTTTAAAAGTATACAATATTTATAAACCGATTTCCACAAAAGTAATAATTTTATTTCTCTAATATCTTCTCACTAGTAGTAAATCACATAATTATTTGAATGTTTTTGAGTATGGTTGCACAATGTATATTTTTTTGGTGTAGTTAAATGTGAATATGAAATTAATTAATGGTTATTTAAATAAATTTATCTATATGGAGAAGATAGGTAGTTATAAATTTCAATGAAATTTTGAAATTTTGTGTCATTATATACATTGAATTTATAGTTTTGTATAAGAAAAAAGGTTTTGGGATAGGATGTATAATGATTTTATAATGGAATAGTAATGACAGAATAGATTTTTTCCATAGAAATTGTGTCCTTTTCTATTATCATAATGTTTTATAGTTGAAATTTTTATCATTTTTTACTTTATTTTTATAACATATTGTTAGAAGTTTTGATGAAGTAATGATTCCACAAGATATAGGATGAGTTTTTTGGAATATTGAATATAATGGATCTCAATTAGATAAAAAAATGTTGATGAGGAATTTATGATATCCATATTCTGGTACACTATGCATGAATTGGGCCAAATATATCTAAATTTTGGTTTAGAACATTAGTATATTAGAATCAATTAATGTAACTGCACCACTATTTGAAAATTTCAAGTAAGGTAAGAAAAAGTCTCATTGGAATGAAGCTGAGGTTATGTACATAGTCAGGATTCCATATCCATTTTTGTTAGAAAATTGTGGTATGCCATGGTTTTAACTTATCAAGATAGTGAACTATCAGTGGGAGTTATTCGTTGGATAATTTTGAACCCAAAAATTGATCCCTTGGAGGTTATTAAGTGGACCCTCATTACCCAAAGGGTTCCAGTGATTTGGAAATTTTATTTGACAAAAAATGTGTCAAAACAAGGTGTTACAGACATTGAAATCAAATATGATTCATAGTCACATATGAGTTCATCAAAATAAGATTTTATTTTTAATGTAATAATAGTAAGTGATTTATAAAAAACACCAATTGTTGATTTTACACTCAAAAATGGAAGAAGGGAAAATTTATTTGAGGAAGGAATGAAAGGTGTTGATTTGTTTGATGTATTTTATAGAGGCACTTGGATGGATGTAGAGTTATGGTATTTTCATTTTTGAATAAAATATAAGGGTTAAAATATAAATAATATAATAATTCACTCTCAAGAAAACTAAATTAAGTAGAAGTGCCATTTCATCCGAATGTTATTAGAGGAAGTTATGTTAAAACTTCATATGATAAAATGAGTAAAAATATACATTGTATATTAATAATGGTTACATATATATAAGTATTAATGTGAATTTGATACTCATTATGTTTGGGTTGTTTGTAAGGATCTCATGGTGGTAAACCATGAATCTAATTTAAGAATATTCAATGGAAAAAATTGAGGAATTCTTTTTTGGATCTAACAATGGACATAGTGGAAAATGATGAAATGAATCTCATATGGGATGATCCTAATGTATAATATCATTTAAATTACATTTAGGAAATTTATGGCCATTATAATCATAGAATTTGGTGACCATATTTTCAAATTATGTATAGGGATAGAGCAATATCATCAAAGTGTATGTCAACTTGATGATATCTTCTAGTGTTGTGGGATTCAATCAAAAAAATGGACAATCTATGAAATATAAAGTAGGAGGGACATTAAATGAATTCACTATAAGGGTGAATAGTTAATTAAATGATATCATGTAGGTTGTAGAGTTATTTAACTTTATAAATCATTCATCCATGTAACTTATAAGAGGTATACATCATTCAAAAAAGATATGATTGAGGTGGTGACTATTATAGCCAGATGAAATCTACTATAAACTAAGGGTATATCACTTATGATCAATACACGGTGTTATGAAAAAATAGTTTTAATCATACTATTGTTAATTTACAAATAATTGTAATTTACATTAACCGATGTATTTGTGTAAAATAATGAACCACAAAATCCTTTTTTATAATTCATTTCACTTCGAGCATTCTTTTTATTGTTATTTTCAATAGTGTTTTTTTGAATCTTCCAATGGTTTTATATAATAGAGAGCTGAATTGGGATCTCTTATCATCCATGTTCTAGGAGTAATATTTGGGTTTCATTATAAAACATTTTAGTCCACACATAAATCTTCAGTGGAGTTTCTAACAATTTTTTAATTGGAATGTTTTCATTGTCCCAATAAAAACATATGGAAATTAAAATGTAAAAACCCCAACCCTACCTTGTTCATGACCCACAATGAATAGGTGTACTACCAAATTTCATTATTGTCGAATGGAACCAAATTTATATACTTAAACCCAAACCCCAATAAATAATTATGTATCCCTATAGTCCCATTTTATGTGTTGTATATAAAGTTAAATTTAATTAATAGTGTCAAAATTGAAAATAATGATATTTTATCAAAAATATATTTTACTAAATTGTTTAAAAATTCAATTGATTTTTCATTTCTATTTTGATTACATTGTAGTATGGGATAATTTTGTGAATTTTTAAGATATCTTTTATATATTAAAGATTATAAAATGGTGATTTAATATTTACCATTCATTCTTTTGATCTTTCAAAAAATTTAAATGGCATGCATGCATATATACGGCCTACCCTCCCAATAAATAGTGTAATATAGTTTCCTATCTCAATAAATTGTGGATGAATATATATAGGTATACTATGAATATATATTATATTTATATTGAAATTAGTATCATATTGATTATTTAACTAAAATAATTTACATGTAATGGAACTATTGAACTGATATACTCAGGATAAACGAAACAGGTAGCAACCAAATATAATTATTTTAATAATGAATTATTGATAAAGGTGTTGATGAAATTTAATAAAGGGATCATATATTATATTATAAGTATGAAAATAATTTTTTTATACTTATGATAATTTTAACTTAATTTTATTATATTTTAGATTTATTTAAAAATAAATAAAAATTGAGGTAAGGGTTTTATGTTACAATCTCCTTGTTTATTGGGGTTGTTTATGATTAATAATCCATTGATGAATTATTATAACCTACCTCTATTTAATATAATTAATTTTATTAAAATATAATTTTTTTAAAATGCATTATTTCCATTCAATTTCATCATTATATGTACTCAATAGATTGAAAATATGGTTTTAAGTAAAATCAACTCTATTTTACTCTTCGGTTAAAGGAAATTTTCCATCCATATTAATGTTTTATAAATATGTTTTAAATAAGTTTTTTACTATTATTAAGTAATTTTTTAATGTAACGTTTTCACATGAATTAATTTTTACAAATGATATAGAAATGATTATTTGTGAAATTTTCCAAACAAGGTACAATTTGATATTTTCAAGAAAATTATTGATGGAATGTTTTTTATACTTAAACCACATAAATGACTTTTCCCTCTATCATTTATAGTTTTATCATTGACGAATCCAATATATGTTTATTGATTTATTTTGAAATAATACATTTTTCCTTCATAATTTTATTGTTAATTTAAAATAAAATATTTCTAAATGGCTAGTTTATTTTCATAAAAACATTTTTCAATGATCATTTTATAAAAATTACATTCACTTGTAATAATAAATGTAGATATTTCATATAATTTACTGGGGATATGATCCAATGTTATCATTATTATTCATTCATTATATGGTTTATTAATATTATTGAAAAAATTATAATACCCATTTATTTTATTTGGGTTATGCTATGATGAAATATTTAAATATTTATGAAACCCATATCATTTACCTGGGTTATGATATGATGAATTTTCTATGAATCCTTTTTATTCTAATTTATTCTATTATTATGATTGATTTATAATATTTTTAACACATGTGAATGATTTACATTATCTGACTGGGGGGCATATATCTCACTCTAATGCGTTTGAATCCTTTATGATTCAAGTATGATAAACATCCATGATTTATGCCATGTTTTAACATTATGATCTATAATTTGAAGGTTATGGTTTTCAAATGTTAAGATCATTTTAATATACACTTGTTTCCCATATTATACATTCATTATCATTGAGATCTCCCTTTTTTACCCTTATTCTACACTATATCTTGACCATTGTTATAATTTATTTTAAAGTATTTCAAAAATGTTTTATATATGATATTTATAATAATGGTGATATAAATACATATAAATGTGGGTGATGATATTGAAATACTATAAAATTGTTGTTTTCATTCTAATTTTTCATTGATACTAGACCTATAAGATTCTATACTAGGTAGTTATGTTGTATAAATAATATTAGAAAATTTATATATAATAACTATATGTGAGAAGTGTGGGTTTTAATAGATTTTAACACATAAAGGATTAGTTTAATAGTGAAAATTATAATGAAAACAAATTTCTAAAAACCCTATGGATAATTATAGGTATATGATAAAATTATAAAGTATTAGTAATGTTCATGAGTGACCTATGTTAAAACTGATATTTCATATAATTTTGTTTCTTGTTTTTTACATCCTATAAATAAGTTTTTATTATTTTGTGGTTTTGACTTTGGTTATTGTTGATCATAGTTGGATTTTAAATTTATTCAATGGATCAAACGTAAATGAATCATGTTAATGTTGAATGAGAATGAAAATTTAATGATTTTCCTCATAAGAATCTAAATTTTATTGAGGATATAATGAAAATTATTTTTTAATCTCACATAACATTCTCAAGAGATTAATCATACTGTTATTTAAAATGCCAAACAACGGAAAAAAGGTCTATTAATACCACAAGGAGGTGATATTCATATTAGTTTATTGTGTACACTAATCCACTAGTCATTGAGTAATGGATATTTTCTATTGGAAAGGCGTTTACCACTCTGTTTTTTTCAGAAAATTTAAAGTTATTATATTTGTTCATATTTTGAAAGGAAAATTAGATTAGTTGTGGAATCTCATCAAGAACATGAGTGGTCACTACAAAATTAATTATATGGAGTTAAATTAAATTTAGAAATTATTTTTTAATAATAATTATACATGTATTATAGATAAACAATATATAAAGTTTTACTAGAGTTGAAACATGAGGATGGTGAATCTAATGGTACATATGAGTGAAATTTTACAAAAAAAATATATAGTAGATTTTTGGTATTATCATCCATCTTGATAAAAATGTTGATTAATTATTTTGTAACTTAATCCTGAGTCTCTAGAGGAAGAAAACTATAGTGTAATATATATATAGAATTTTTGTTTATGTTTTTTCTCATTGTGTTTATTGATATTGGTGTTACCCATCAATATAATGGTCTTAACAAGAAAAAACAAATTAAACAGAAATTTAAAAAAACAATGAAAATTTAAGATAATATTTTCTTTACGCTCAAGATGTGGAAGTGAAGTTCTGGGAAATTTTCTTAAGTGATTTGGTAAAAGTTTCATGTCCGGAATAAGTGATCATTGCAAAATTAAAAGAAGAATTGGTTAGAAAAATTTTGAAACTGAGGAGAATAGATTGAAATATACATATAATACACCATCCACACTCAAGTTATTAAATTTCATGGATTATTTCCATTATTCTAAAAAATTAAAAAATTTGATGGTTTTGAATGATGATTGAAGTCAACAACTTTTTAATACTAGAGACAAAGGGTAATCGAGTATGACCATTGTTTTATATAAGGACTATTATAATGAAATGGTGAAAGATACCATTACCATCTAATTTAAAAAATGTGTAATTTGATTCTATATCTACATAAACTTTTGTATCTATTGAATTTAATATGGGTATTATAGTTCCTCCCCAAATATTAGTGTTCAGTTTGTAGTAAAACCCTTAAAGGTATGATGACCCCACATCATGTCTATGATTCTTCTCCTATTGAAATTTTAATGTACATATTTCTATATAATCAAATTATATTTCATTTATTTGAATTTGATGTTATTTTTGACATCTATTGGATTTATTTACTTACATCCCAAATCAATTTCCAAGGATGGGAAGTTATGTTTGAAATTCTAAACCAATCGTTTATCGATTATCTATGTGATATGAAAATGTACTTCTGATTGAATTTACATCTATCTTAGGGTTATTATTCCTTTTCCAATTTTTCATTTATCTCATATGGTTAGGGAGAAACTCAACATATGATATATTCATATTTTGTATGATTTTACTGATTCCTTATTAAAATATTCTATTAGTCTTTCAAAAACACAAGAAATTGAGTTTTCAATATAATGCATACAATGTGATAAAACAGTTTCTAATACTATATATAGAATTGACCCCGATTCAGTTGCTGTAATAGAATAAGAAACTCTAGTGTAATCCTTAAAATGGATTATTTCATCCAATGTAATCACCTTGGGGTGCACCTCTCTAATTTTTAAGAAGAACAATTCATCAATGTAACTTACTATTGATTATAAAGAACATAACAATATTACTATTATTAAAAAGTATCTTATACACCATAGTAATGTCTTGTTTTATCATCTGCATAGAGATAATTACATTTATATGATTGATATTCATTCTAGATATCATCAATTAAGGTTAATGAAGGAAGATATACCCAAGTCAATAATCTATACAAGAAATAAACACTATAAGTTTATACTGATTCCATTTCATCTTAATAATTCTCCCACTATCTACTTGGAAATATTCAATATAGTTATTTAATATTACAATTTATAGATTGTGACTATATTTATAGATTATATTATAATACATTTAAATTTCATGGATGATAATTATGTTTATATAAAGATTGTGTGGAACACCTAATGGAAGGAGGATCATTAATAAAAATTTACCATATGTGAATTTAGGATTAGAATAGTTTGATTCATGGGTTATCTAATATAATGTGAGGTTATATAAATAGACCCTTCCAATAAAAAAGTTTTTAAACATTGTCCTAGTCTAACCATTGTGATTTAGAGCTAATGTTTTTTTCATTTATCGTGATATTATGATATAATTAAAGAAACAATACATGTCTATCCACTCCAATAACTATGTTAACATGAAATGGAGCCACATTTCTATTGGATGGATCAATGTAGGAATTTTTTTAATGAACTTAAGAAAGGGATAGTAGATAAACATATTATTACACTAGCATGTAGTGGATAATGGTTGGTATATATATATATTAGTATAATAATGGATTCTGATTTTACTCAGTAAGAACAATATAGTTATAGTATATGACTTAATAAAATTCATGGACTATGGGAAAAGTTACCCAAATTGTGATTTCAATGATAGATGTAGTAATTTTTTCATGAAATATATTGAGATTGTGTCTATATGGATAATGGTGTGACATAAATAGTTTTCATAAAGGATTAAAGTATTTTTTTCCTAAAAATATAGCTGAACATATGCTAAAGAATATGCTTTGAGTTGATTAATGATTAAAACTACTGAATACATAATGGCCCTATAAATGAAAACAAGGTAAGATATTCTCTATGTAAAATGGATCATGATATCATATATATGATGAGGATCAAAAAGTATTTCGAATTAAGGTATTTTTAAAATATGGTGATACAAATATTAATGTAAGGGGATAAATATTATCTGGATTAAATTATTAATAAAACACTTTTCCAAAATATGGTTATAGAGGCATAGAAAAAATATGTAATGTTTTAAAAGTAGGTTACAAATATATATCTATTGAGCCTCGATTGTGATGGAATAATATGGTTCAAGAAATATATATATGTCCCTTTGAAGCAAAACATTAATAAAGAGAGAATAGATGAATGTCATAGTTCTTCATTACCTATTCATCATGGATGTATGATTATATATATATATACATTGTAGAGTATTTTTTATGGGAAGGAATGAAGAGTGATATCTCAAATTATTTTCCACATTGCATTATATTTTAGAATTTTTAGGACCAAATAAAAATTTAAGGGGTTTTTACAAACATTTACCCTACTAAAAAGGATATAGGAAAACATCACCAAGAATTTTTCAAAGGACACCACAAAACATCAAGTGGGAATATTTATATATGGGTTGTAGTAGATCATCTTATTAGTCCAAATAAAATAATTTCAGTTATATATATTTTATCTCTTGATCATCATACTTTGTAATACATCAATTAAGTTGTAATACTACATGGTTAACCACAATCAAATATATCTAATAGGGATATGAAGTTTACCTCGTTGTTTTTGAGAAGTATTTAGTATAATCTATATAAAAAGTTATTTTTCTACACTACATATCATACTAATAATGTTATTTAGTATGAAAAGAAAATTAAAAATATATAATTCATGTTGATATATTTCTCTATTTATTCCAAATGTGATTAATTCAACGCATTCCTTTTGTGGAATTTTCATACTAGACTATATTTCACTCTGGAATTCTGATGGATTCTTCGGAATCCATCTATAGAAATAATTAATGAAATATAACATGAGGCAATAAATTTGGAGAAATAAATATATATGTACATTATATATATTAGTAAATGGCATGGAAGGTTATATCCATTTAATATCAAATAAAAGATACTCAAATTTGATAAACCTTTTATGCTATTAATATTCAAAAACATCTAGTGTTTAATATGGGTGTAATTGTATTAAAAATGAATATATTCATGGAAGTGGGTGATGATATATGGATAGAAGGAAAATTTTAATCCCCAATTATATTGTACCTCATTAAATTATTGATCATATTGGAATGGAAGCATATTGATTGGTTCTCACCTATTTACTCATAATTTCATGATGTGTTTCATGTATCTATCCTCATGAATTTTATTCCTGGCTTAAATAGTGTAAATAAAATGAAGGTAAAACCACTAGAGAATTATATTTCTTATGATGAATAGTCAATAAGAATTATGGATAATATATAGAAAGTGATATAAATGAATACAACTCATCTGGTCAAATTATTTTTTCGAAACCAATTATTTGAGCAAGCAACAGGGTTACCAAAGGATGTAATAATGTAGAGTTATCCTTACCTATATATGTCATAGTGTTGAATTTTGAATTATAAATTTAGTATAAGGGTTTTATAATATAACAACTTGCGTTGATTTCCATTTTGAGGAAAATGTATTGAGATTTAATTTATTATAATTTTCTATTTCGATAACTTCTAAAAGTGACCATCACCTAAATTATAAAAGGGAACCTCCTACATCTTTTAATCAGACCTCATTGAGACATATAGATCAAAACAAAACACTAAAAATATCCATTATACACTTTTATATAAACATTTTATTTCTTGTCTAATTCTAAGAAATCTAATCCTAATAACATTTAGAGGAGCTATAATGTATTTGTATCAATAAAGTGGTACTCTCCATACACGATCGCTTTTTAATAGTATTCTTTACCTCCTATAAATATATAGTATGTATCATAATATACTATATTAATTATAAAAAATAATAATAAATTGTATTAAAATTATTAAAATAACACTATACAACCTATTTCCCATCAAACAAGATGTGAATGTAATTGTCGTCTGTACGTAGGGCTTTTCATCTCCACATAGTGATTCAAGTAATTTTTCAACACCATATTTTATATATGGGTATTATGATGGAATTAGTGTTTATTAAATATATATAATATATAATTAAACAACACTAATTATAATATCACAACAACCCACATTTCTTCAAAATTGTTTGGAAACAACACTGACATTCATGTGTACGAGTCAACTACAACCTCCACGAACAGATAAAAAATATTTTTAGTTTTTATATTTCTTTATTTTAATGCGGGATAAAATGATGAATTTATATTATATCTGTGATATAATAATGATCCTATAAATATCTATTAATATTTACCATTCTTTACTTTCTTCTGTCAAAAAATGAAAACGGTGTTCATGCGTATGAACATGCTACTATCTCCATAAATGGTATTGTTCATATTTCTATCAATAAAATTTATGGAAGAAAATAAATATTTATACAATGAATATATATATGATATTTATTTCATTATTAATATTCTGATTATTATAGAACCAGGATAAATGTACAAGGAGTGGAACTACTATAATAAAATACTCAAGATAGATGAAATAGTTAACACTAAAAAATTACAATTTTAATAAGGAATTATTGATAAAGGTTGTGTTGAAATGTTATAAAGGTATCATTATTTAAATTATAATTATAAAAAATGATATGTAATAAATGTATAAAAATTTTAAATTTATTAAACTTCATTTTATAGTTATTTAAAAGAATGTTGAAAATTAAGTAAGGGTTTTATGTTATAGTCTCATGGTTTATCGATATTGCATAAAAATAAGATTCCAATGATAAGATATTATGATATACCTATAATGAAACATGTGAATATTATTATATTATTTTTATTTCTTTAAAATATATATTTTCATTTTCATGTTCATTATCTTATGTACTCACTAGACCAAAAATATGTTTTTATAGAAATTTGACATCATTTCTCTCTTCGGTTGAAAAACATTTTTCTTACATATAATTATCTTATAAAAAAGGTTTAAATAAGGATTTTAATATTATGGTAGGAATTTTTAAAGTCCTTTTTACCCATGTTTTACTTTTTATTGAACATTTTGAAATGCATCTTCTTGTTATTTTCCAAATAAGGTACATTGTCACTTTTCTGACAATATTACAAGAGGAATGTTTTCAAATTTATATATCATGAATGGTTACTTCCCGCAATCATGACTAATATTTTATTTGAAGATTACTTTGTAATATAATTATATTAATTTTATATAAATTTATTTCCATTCATATTCGAATTGTTTTTTTAATAAATGATCTTAATAATTGAAGGGTTATTTTCCTAAAGTGATATTTAAATAATCTTTTAAGGATATTTCCTTCCAATAGTGAAAAAAAGATTTGTTTCCTCTTATAATTTACTTGGTTTGTGATCCAAGTATAAAATTATTATTCTTTATATATATGGTTTATGAATATGTTGAATAACAATTATGATACATGTTTCCTTTCAATGGGTTATTTAATGATGAAATTTTGAAATTTTTATGAAATCCATTTCATTTGGATGGATCGTGCAATAAAAAATTCTTATAAAACATATCAATTTTCATGTGTTCTCATATAGTGAATTCATTAGGATATTATGGTACAAAAATTTATAATTTTCATTATATGGTGTGTGGGTCATATATCTCTGTTATATGAATTGGGAAAATATTGATATCTCATAAGATAAACAGGTAAGGAATGGGGAGTGAACCGAGTTCAATAATGGACATTATCCACTATTATAGTCTTGTGAGTTAACTATGACTACTATGATGGTTTGGGTGTATATATCTTCCACTCAGATAGTCATGTATAATATAATTGACTATAAATAAAATTATTTTCTAAACATATGTCTCTGCCCCAATTCTATGACTTATAACTATATTATTTTTTCATATCTTATGATATTATATTATTTATTATTCATTTTTTTGAATCTTACAATATTAATACCATAAATTATAATTATTTTATATGATATATGTGGTATTATTTCAAATGTTAATCTCATGTTCTCATACAATTTGTCACATTTTATGCTTCTTTGATCATTTATATCTATATATTTTCCCTTTTTGAGCATTAGATATCATCTATTCTTATGTTTACGTTCCCAATTTATGAATAATGGTTTTTTATATGATATGTATAAGACGGTTGTTATTTATAAGCACCTAAGTGGGAGATATTGTGGAACCATTATGAACCAATTTTTTTGTTTTCATATTTTAAAATATACTAGAACTTCAATATTATGGTATGGATTATTATGTTATGTAAATAATATTCAACTATTTAGAATTAATATCTATGTGTGAAAAGAATGGGTCATTATATGATCTGTTGAATCTAACATTGTCTAGGTTATCCATTGGCCCATCTAGAGCCTTCACTATATCTAGAACTATAATGTGATTTCGATGTGATCAAGTGCAATTTGAAAAAAATATTTTTTTACAATTTATATATTTGAATGATAATTTTCATTTCAAGTAATTATTTATATTATTACAATTATCGATATACCTTCTTTGTCTTTTAATTTATCACCCATATATCACTGATTTGGTTAATAATAAATGAATAATCATCTGAAGAACCCATCTAGAGGTTCTAAAAATTCTAGTAGGATAACATGGTATTTCATGGTGTGTAGTCCTTTTACATTCACTATATCCGATTTTATTTCCCCAAAATATAGATATAATTAATTCATCACATCACATATTGAAGGAAAACATTTTAATTAAATACACTTTATGTTGACCAATTTATAATAGTAAAAAACATGGTGGACAATATACTTCATAAAAGGGATACACACTATATTTTCCACATGCTTTCATGGTGGAAGAAGTTTATTCAAATGTGAATTATGTAATAAATACATCATACATTAGGGATAAAATCCATGTAAGATGGATGTTACACAATGTGTACTAGTTGTACATGTCATGTACCTTTGAAATGTACGGTTCAGAAAACCTACCTAGTCCATAGGTATTTTTTATGGACATACGATAAGTGAGATACATAACATGTAGTTGGATGCATATACCATGTACCAATCCATATTATGTATAAATTTGATATTTGTTTACTACTCCATTAGGTATTTTCAATATCATTCATTTTCATGTATATTCTATATGATATGTTTTATATGATTTTAAATTTTTAATTGATTTATTCATTCAATAATAAACTATATTACATATATAATCAGAATATGTTGAATACACAATGGGAATTAAAATAAGTACATGTGAAATTTATTAAAACGTGTTATATGTATCATTTACTAAATCACACATTATATGGTATTACATGAAAAATGTGTTCAATTTATACTATATGAGTATACTATGTATGAAATCAATGCATGTTGAGTTGTTAAAATAGGTACTTGTAGTGTTTTATCCAATTATAAATTGTGCATTTTTTTATTAAATTTTAAAAATTACAATTTTATTTTATTTATTTAAAATCACTCTAGGAGGGTATCTCCAAGAAATATTTATTAGAGTTTGTGATAAATTTAATTATTTAATTAATCAGATTAATTTCCATTTGATTTATATTAATAAAATAAATAAATAAAAAGAATAATCATGTTACTTTTAAAATTTTAATTCATTTCACAATTTGATGATCCTATGCCTAAACAAAACATTTTATATGTGTTTTTTATTTTAAATTAAATTTTTCATGGAATTTTTATATTTTTTATTAAATTATATATATATATCATGTCAGTCATCCCCAATAATTATGAATGGGAATACATTCCTGATATTTATTTTTTGTAAACCCACTCTTCTAGATTTTTCTCCCATGTGTGAAGTAAATTCATTGTATGTGGTTTTTTCATATGAAAATGTAGTAGGGTCAAAATAAAGCCAATGAGAAATAAACCATTTAGATACTAACAATAAAGGTATAATGTTGTAGAGGAACCCTGAACTATATTAAGGTGTTTTTTCCTATACATTCAACGATGTTATCATTCTACTCAATGAACAACCCATTAGTTAAAAATCACGATCAGTCTAGGATTTGTTAACTTTATTTCTATAGGATGGATAATTTATATTATGGTTTTACTACCATGACCACATAAATAAATTGATTAATATTCAAATATGGAATTAAAATTAAATGGGTTATGTTTAAATATTTTAATGGAATACAGGTTTTCACAATAGTAAAATATACATAATATTAAAATGACATATAATTGGATAAAGTAATAATGTTTGTATAAAACAATACCTCAATCAAATATTATGTTAGATAATTACTTACATTACTATATTCACAATGATACCATTAAACTATGTGGTTGACTAACCCATTTCTCAACACATTATTGTGTTAACTTGTTCAAATGATAATTTGGGTTGGACTTAACCATGTTAAAATCAATATGGGTAGCCATTTCTAGACCCAATTTATCTTGGATCAAAGTGATGTACATATCTATGTTTGTATTTTAGTATTGGAAAGTCTAATCAATATTACATGGATCTATATGCCGTCAGTTTGAAAGAAATCTTACATAAATACCACTTTTTTAACATCAAATATCCTTTATTAGGTTGTGATAAGTTAAATATGGGTCCCAGCCACATTACTTTCTATTTGATATGACATTTCATGTTTAATGGTGACTGTTATAAGAACTGGAAAAAACAGATGGATACATAATAAAATATTTAAATTAATGCATCTCGCTTATTTATAAATCTAGTACTAGTACATCTATTTTAATTATTTTAAAAATGGAATGAAAAACTGAAAAAAAAAACATTCTGATCATTCATTAATTATGGGAATGTCCACATATGAAAAATACTCCCATAGCAGTGCAACAACATAAATAATTTTACACAAATGAACCCAACATGAAACTATTAAAAAACACACCCCAAACCAGGAAAATAAAAACATATTATTAATGAATGTGTCATAATATATTATAAAATATTAATTTAAATTAATATTATTATAATTTTATTTTAATAAGTAGTAAATAATCTTATTTAAACCATTAAACACGAGGTTTGAACATGTTTCGTGGAATTTGATCATGGGGTAAGGGATTTTGTCTTAATCTCCATTCATTGAGGCATTTCTTGGTGATATGGACCATTATTCTGTTATATGGTGCATAAATCACCCATTGACATTATATATCCTGATACTATCTATTATCATGTTATTTAATATTTTTTAAATGTTATTATTTCATGGAGATTTTGATTTAAATGTTCGATGTGGTATGAGACACTTAGAATATTTAAAGAATTAATATTCAAATCGTTTTATCCAGGTTGAATATTATTAATATTATATATATATATTGATTATATATAACAATTTAAGTTTATTATTAAATTCAGTAAAATTTTATAAAAAAATTGAATCTTTTTTCGATGTTTGATAAGGAAAATTTTGAAAAATAAAATAAGGAATGTTATATTCTTAATGTACATGGAGACAAGATCATTTCAGTCACCAGCATCATTTTTTTTACCTTACATTTCATAATTTTATGTTTCCTTAAATGAATTGTTTTTATCTTTTTGGTCATTTTGGTATTAGGAATTATTTTTTAGTGAAAAGTGTGTTTTGGTGTTGAAAATAATTTCTCAAAAGAAAAGGGTATTTTTTATCAGAATGTTTTTTCATATGGGTTTAAAAAGTGTTTTTAAGGGGTTTTATAATTAGAGTATTTTACTATTGATATGGTACATGAGAATTATATGAAATGGTTGAACCTGATATATCTTATATGAATGGTCGATCCCCATTACAAATCATAAGTGGTCCTGATATAGTTTATATTAATGGTTGATCCCCATTGTTGCTCAAGAGAAAAAGGTTTTCCCAATATAGCTAATAAAAATTATGATTCTCTTTTTATATCTACAATGAATTTGGTATTGATTATTTTGGAAGTTGACATTATGATTATTCCAATTAAAAGTGTTCTAAAGGGTTTTTTTATGATTCTTCAATTCCACAAAATTAGATTTAGTTCATATAATGGGTTTTAATGATTTTCATCATGCAATTTTATTATCATGTGAAATTGTTTTATTAAATATTTTCAAATGAACTATAATGAAAATGGTAATCATTTTATGAGTTTTAATTATTTGTTAATGATCTAATGGTTTCCTTACTTTTTAAATCCCTTACTGAACTTTTTTACTTTCATCCTGCATTTTTGAATATTTTCACAAGATTTGAGGATGAGTAAGGTATTGTAATAAGTCATGTTGTAATTTGGAAAAGATTATCTAAAATATATCAATTTTTTAAAAATGGTTATATTTGGTGGATGATGTGGATTCTAAGTATAAGAGCCCAATTTTAATTTATGAATTTAATTTGTAAGTATTTTTATAATTCATTAAATATAGGAAGTGAAAATTTCCATATCAATATTATAATGTGGATTATAGTTTAAAATTACTTCAATATGTCATTTCTTAAGTCAGTTCCATTAACTTCTTCTAAAATAAAAGGTTTAGATAACTTTTGATGCAAGGATATTGTTAATATAATTCCCTGTGTTGATTATAATTCTTTATTATATAACAGTGATATAACATTAAAATATTACCATGTTTTTTACTCTAGGATATTCCTGTTCAAACTAGATTTCGACAAAATAAATAGAACACATTTGTTGAGAATGAATCGTGAATAAAAAATCATTACTAATTAGCATCCTGATATTTTCAGAATCATAATACAATAATTTATGGTAGTGATGGCTTTGTTGACTTGGGAAATAAATGGTTGTGGTATCCATGCTAAATGGATAACGATATAACCTAAAGAAACATTTCTTTTATAAAATTTCATTGGAAAATATCACCCAAAATTCAGTGGACCATCTATCCTAGTAACCATTGAAGGACAGATCAATGCTCATGAGAAGATATTTTATGCCATTGAATGATCATAATATCAAAAGCTAACCCTTTAAATTTATCATTTTGAAGTTGAAACTGATCAATGGTGGTATTTATCATGGAATAATAATATGAATGTTGATCATGAATCCATGGAATGGTAATCATTTATGAATACATTCCTTGAGAAATATTTTCTTAAGGATGGTTGACTTAGGATGGAGAAAAAATTCTTCAAATTAAATAAAAAGGATGATGATTCTCTCGCCACATATGAATGAGACATCACAATATTGGAATGTTATGTTTCAAATTCTATTCAATAAATTGATAATGAAATTAATATATTATAATCGGTATTTAAAAAATTTCTATGAAGAGTTGTGTCCACTTGAAAATAATAATGTTATGAAAAAGTGGTTTGTTGGGCTCAGAAAGTTAAAATGGATGTTTGGGACATATACATTCTATAATATTCTCTAATAAGTCTAGTAGGATAAAATCGTATTTCATGGTGTTTAGTCATTTTACATTCCCTATATCCCATTTTTTTGCCAAAAAATAGAGATAATTAATTCATCACAACACATACTGAAGGAAAACATTTTAATTAAATACTATGTATGTTGACCAATCTATAATAGATAAAACATGATGTACTATATAATTCATAAAATGGCTACACACTATAGTTTACACATGATTTCATGGTGGAATAAGTATATTCAAATGTGCATAATGTAATAAATATGTGATTCATTAGAAATGAAATATATGTAAGAAGGATTTTACACAATGCTTAGTAGTTGTACATTTCATTTACCACTGAAATGTATAGTCCACAATACCTACCCAGTTCGTAGGTATTTCTAATGGACATACGATGATTGACACACATGACTAGTAGTTCGATGCATATTTCATATTCTAAACAATTTTATTTATAAATTTAATATTTTTTATTACTCTATTATGTATTTTTAATATCATTTATTTTCGCATACATGACATATGATATGTTTTATATGATTTTAAATTATTAATTCATTTACCCTTAAAAGTTTGAACAACATTACATGTATAATCACAATATATTGAATACACAATGGTAATTAAAATAAGTACATTTAAAATTTATTAAAATGTGTTCTATGTATCATTTACTAACTCATACATTACTTGGTATTACGTGAAACATGTGTTTTCTTTATATTGTATGAGAGTACTATGTATGAACTCAATGCATGTTGAGTAGTTAAAATAAGAACATGTTTAGTTTCATCCAATTATAAATTGTGCATTTATTTTATTAAATTTTAAATTTTACTATTTTATTTTATTTACTTAAAATCACTCTAGGTGGGTATCCCGAAGAAATATTTATCTGATTTTAAGATAAATTGAATTATTTAATTAATCAGATTAATTTCCATTTTGTTTATCTTAATATAATAAATAAATAAAAAGAATAATTGAGTTACTTTTAGAATGTTTATTCATTTCACAATTGGATGATCGTGAGTCTAAACAAAACATTGTATATGTGTTGTTTATTTTAAATTAATTCTTTCATTGAATTTTTCTATTTATTATTAAATTAAATATATATCATGTGAGTCATATCCCCATCATTATGTATGAGAATACATTTCAGATATTTATTTTATGTAAACCCACTCTTCTAGTTTGTTCTCCCATGTGTGTAGTAAATTCATTGTACGGGGTTCCTCTTAGGAAGATGGAGTAGGTTCAAAATAAGGCCATTGTGAAACAAAACCAAGTAGATACTCATGATAAAGGTATAATTCTGTAGAATAACCCGAAACTAGATTAAGGTGTTTTTTCCTATAGTTTCAATGGTGTTATAATTTTCTACTCAATGAACAAACCCTTGGTTAAAGATCATGATCATTCCAGGATTTACTAACATTATTTCTATCTGATGGAAAATTTATATAATAGATTTACTACCATGACCACATAAATAAATGGATTAATATTCAAATACGGAATTAAAATTAAATGGGTTATGAGTAAATATTTTAATGCAATACGATTTTTCACAATTGTAAAATCCACATAATATTTGCATGACATATAAATGGATAAAGTAAGCAAGTTTTTAAAGAAGAATACCTAAATCAAATATTATTATAGATAATTACTTACACTACTATATATACAATGAAACCATTAAAATATGTGCCTGACTAACCCATTACTAAACACATTCTTGTATTAGAAAGTTCAAATGATGATTTGGGTTTGACTTAACCATGTTGAAATCAAGATGGGTAGCCCTTTCTAGACTTGATTTATCTTGGAAGAATGATATGAATATATCTATGGTTTTATTTTAGTATTGGGGTGTCTAATCGATAGACCATGGATCAATATGCCTTCAGTTTGAAAGATAGCTTACAAAAACACCATTGTGTTATTTCAGACATCCTATCTTAGGTTGTGATAAAAGAAATATGGGTACCAGACACATTAATTTCAATTTTTTATGAAATTTCATGTTTAATGGTGAGTGTTATAGGAATTGGAAAAAATAGTTGGATACTTAATTAAATATATAAATTTATGCATCTCGCTTATTTTTATATCATGTACTATTATATCAATTTTAATTATTTTTAAAATGGAATGAAAAACTGAAAAAACATTCTGATCATTCTTTAATTATGGGAATTTCCTCTGATTAAAATCTCTCTCATAGTGGCACAAAAACATACATAATTTTCCACAAATGATCTGATCATGAAACTATGAATCCAACACACCCAAAACCATGAAAAAAGAAACATATTATTAATAAATGGGTCAAAAGATATTAATAAATCATAATATAGATTATGATAATTATAATTATAGTTCAATAAGTAGTAAATAATCTTATTTATACCATTATACACGAAGTTTTATCATTTTTCACAAAATTTGAATGTGGGGTACGGGACTTTGTCTCAATCTCCTTTTATTGAGTCATTTCATGATGATAAGGACCATTATTTTGTTATATGGTGCATATACCCCCCATTGACATTATATATCCTTATATAATCTATTATCATGTTATTTAATATTTTTTAAATGTTATTATTTCATGGAGATTATGATTTAAAATTTGATGTGGTATGAGACAATTTTAATGTTTGAAGGATTAATATTCAAATTTTTTCTCCAGGTAAAATTTTCTTAAAATTATTTATATAAATTAATTATACATTACATTTTATGTTTAATTATAATTTCATTAAAATTTTATAAAATCATTGAGTCTTGTTTACCTGTTTGGTAAGGAACATTTTGACCAATGAAAAAATGAATGTTTTATTCACAATGTACATGGCTACAAGAACATTTCAGTTATCCCCATCATTATTTTATTTTTTCCTTAAATTTCAAATGTTGATGTTAACTTAAATGAATTTTTTTATCTTTTCGGTCATTTCGGTATTGAAAATTGTTTTTAAAGAAAAGGGTGCTTTGGTATAGAAAATATATTCTCAAAAAAGTGGTATCTTTTATCACACTGTTTTTTCATATGGTTTTAAAAAGTGTTTTAAGGGGTTTTATAATAATATTTCTTTACTATTGATATGGTACATGAGAATTATATGAGATGGGTGGGACCGATATATATTATTTGAAGGGTTTTTCTACATTATAAATCACGAGTGGTCCTGATAAAACTTATATTAACAGTTGAGCACCATTATAGCTCAAGAGAAAAAATTGTGCCCGATATAGCTAATAAAATTTTTGATACCATTTATATATCTACGATGAATTTGGTAAAGATTATTTTGGAAGTCAACATTATGTTTGTTCTAATTAAAAGGGATCTAAAGGGGTTTTATATGATTATCTAATTCACTTAAATGATATTTAGTTCATAAAATGGGTTTTAATGATTTTCATCATGAAATTTTATTTCCATGTGAAAATGCTTTATTTAATATTTTTAATAAACTATAATTAAAATGTTAATCATTACATGAGTTTTCATTATTTATTATTAAATTAATGGTTTCCTTATTAAATCCCTTACAATGCTTTTTATTTTCATCCTTCATTTTTAAATATTTTCCAAAATCTTTGAGGACGAGTAAGGTATTGGAGTAAGTCATGTTGTAATTTGGAATAGATTTCCTAAAATATATCATTTCTTATTTTTAAAAGGCCATTATTTAGAGGATGATTTGGATACTGAGTATAAGAGTCCACTTGTAATTTATGAGATTAATTTGTAAGTGTTTTTATAATTCATTAAAAATATGAAGTGAAAATTGTCATATAAATATTATAATGAGGATTATAGTTTAAAATAACTTCAATATGTAATTTTTAATGTCGGTTACTATAATATTTTATAAAATAAAAGGTTTAGATAAATTTAGATGTTATGATATTGTTAATATAATTCCCTATATTGATTTTATTTCATTGTTAAGTAATAGTGATATAACATTTAAGTATTTCCATGTTGATTCTTCTATCATATGCCTATTCATAATTGTTTTCCCCAAAATAAATATCACACATTTGGTTCTAATGAATCATTAGGAAAAAATCCTTAAAAATTAGAATCCAATTATTTTTAGAATCATAATAATATAGTTTATTAAAGTAATGGCTTAGTTGACATGGGAAATTAATGTTGGTGGTATCCACGCTAAATGGATATCGATATAACCTAAAGGAACATGTATTTTTTGAAATATTTCATTAGATAATATCACCCATAATTCAGTGGATCATCTATCATATTCATAGTTGATGGACAGATCAATGCAATTGAGAAGAACTTTTATGCCATGGAATGATCAGAATATCAAAAGGTAACCATTTAAATTTATCATTTTGAAGTTGAAGATGATCGATGGTGGTATTTAGATCGAAATAATAAGGTGAATGTTGATCTTTAATCCATGGAATGGTAAACATTTATAAATACCTTCCTTGATAAATATTTTCCTAAGGTTTTTTTTTCTTATGATGAAGAAAAAATTATTCTAATTAAATCAAAAGGATTTTTATTCTCTAGAAGAATATGAATGAGACATCACAATATTGTCTAGGTATGTTACAAATATTATTAAATAAATTGATAATGAAATTAATATATTACAATCGGTATTGAAAACAATTCTATGAAGTTGTATGGCCACCTGAGAATTTTAATGTCATAAAAAAGTAGTTTGTTGGGATCAAAAAAGTTAAATTGGAAGTTTTGGACAAATACATTCTACGAGATGAGAAGAGCAAGAAATAGTCATGATAATCGGTAATGAAAATCCAAAAAACTAATACTTCAGGTGATTAGACAAAAACTTGTTCCCAGTGTTGTGGAATACATTTTAGGGAATGTATGTCATGATCTCTAACATCTTACCGGTTTGGTCTGTTTGGTCACAAGGTTTGTGACTTCAATGAAAAGGGTCCTGAACATACAAAAAATAAAATTACAAATAGATAGTAATTTGTAAGATGCATTATCTATAATGAGTTTAGACATTATGATTACATGTTTTTGAAGAAACATACATAGGGTTGAACTTATCATTATTAGAAGATGAAAAGGGATGGTGAAGTCAATTTTTAATCCTATGCCTAATGATGGTCCATTTGGTGAAGTGACAGAAGATTTATGGTGTTCAATATGTTTTTAAGTATGATCACACTCTAAATGTCTTATATACCCCTATTTAAACGTTTTAAACAATATAAATACCTTGGAATATATATATTGGGTTTATATTGATGTCTAATGTATATGTTTAAAAATTATTTGATTAAGAATGCATCTAATTGTGTGGAAATAATATTAATGTTATTGGTAAACATTATAATTATATATCTAGGGAATTATATACTTTTATACTTTTTTATTACTATTAACCATTATTGATTAATGAATTATCTCACAACATGAATTGATTGAATTATATTTCTATATTCTATCCATGTTGGTTTTTCGTAATATAAAATGTTAGGAGGAATGTCATGTTATCCTTTTAAGGATTATTTGATCCACCAAAATTTGATTCAAGTACTTCAATAATAAATATTCATCTAAGTTACTCATTATTTGGAGAAGGATATTATTTTGTTGTGTGTTTTGATAAAATTATAAATCTATACCCATTCTATATGTATATTTCCTTATTCTCATAGAATAGAAAGTGACGGAATACTTCAACTCTATAAAAATAATATTGATTTAGAATTTTACCTTGTATCCATTATTTATAATCGTTTCAAGAGCCTTTTCCGCACCTATTTATATTTTTTCATCATTGACATCCTCTTTACAATATTCACTATCACTCTATATTTTCCCATGGGAAAACTTTTTCACCTCTAATTCAATCTATATATATCTAAAAAATAGTCACCCTATTTAGATTCCTAGTTATGTAAAAATAACCATCATTTTTTAATGTGTTGTATCAAAATTAAATTATGGTGAACTTTGAGATCGTTTTTTATAGCATTTACTTTTTGATAATAGTGAAAAATGCTGAACTTTATTTGAAAACTGATTTTTCATATAATATATTTTTATTATAAAATTATATATTAAATCTATTTTAGTGTATAATTGTTTCAATTATGCATAAATAAAACCAATTATTTAATTGTAATAAATTTAACGTTTGATTTATATATATAAAATTTTTAAACTTTTGAACATTTCACTCTAAAACCCCACTTTTTCTTTTATCTATGAGATATAGATTTAATGTAATTATGAAAATTCTGTGAATTAAATTAGGTAAAATTAATTTCATATTAGGAATTAGAAGGTCCATATTAGGTTGTAATTTCACTTTCATTTTGAGGCATTAGAAAATTAACCATGGTAATATATATATATATACTACAGTGTAGGTAAAAAATGAATCATGTTAATGTAAAAAAAGGTAAATTCGTAAAATACCTAAAAATACAACATTTAATCATATTTGAGGTGTTTATAGACCCTATAGATTCTGAAAAATATTAATTCCTATAAAAAGTCATTGAATTTAATTCTGAATCCAACTAGTTGGATTTAATTGTAAAAAAATCATTATTTATCCACTCAACACCACCTTTCCTCAAGTATAAATACCACCCCATTTCGACCCAAAAACTCTTTTGATCCAAAAATATATTAAAAAACTCACCTCCTCACTCTCCCCATGTCAAATTACATCTATTCTTTATAAAACTCTTAATCCAGTGCCCTTAAGGGACTCTCAAGGGGGTTATTATCAATATATATATTATTCAAAAAATACCTCTCTTCATTTTTTTATTTTTATACATCCTTTTCATATCCATCATACAAAAAAATGATAACACTAAAATAATTTATATACTAGAGTTTTATTCTTATAATTTAATATCTCAAATCCATTTCATTTCTCATCTCCTCTTATTTAAAAAAACTAACTATGTTTCATGGTTTTGTTTGTTAATCACATCTGTGAATTATGTTTCTGTTCCTTATACTTTACCGCCTTCATGGTAGGTCTTGAAATTATTTTTTACGTTCTTTATGATTTTAATATTTATATTATAACCTATTTGATAATTTTAAAATTATATATAATCAAAATAGCATATTAAATGGTACTAATTCATGGTGTTTCGAAAAACCGCCAAAATAAACTAAATATTAATCATTGAAATTTTATGTAATGAATCATCGTCATGTATGAAATAAATATGATATATGGTACAACAAATACTGATGAATGAAAATTAATCCTATTTCATTCCACTTATGGATAATTGAAGAAATTTTATATTAACTTCAATAGTTTTACATAAATGAATCGATTATGAAATTATAAAACAAACTCACTGAAACCATGAATATAAAAATGTATTATTAATGAATGGGTCATAATTTTTTATAAAATCATTATATAATGTACTATAAATAGCAATATCGTTTTTAATGAGTTAATAACCATCTCTAAAGAATTATAAAAACATTTGGAACACATTTAATACAACTTGAACATTAGGTAAGATATTTTGTCTCAATCTCCATTCAATGAGGAAATTTTGGATGATATGCACCATTATTATTTTATATATAGTATATATAGAACCATTGGAACTATAAACCTATATTTTATCTATTTTCATGTTAATTAATAATTTTAATTTTTTTTAATTTCATTGAGGTTATGATTTAAATGTTCACAGTGGTATGGGGTACATTGGATGTTTAATGATTTTGTTATAAAATCATTTTCTGCAAATAAATGATTATTAAATTATTTAAATATAATTATTATAAATTAAATTTGGTTTCTATTTTTAAATTCATTTAAATATTTTCAAAAAATTGATTCTTTTTAAATATTTGGTATAGAATTTTTTCATAAAAAATAAAATGAATATTCTATTCATAACGTACAAAATGATAATCGAAGTTCAGTCAGTGTGGACATTATTTTATTTTTGGCATCCATATAAAGATTTCATGTATCTTTAATGAAAAAAATTGAAATATTTGGGTATTTTTATTTTGAAAATGGTTTTAAAAATAAAAGGTTTTGTTGTCATTTAAAATGGGTTCTCAAAAGAAAAGGATATTTTTATATGAATTTGTTTTTATATGGGATTAAAATGAGTTCTTGAAAGGTTTTATGATATGACTATTTTACAGTAAAAATGGCACTAGAGAATTATATGAAATAACTGATCCCTATACAGCTTATAAGAAGGGTGGATCCACATTATAGCATATGGTGAACTTGATATAGCATATGAAGTTTGATCCCCATTATGGTACATGATGATATGGGTGATACTAATATATCATTAATGAAGGGTGATCCTCATTATAGATATCCAATGAATTGGGTAATGATAAAGTTTGATGATGGACATATTGTTATTATAATTTAATTGGTTTTGAAATAGATTTTATAAGATTCTCTAAGTCACCTAAATGATTTTTATTTTCATAATATAAGTTTTCATGATTTTCATTGAGAAAAAATGTGAGATTTTTTTAAGTGAAATTTATTACTTCATATTCTCAATGAAATTTTATGTATAAGGTAAATGTTATATGAGTTTTCTTGTTTTTATTGATCTAACAATTTCCATTCCTTTTGGTATCCCTTACTGAGCATTTTGGGGTCATCAAATTATTTGACATTATTTCTAGAGGATTTTAAGTTCTGTAAGTGAATAGAAGAGGACATGTTCAAATTCATTAAGTGTTCTCATAAAATAGTTCATGTATTAATTTTAAAAGTGTTTCCTTTGGTGGAAATAGTAGATTCTAAATATAAGATTCCACTTGTAATTTATTGGTTTACATTTTATGAGTGGTAATTATTCTCTAAAAATATAAACCAATAAGATTATTGAGAATGTTATAATATGGCTTTTAGTTTAAAATTACAAAAATATGTACTTATTAAGTAAGTACCCATTCACTAAAGTCCATATTTTAGAAGATGACCTTAGAAAGGCTTCCACATTATTTTTGGATACTCAAATATCATCAAATCATCATGAATCATCTTTACATGAATACTATAATGATTTAAATAATTCTAATCTTCATGTTTATTTGTTAATGTTTTTTAAAACAAATAAAACACTCATGTTAGTGTCTTTTCAAAGAATATATCTTCAAATTCAGTTGAAACACTTCTTAAATAACTTGTGATATGTATCTATTCAACTTCATCCTTTATCAAAGAGTGTATTAAATTGATTACCATAGCAAATATTATTTATAATACCTATATGGATTATATATATTCTATCGTCTTTTCACTGTTAAATTGATTGATGGAGATAGGGCTTCATCACATTCAGCACTTTTTAGTGACCTAAATTTCAACTCACCTATATATTTGAGTCTATGCCCTAAAAACTAAAACATAGATATTTAGACTTCTTATATATTTGTAAATTTTAATTTTAACACCATATATCATATTCTTATTTATTTTTATAAAAATAATGTAATTTTTTCTTATAATATCATTCACATTCAAAAGGTTATGTGTATTTCTCCCTTATGATGGAAACAATAATATGAAATTATGATATTCTTAAACATTGTAATACGATCGAATAACACTATATGATAAGACACTTAATATGTCGACTACCAGGTAAAATTTCTCATTATACGATTAGGCATTATTTCATGATGTTTTCACTAGGTCATCTTCAAGAAGATAGAATATGTGAATTAACACATTAGACGGAATTTCACATATTTTATTAATTAAAAATTCATTTTTTAAAGTATGTGTAATGATCCTTAGACTTTATTATCATTTTAAATTCACATCATGAGTAATACACATTGATTTATTGTTATAAACATTGATGAAATATATCCATGATGTTGTTGGATGCATTGGGTGTATCACAAATGATATTTTATTAATGAATTATTTGAGGGAGGAATATTCCATTCTATGTTTCTGGATGTTGAAATATGAATCCTTTGAGTAAAATGGAACTTTAAAATTATATTATTTGTTCATGTAGTAATAATAAGATAATTTAAAATAGAAAAATAAAGTCATATAAATCATATAGTTTGAGGACATGGGTGTGAAACATACGTTCTGATATTTCACCACGAAGGGATTATATTATTCATTGACTATTAGAATGTGGTTGTGGTTATCATAGGATATTCTCTTCCTTTATGGTCTCCATAACCCATTTCTAGATAGTAATCATGAACATTAGAAATTTCTCCAAAATCCCACTAAGGA
This sequence comes from Viscum album, assembly GCA_963277665.1. Lineage (NCBI taxonomy): Eukaryota > Viridiplantae > Streptophyta > Magnoliopsida > Santalales > Viscaceae > Viscum > Viscum album. The sequence continues at coordinate 412,214,316 of OY728144.1, read as the reverse complement.
AACGTCTTATAGGGTCACACACAATGCATTTTTGTTGAAATCAATTAAATAATCATTTTTTTCAATTGAAATAAATATTTCTCTTTAGAGAAAAAAATAAAACTTATTCTGTATTAATTTATTAATCATAAATGTAAAATAAATATATATTGGCAAGGTAATTTTTTGAATACAATGAAAAATAAAATATTTATTTCTTTTTATTCACGACGTAAAAAAAAATTCCCTATGGATTAATAAATATTTTATTAATTATGTTATTATCAAAATAAATATTTTATTAGTCTTATTTTCATTATAGTATTTCATTATTTATTGAATTAGTAACATATATATCTTAATTATATTACAGTAAATAGTAATTATTTACTAAAAAATAATTTATTTAATTATGAATATATTAAAATGAATATTTTAATCCACTAGACTGTGAATTAAATATTTATTTATGATCTTTAAATATATTTTAAAAAAATTAATTAATTTTAAGGATGGGGATATGTCGCGGTTATTGGTTCATGGATAAATATATATTTACCAACTACAAATTATATTTTTTATTGTGTGGGTTAATTCACACCATCATAAAATATAATATTATTATTATTTAAAATTAAATTGGGTTCCTTATGTTTTTAACATAATATTAAGGGATTTTATGAAATTTATTAATATGAAGTATTAATACATGGTCTATAAAATTGCAATCATGAGAAGTTTAATATGTTTTTCACTGTGGACATCATTCTCCTCCCAAGTGAATTCTCTCTAAATAAAGAATTTATCTATGGTTTCTCTTAATCAAGTGATATTTAACCTTCATCATTCCATTTATATAATGATGAAGAGATATGGATAAGGAAATTTAACACTAAATGGATAATTTTATTATCAAGGGAGTTATATAAGGTGGTCGGTACAACAAAACTAGAATCTAGAGTACTATAAAATTCATTTTGAGATCAAAGTAGTGTGTGTGGATCACCGCTTTAGGAGCTCTACATTGGATACAAATAAAACAAATGGTAATACATTGATAATATTTTAATGATAAACTATTTGAATATTTAATAACCTAGAGGATAATTTTTTATTTATTATTGTGTTTTGAATTAATTATAAATTAAAGATAAAAAATAATGTAATAGTTCTTCTGAAAATATTTTTCATAATTTATGAGATTAATTATCATTGTTCATGAAATTAATCATAATGTACACTCTAGATGATATATAAAACTCAAATATTTTTTTTGAATATTTGAATATAAATAATTTTATTTATTTGATATATTCCATTACACGTAACATCGAGTTTAAACGAACCACATAACCATATAAAAATAATATGTTCTTCTTATTTCCTAGTTTGTGGATTGGGGAGTTTGAATAATAATAAATAAATTTTGAAAAGTATATGTTCTACACAATTGTAAAATTAATTCATTTGTTGTCAAATTATAATATTTAAAATAAATTATTGGATAATAGAAATGATGTTTTTTCTAAAATCATTTTTTATGCACACAATGTATTTTATTTTAACTAGAAAAATTAATTATTATTGGTGATTAATTTTCATGAAATTTATATATTATTTACATGTTCAAATGTTTTAAAAATTCAATAAATATTTTTCTCGACTTATTAATAGAATAAATATAGTATTATGATTAAAATACAAGTCACTAAAAATATTTATTTGTCACATTTTTCATTAGTATTTTTAAATTAATTTTCTAAATTTATAGGTATTAAATTAAATTAAATGAAGTATATATTTTAAATCAAGAGGTTAAGTTTTTTTAAAATAACCACCATTAATTATTATATAATATCAGTATTTACTATCATAAAATTTATCAGCTCGGTAAAAAGTAAATTGGTTAACTAAAGATAAAAAATAATTTCTAAAGAATGAATTCATTAACCTACGTTAAATTGATTGATGTTAATTATAAAATGAACTCATTATTATCAAATTGAATTATTTTAGTGCAAACATGTCAATAAAAATGATGTATAAATTGTTTAAATAAATGAAATTTACAAAATGTCACTATCTCTAGTTTAATATGTCTCATGTGTCCCAATGGGGACAAAGTTATGTTATAAAGGAATATAAGTACAAATTTTTATCTATATAAAATTATTTTCAACATATTTATTTATTTTTAAATATAAAAAATTTCATAAGAACCTTAATTTCTTATGCCACACTAATGCTAGTATTTCTATACTCAGTAATAAAAGTTATTAGTAATATAAAAAAAATTAAATGTGATATAGTATGAATGGTTGAATGGGAAAATAAAATGTTATTGATCTATAGGAAATATTATCACATTTTTTAATCATTATATTTGAATTTCCATTTTCTGTGATGTATATGAAGTTAAATTTAATTAATAGTGCTAAAATTGACAATAATGATATTTTATGAAAACAATATTTTTCTAAAGTGTTTAAAAATCATAAAATAATTCTTGGTAGATGTGATATGGAAAAAAGTGAAATAAAATAGTAATTTAGTTGATAATTATTACTTAATAAGTGAATAAAAAGGCCCATTATTTTTGAAAAAGTTGTCTCCATAGTTAAAAATATAATTTTTAAACTAAGCATTAATCAAAATGTTATCTTTTAAAATTACCCCATAACATGAGTAAATTTTATTAATTATTGTATTAAAACATAATATTTTATTATATTCTAATATATTCCCATTTTTTGGAATTTTTATTGATAACTTTTTATTATTATTAAATCTTTTCAGAAATACTAAAGCATCCCCTCATGTTAATTATCTAAGAAAAACACTCTCATCACTTTGTCACACCACTTTGATCCTTATAACATGGCTAAATTATAATAAATTATCTTCTAAAAATCCCAAACCATATTACAGTTATTATTTATTCCTAAAAGGCTATCCATATAATGCTTTATATGATATCTAAATGAGTTCTTTCAATGAATAGATAATCCCCATACCCAATCAATTTTCCTTCTAGTCTTATATTCCAATTATAAATATATGATGAGTATGAAAAATTAATTAATTAAAAATTTTGAATAAGTTTAAATATTATAATTATTTTGAAAAAATCATTTTACATCTTTTTTACTAACAAATGATATGTGAACGTTTCACTCGTGTATACGTACAGCTTACCCTCTCCACGTAGTGGTGAAATAAATTTTTTTATAACAATCATTAATGAAAGGGTAATAGGATGTTTTTAATTTTTAAATATTATTATTTTGAAATAATTATAACTATTTATTTATAATATCCCATTTACCTACTTTATATCCTTTAATTTGGGAAATGATAATGTGGTTAATGCATAGGTGTGGACTACTACATCCACAAATAAATGCTAAGGATTTTTCATTTCTATTTTGATTGTATGGTATTATGGGAGAATTTTATGAATTTGTATGATATATATTATAAATTAATTATTATTAAATGGTGATTTAATATTTACCTTTATTTCTTTAAATCATTCTAAAAAATTAAATATCATACTTTCAAACATACGGTCTACCCTCCCCATTAATAGTATAATATAGTTTTCTATCTCAATGATTAATGGATGAATATATGTAGGTATAAAATTAATATATATCATATTTATATTGTAATTAGTATCCAATAGATTATTTAACTAAGAAAAATGTAGAAGGAATGGAACTATTGAACTGATATACTCAGGATAAACGAAACAGGTAGCACCAAAATATAACTATTTTAATAATGAATTATTGATAAAGGTGGTGTTGAAATTTTTGAAAGTGTTCATATATTATATTATAGGTATGAAAATAATTTTTTTATAATTATGATAATTTTAACTTAATCATATTTTCTTTTTGATTTATTTCATAACAAATAAAACTTGAGGTAAGAGTTTTATGTAACAATCTACTTGTTTAATGAAGTTGTTTATGACTAATCATCCCATAATGAAATATTATAACCTACATCTAATTGTTCTAATAAATTTTATTAGAATCTAATTTTTCTTAAAAAATGCATGTTTTACTTTCAATTAATTTATTTTATGTACTCAATAGATTGAAAATATTGTTTTAATTTAAATCAATTTTGTTTTACTCTTCTCTCAAAAAAAAATTTCCATCCATATTTATGTTTTCTAAATTTTTTTAAATATGTTTTCTAATATTATTAAATAATTTTTAAAATTAACGTTTTCACATGAATTAATTTGTATATATGATATAGAAAATTTTCTTCGTGAAATTTTCTAAACAAGGTACAATTTGACATTTCTGAAAATATTATGGAAGGAATGATTTTTATACATAAAAATCGTGAATTTCTTTTTCCCTCTATCATTAATAGTTTTAACATTAAAGAATCCAATATAATTTAATAGTTTTATTTTCAAAGAATATATTTTCCCTCATTATTTTATAGTTAATTTAAAACAAATTGTTTCAAAATTGACAGTTTACTATTATCAAAACTTTTTTTAATGATCATTTTATAATATTTCAATTCATATGTAATAATATATGTATAAATTTCATATAATTTACTTTGGATATGATCCAAGAATATCATTATTATTCTTTCATTATATAGTATATTAATATTAAGAAAAAAATTATAAAACACATTTATTTTCCTTGGGTTAGGCTATGATGAAATATTGAAATTTTTATGAAACCCATATCGTTTACATGGGTTACGATATAATGAATTATCTAATAATTCTATTTATTCTAATATATTATATTATAATGATTTATTAATATTATTTTTAACTCATGTGAATTATTTACATTATCTAATTGGTGGGATATATATCTCCATCAAATGAATTTGATTCCTTTATGATACATGTCTTATAAACCTCCATGATTTATTCCATGTCTTGACATTATGTTCAATAATTTGAATGTTATGGTTTTTAAATGTTGAGATCCTATTATTATAAACATGTTTCTGAAATTATACTTTTATTATTATTGATATCTCTCTTTTTTACACTTATTCCATAGTATATCTCGGCCATTATTATGATTCCGTTTAAAGGATATGAAAAATGTTTTATACATGATATTTATAATAATGGTGATATCAATGAATATAAATGTGGCTGGTGATATATAACTACTGTAAAAAAAATTATTCCAATTTCCCAATGTTTCTAGACCTATAAGATTTTATCCTGGGTAGTTTTGTTGTATAAATAATATTTGACTATTTATATTTAATAACAATATGTGAAAAGTGTGGGTTTGTAATGTTTTTATCAGATAAAGGATTATTTAACCACTGAAAATTTTTATGAAAACACATTTTTAATAAACATATGGATAAGTATAGGTATATGATAAATTCCTAAAGTATTGGTAATGTTCATCAGTGACCTATATTAAAACTGATGTTTCATATAACTTTTTTTCATGAATTTTACATCCTATAAATTATTATTCATTATTTTGTGTTTTTAGACTATGATTACAGTTCAACATAGTTGTATATTGAATTTATTTAATGGATCAAACGTAAATGAGTCATGTTAATGTTGAATGTGAATGGAAATTTAATAATTTCCTTCATAAGAGACCAAATTTTGTTGAATATAGAATGAAAACTATTTTTTAGTCTCACAAAAGACTCTCAAGAGATTAATCATACTGATATTTTAAATTATAAAATGAGGAAAAAAAGTTCTATTAATACCATCATGATGTGATATTCATATTATTTTATTATTTCCACTAATCCACTAGTCATTGAGTAATGGATTAGTTCTTTTCAAAATACATTTACCACTCTTCATTTTTTAGAAAATGATAAGGTTATTATATTTTTCATCTTTTGGAAGGAAAATTAGATTATTTGTAGAATAACATTAAAAACATGAGAGATCACTACAAAATTAAATATTTGGAGTTAAATTAATTTTAAAAATTATTTTTTAATAATAATTTTACATTCATTCTTCATAAAAATTTTATAATGAGTTACTAGAGTTGAAACATGAGGATGATGAATCTAATGGTACCTATGAGTCAAATTTTTCAAGAATTATAAGGTAGACATTTTCAATTATCATCTATATTGAATGTAAGGTTGATCAATTCATTGCTCTCTTAAACCTGATTCTCTAGAGCGTGAAAACCATAATTTACTTTATATATGAATAAATTGTTTGATTATTTCTCATGGTGATGATGGATATTGGAGTTCCCCATCAATATAATGGTCTCAACAGGCATTGAAAAACATAATTCACAGTAAATCCATGAAAACAAGGAGAAATTAAGATGATATTTTCTTTATTGTTGTGTTTTGGAAGTAAATTTGTCGGAGATTTTATTATGTGAATTGGTAAAATTTCCATGTGTGGAATACAATATCATTAGGAAGTTAAAGGAATAAGTGATTAGAAAAAGTTTTTGAATGAGGATAATAGATAGAAATATACATATAATACACCATCCACACTCGAGTGATTAAATTTCATGGATTATTATCATTATTCTAAAAAATTCCAAAATCCGATGGTTGTTGATGAAGATTTATGTCAACAACTACTTATTCATAGACGAAAAGGTCAATCTCGTGTGACCATTGTTTCATATAAGGATTGTTATAATGAAATAGTGAAAGGCTCACTTACCATCCAATTTAAAAAAAATATCAAATTTAATTCTAGATCTCCACAAAAGTTTGTATCTATTGAATTTAATATTGGTATCATACTTCCACCCCAAATATTAGTGTTCAGTTTTTAGTAAAACCCTTAATGGTATGATGATCGCATCACATGTCTATGATTCTTATCCTATTTAAATTTTAAAGAACATATTTCCATCTAATCATATTAAACTTTATTTATTTATATTCGATGTTTTTTTACATTGATTGGATTTATTTACATAAATCACAAATCAATTTCCAAGGATGAGATTTTTTGCATGAAATTCTGATCAAATCATATATCCACTATCAATGTGATATGAAAATATAATTCTGATGGAATTTACATCCATCATACTGTCATTATTTCTTTTCAAAATTGGCATTTATCTCATATGGTAAGGGATAAAATCAACAAAAAATATATTCATATTTTTTATGATTTTATTGATGCAATTTTAAAATATTTTATTATACTTACACAAAATCGTGAAATTGATTTTTCAATATAATGCATACAATGTGCTGAAACAAATTCTAATACTCTCTTTAGAACGACCATGATATTTTTGCATTAATAGAATAAAAAAATCTAGTTTAATACATAAAATGGATTCATTCTACCAATGTATTAACCTTGGGGTGCACCTATTCAACTTTTATAAAGAATTATTCATCAATGTATCTCAGCATTGATTTTAAAGAACATAGAAAGATCACTATTAATAAAAAATTTCTTATACCTCATAGTGATGTCCTATTTTATCAAGTATACAGAGATAATTACTTTTCCAAGATGGATCTTCATTCTAGATATCATAAATTAAGGTTCAATAAGGAAGATATACCCAAGTCAGCAATATATACAATGTATAGACACTATAAATTTGTAGTGGTTCCAATTTTTCTTAGTAATTCTCCCACTATCATCATGGAACTACTGAATATAGTTTTTATATATTACCATGACTTGTTTGTGACTGTGTATATAGATTATATTTAAATATATTTAAATTTCAAATAAGAGAATTAGGATCATATGAAGACTGTGCAGAACACCTAGTCGAAGGAGAATAATTATGAAAATTTTTCCAAGTGTGAATTCTGGATTATAAAAGTTTCATTCATGGGTTATATAACATAAATTGAGATTATATCAACATACCCTTACAATAAAAAAGTTATTAAACATTGTCCTAGACCAACCATTGTAAATGAGATATAATCGTTTCTTCGTTTATCCAGATATTATCATATATTTTAACATAAATACATGTCTATCCACTCTAATGACTATGTTAACATGAAATAGAGCCATGTTTCTATTCGATGGATCAATGTAAGAATTTTTTATTGATCTTATTTGAAGGCTATTAAATAAACCTAATATTGAACTAACATGTAGAGTATAGTGGTTTCTAATATATAGAGATTCAAACAATACGGGATTTTGATTTTCTTTAGTAAAAACAATATAGTTTTAGCCTATGACTTAAGAAAATTCAAGCTCTATAGGGAAAAGTTTCCCAAATAGTTATTTCATTTTTAGATGTAGTAATATCATCATAAAATATATGGAAGAAATTTCTATATGGGGAATGGTGTGACATAAATATTTATCACAAAATATTATATTCGTTTCCCTAAAATATAGTTAAACATACTCTAAAGAATATACTTTGAGTTGATTAATGATTAGAACTACTCAATACATAAAAACCTATGAATGAAAACAAGGTAAAGGATTTTATATGTAAAATGGATCATGTTATCTTATATATTATGAGGGTCATAAATAAGTTAGTATTAATGAATTTTAAAAATATGAAGCTATAAATCTTAAAGGAATGTGTGAAATCTTATCTAAATAAAATTATTGTTCAAACGTCTATGCAAAATATGGTTAAAAAGGCATAGAAAAAAGATGTTACATTGTCAACAAAGGTGAAAAATATATATCAGTTGAGCCTTGAATGTGATGGAATAATATGGTTCCTGAAATTTATATAATACCCTTTGATTCCACACATTAATAAGGAGCTAATAGATGAATATCATAGTTCTTCATTACCTATTCATCATAGAAGTATGATTATGTACATATATTTGGTAGATTATTTATTATGAGAAGGTACGAAGATAGATATTACAAATTATTTCTCTCATTGTATGGTATTTTAGAATATTTAGGTCCAAAGAAAGAATTTAAGGGGTTTTTACAAACATTTACTATACCAAAAAGGATATAGGAAAACATCACCACAATTTTTTCAAGGGACTCCATGAAACATCAAGAGAGAAAATTTATATATGATTTGTAGTCGATCATCATATTAATTAAAATAAAATAATTTAAATTAAACAATTTTTCTCTCTTAATCATTATACATAGTAATACATCAATTAAGTGGTAATACTACATGGTGAAACACTATAACAGGTATCTAATTGGGATATGAAGTTTACCTCAATGTTTTAGAGTTGTATTTATTATGATCTTTATATAAAGTTATTTTTCCGCACTAATTATCATCCTCATAATGATCTTTAGAATGAAACGACCATTCCAAATCTATAATACATGTTGATATATTTCCTTATATATTTCAAATGTGGTTTATATCAATGTATTCCATTTGTGAAATTTTCTTATAATACTATATTTCTCTTCGGTATTCCGATGGATACTTTTGAATCCCTCTATCGAAATAAGTGATGAAATAAAACATTAGGGAATAAACATGTAGAAATAAAGACATATGTACATTATATAGATGAGGAAATGTCCTAGATGGTTATATCCAATGGAGATTAAATAAAATATACTCAATTTAAATAAAATTATTATCCTATTAGTATTTCAAAAGATCTTATGTTTAATGTGGTTGTAATGGTATTAAAAAAGAATATATCCATGAAAGGGTGTGATGAGATATGGGAAGAAGGAAAAAAATTACCCCATGTTATATTTTACCTCTTGAAATAATTGATTATATTGGTATGGTATCCTATCGATTCATGCTTCAACCTATTCACTCTTAAGTTCGTGATGTGTTTCATGTATCTATCCTAATGAATTACATTCCTAGCCAAAATAATGTAAATAAAATGAATGTAAAATCACTAGAGAATATATTTATTATGAAGAACAGTCAATAAATATTATAGATCATAGAGAGAAAGTGCTATAAAATAATACAACTCATTTGGAAAAATTTTTGTTGTGAAACCAAAAATTTGAGCACGCAACAGGGCAAATAGAGGATGCAATGATGTTGAATTATCCTTGCCTATATATGTCATTGTGATGAATTTGGAATGATAAATTTATTATAGGGGTGTTATAATATAATAACATGTGTTTTTGTGAAATATTTATCCTTAAAAAATATGATTTATTAGATAACGTGCATTACACATAGCAATGTATTCCAATAAATGACATAACATTTATAAAATATTATTTTCATTTATGAAAAAACAATTATTGAAAGGTATTATTAGTAATAAATATATAATGAAAAATATATTTTCTACATATTAATAATAATATTTCATTAGTTATCAAATAAAATGTACAAAATAAAATTGAAAATAAATTTTTGTTTTTTCTGAAATTTTTTTTGTGAGTCTAATATATTCTTATATTAAAAAACTAAATTATTAATAATTTCTTAATGATTTTTCATATTAATTTATTCTGGATGATGTTAATTGAAAATTTATCACTGTATTATTGAAATTAGTTATTTAACATGGGTCTTTTCATTACAAATGATTTATATATTATTTAAATCAATGAATGTTACAAAATATTACTCTCTTTGTTTTTAATATGTCTTATGTGTCTACATGGGGAAAAAGAAATTTTTGGACGAATATATGTATTTATTTTGAGATTACTAAATTTATTTTCATGGAAATATATCTTTTATATATTTTTAGGTATAATAAAAGGGCCTTAATTTCTAACGAATCATTGATAACAATTTACTTAATTTAATAAAAAATATAATAAATGATATTAAAAACATTAAAAATGATATAATTTGAATTATTTAATGTGAAAAATAATTTTTTTTACCAATATGATATATTTTTTTGGTTTTAATCATTATATTTTAATTACTCAATTCTATGTATTTAAAAATAATTTCAAGGAATAGTGTGACAATTGATAATAATGATATTTTATCAAATTGATATCTAATTAAATTAATATGAAGTCATAAAAAATTTAAAATAAGAAAAGGTGGATATTATATCATATAAAAATTCATAAATTGGTTATTTATGGCCCAATTGTCACCTTAAAAGTTAGAATTATAGCCCTTTAATATTGAAAAGGATGTTAGATTAGTTTAAATTAAAATTATTTAAATTAGGTTTTATCAAGATGATAAGATTTAAAATTACACATAAAATGTAAAATATTTATTTGATAATGGGATTAAACCATATCCTACTTTATATTTTTATTAATTTTTATTTTGAGCCACATTTGTTGATATTTAATTTATTATAATTTGATATTTCGATATTTTCTAAAAGTGCCCATTACATAAATTATAAAAGGCAACCTCCTCCATCTCTTCATCAGGTCACATTAAGCCTTAAAGCTCCAAATATTCTCTAAAAATTTCCATTATAAAAATTTATATCAAAATTTTAGTTCTTATATAATTCCAAAAATTATTACCCTAAAGACATATAGAGGAGATAAAATGTATTCGTTTTAATGAATAGGTAATTGCCACACACGATCACTTTTTAATATTATTCATTACCTCATCTATATCTATTGAATGTATCATAATATAAAATATTTATTATAATAGATAAGAATAAATTTTATTAAATTTATTAAAATAACATTATGCAACCTATTTCCCATCAAACAATATGTTAAATTAACGCTTGTGTGTACGTATGGCTTATCATCTCCACATAGCAATACAAGTAATTTTTCGACACCATATTTTATGTATGGGTATTATGATGGAATTAGTGTTTATTAATTATATATAATAAATAATTAAACTTCTTTAATTCTAATATCACATCAACTCACATTTCTTTAAATCCTTTTTGAAACGACAAAGACATTCATGTGTGACTCAACAACCACCTCGACAATGAGATATGATTCAATTTTAATTTATATATTTTTTATGGTAATATGGGAGAATATGAGGAATTTATATCATATATGTGATATAATAATGATCATATAAATATAAATTGATATTTACCTTTCTTTATTTTCTCTTGTCGAAAAATGAAAACTATGTCCATGCGTATGTACGAGTTTTTTTCTGCATAAATGGTGTTGTTCTTATTTTTGTCACTAAATTTTATGTATGAAAATAAATATTTATATAATGAATATATATTATATAAATATTGTTATTCATATTCTGATTATTATAGAACTAGGATAAATGTACAAGGACTAGAAATACTATACTAAAATACTCGTCGTAGATGAAATAGTTAACATTAGAAAATAACAATTTTAATAAGGAATTATTGATAATGGGGGTGGTAAAGTGTTATAAAGGTATCATTATTGAAATTATAATTATAAAAAATGGATATGTTATAGATGTCTAATAAAGTTAAATTTATTACGCGTCATTTTATCATTATTTAAATAAAGGTGAACCTTATGTAGGGATTTTATGTTACAGCCTCATTATTTATCAATATTGTTTACTAATAATTTTCCAATGATAAAATATAATGATATACCTATAATTAAACATAATAATTTTATTATATTATTTTTATTTCCTTAAAATACATGTTTAACTTTCATTTTCATCATTTTATGTAATCACTAGACCAAAAATATGATTTTATGGAAATTCGACATCATTTATCTCTTCGGTGTATAAACCTTTTTCTTTTATATCCTGGTCCTATAAAAATAGATTTAAAGAATGTTTTTACTATTATGGTATGACTTTTTTATTTTTTTTCCCATTTTTGTCTTCTTATTGAATAGTTTTAAATGAATCTTCTTATTATTTTCAAAATACGGTATATTGTGACTTTTCCAACAATATTACACATGGAATGTTTTTTAACATAAACAGAATGAATGGTTATTTCCCACTATCAGTACAAATATTTTATTTGATGATTAATTTTTAATATAATAATATTAATTTTATATAAAATTTTTTAATTCAAATTTTTATTGTTTTTAAATAAATTATTTTAATAATTGAAGGGTTGTGTTCCTAGAGTGTTTTTTAAATGATATTTTGATGATATTTCAATTCAAATGTGACAAAAAAAATTTTTTATCTAATAATATACTCAGTATGTGATCCAAGGATAAAATTATTATTATTTATATGGATGGCTTATGAATATGATGAAAAATAAATCTGATAGATGTATCCTTTCAATGGGTTATGTAATGATGAATGTTGAAATGATTATGAATCCCATCTCATTGGATGGGTTGTGCTCTAAATTTTTTTTATAAAACCAATTAATTTTTATGAGATCTCTTATTTTGAATTATTTATGATATTATGGTACAATAATTTATAATTTTCATTATGTGGTGAGTGGGACATATATATCTCCTATATGAATTGGGAAAAGATTGATATTTCATAGGATAAACAGGTATGAAATGGGTAGTGAACCTAGTTCAATAACAGAGATTACCCACTGTGATAGTCTTGTGAGTTAACTATGACTACTATGATGGTTTGGGGTGTAAATATATTCCACTTTGATAATCTTGTATAATATAGTTGACTACAGAAAAAGTTATTCTCTAAACATAGGTGTATGCCCCAATTCTAAGAATTATAACTATATAATATTCACAAATATTATGATATTTGATTATTTATTATTTATGTCTAATAATCTTCCAATATTTATACAATGAATCAAAATTATTTTCTATGAAATATGTGGTATTGTTTCAAATGATAAACTCATGTTCTCATACAATTTTTCTCATTTTATGCTTATTTGATCATTTATATCCTTACTTTTTACCCTTAATGTGAATTATATATAATCCATTATTATGTTTACTAATACAATTTATGAAGAATGGTTTTATGTATTATATGTATATGAGGATTGTTATTTAGAAGCACCTAAGAGGGAGATAATGTAGAACCATTATGAACCAATTGTTTTTTTTCATATTTAAAAATACACTAGAACTACAATATTATGGGGTGGAATTTTATGTTATGTAAAAAATATTCAACTATTTAGATTTAATATCTATATGTGAGGATAATAGGTCATTATATGATATGTTGAATCTAACATTCTCAGGGTTATTCATTGGCCAAACTGGAGCCTTCACTATATCTAGAACTATAAAGTGATTTCAAAGTGATCAAGTAAAATTTGAAATAATTTTGTTTTATAATTTATATATTTTAAAGATAATTTTCATTTCATGTAATTATTAATTTTATTTCAATTATAGAGATACCTTATTAGTCATTTAATTTATCATTCATATATATCAGATTTGGTTAATAATAAATGAGGAATCATCTGAAGAACGCATCTAAATGTTCCAATAAGTCTAGCATGATAACATGGTATTTCATTTTATTTTGTCATTTTAAATTCCCTATATCCTATTTTACTTCCCCAAAATGTAGAGATAATTAATTCATCAAATCATGTATTGTAGTCAGACTTTTGAATTAAATACAATTTATTTTTGACCAATCTTTAATTGTAAAAATCATGATGGACTATATTCTTCATAAAAGGTCTACACACTATATTTTCCACATGATTTAATAGTAGAATAAGTGTATTCAAATGTGAATCATGTATTAAATACATGATGCATTAGGTATGAAATCCATGTAAGAAGGATGTTACACAATGTGTACCAGTTGTACATGTCATGTAACTCTATAAGTATGGTCCACATTACCTACCAAGTCCATTGGTATTTTTCATGGACATACAATGAGTGAGATGCATGAAATGTAATTGGATGGACATTCCATGTACCAAAACATTTTATGTATAAATTTTATATTTTATTATTACTCCATTAGGTATTTGGAATATAATTTATTTCCTCAAACATGCCATATGATATGTTTTATATGATTTTAAATTATTAATTGATTTATTCAAAAAATTATGAACTACATAAAATATATAATCAAAAGTTGTTTAATACAGAATGGGAATTAAAATAAATACTAGTAAAATTTATTAAAATGTGTTCTATGTATTATTTACTAACTTTTACATTCCATGGTATTACGTGAAAAATGTGTTTTCATTATAATATATGAGTATACTGTGTATGAACTCAATGCATGTTGAGTAGTTAAACTATAAGAATGTTGAGTTTTATCCAATTAAAAAATATATATTTAATTTATTAAATTATTGTATTACAAATTTTTTTGTTTATTTAAAATATCTCTGGGTTGGTATCTTCAAAAAATATTTGTTGGAGTTTAAGATAAATTGAATTAACTGATTAATTAGATTAATATCTTTTTGTTTTGTGTTAATAAAATAAAAAATAATAATAATTGAGTTAATTTTAAAATTTATATTGATTTCACAATCGGATCATCGTGATCCTAAACAAGACTTTGTATATGTGTTGTTTCTTTTAAATTAATTTTTTCATGGAATTTTTTTATTTTTTTGTTTAATTAAATATATATCATGTGATTTATATCACCATCATTATATAGGGGAATACATTCCTAAGATTTATTTTCAGTAAACCAACTCTTCTAGTTTATTCTCCCATCTGTGAAGTAAATTCATTGTATGGGGTTCCTCATAGGAATATGGAGTAGGTTCAAAATAGAGACAATGTAAAACAAAACCAAGTAGATACCCAATATAAAGGAATAATGCTATATTGGAATGATGAACTAGATTAAGGTGTTTTTCCTCTAGTTTCAATGGTGTTTTTATTTTCTACTCAATAATCAAACACTTGGTTAAATATCATGATCATTGAAGGATTTATTAACATTATTTCTATCAGATGGATAATTTATATTATGGATTTACATGCAAGACCACATAAATAAATGGATTCATATTCCAACATGGAATTAAAATTAAATGTGTTATGCATAAATATTTCAATAAAATATGGTTTTTTACATTATTAAAATCCACATACTATAAACATGACAAATAAATGGATAAAATCAGAATGTTTGTAAAAAACAATACCTCAATCAAATATTATGTCAGATAATTACTTACATTACAATAATTACAATGAAAAAATTAAACTATGTGGTTGAAAAACCCATTCCATGACACATTCATGTATTAGCAAGGTCAAATAATGATTTGGGTTTGAATTAACCATGTTGAAATCAATATGGGTATCCCTTTCTAGACGTTATTTATCTAGGAAGAAAGTGATGTAAATATCTATGTTTGGATTTCAGTATTGTGGAGTCTAATAAATTGACCACGGATCTATACGCCTTCAGTTTGAAAGACAGCATTCATTAATACCACTGTGTAATTTGACACATCCTTTCTTTGGTTATGATAAGGGAAATATGGGTACCGACCACCTTAATTTCCATTTGATATGACATTTCATGGTTAATGGCGAGTGTTAGAGGAACTGGAAAATATAGTTGGATACTTAAGAAAATATATAAATTTTTGCATCTTGATTATTTTTAAATCATGTACTAGTATATCTATCTTAATTATTTTAAAAATTGAATGAAAAACTGAAAAATCATTCTGATCATTCCTTAATTATGGGAATGTACTCATATGAAAAAGTCTCCCATAGTGGCACATGTTATTTTCATTACTTTACTAAAAGAAAATATGTACTATATGTTATATGTGGAACACTGTATTTTTTTCTTATTGGTAATTCAATAGTGATAAACATTTATATATATGATTCATGGTGGATACATATTGTATTCGTTACAAAATAAAATTAATAATGTGTGGGGAGATGAAAATGTAGGTAATAACCTAGTGGTATATGTAATATTTGATTCTTGAATAAATATTTTTGATATTATATTATATAATATTATACTCATACAAAATATATAGAAACTAGTAATGAAATTGTTTTATTATGAAATATTATTACATTAATCAGTAATGAAACCAATTAAAATTCCGAATATTACAACCAGAAAAAAAATATCAAATAAAAAATCCAAAATTAGAAAATATTGAACAACCCAATCTACTAGAAAGTTTTTCCCCATATGAAACACAATAAAGATTATGAGAAATATTATGAAAATAAGATATATTACAAAAAATGTAAATATTGAACCTTCAAAGGAATTTATTTGAATAGTGAGATAAATAATGAAATTCTATTTATATGAGGTAATGTGACCGTTCGAATTGTAATGTTCCCGTTAGAATAGTATCATGGTTATTGGGAATACTAACATGCCCATTGGGAATAGTAACATGAGTATTCGAATAGTAATTATACCTAATAAATATAAATTCAAATAAATATAATTGTTTTCAAGATTAATTTTTTTAATTATAAATTTTATAATGAAAAAAATAAATATTAAGAATATGAAACTCATAAAATATAAGAACATTTTTAATAAACAGTATTGTACATTATTATGTAACAATCATTAATTTTATATTAAATTTAAATTTATCTATTTTAGAAAGTTGTTTTTAAAAAATAAATACCTTTCTCAAAATAAATACATTTAAATTTTCCATGGTTTATTTTTTATTAATTTTTTGAAATACTTAAATTTCCAAGAAAATAGTAATAATGTATTTTTTCATATAACCAATGTATCATTAATTTTATCCTTCATGATATAAAAATGATATAATTATTTCTATAACCTCTGATTTGGTAATGATATAATTTTTTTCATAAATTAATAATTATAATATGAAAAAATTAATTTTCAAACTAAAAATGAACATTCCAAAACCTAAATTCAATTGTGATTCCATAAATTTACACTTTTTCCATCTCTCCAATTTAGTTTTTAATTATCTAATGATACTTAGTTATAAATAGGATTTAATTTCTTAATTTCAATATATTATATTGAAATATGATTTATATTTTAAAATGTTCACTATTAAAATTTATTCCTGTGATATATTATTTAATTTAATATTTTTTTCTAAAAATATATCTCTCATCCATTATAAATAAACCTCATCCCTCCACATGATAAACCACTCCTCACAACCATTATTATAATGAACTGGACCTCCATAGTCTATTAAATTGACAAAATCTATTGTTTGGGTTGTCATAGGAGGCAATGATATCTTATTTAATGATTTTTCAAAAATTATAGTTTTTCAGCATTAGTTGCTCAACTTTTGTAGCTCAGTGTCTGTGTGTCAAGTGTTGGTAGTTCGAGACATCGGTAGGTAAAGGTGTATGTAGTTTGAGGCTTTGGTAGGTTGAGGAATCGATTGGTTGAAGAATTGGTAGGTCGACATGTCAATAGGTCGGGTGTTGGTAGGTCGAGCATCAGTGAGTGGTGACGGTGAGGGGCATTGGTGAGTCGCATCAGTGACTCACTATTGATGTGTCACATTAGGGAGTCGGGTTTGTGACCCACGTTGGTGAGTCACAGTAGTGACTCACATCAGTGTCTCACCCATTGGTGAGTCATTTCAATCATTTCCTAGTCCTTCCAGTTTCACCCCTCTTACATTTTATATGAATTAAATAGAGTTTAAAACCGTGTTGGAGAATTTATAAGGGTGTTTCGAATGATATTAATTTTATCTTTAATATCTAACACTATGAAGAATTTGAAATTGTAAATCTGCATGGTCTTAACCACGATCCGACTTTAATGGGCCCTGAAACCATTCTCATCCCATAATATTGAATTTTGGTAATCAAAGCCAGCATCTTCTCTTCCTAATGTCCTCTTATTTTCATTTTGTGCACATATGAAATTTCTTCACCAATGATTCATGTTCATGTGTTGTAGTCACCTATTCAGTTTTCTCTTGGAATCATTCTTACTACTCGCATAACCCTTCTATTTTTTGGCAATGGGAGGCATTTCTATTACTCTATTTTTACAAGTAGAGGATTTCATCTTCTCTCTTTTAATTGTGTATCATGAGGTGTGGGAGTAGTAATGTCCCCTTCTAAATATAGTTGGTCCCAAATTTAATGAAGATAAAAAGAAGTAATAAATGAGGGGATGGGAAGACTAATATAACGATCCCTTGTTTAATATGTAATCCTTGATCCATGTTGGGTTCTGTTAGGGCTGTATACATTATGAAAATTAAGGTCATTGGTGGAATATATTTGGACATCTGTAAAACTTTTGAATACATGATATTGTCTCCTTGTCGAATGGTGAAAATTATTAAATTGATTATCCATGTACGCTCGGCTAAATATATTGATGTCTAATGACAAAACATGAACTGTGATCCCCCCAAATTATCAAAGTGGAATAAGAGAATCATTGTGGTTAAATATGAATACACAATGATTTTTGATGTGGATGTATTCTATGTGTGGTTCTATTTGGCCTTGTGTTTGTGTTTTTCATAGGGTGTTGTTGATGGGATTATGTTTGTGAGTATGGGGTGGTATTGGTGGTGTAATGGAATCTCAGTTAGGGTGTTTGATATATTGTGGAATGGATAATGTTTTTATATGGTTGGGATGCATTTGGGAATTGGTTGGGTAGTAGGGTTCTAGGATCATGTTGTGTTTTGTTTAGGATACCAGTTGTGATGTGTATGATGTTTTTTTGTAGTGGGGCTACCAAGTATGGTTGTGATATGGTGTGTTTGTGGGTTTACTTATTGAGAGGAAGGATAGGGAGGAATTGATTTGAATAATGATAGTGACAGTGGTTGGACAAGTTTCTAAGATAAGGGAGTGTGTAGTGGGACTGCAAGTTGGTTGAGTTTTTTTCTTTTTATGGATGTAGTTCAATTTTTGTAGTGGGGAAATAGATGATGGTTTAGGAGGGATAATTTTAAAGAATGATTCTGTTATCTTCTATGGGTCCATCCACTACAGTTTGTAGGGAATTTTTTATGTGTGTGTGGGTTATAATGTAACTTGTGATGAACTGTGTTTAGTTGTTTCCTGGGTAGGTGTGAAATAAATTAATAAATTATTTTATAATGAATAATGACAACTTTTTAGATGAATTGTCGTGGGGTATGTTTCATGTTGTGGCTTGTAGTGCACTAGTGTTCATTTATCGACTTATATAAGATAACATTGTTTGTGTTTATACATGGATGTAGGGTTGGCATCAGGGGTAGTTAGTTTTTGTGGGATGCTTGTTGTTTTGAAAACCAATAGGTTGGGTAGAGTTTTTGGTACATATATATATATATATTCATATATCTCCTTATGACTTCTATATGCACCCAACTTCTGATAAGAACTATGTGTCAAACACCCCCATTGTTATGGGGGTGGGTGTTTTTTCCAACATCACATTTAGAAGATGGATTGCGAGTTATTGGCTCTTATCTAATCCCACTTCTAGTCATTTTTGTCCCAAGACTCATTAGGTAGTTTGTTTTGCAGTTTTGGGGCCTAGGTGTCTACGGGTGGTAAGTGGTGTGGTGGTGGACAAGTTGTTTGTGGGAGGGATGTGGAATGTGGAACATGTATGTGTATGCATGTAGTGATTGTGGGGCTTGTGGAAGATCATGGTAACATCTAAACGTTAGTCATTGGGGATGAGCTGTTAACCAGTGAGAGGTAATTTAGGGAAACCAAGTATCAATGTGCTTATATTATATTGATTTCCTTCAGTTATTTCATTTGGTGTTCATGCCTGTATGAGGTTGGTGTGGGCAGTATACCTTGTTAGGTGATTTTTAATTTCTACTATTTTTTTCAAAGGAGCATTATCATGATTCTTGGAACTATGCATGAGTGAATTTCTCATTTCCTACTGAGTACATTTTTTTTCTAAAACTATGTATATAAAATAGGTTTCAGGTTTCCAATGAGATTATACAAACCCTGCTCAACCTCACATTCTCTAGCATTGAGATAATTGTTTTTTCACATCTTAGAGTTTTTCATTTCATAATTACATTATAGTTTTCCATTTTATTTATAGCAGTTTTTCTTTAAACATGCATGTGGGATGGATTTTGGTTTTATATATATATATATATATATATATATATTTGTGTGTGTGTGTGTCTTAGAGTTGTTTAGGATGACACATCTTATCTTCCGATCATAGTTGCAATAAAAAGGGTAATTCCTCCTATGTTGTGATATTTCTATACCATTAGTGTGGTTCCCCGCCCTAGGGCCTACAAAAGGTGGGATTCAGGGGGTTATTATCTCTATTTTCTCATTTCTAACTCTAGAAGTGCAACTATGGAGGTAAGGGGTCGTGACATAATTGTAACAGAGGTGATGGTTGAGAGATAGGATGGTGTTTGTAGTTAGAAACCATGATGATTTCATAGGATGGTCATGAAATAGTTTTAGGTGATCTTGGTGGGTGTAATTATCTAGAAATGTCTAGTTAGGACATGGGATTTTAGGTCCCCCCCCCCCTGATCTAATGCCTATAATCTGAGTATACTGAGTAACCAAGTGAGGTTATATAGTTCGTAGGGTAAAAACCCTTGTAAAGGCACATGCATCATGATGACTTGTGTTCTTGTTTGTTTATTGAGGTTTGGGGAATAAATAAAATTAAAAAATAAGTTAAAATGAATCCTAAATTTATTAAATGCTACTCAGGCTTAAGACTTCATTATTTACCATTCATCTATTAAACCTGGTTGTCATCCACAAGTTTCTCAACCAGTAAAGTCTCAGAAGTACAGTCTAGATGATTGGTGGAGGGTTGATCAATAAGAGTTGGTCAATTTTTGGCATAATACACATCATGTTATCCAGTAGTATATTCTGGGGATTTATGAGAGAAGTTTCTCAAACATTGATACATAGAGCTTGCTCGGGGAGCATCATATCACCTTCATCCTTATCTAGGCTCCAATTGAGTATTAGTTTCCATTGGACTTTAGTCATATGAGGGGAGTTGAACATCCATGGTGAACATTTTATCTAGGGGAGGAAGGATGATTACACTTCGTGGGTCGATTTTGATAAGGATTTATAAGAAGAATTTTATGTCTTTGATCATGAAGGATGAGATGAGATAGGAGCTACACTCCCACCAGTAGAGGGGTATGTTGGTACAAGAACTAGATACCAGGTTCAATGATATCCTTCTATTTTCTCTGGATCTATTTCTGGATGAGGATTCATTGGGTAGACACTTATAGGAGGTACTTTGTACCACCCTCCAGTGTATCATTACTCCCTTTACCTTACTGATGTAAATAGAGGTCAAGAAGAATGCGATAGTGGTTGAGAGAATGAACTCACTATGATGTCTACCATGAGTGGGGAGCCCGTAGGGTTCTATAATGGGATATTATTCTAGTAAAAGATCCTAAAAACATGGTTCTTCATGGTTTCATCTAGAGGAGAGTCGACCTCAGTAGTTTTAGTTTCATCCTTTTGGAGCTCATGATTTTCATATTGCCTTGGGACCAAGGTGATTTTCTTGTGGAGTCCGATGCCAACTTCAGAGTCAATGCTTAGTTTAATATCAATATGGTTGAGGTGTGTAGGCTCAACACCGACCTTAGCTATAGTTTTTTTACATTCCATTTCCGCAGTAGGGACAGTTGTCCCCAGCTCCCCCAAGTGTACATAGAGCAGGGGGAGGCCAACCCTAGGGAATTACATAGGGACCTAGACCAGGATGTTGTTGAGGAGGAAGTTGTGAATATAATGGAAGAGGATCTTGGAGTGTTCAGTTAAATTCTGAATATGTAGCATTTCTAGTAGGGACGGAGATCATTCGATATACAATCTGCATGTTTTCTACTCTTTTTCGCACCATGTTTGATTCAATATTGTCATACTCCTTTGTTACCCCATGTATTTCTAATGTTTTGGGATTGGATATAGAGATAATTTATGTTCCCATTATGTTGAGTACACCAGTCGAGGGTCAGACCATCATGTCTGATGTTTTCTGTGGATGCAGACTAAAGTTGCTCCATATCATTCTAGAAGGTATTTTTTATTACTTTAAATGTAGTCATACGATGTCATCCATTAAATAGACTTTGTGTCTTCCATGCATTCTTTCATCAACTAATTTGGAATTAAGACTGTGTTTTCATATGTTGATAGCTAATGTCTGGTTTTCATTAGTGGTAAAAGTTACAATATGGGTAGTAGGTGCATGGAACCTCTTTGTTCCATGTGGTTCGAGCTGTTAATGGAATCAGTGGATGCTCATATGGTGGAGGTTTCGAGAGTTTTTAGGTATTTCATTGATGTTTTCCTTGAATAGGTTGCGAATATTACACCACTATGTAACATGGTGTTTAGGATAAACTTACAACTCGATGATACTCTAGTTTTTATGGCCCCTTATTGGACGGTGCCTTCTAAGATATAGGATTTGCAGATCCTGAATACTGATCTGATGAAGAATGGCTTTATTCGTCCTATTGTGTCACCGTGGGATTATATGGTCTTCTTCACAAAGAAGGTATATTTTGGTGTGCGGTTGTGCATAGTATATTGGAATTTGAATCAAGTGATGGTAAAGAACTGTTACTATATCCTGATGATAGATGGTATTTTCAACTAGCTGTGGGGAGTATTTAGTTTTCTAAGAAAAATATGTGTTATGGTTATCACTAGTTGTGGTTGAAGGAGGGTGACATCCATAAGACTACATTTAGATACAGGTATGGGAACTTTGAGTCTATGGTTATGTCTTTTAGTGTTTCTAATGCACCGGTCATATTCATGGACATAAGAAATATGTCATTCATGTGTTCCTTGATTGGTTCATCTTCATATTCATTGATGAAAATTTGATCTACTAAAATTCAAAGGATGATCAAACAAATCATATCAAGATTATCATGGAAGTTATTCGATACACAATCACGATGGAATGTTTACCAAAACCATGTTTTGGACATGGTAGGTCTACTTCAATGGACATATGGTCTCTCGGTAGGGAGTAACAGTGGACCTTTGGAAGGTCAAGGAAGTTGTTTCCATGAAAACACCCAAGAAATTGAAAATGGTTTATAGTTTTATTAGTCTGTAAGGCTATTATGGGATATTTGTACAGTATTTATCATGAGTAGTAGCATCCTTGATGGAATTGACTAGAAAATACCATCCCTTTATGTGGAGTGAGTAGTGACAGGTGACATTCAACTATCCGAAGTTAAAGTTTTTCAGTGCCTCAGTGATCATGTTTATAGAAGAAGGGGTGTTGTTCAAGTTTTTTTATGCTTCCCATATCAGCTTGTGGTGTTTTATTATTAGGTAATGGGAGTTGATATCTTATGGTTCAATGTAGATACATCCATATGAATGTAAATATTCGACCCTTCATATGGATCTAGAACCAGTCATGTTTGCACTAATGTTTTTGTAGCATTACCTCATCGGGGAGCTCTTTGTGGTGTCCAAATATCACTAGATCATGAGGTATATCTTTTCCCAGTGAATCTAGATCTCACGACAGTGGATATGGATGGTGTTTCTGTAATATTATGAATTTAGGATCACTTAAACCTCCTAAATGGTTAATATTGTGGCTGATTCCTTGAGTAGAAATTCACAATATAAGTTATTTCAAGAATTTTCAGATGCATAGTGGGATATGGAATATTTAGTTGCCTTGTACATATATGTACAAATGGATAGTGATAGGGGTTGTATATTTCTGATAAAAGTGCAGTAATCTCGGAGGCTACAGGGGGGATCCTCAGTCAGTAGACTCAGAGGTGGAGGTGATGCATGATCACATTGACCTGGATGATTCTCTAAAGGGATGGTCAGAGGATGGTCAGAATCAAATGTTTTTCCATGGGAAGATGTTTCTCTAGTGGAAATTCATGAGAAGTTATTGTTGATTTTCATATATCACCCCTATAGGTTCACCCATGAGTTTTCAAGCAGATTTTTTACTTGACGGATTGGTTTCGGTGTCTCGGGACGAAGTGTGCAGTGGTACAGTTTGTGGAAAATTGCATAGTGTGGCTATATAGGAATGTTGAGAACCTTGTTTCTTAGGGTTTCATGAAGTCCCTATATGTCCCTGAGTGGAATTGTGATGACAACTCAATGGATTTATTCACAATATTACCTAGGGATCTGGGAGCATGCGAGGCAATCTGGGTAGGAGTGGATTAGCTAATGAAATCGGATCACTTAATAGCAATTAAGGAGTATGGTGCAGTGGATTCCAAAACATAGGGGTATGTGGATGGGGAAGTGTGAATTAATGGGGTTATGAGATCTATTGTCTTAGATCAGGATATGTGTTTTACCTAGAAATATTGGATGGGATTTTTTCATGGGTTTGGCACTCAGTTATGCCTTAGCAATACATTCTACCATATGATAGATGGGCAGATAGAGAGAACCATCCAGAAATTGGAGAAGATGTGGGAATGCATCTTTGAATTTTTTCACCATGTGTGTGACATTTTTCCTTTTTATAGTTTGATTATTAAAATAGTTATCACCCTTCCATTGGAATGGCTCGTTTTTATCCTTTTATGGGAGACCATGTCGTTCACCTTTATGCTTGATAAAAGATGAGGATGCAACTGTTCTTCCTTCAGGTGTGGTGAAGAGTACGATAAATAAGGTTTATCTTATCTGTGACTGTATGATGGTATAACATGATAGTATGAAGTCATATTTTTATTATAGGAGGAGGCCCTTAGAGTATGAGGTTGGGGACCACATGTTCATGAAATATTCCCCTCGATGTGTTCAATGGTGTTTTTATAGAGGGGGAAACATTTCTCCAGGATTCATTATACCATTTGAGATATTGGGGAAATTTGGTTTTGTGTCATACTAGTTGTAATTTACACCATATTTTGGGAGGATACATGATGTATTTCACGTCTCTTAGCTTCGTCTCTATCTTCACGATGACTCCCATGTCATTTACTATGGAGAGTAGGATATCAAGGGCGACGAAACATTTCTGGATCAACCGTTGGAGGTAAAAGATTATCTATAAAAGGTTATTTTTTGATAGGCCATTCCATTGGTTCATGGGTTGTGGTCAAATGGTGTCCTTTAAGATAGTACTTAGGAATGAGAAGCACAGATATGTGCACAGTACTCGGGGTTGTTTTGAGTTTTTCTTGATTGCATTGATTATAATAGATTGTTTGAAAGTTGTTTTATTTGAGATGGGATACTTTATTATTTCATGGTGTTTACTGAAGTCCTGACTTGTGAAAATTGGGAGACCTAGTTTCTAATTAAGATACATTAATTGATATGAGGTTAAACCCATGCAGGAGAGTCATTTCCACCTATAGAGGATAATATGTTTACCAAGAGGAATGAATTCAATAACTCTTGTGTTTGGATTGTTGGTGCTTATATAGGGTATCTTGTGGATATATTTTTTACCATATGTGGTAGGAGGTTCTCTTGTATTTTCCAGTTTCACTTAGTATTTCAAAAAAGACAAGGTAGTTTCTCGTTGAAAGGTATCATACTAGTTTTTCAAACCCCTCTTTATTCTAGTTTTGGATTTGAATTCTCATGCGTGAGAATAGTTTGATAGGTTACTGATGTAATGTCCCAGACCTCCCTGACCCATTAAATTGTCAAAATATGTTTTTTGGGGGCGTTTTTTGAGGTAACAATACCATATTTCAAGAGTTTTCCTAAATTCTAGTTTTTTATCATCGGTAGCTCAGCGTCGGTAGCCCAGCATTGGTGAGTCAAAAATCTTTAGGCCAATACATCAGTAGGTCGACACAACCGAAGTTCAAGTTTTTTGTAGGTTTATTTTTCAGTAGGTAGAACCGTCAGTCGATCAAGGCGTCAGTAGGTTGAAGCTTCCATAGGTCAAGGAATTAGTAGGTTGACACATCTCTAGGTAGGGCTTTAATATGTCGAGCATCATTGAGTGGTAGCGGTGAGTCACATTGGTGAATTGTATTTAGTAGGTCACATCTGTGATTTGAAACTGTGATTCATGCTTCGGTAACTCACTGTCGGTGACACGTGTCACTGACTCACCGATCAGTTTGTAATTTCCATCTTATCCCAGTCTTTCCAGTTTCACTCCTCTTACATTTTGTTTTATGTTAATCGAGTTTAAAACAATGTTTTTGAGTTTCAATAAGAATTTCCAGTTATATTAATTCTATAATTATTATCCTAAACCTCTAGGGACTTTGAAATAGTAAAATTGTATGGTCTTGACCCTGATCTGACTATAATAGCCCTTGAAACTGTTCCCATCTGTTGACATAGGATCTGGCTCTTCTAATCTGAGATACACTCTTCCCACTACGTCACTATTTTCTCATAGTGCTTCTAGATCCTTTATTCCCCATGAAGTTGTGTGCCTATTTTTAGTCGCACATTCAGTTTTCCCTTAGTGTCCTTATGGCTGCCCACGTGACCCCTTATTTTTGTTATAAGGAGGAGTTGTTGATCATATTTTTTTTTCAAGTATGGGTTTTATTCATATCTATTTTAATTGTTTATTATGCTTGGTTTGTGTACAAATGGCCCCTTATGAATAAAAATGGACACAAAATTATTGAAGTTAATAATATGTAATAAATGACGGTCTAGGAAGAAAATGATTATAAGTGATAGTTTTACATTCTATCATTGATCCTTCTGTGTTCTATATGGGTTGTATGACTTCTATATATAATAGTTGTTGGTGGCCTCTGTTTGCATATTTTCAAACCTTGTGAATAATTGAGGTTTTTTCTTTGTCTAAAAGCTAAAAATATGAATTTTATTAAACATGTAAACTAAGATAAATATATTTATTCACTATGATCACCTAGTTTTATGATCACCATTTAATTATCAAATTTGAATTAAAGAATGAGTGTGGTAAAATTTGAATACAGATTTATTGTTTGTGTGGATGTGTGTTTTGTGTGTTTTGATCATCCTTATGTCTATGCATGTCAAGTGGTGTTGTGGCTGGGAGTATGGTAGTGAGTATGGGGTGGTACAAGTCGTGTAATAGAATTTCATGATGGGAGTTTGATTAATTATTCAATTGATTAACTTGTTATATGGTGGGAATCCATCTAGGGAGTGGTTGGAGAGATAGGTTGTAGTTTTGGGTTTTGTTATGTTTATGTTTTTGGGTGTGCGGGGTGTGGTGTTGTTTTTCAACGGGTCTACCGAGAATGTTAATGATGATGTGTGTCATGGGATTTAAATTTATAGAAAAAAGAATGGGATGTATGAAAATGAAGAATGACATTATATGTGGATGGATGGGTGTCTAGGAAAGGGTTGTGTGAAGTGGTACTGCAAGCTAGATGAGTTTTTTTATCAAGATGTGGCGATATTCAAGCAGTAGGGTAGCAATGTATGGTTTATGTGGGATAATTTTGAAGATGTATTATGTTAGCTATTGTGGTACATTCGAACAGAGTTTCTATGGACCTTTGGATGTGTTTGTGGGTTATGATGTTACATTTGGTGCACTGTGTTTGGTTGTTTACCAAGTACAGTGGAATAAATCTATAAATAAATTGATAATTCCGAATGAAAGCTGCTTAAATAAATTTTTTGGTGTATGTTTCAAGTTACGGTTTATAGTGATGTAGTGTTCATTTATCAGCTTTCGAAAGTAACCATCATTTGTGGTGACACCTACATGTAGTGTTGGAATCAAGGGCAGTTTTGGTGTGGCCTGGTTGTTTTTTTAGAAACCCATTGGTTGGGAACATTTTTTTGTACCTATATATATAAATAAGAAATTACTTGATATTCCTATATGAAACCCATCCATGTTCTTCACTACGTTCCCAACACACCCATTATTCTGGGGGAGGGTGTTTTTTTCTAAATCTATGTTAGAGGATGGATGGATGGTTATTGGATATTCTCTATTCACTCTTCCAGGAATTTGTGGTCCAACATTGTTCAGGTAGGATGCGGTGTGGCTTTGATGCCCATGATTCTGCGAGCAAGAAGTGTAGTGGTGGAAGGGTATTTTCAGGCATGATGTGGTATGTGTCCTAGGTGTGTGCGGGAATGTAGTGATAGTGGGGATTGGGGAATATCATGGTAGCATCAGGACGTTCTCTATTAGGGAAGTGAAGTAAACCAATAGGAAGTTGGGTGGAGTACCCAAATATCAATGTGTTTATATTATATTATATTCCTTGACTTTTGTTATTTGGGGAGCATTCCCCGGTGAGGTTGGGGAGGATAGTATACCTTGTTAGGTGATTTTGATTTTCTGATATTTTTATCATTGGTGAAGTATTATGCTTATACTGAAAGTTCATAGGTGACTTTTGCATTTCTTTATGAGTATACTTGTATTCTCATCCTATGTATATAAATCTATTTTCATGTTTCAAATTATATTACATGGACCATGATGGACCATATTATCTATGGAATGTGGTGAGTTGTTTTTTTTCTACTTATCCTTGTTCTTTTAGTATTTACATTGGAGTTTTCATTGTATTTCTCGTAGTTTTACATTAAACAAGCATGTGTGATGAATTCCAATTTCCTTTGTATATAAGTGTCTTAGAGTTTTTGAGGCTGAATATCTAATCTTCTAATCTTGTTAACTATAAAAAGTGTGATTCCACCCATTTTTGAGATTTATATACAATTGGTATTGGTCGCCTCACTGGGGCTTACTGGAGGCGGGACTCGGGGGACATTATCTCTCAAAACTCTATTTCCAGCTCACTATGGGAATTTTGGAGGAAGGGGATCTTGACAATTAAAATTAAAAATATTTTAAAACCCATTACTTTTATTCCTATTATAATTCACATGGATGTAATGGACTAATCCAACTAAAATAATTAATGAATTTATAATGTCGTATAAGAGAATCTACACAAAATAAAGAATATGTTTTTCTATTCTTTGTTCATTTTATTTTTATAACATCACTTTTCAAAAATTATATAAAAACAATTATAATATTTAATTATAAATAATTTATAAATTATATAAACATGATGTAAATATTATATTTTTAATGTATTTATTCCATATTCATGTTTTTCTTCATATTTGTACGATCATTTCGATAATCGTCAGCTAATCGCCAGTGAGATTATTTGAAAATCCTTTAATATAACCAACCATTTTAATCGTTAAAATAATTTATGTATAATATATAATTTTATACATATAATTATCTTAATCTTTGGTAATATATTATTATTATTTAATAATTTCAATGACAAAAGTATTGAAACCAAAGAAAAAGATTCTTTTTTGGGAAAATGACATCAAACCGCTTCAATTTCATCAATGAAAATTATAAAATATAATACAATGAATAAATTGATAAAAATTTGTATAAATTACTATAATTCACTTCTATATCAATGTTTTAATAAATAAAATTCAATTATCCTAGATGTACAAAATTGAATAATCAATGTGGGAATAAATGTCACGAATAAGATCTGGTCTCCACTAATTCCAGCATAAAATCCAGCCCATGACATGTCATGAAGGGCATTCCTTATCCTCACAGGCTAGAACAACTCCCTGGGTATCAATAAATTATGTTTGGAAAGGATTTACCCGAGTATGAAAGCACAAAACATTAAATACAATAAATAATAAAAATATGAAATTTTCATGACAAATAAGTTTAATCAAAACCAGATCAGAATGCATGCATTTAAATACATTACAAGAGAACCAAATACAAATAAAGACTGTAACACCCCGAGATTTTATGAAAAATATTCTTTTCATTAATGTCTTGTGTTGTATGCTACACCAAAAGGAGCATGCACAACACGCATCCTTGACTTTCCTTGCATTACATGCAATCGCGACCTTCCTCGATAGCGTGTGTAGTACGCAATACCGAGTTTCATTAAACAATGATATGCTATTAAAATATTATTAAAACTAGTCGTTATGAATAGTAATAACCACTTTTTTAAATTTTGTAAATTTTATTTTTCAAAATGGACTTCATTTTTGGATTTGGAATATTGAAATTAGCTTAGGGTGAAATTTTGGTACTTTTCAGATAACTTTCATATTCTGATGAATAGTTAAAATTACTAAATTTTAATTAAAAACAAATTTTTTAATAGAAATAATTAATAGTGGTAAATTATTAATTTTAGTGGTTTTAAAGTATATTTAGAATATTTTTTTACAATTTAATACAATTTTGTTCATGGGATGTAATTTCACATTTAAACTAGTTATGAACAAGTGTCAATCTTTTAATAGTTATTATCTCTTAAAAACACGCTATTCGTTTTGACGATGGGAATTAATTTTTAAATTAGTTAATGTAACTGATATGTTTTGAATTTGATAAAATAGACATCATTTTTGAATTCATAATATCAAATATATCTTAGGCCTAATTTTTGGTATTTTTCTGGAAACTTTCATTTTTTGATTAATAGTGAAACCACTAAGTGGTAGTTAAAAATACTGAATTTTTCATAAAACATAATTTTACCGCTTCTGTGAGTGGAATTTCGAAAATCCGAGAGACACAGTTAATAGCAAGGACTAAAATGTGGTTCAATGAGATGAAAATAATTTTTGGGGAATAGTAACTTTTTACTTTTTTTTACCACAGTTAAAAGTAAATAGGATAATTAAGGGTAAAAATGATATTATTATTACCCTAAAACATGTCCTAATTCTATTGGATAAGTTTAATTCGACCAAAAACGACCATAGAAATAAAATATGACCATTTAAGCCCACTTGGATTAGATTAGGACATTTATTATTAATTTATTTAAAGAAGGGTTAAAATAGTTAAAATCAATGTTTAATAATTAAATCATTTTTCATATAAGTTTATACATAAGATAAATTCGACTATAAATATTAATTAAAAATATAAAAATATTTCCTACATAATGGTATTTTATTTTTAATTTTTAGACATTAAATAATTTAATCTATTTATGACACAACAATGATGCAGTAATTATCTTATTAATGAAATATTGACATAATTGATGTTATAAATACCCAAATAAATTAAATTTGATCCTTTGTATGAATTAAACTAATTTTTTAGGTTACTATGACATGTTAGTGTTTATTTAAGAAACATGTTTTGAACTAATAATTCGGTTATGATTTTCAAAAAAATCAATTACTATATAGTGTCAAAATTGACATAAAATAGTTTTTAAAACAAATATTATATTATTAATTGTTATTTTATTCTTAAAAATATAAGGTTCGGACAAATGACATAGATAAGGTTATATATATTAATAATAAACAACTTGGGGTTCTTTTGACTTGATATAGTAAGTTTATTAACCTTATAGTGTAAGAACACAAGAAGACACGGTAAAAGTAAAATTATTTAACTTAATGTTAAAACTAAATGATAAGGTTAAAATAGGAACCTAAACTTGTATAAATTATATTGGATGAGATTATTACGACCGATACCCACCTTAGCTTCTAAATAAATCAATTTGGAGCTATTTAAAACCAAATTTGGCTTTATAATAAAATAATATTTTTAGTTTTCCAAAGGTGCCCCTCTCCTCCCTTATAAAAGGGCACCTGCTCCCCCTCTTCCTCACACCAACTTGAGCCTTCAAGCTCGTCCAAACCCTGCCAATTTCTTCTTTCCACTTCCCTAGAGACATCTTAGAGGTCCTGGTCTTCTTCAAAGGCCAATTTTAGTGCCCTAAAAGGAGGTCTCAAAGAAGCGCTTCAAAGAAGAGGTAATGCCCATTACCGATTCTTTCCTCTTTATTTATTCTTTCACTTCTTCTTCTTTAGTTGTTTCATCATGAAGTAATAACATAAGTATCACTGATATACATATATGTTATTATAAGTATGAAACAATCATATTTCACCATCTATCCATCCTACGGAAAATGAAATCACCGCGTGTGCGTACATACGGAATACCATCTCCACGCCGTGGTGTAATCTATTTTCCACCACCACCTTACTTGGATGGGTATAATGGTGTAAATAATAACTATATATGATTATTTTAAAGTGATATTTATTCTGAGATAGTATACATACACTCTAATACAGTCCCACGATCATGAGAACGATATCATCGCTCGTGCGTACGTACGGACTATCATCTCCACGACGCGATGAGATTCATTCTCCACGTTAACCATTAATGAATGATTATAAAGTATATATAATAAGTAATCATTAAATATATGACATAATAATACTGGATTTATGTGTATATATATGTATGTCATCTACATAATTCCATTCAACTCAATAAGGAAATGAAAACAGCGTTCATGCGTACGTACGGTCTACCGTCTCCATGAACAGTGTATTTCTTTCCATTTACTAATCTATTATATATATGTATATTCTGAATATATATTATATATAAATCATGTTTTACATTCTGGATTTAAGTAATAATTATCTAATTAATCATATGAAAAATTATAAGTTAAAACACGAACGACAAATGAGACGATTTTACCCAAAACGCTCTTTAACATGGAATTTAGAAAAGAACGGGTAAAATAAAGTCATAAGTGAACCACATATGATATCATAACAATGTGTATGATTCTGTAATAAGTCAATGACATTATTTAAATCATTATACAGGAGGTTCGGACACTTACGAAGCAAATTGGACCTAAGGTAAGGGAAATATCACAATCTCATTTTTATCTGAGATTGTTTATACTTTGGTATTTACTGGGATGTATTTTATCGTCCACATCCATGTTTCCTCAATATTTAATATTATTTCCATCCATCTACAATTTTTTAAATCCAATTTTACCCTTCGGTGAGTTTTTAGTAAAATATATGAAAGGAATCTTTTGTCGTATTTCGTACGAGGTACTTTTTGAATTTTCCAAAACAAATTATTAGAAGAATGTTTTTTTTAACTTATACGGCATGAATGGATTTTTAAAACATTATTTCTAAGAAGCTTCCTTTACAATTTTTCATGTTTATTTTTAATCAACTTCTTTTATTTTAGAATTGTATGACATGTAAAGAAATGAAAATGTTTTTGAAGTAGAAAGGATATTTTCTTCAAGAATGGAGTTCAAGTGTTTTATCAAAATTATTTTCCATCTAAGAAAATAAAGGATTCTGTTTCTATCCCTATTATTACATTGATTTGATTATTTTGTGATGGAATTATTTTATGAATTACTTTATCTTATATGAATTGTTTTATAATGTCATTTTTTTAAGAATCCCATTTTTATTACATGGGTTTTGCAATGATGTATGATTTATGATTTTGTGGCACACATAAGAATGGTATCATTATGAGATGGGTGGGACTTATATCTCCCTCCAATGCATTTGTTAAAGATTTTATATCTCATGAGATAGACATGGATGGAACGGTAGGTTATACCGGTTCAGTGAAACAGGACTGAAACGAGGAATGAACTCGGTTCCGAAAGGAACTTTGTCCACTAAGATAGTCTTGGAAATGAGTCTTGACTAATAAGAAATGATTCTCTATGATTATGTGTGTATTACACAAAGTTTCATGTCTAAGTTATGATTATTTGGATTACATTTCACTACTATGATTTATCCCATTTTATGAAATTATGATCTCTTTTGCAGGTTTTGATTTCCAAAAGATATGTTCTTTTGAATATGATGTGATTGATATTTCTTTTGTTTACCCTTACTAAGAATTTTAGCTCACCCTTTTATGTTTTCTTTTCCCCAGGATATAAATAAAGGTTTTATGTAAGAAAAAAAAGGAAGATCTTTATGGGAGATGTTGAAGATCTTTCACCATGATGAGAAGATTACGTTCCGAGTTTCCAAAGACACTAAACTATTACGGTCATTGTGTGTGTGTTTTTGTTATGTAGTATGTATTCCGCAAAATTAATGTAATGTCCATGTATGTAAAGTTTCGGGTCTCTATAGTTGGTATCAGAGGAAAGGTTTAGTCAACCTTTGGAAACTAGGATGCGAGAACTTTAGTGAGATCCCTAGAGATATTTCTACGGTATGTCTAGGGATGTCCCTAAGGTTAAGTATTCGTAAAGGTTATAGTCCTAGAATTACGCAAACGATCATATAATTAAACCTAAGATGTTAGATATTGAAGGTACTCCCCCTTAATTATGTGGTTTTCCCTAGCATGAATTTTTCCTCTCACACTATTCTTTTTGGGTTTTAGACAATGGCTGGAACCCGAAGGAACCGTGTTGATCAATGCAATGGACAATGCAATGATTGTCCTTTTGAACAAACAAATGTTATGGGACATGGAGTGCAAAATCTTATTTCTCTACTTACACAAGCTATGAATCATTCTGGACTTCCAAATGAGCAGAGAAGGGAACAATATTCTATTGAGTCCTTCATGAGGCAACGTCCACCTTCTTTCAGTGGGTCTTCTGATCCACTTGTTGCTGAACAATGGATCAGTACCATTGAAAAGATATTTTCAGTTCTTCAATGTTCTGAACATGATAAAGTCATCTAAGAAGTATATCGTTTGGAAGGTGAAGCTGATTAATGGTGGAATATTATCAAGAATACGAGGAAAATAGATGAAATTGAGTCCATGGAATGGGACGAGTTCAAGAACTTATTTTTCAATAAGTACTTCCCTCGTATTCTTCGAACAAAGATGGAGAAGGAGTTTCTTGAACTAATGAAAAACTATGATGAATCTGTTAGTATATACGAATAGAATTTTACATGGCTTTCAAGGTATGCATGTGGATTTATCATCCAACATAAAAGTAAAGTTGATCGATTCTTCAGTGGCTTAAAACCAATTCTTCGAAGGGTATTTGCTATAAGAGACTTCATTAGCTATGAAGAAATTGTGAATTGTTCTATCAAGGTAGAAATGGAAGTTGTTGTTACTTATCCATCTCATAGTTTTGACAAGAAACGAAAGATGGAGTTCAAGGAGAAATCTCAGAACAATGGTGAAAAGAAGATGAATGTTTCCATGTGCTCAAAGTGTGGAAAAACAAGCATGGTGGAGATTGTCTTAAAGGGACATGAAAATGTTTCAAATGTGGAAAATAAGGTCATCGGGCATTTGAATGCCGCAATGATGGAAAGAAGATGTCTAATGATGCAAAAAAAGGAAGGGATACACAGAATGAACCTACTACACTTCAATGTTTCATGTGCAAGGAGATGGGACAATATGCCAATAAATTCCCTAATCCAAGGGTTAGTGATGATCGACATGAGCAACCACTTAAGGAAATGGACAAAGGGAAGTCACATGCGATCACCATTGGCGATGTTGAATATGACAACAATGTGGTGGAATGGTTAAGTGTTTATGTAATGGGATTCCAAAATAATGTTGAGTATTGGAATATTTATGTATTGGTCTATTGTGGTCTTCAATAATTTTATGATACCAATAACCATGGAATGTGATTGAGATATTTTTGGAAAAAAGATGATATGCGCATAATGAAGGGAAAACGAGAAAATGACATATTTGACCGTATTCATGAGCTCATGATTGATATAAGGACTAAGTGATATCATGGTTTGAGTATATAGAATTTTGAGGATTTTGGTATGTGGAAAGTGTTAACTTTTAACTGTATTCATGTTTTCACTAAGGTTCAATGAGTATTCAAGAGAACACATTATTAAGGCCTTTGAATGTTTGGAATGTTACCAAGAGGACATATCTTATGATATATGGGGATCAACGATGATATTAAATCTCTGGTAATCATTTTCACTATATTATGAGAGTGGAATGCAGTATTATGGATAAGCCTATAGATTGGAATCGACTATGTTGGACATAAGTTAGTATTGTTTAAGGATAAAAGATTTTTCGATATTATTGATGGGATTTTATAGTAATATAGTTTTAGAAAAAAGACAACCTGCAGGACGGGCGACAGCCCATCGCGTCGGACAAGGCCGTGGGAATCGAACCCACAACCGAAGTGCGACTGGCCTTTATCGCCTACCACTGTCCTACAGGAAGTCCTTGTTTAGTAAAAACTAGTTTTATTATATTAATTAGTATTATATATAATGTATAATTCCATTTCAGGAACCATATTTGATTAACCTCACTATAGATGGACTTATATATTTTTTGATAACTTTTCTAACCTTTTGTTTGAGACAGATGGAATGACCCATCATTCTGTCACATGATCTGCTATCACATCATGAATTACAAATTAAACTTCATTTATTTAAGAGATGCAGTGGAAATTGTCCAAAGAACGACCAACGATGAGACACTACCGAAATCACGAAAGTATTTCTTCTAATTCCAATTTCATCAACTTTAGGGAAACGATCTTCAAAACCAAATTTTTTTTCCTAGTGATCATATATCTGATGAATCATATGGTACCTTAGATCGTCACAAATTTATGGCTTTGTGATTTTTGGCTTTTCCATAGCCATGTTCTCTACCACTCTCCATCAGAACATGATGGTTAGATTTCTCTTCCATATCCACATTTTCACCTATGTGGAAACCCAGTGATTAGTTTATTTGGGTAACCATTACGTTTCATACTTTTGTTTTTAAAGATTGGTTTTGGTATTCCTTTTTACGATGTGGGTTTCTATCAAAGAAACTTTCGAATTGTAAACCATTTATAACCCCAACGAATTTCGAGGGCGAAATTCATTTTAAGGGGGGTAGAATATAACACCCCGAGATTTTATGAAAAATATTCTTTTCATTAATGTCTTCTGTTTTATGCGACACCAAAAGGAGCTTTCACAACATGCATCCTTGACTTTCCTTGCATTACACGCAATCGCGGCCTTCCTCGATAGCGTGTGTAGTATGCAACACCGAGTTTCACTAAACAACGATATGCTATTAAAATATTATTAAAACTAGCCATTTTGAAAAGTAATAACCTCTTTTTGAACTTTTTTAAGTTTTATTTTTCAAAATTGACTTCATTTTTGGATTCGGAATATTGAAATTAGCTTAGGGTGAAATTTTGGTACTTTTCGAATAACTTTCATATTCTGATGAATAGTGAAAATTACTAAATTTTATTTAAGAACAACTTTTTTAATAGAAATAATTAATAGTGATAAATTATTAATTTGAGTGGCTTTAAAGTATATTTAGAATATATTTTTAAAATTTAATACAATGTTGGTCATTGGATGTAATTTCACATTTAAACCAGTTATGAACAAGTGTCAATATTTTGATATTTATTATCTCTTAAAAACACGCTATTTGTTTTGACAACGGGAATTAATTTTCAAATTAGTTAATGTAACTGATATGTTTTGAATTTGATAAAATAGAAATCATTTTTAATTCATAATATCAAATATAGCTTAGGCCTAATTTTTGGTATTTTGCTGGAAACTTTCATTTTTTGATTAATAGTGAAACCACTAAGTGGTAGTTAAAAAAACTGAATTTTTCATAAAACTAAATTTTACTTCTTCTGTGAGTGGAATTTCGAATATCCGAGAGACACGGTTAATATCAAGGACTAAAAGGTGGTTCAATTAGATGAAAATAATTTTTGGTGAATAGTAACTTTTACTTTTTTCCCACTGTTAAAAGTAAATAGGGTAACTAAGGGTAAAAATGATATTATTATTACCCTAACGCATGTCCTAATTCTATTGGATAAGTTTAAGTCGACCAGAAACTACCTTAGGAATAAAATATGACCATTTAAGCCGACTTGGATTAGATTAGGAAATTTGTTATTAATTTATTTAAAGAAGGGTTAAAATAGTTAAAATCAAAGTTTAATAAGTAAATAATTTTTTATATAGGGATATACATAAGATAAATTCGACTATAATAATTCATTAGAAAGATAAATCGATTTCCTACATAATGGTATTTTATTTGTAATTTTTAGACATTATATAATTTAATTTATTTATGACACAATGATGATGCAGTAATTATCTTATTAATGAAATATTGACATAATTGATGTTATAAATACCCAAATAAATGTAATTTGAGACTTTTTATGAATTAAACTAATTTTCTAGGATAATATGACATGTTAGTGTTGATTTAAGAAACTTTTTTCGAACTAATAATTATGTTATGATTATCAAAAAAATCAATTACTAAATAGTGTCAAAATTGACATAAAATAGTTTTTAAAACATATATTATATTATTAATTGTTATTTTATTCCTAAAAATCTAAGGTTTAGCCAAATGACATATATAAGGTTATATATATTAATAATAAACATCTTGGGGTTCTTTTACCTTGATATATTTAGTTTATTAACCTTATAGTGTAAGAACACAAGAAGACATGGTAAAAGTAAAATTATTTAACTTAATGTTAAAACTAAATGATAAGGTTGAAATAGGAACCTAAACTTGTCTAAATTCTATTGGATGAGAGGATTTCGACCCATACCCACCATAGCTTCGAAATAAATCAATTTGGATCTATTTAAAACCGAATATGTCTTTATAATAAAATAATATTTTTAGTTTTCCAAAGGTGCCCCTCTCCTCCCTTATAAAAGGGCACCTCCTCCCCCTCTTCCTCACACCAATTTGAGCCTTAAATCTCGGACAAACCCTGACAATTTCTTCTCTCCACTTCTCTAGAGAAATCCTAGAGTTCCTGGTCTTCTTCAAAGACCAATATTAGTGCCCTAAAAGGAGGTCTCAAAGAAGCGCTTAAAAGAAGAGGTAATGTCTGTTACCGATTCTTTCATATTTATTTCTTCTTCCACTTGTTCTTCTTTAGTTGTTTCATCATGAATTAATAACATCAGTATCACTCATATACTTATTTGTTATTATAAGTATTAAACAACCCTATTTCACCGTCTATCCATCCTACGGAAAATGAAATCACCGCGCGTGCGTACGTACAGAATACCTTCTCCACGCCATGGTGTGATCTATTTTCCACCACCACCTTAGTTGGATGGGTATAATGGTGTAAATAATAACTATATATGATTATTTTAAAGTGATATTGATTCTGAGATAGTATACATACACTCCAATACAGTCCCACGATCATGAGAACGATATCATTGCTCGTGCGTACGTATGGACTACCGTCTCCACGACACGATGAGATTCATTCTCCATGTTAACCATTCATGAATGATTATAAAGTATATATAATAAGTAATCATGAAATATATGACATTATAATACTGGATTTATGTGTATATATATTTATGTCATCTACTTATTTCCATTCAACTCAATAAGGAAACGAAAACAACGTTCATGCGTACGTACGGCCTACCGTCTCCATGAACGGTGTATTTCATTCCATTTAATGATCTATTATATATATGTATATTCTAAATATATATTATATATAAATCATGATTTACATTCTGGATTTAAGTAATCATGATCTATGTAATCATATGAATAATTACAAGTTAAAACACGAACGACAAATGAGATCATTTTACCCAAAACGCTCTTTAACATGGAATTTACAAAAGAACGGGTAATATAAAGTTATAAGTGAAAAATATATGATATCATAACAATGCTTATGATTCTAGAATAAGTCAATGACATTATTTAAATCATTATACAGGAGGTTCGGACACTTACGAAGCAAATTGGACCCATGGTAAGGGAAATATCACAATCTCATTTTTATCCGAGATTGTTTATACTTTGGTATTTACTGAGATATATTTTATCATACACATCCATGTTTCCTCAATATTTAATATTACTTCCATCCATCTACAATTATTTAAATACAATTTTACCCTTCGGTGAGTTTTTAGTAAAAGATATGAAAGGAATCTTTTGTCGTTTTCCGTACGAGGTACTTTTTGACTTTTTCGACAAAAGTACGAGAAGAATGTTTTTTTAACTTATACGGCGTGAATGAATTTTTAAAACATTATTTCCAAGAAGCTACCTTTACAAGTTTTCAAGTTTATTTTTAATCAACATATTTTATTTTAGAATTGTATGACATGTAAAGAAAGGAAAATGTTTTTGAAGTAGAAAGGATATTTTCTTCAAGAATGGAGTTCAAGTGTTTTATCAAAATTATTTTCCATCTAAGATAATAAAGGATTCTGTTTATATCCCTATTATTACATTGAATTGATTATGTTGTGATGGAATTATTTTATGAATTCCTTTATCTTATATGAATTTTTTTATGATGTCATGTTGTTTAAGAATCCCATTTTTATTACATGGGTTATGCAATGATGTATGATTTATGATTTTGTGGCACACATAAAAATGGTATCATTATGATATGGTTGGGACCTATATCTCCCTCCAATGCATTTGGGTAAAGATTTTATATCTCATGAGATAGACATGGCTGGAATGGTAGGTTATACCGGTTCAGTGAAACAGGACTGAAACGAGGAATGAACTCAATTCAGAAAGGGACTTTGTCCACTAAGATAGTCTTGGCAATGAGTATTGACTAATAAGAAATGATTCTCTATGATTATGTGTGTATGATACAAAGTTTCATGATTAAGTTATGATTATTGGGATTACATTTCACTACTATGATTTATCCCATGTTATGAAATTATGATCTCTTTTGCAGGTTAATATTTCAAAAAGATATGTTCTTATGAATATGATGTGATTGATATTTCTTTTGTTTACCCTTACTAAGAATTTGAGCTCACCATTTTATGTTTTCTTTTCCACAGGATATAAATAAAGGTTTTAGGTAAGAAAAAAAAGGAAGATATTTATGGGAGATGTTGAATATCTTTCACCATGATTAGAAGATTACGTTCCGAGTTTCCAAAGACACTAAACTATTACGGTCCTTGTGTTTGTGTTTTTGTTATGTACTAAGTATTTTGAAAAAGTAATGTAATGTCCATGTACATCAAGCTTCGGGTCTCTACAAAGACAGTAAAAATACAACCAAAAATTCTCCACAAGACAAGGGGTCGTCACCCATGAGCCATCTCCACAACACTGCACGATGAGAGGGGTCTAACAACCCGAACCACCATTACCAGGGGCATTGCGTTTACCTAAGGAAAAAATATCCAATTATACTTACCTAAAAGGGATTTAAGTAGGTTTTATCCTATACACATTATTATACATCCAAATATTCCTAAGAGTATGAAACACAATTTTAAAAAGCAATCAGTTTCAATATGTAATGAAAGGTAGTGATAAATTCCAAGAAATGAAACATTCAATTGAAAACAGTTTTTAAATTAAACAATTATGAATTTTAACATGATTAAAAAACACATGTGAGAAACTGTAATATACATCCAAACACACCTTAATACAAGGATAAATACCACAAATAATAATGGAACCAAAACTGGGAACACCCCTAGGTAACTAGATTCTATTAGTCCAATTGTACATTATACCTCGGTGTAAAGTATCGAATTCACAATTCATTTCTGATGCACAAGAACCTAGTATGGAACATACCAATAACCTAGTAATCCCAAAAAATTATCTAAACAGATTAGTTAGTGTTTTGGTTATCTATTTTCTCAGGGAAACTGGGACAGAACCCATCTGGTTCACTAGACGTACTAGTACATATCTACCGACCTAGGTACTTGGGCATCCCCTTTTTTTCAAACAATTTCCACATGAAATGCACATTAATTTTTAGATAAAAACTCCACTACTAGTCACATTCAAACAATATAGTATCTATACACATTTTATACCACATAAAACACACCAAAAAATCATTTTCATTTTCAGTAGAACTACTTCTCCAAATCTCAAATAGTTTTACACAAAAAATCATTGAAATATCCACTTTTCACAATATGTGAACACTTTTAAGTCAGGAAAACAAAACTTTTTGTTCAATACCCTTCGTTGAAACTATCAATTCAATTATCTGGTAGCCCCATATGAACTAATAAGTTATATCTTTTAATAACCACAATATTCACACAAAATTGATACTTAATGACCATTTGCTTCACAACCACCATTTAAAAAAAATTAGTAACCACAACAGAGGATAAATACTCAAAAATTTATTTTCATCCCAAATACAGTTCAATAAAATCAACATGGTAATTATAGGGCATCCCCAAATGACCAACAAAAGATTAATATGAAAAACCCCCATTTTCACCTACAATTGGCACTTAAAATTCACTTTCATTACAAACACCACTAAAACCAATTTTTTCAGCAATAATCAAATTTCTCAAACATGAAAATATTATAAACAAAGTAGCTAGGTCAGAAATATTTCATACACAAAGAAATCAACTAACAAAATAATGAAAACCCTAGATTCTTTGTGGAAAATGAAACTGCACCACTGAAACACCACAAGAGACTTATATAAAGACTAAAAAAATTTAAATACCATGATATCTAGAAACAAACCCTAGGTTCAAAACCCTAGTTTCTGGACATTAGTAACCTCAAGTATAATGGAAGAAACCCTAAGAAAAATGAATGAATGATGACGGAGACTGACTTACTTAAGGGATCTGGATGAACATGCCCCAAATACACTAGTATCAGAATTTTCAAACATCCAAAAATGTAATTGATTTTTGAATAAGGAATATAAGGTCATGTAAGAACTAGAATCGGGGGGAAAGAGTTTGAATTGAATGATTTATGAAGGAAATAAGTTACCTCTTCAAACGTGGGCAATTTGAGAAACCCGATGACGTTCTTTCAAAATTGGAAATGAATACGAGATTCAAAGATATGGAAAGTTAATGGGTGCACATCTAGCATTGTGGGACTTGGGTGACACTTGGAATCGCCGAAAAATAACACTAAATGAATATGATATTATATAAACAAATTGATTTTTAAAAACTGGAAATGGGAATCTAGGCTTCCCATTTCCTTAAATGAAAACCCAAATCCACCATTATTATGGATTTATAAATGTTCAAAATTTAAATGGTGGTTTTAATAGGTTAGGTGAAGAAATTTTTGAATTGACAGGGATGTAAAATTTTAAAAATTGAAGCATTTATAAAAGAGTGAAATTTTTATTTTTAAATATGGAAATGGGCTCATAGCCAAGATTTTGAAAATGCACCACTTCCACCAACATGAATGGGAACCCACCAAAAAAGAATTAATTAAAATTAAATGAACAAAACCTTTCAAATAGGTGATGTTTGTGACAATGATTCCCACTGTGAAAACTTTATTTCCAGGAAAGTCAACATGAACTTTGATCTAAAAACAGGAACTCGTACACATCCTCAACCCATGAAGTTTTATCCCATGGATCATATGTATCATTCACATGCTTCAAAATAACCCAAACCAATTGAATAAATTATCTATAAAGAACGTTTTCTTGTCATTCAACTATTCTCATTGGCCTATC
Source organism: Viscum album (assembly GCA_963277665.1). Lineage (NCBI taxonomy): Eukaryota > Viridiplantae > Streptophyta > Magnoliopsida > Santalales > Viscaceae > Viscum > Viscum album. The sequence goes on along the minus strand of OY728144.1, from coordinate 412,170,255 downwards.
AACAGCGGATAAATCACAATATTTATCCAACTCCTTCCAATTCAATACATCGGATGGATCTGGGTTGTATTTCTTTAACTAGGAGACATGAAAGACATCATGGATAGATGCCAACTAGGATTGTGAGGCCAACCTGTAAGCCACCTGTCCAACATTATCAGTGATATCAAATATTTTGACATATCATGATGTCATCTTCCCATACTTTTTCAATCGATGATGGCCCAAACGAGGGGCTACTTTCAATAATACCTTGTCACCCACAAAAAAACTCTATGTCTCGACACCTCTGGTTAGCATAATATTTATGGAGACTCTAAGCTATCATGATCTATTACCTAATCAACATGAACTTTTCAGACATCTACTGCACCAGACTCAGCCTCAGTAGTGAGGTCTCACCTACCTCATCCCAATACAGGGGGGACTGACAAGGTCAACCATAGAGAGCATCAAATGTTGCCATTCAAATCGAATATTGGTAACTATTATTATATAAAAACTCAGCCAATCCAAAATGGATATCCCAGAAACCTCCATAGTCTAGGACACATGAAAAAAATATTTCCTCCAAAATCTAATTCGACAGCTCTATCATACCATACGTCTAAAGGTTATATGTTGTGCTCTTCTTAATCTAATACCCCAAGGCCTTCTGAAGGCCATCCCAAAATCAATAAGTGAAGCGGGGGACTCTATTTGATACAACTAATAATAGCATGCCATGGATTCTCACCACCTCTTGAATATAAAAACGACCCAACTCCTCCACATTAGTTGTATATTTGATCTGAATGAAATTCTTTTATTTTTTCATACAATCAATCACCAACCAAATTAAATTCATACCCCAAGGCGTACGATCAATGCCAAAAATGAATCCCATGGAGACCATGTCCCACTTCTAGGAATGTATGGTTAATGGTTAGAGAAAACTAGAGGGCCTCCGATGCTCTGCATTCACTTACTGGCATGTGTAGCATCTCGACACAAAGTCTGCTATGTCACCTCACGTACATGGCCACTAGAACATTTTAGGGGAATCACAATACATCTTGGTGGAACCCAGATAGACATCCCACTAATACTGATTTCTATCCACCATCACTACCTTATGGAGAGATAACAGCACTATTGAACGTCCCTTGAATAACAAGATGCCTTCGGGATATGACAACCAATCAGAGGACTTCATTCCACCATGAAGAATCTAACTCGACTGCTAACAAAGCCCATCAGTAGGCTGTTCCTGCTGAATCAACTCCAATAGAGATGGAGATAGCTAAAATCATTCCAATAAAACACCTCCATTTTGCTCCCTAGTCTCCACATGCATATGAACAAAGATCCCAATGAAGGTCCACTCATCCCTGGACTTTCACAAAGCATGCACTAGAACTATTCTACTAAAAGCATTGGTAACCACATTACCCTTGGCTTGGGTATAGACAACTTCAAAGTCAAATTTCTTCATGTACTCGATTTGATGATAGTTCCTCAAGTTGAGGTCCTTATGCGAGAAGATATAAGCCCATGATTTTGTGATCAGAGCAGTCCACAAACTTCTCTCCAAGGTGGTAGTGATTCCAGGTCATTAAAGCATTCACTGCCACAGTCAACACCATGTTGTGGGTCAGGTAATTCCTTTCATGTGGCTGGAGTTGGTGATATCCATATGCCACCAAGTGGTCATCCTATATAATCATGAACCCAATACCTATAACTGAAGCATCATAAAAGACCACATACCCCTTCTCGGCATCAAGAAAAATAAGCACATGGGAAGTAGTAAACCACTGCTTCATCTCCTCGAAGGATACCAGCCATTCTGGGGTCCATACCAACTTCCCCCCTTTTTGGGGGAGCACAATCATCAATGAAGCAATATTAGAGAAATCTATAATGAATCTACTATATCAACCAGCTAGACTAATAAAACTCTTCATCTCGAACAAATTCTTCAACTTCCCCCAAGACATAACTACACTTATCTTCTTAGGTTCCACTAAAACCCCCTACTATGATATTATGTGCCCAAAAACTACACTTCCCTGATCTAGAATGTGCAATTTGAAAACTTTTCATAGAGGAGGTGATCCCTCAATGTGCCCAAAATGATCATCAAGTGATTTTCGTGCTGCTTCTCAGCGCCAGAGTATACAGGAATAGTATTTATGAACACAACAACGAAGGAATAGAGATAGCAATAGAACACCATGTTCATGAGTGCCAAAACGACTGCTAGAACATTTGTCAATCCAAAGGACATGACCAAATAATCAAAGTAGTCATACTTGCCTCGGAATTTTGTCTTTAGGATATCTTCCCCTTTCACCCTAAGTTGATGATATCCGGAACACTTTTTTATTTTTGAGAACCACTTTTACTCCATCAAGTGATCGAAATAATCATATATTATGGGAAAAGGGTATTTTCTCATAAGTTTTACCATATTTAGATTCTAGTATTTAATGAACTACTAGAGGGATTCATCATCCTTTTTCATGAACAACATAAGATTGGACCAAAGAGATATGCTCAGGAGAATGATTCCTTTAGATTCAAAGTCGCACATCGGTATCTTTAATTCCATCGGTTCAATGGGGTTCATGTGATAAGTGGGAAGGGATATCGGTTTTATTCTCAGTGTAAGTTCAATTGAGAACTCCATATCCTTCTCTGGGAGGAAACCTATAAATCAACTAGGAATTCTCCCAAAAACTCATTCTCTACACGAGGTAGTGCACCTTAATGGGAAAGACCATCATCCTCTAGTGAGAGCTTCGACAGCTGAATGATAAGGCTTCCCAACTCTGGGATTGGAGGTCCTGCATGACATAACTGAGGATCCCATTCTCCACGAAAATCATAACAACTCCCATAATGTGTCATGAAATGCAATACCTGCCTGTAGAAATCAATGTGTTCTTTGAAATGTACTATCCAATCCATGCCATGTATTATGTCAAACATTTCTATAATGAGGTCCCACTCCATCTCAATACCTCACACGGATAGTTTACCTGACGGGCACCTAAGACCTTATTCCTTAATTCACACCACATCACCAACTCCATCGCAAAAGACAATGACTCGGTTTGTAAATTTATCATGTCCAAAAAGTGGGTAGAAATGAATAAAATATTGGTGCCAGTATCAAAAATATTAGCAGCTATAAAAAATTCGATGAAATTGGTACTTTGAACTATCGACGTTCTCTCCATTGATCCTGCTAGTGCCTGATCCACCACATGTAGATGTTTGGTCTCTTCCTGAGGATGACCACTATTATGTGGTTGTACCCTGAACTTGATCTACTCAGAAGATGACCTAGCCCTACCACCATGACCATAAAAATCTAGATCCCCCAGTCCTCGATGTATTTGACTGTGATGGAACTCCCCTTGAAGCCACATCCCATGCCCCACTCAGTTGTGGGTGTGCCACCCCACAGAAGCGCTGCAAATTCCCAATACCTATGCATGGGTATCAAATATTTTTGGGACGTGGTAATACTGGCCTGATGTACCCTCTCTCCCCACACTAGTGGAAAATGAATAATCTTATATGAGAATCTGAAGATGAAAACTTCCTTGAAGAGTGGCCTGAACTGCCACCTCTTTTTCACATGTTCCTCAAGCTTCCTTTTCTTCCCTGAGGAGCAACCACTTCCCAATACTAATACATATCCAGAGAAAACTACCCTGCCATTCCTATCAATATCCACCTTTCAGTCCTGATCAATGTTCTCTGCCTAGGTCCTCAACTTAAACAAGAACACCTTAGAGTATATATCTTGTCACAACCATTTATCTAACCTCTAGGAATTCACTTTCTCATTAGAGACAATGTCAGGGGCATACCAAACCAACTCAGGAAAATGGTTGGCATACTCCATTATAGATAGATTCCCCTGATCGAGGTCCACGAACTCTCGGGACCTGGAATATTCAAATACCTCAAGGTAGTATTTCTCATTGAAGACAGCCTTGAAATCTTTCTTGTGAATTATCTCATTGTTCCATGTCTGAAGTACCGATTCCCACCACCTACAGTTGGGACCCTCTAACTGAAAGGGTCACATTTCAACCTATTCTCCATGGGTGTATCCATGAACTCGAACATGTTCTCGATCTTCTCGAGCCAGTACTCTACTTCCTGGGGGTTCTATGTTGTCTTGGATGATGGGAGGATTATTTTTTCCGAACTCTTGGGAATCTTCATTTCTAGGACCTGTATCATCCTCTCTAACTGGATCTATAATAGGAGAAAGTCCTTTTCCTAGAGCCTAGATATCTTAGACCACTACCTTGACTTTCCTCTGATCAATAGGTGTGGGAGAACCCTCTCTGGATTCCTCTCCTGGGTGTATGAGAGGTTTCTGAGGAGGTATGTTACTACATAATGAAACATTTGAAAAAACAACAGTAAATAACACAATTCTAGAAATATTAATCAAATAAGTAAAATATAAATAATCTATAAACCATACATTATTAAAAGAAACAACAACTCCACCCCCTCCTGATATCCACATGTGGTCTACAGCCCACACAACTCACCTGGAAGTGAAGTCAATCAAACATTTCTAACCTCACCTGACAACTTAATGTCTTCCACAAGGGGTGTGGACTAGGCACCCTACGCATAACCAAATCCACGAATGCTGATAGTTCTAGATTTTATATATCTTGACTCATCCCAAAATAGCTATATAACCCAAAGACTTTGGTTATCGTTGTTACCATTTTGGCAGGAACTGGATCTGGTCGCCACTAATAACAGCATCAAATCTAACACATGGAAAGGCTCAAATGGCGTTCCCTATCCCCCTGGTCTAGAAAAAGATTCTATGTTTCAATAAATTGGTCTAGGGAATGATTTACTTGAGTATGAAATCATAAAAATAAAAAACAATCAATAATGAGAATTTGACATTTTCATTCCAAACACGTTTAAACAAAAACAGATATGAATACATTGATATAAATACCATACAAAAGATCCAAATAAAAATAATTATAGTAGCAATATATTCACCAAGACTCTACATGATAAGGGGTCTTCACCCTCGAGTCGTCTCCACAACATTTCACTATAGGAGGGGTCTAACCACCAGAACCGCCTTCACCTGAGGCTTTGCATTTTCCTAAGTACAAAATTACCAATTCTACTTATACCCATGGGGTGTAAATATGGTGTGAGCCTAATCCCAATAGTATAACACCCAAATAATCCCATTAGTATTCAATACAAGGTGAAAAATCAAGCATTTTTAATATGTAATGTAATGTGGTGATAAATTCCAAGAAATGAAACATTCAATTGAAAATAGTTTTTAAACTAAAAAATTCAGAATGATAAAACAATTAAACATGAAATGTGAGATACTATAATGTATAGACAAACATACCATAATAAAAGGGTAAATTCCACAAATTAGATGAGCACCAAAAAAGGGAACACCCCTAGGAAACTAGATAGTCTCGGGCCCTATGTACCTCATACCTCAGTGTAAAGTATCCAAGTCACAATCTTTTTCCATGCACGAGTCACTAGTAAGGAATATACCCATTACCTAGTGGTCTCCAAACATCATCTGATTAGTTTAGTTAGTGTTTTCATTATCTGTTTCTCAGTGAAACATGGACAAAACCCATCTGGTTCACTAGCAGTACTAGTACATCTTCTCCCACCTAGGTACCCAAGATTCCCCTTTTATGGTCAAACAATTTCATCAAACAGCACACAATACATTGCATGAAAAAGAAGAAATACAGGTATCATTCAAACAATATAGCATCTATACACATTTGATACTACCTAAATCACCCCACAAAATATTTTTATTTTCAATAGAACAAGCTCTAAAAATATCACATTTTTTTGCACCCAGAACTCATTGAAATATCAACATTGCACACTATGTGCACACTTTTAAGTCCCCAAAAAACTTTAGTTCAATACCCTTCAATAGAACCAACAATTCCATTATGGGTAAGCCTCATACAAATTAAGAAGTTATATATTTTTAAAATATTCCATTTTCACACAAACATGGCACTTAAAGTCAATTGGATTCCGAAACACCATTTAAACCAAATTTCATAGGAACATATAAAGAGGATTAATAATAAAAACAAGATTTTCAGCCCTAATAAATTTAAATAAAATCAACTAGGTAATTATATGGCATCCCCAAATGAACCAATAAAATATTTATATGAAAAAACCCCCAATTTCATCTAAAATTGGAACTCATGCACATTCATTACAAACACCACTAAACCCAATTTTTTCATCAATAATTAAATTTAATTAAAAAGAAAATACCATAAACATAGTTTCTATGTCACCAATATTTCATACACAATAGAATCATCAACTTGAATAATAAAAACCCTTGAATCTTTGTGCTAAAATAAAACAGCACCACCGCCAGACCACAAGGGACTTATATCAATCATAAAACCAAAATAATAGACCAAGAAATCTAGAATAAAACTTTAGGTTCAAAACCATAGTTTCTGTACACTAAGAACCTCAAGGATATGGGAAGAAACCCTAATCAAATTAAAATAAGAATTATGGAGACCCACTTACTTGAAGAATCTTGAAGAAATCACCACATATACCCTAATAGATAAATTTTCAAAACATCCAAAATAAAATTCAGGTTAGAATAAGGAAGAAAATGTCATGTAGGTACTGGATTGGGGAAAAAAAGTAATAATTGAATGATTTATGAAGGAATGAAGTTACCTTTTAAGATCTTGACGATTTGAGAAACACTATGACGTTCTACACTAATTCGCGACGCACACAAGCTCAAAAGAGTAGGGAATGATAATGGGAACATGGCTGGGTTATGTGGTCATGGGTGACATATCGAATCAAAATAACAATAATAATAATTAAATAAGTTTTTAGATAAACAAATTTTATTTTTTAAGACTTTAAATGGGCTCCCGGGATATCCCAATTTCTTAAATTAAAACCCATATCCACCATTATTATGGATTCCTAAAGGGTCCAAATTGAAATTGTGGTGTTAATAGGTTAGGGGAATCCCTTTAGGAATTTTAATGTATGAAAAATGGTGAAATTGAAGGATTTATAAACAAAAAAAAATTATTATTAAATCTGGAAAAGGGCTCACGGTTTGGCCCAAATTTCGAAAACGAACCACTTCCACCAAAATGCATGGGAAACCCCCAGAACAAAAAAAGAATGAAAATTAAATGAATAATATATTTAGAATAAGTTATTTATGTGACTATAATGGTGACGGGATTCTCGAACCCAACTCTCTTTCTATATGTTATACATATTTGATGACACATTTCATTGTAGATATTCTTTTAATGGTAAATTAAATAATTTCATTTATATTCCATATTACTTTTAAGGATATACATTTTTACAACTTGGTTTTATATAAAATATAATGATTTTTTAGAAGTAACTCTTCTTTCCAAAAGACATATTGACTTCTATTGAGTTTGTTTTTTCTTCACACAATATTGATAATTCGTAAACAAATTATGTTGTTCCATTATTTATTTGGGAACCCCAATGTTTTTTCATTAGAGTATGATTTATGAAATTATTACGGAACCCATTATATTCCAAGAATTGTTATGACTATGATTGTTATATGTTCTATGTGAAACACAATATTATATAAATGTGATGATGTGATGGTTGGGCATGGAAATATGTAGTCCTACTATGCACTGGTTAATGTGATTTATCAAATGCGGTAATGTTAAATATGAGTGAACATGATTATATATTTTTCCACAATGATGTTTTTTTGATTATGTATATATGTTATGAAAACATGATTCTAGCGTTGTTCACAATGATGTGTGGTATTTGACAATTGTGGCTTGATGTTTCATTTTTTATGAACTTCCATATTCTATTCATTTAACAATTACTTCCTTCTTGATATAGATGATAGTAATATGCTTATGTTATATTGATTATTCACAAACAAGTTATATTGTTTCACATCAATTATTTATCCACTCATTATTATTTTAGATCACAACTTTCATTGATATATATCATTGGGATATTACATGTACTGAGAAGAATGTGAGGTCCACTCAGATGATTTTGCAGAATGAATTAAATAATTTTTATGGTTTATTTTTTAATTGTTATATATAATCATAATTTTTCAAATACACTAAACCTTTGGATTATAGATTTGTATTTCTGTTATGTTTTTTATGTTTTAAGTGATGCAATTTTAATTAATAAAAATTTATGTTCGTTATAATTAGTATAAAATCATCTATTAAATAATTGTTTACTTAGGATGACAAAACATTAGTGAAAAACCTTATGATAAGATTAATTATTATAAAACTTCCCAAAAAAATTGATTTTTAAAAAGAGAAAACATAAGAATCCCATATGATATTCTTTTATATTAAAATGTTCAAAATAATAAATTATATATCATTTCTTTTTTGACATGAGTTTTTTTTCAAACCTTTAATATTTTTGAAAATTGTGGGAACCAAGAGAAATCAGGCCATAAACCCATGAGAAGGATAATTAAATGATTGTTAGAATGTCATTGATAATTACATGATAGGTAGAGTTAAAATAATTATGGTGATGGTTAAACATCTATCTCAAGATATGAATAATATCATGAATCATGTCGAACATCCTCTGTAACCTAAGAATGGTCAACTAGTTATTCATTCCTTTATAACCCAATGAAAACTGATATTTCCTTGAACTTATGATGCACTTGTCATAGAATAGTGGGTTAACTAAATGAGAAATATCTTTTCTATGATCCACTATTCTAATTAGGATTAGGCCACTTGTGATGTTCATTATTTAGATAGAAAATCCCACCAATAGTTGTTTTTTATTAATAACACCAAACCCAATGTTGAAATAGAATATATTGAGTGGGATGACATTATGAAAATAATTATTATCAAGTATTTCCTTCAAAATCATTTAAAATATGAATAGAGATTTCATAAAACTAAATAAAAATGAAGATGAATTTTTAAAAGCTAATATGTAATACTTCCCAACACTTTCAGGTTTTGCATTTAATTTTTTTGTAAAAAATGATAGGTAAATAGATAGATTCTGTAGTGGAATAAAACCACCCCATCTAAAGCCTCTATAAATATTAAAATTTGGGAGTTATAAAGAAGTGGTTTGAGGTTATCTCAAAGTAGATAAAGAGTTTGGATAATGGGCACATGGCTATAGATATAATAAGAAAAGAATCGAGTTTAAAGCTAGCGGGTCAAATGAAAATGTAAAAAATAGAACCCAACAACCCACATGTAAAAAATATAGAAGAATAATCATGATAATTTACTACAAGGGAAATTTAAATTTTACATGTGTGATAGAGAATTTCTTCATGCTCGTGAATTTTGAAGAGACTTAAATTATTTTTACCAAAATTATAGAGGAAATTAGTTAACCTTTGAATAAACTAATTATGGTTCAATGGATTAATTGTAAGGAGAAAGAGAACACTACAAGAAGGTTCACATAACACCAAATCGTTGATGGTATATCAGTATCCAAAAAAATCAAATGTACTTAGGGAATGTGTCTTCCATCACTAATACTGATGTGGATCATGAAAAATAATTCATACAAGGTTCAATTCCTATTCAGTAAAGAATGGATTTATTTTTTGATTTTGGTTCTAGGAATTCATTTATATCCTAAATGTTTTCTATAAATATTTAATCAAACCATTAATCCATTTATATAGTTATATCCACAAAATCCCTTGTGGTTAAATCATTGTAACCCATGTTTTAGACTCTTCTCTTGTTGGTATATATATGAAGATTGTTTTAGTGAATATCATAATGATTCCCGTGGTTGAATTCAACACTATATTAGGCTTGGATTACATCTCATTATATAGTGAACAGATCAACTTTCTCGAAAAGGAAATCTCATTTCATATTATAAACCTACTAATGTTTTTTAGATATTCAATGATGATTATAAATATCCTTTATAAAAACTTCAATGGAATTGTTGTTGATTTCATGTGAAGAAGAATAGCTTGATCAAAGGAGTGAGTCGAACGCAGGTTTAAATTAAGAGTAAATTCCTTTATTTAGTTAATAATGTGATGTATTTCCCAGTGAGTTACCAAGACATCCCCCAGATCATGAGGTAGAGTTTTTAGTAGTGTGTATATTCAATAATGCACATATACCAAAACTCCCCTATTGGACAGACAAGATAAAACTAGAAGAGTTAAAGAATCATATGTATGGGAATTTAGAAAAAAGTTTCATATTCAATCATGTATCACCATGGGGTGTTGTAATTATGTTTCTTAAGAATAATTATTCATCAATGAAGCTTTGTATATATTTCAGGGAGCTTAAAAAATGATCACTAGAAAAAAAAGGATCCACTTCCAATGATTGATAACTTGTTTTATTATAAATGAGGAGCTCATTATTTTTGAAATGTGGTCCTTTATTTTGGATATCATCAACTGAAAATTAATAATTAATAAATTCATAACACCAATTTATGTATAAGATATGGAAACTATTGGTTCATTTTGATTCCCGTAATAATTGCTATTTCCCATGAACAATTCATGGATTTGATGAGTATAGTCTTTATATAATACATTTAAAAATTTGATGTAGTGTTTATCAATGATATTATTTTTTACATTAAGATAAATAAACAACCTAATGAAAATTTAAGGATTGTGAATGTGACATTAAGGAATGATAGTATGTATTATGTGTTCATCAAGTGTGAATGTTTTATATAGAAAGTCACATTCTTGGGGAACATGGTCACAAGTAAGGGTATTTATATAGACACATAAAAAACTAAGGCAAATGGGGAATGGTAAAGACCCATTATTGTAAAAGAAATATATAGTTTTATTTGATTTTATGCGTACTATATATGTTCTATGAGGTATTTCACATACTTTTCTAGTGTGCTAACACTGTTAACTAGTAATTTGATAATGTATTTCAATATAAAATTTTGTGTTGAATGCTTAACGAATGTCAAGAAGGGGCCGATCACTACAGTTGTACTCACACTCTAATCAAGTGGATAAGTATTCAGCATTATTTGACTACTAAATTTATTTTAAGCATAGAATATCACCCACAAATAGATAGTCAATATAATGGGACTATTCATATTCTTGAAGATATGTTATTATCCTTATAAATGGAATTCAAATGTGGATGGGATAAACATCTCCCATAGTTTGTGTTTATATATAACAATAGCATCTACTCGAGTATTCAAATGAGTCCATATAAATATCTATATGGGAAGTAATAGAGAACCCTTAATTTTTGGTAATCAATTGGTGAAAATAATCTACATAAACCTGACCATGTTCAATATGTGATAGGTACGGTTCAAGCCATGCAGCAATATAAAAAAGCTGCTCAGAATCAGAAAACAAAACTATGTTGCAAATTGTCAATGGTACATGTAATTTTTTGTTAGAGACATAGTTTTATTTCAAATATCACGATGGAAAAGACTTATGTGATTTGGAAAGAAATAGAAGTATAGCCCAATGTACATTTTCCCCTTTGATATCCTTGATTGAATAAGACCATAGTCTTATAAGATTGAATTTCCACCATGTATGGATAATCTTCATCACATGTTCCATGTATCAATATTGAGGATGTACATACCTGATCCTTCACATATACAGAATCCAATAGTGGTATAACTTGAGAATTACCTCTTATATGAAAAATTGATGGTGAAGATATGGAACCATAGAGAAAAAATTCATTGTAATAAAACAACTCACCAGGTCAAAGTGTTGTAGAGGAACCATATGTATGAATAGGTGACATGTGAACCATAAGAAATAATGAAACATAATTACCCTCACCTATTCTCAAATATGAATATGAGTTGAAATTTTTGGGATGAAATGTTTATGTGGTTGGAAGAATGTAACGTCATAATGATTATTAATAATATTTGTTTCTTGAATAAATGGGTGTTCTATTATATTATATTATATTATATTTCACACATATAAAACATTTAAAAAAACAAAGGCCTCATGTCATTACTAAATAATATCACATTAGTCAATTATGAAATATATTAAAATTCCAAACAATAAAACTGGACAAGAAATATAAAATAGAAAGGCTTAAATTGAAAAATTATATTTCCCCAATATACAAGATTCATCACCCCAACTATAAATACTATACAGAATAAAAATTATATTAGTAAACCAAGAATCATTATAGAAAGTTGATATATAGAACAATTAATAGAATTAAGTTGAATGTTTAGTGAAATAATGATGTGGTGTTTAATATGAGTTATGTGAAAGTTGTAATAGTAATGTTACATTAGAATAGCAAACTGACCATAGGGAATAGTAACATCACCATTGGGAATTGTAAAATGACCATTACATTAGTAATTTTAATTCTATATTATAATTTTTAATACAACCTATATTTTTTATGATAAATTTATGGAAATATAAATTTTATAATTCCAAATAATAAATATCATCACTAACAAAGTAAACAAAAAAATAATCATGTTTTTAATAAACAAAATTTTATACTAGTTTATAAAAATAATTATTTTTTATATTTAAAATAAAAAATTCCTATTATAGAAGTTTATTTTGATAAAATTAATATAATTTTTTAAAACAAATCGTCAAAATTGTCCATGTGTCATTTTCTGGAATATTTCAGAAATGATTCAATTTTAGGGTGAATAGTAGAAACACAATTTTTATCATAATTGTGGTGTCATAAATTACATCATTCATGATTTCATGTTGAAATAAACCTTTATTGAACATGTGGTTCAGATATTATATATTTTATTTGAAAAATTAATCACTAAGATATGGAAAAAATAATTTCAATGCAACAACCCTAACTATTAGGAATAAAATACCCCATTTTGATTTAATTAAAAGTCTTATGAATATAAAAGAGACATGAAATTATTTTTTATTATTATATCCAGTTGGATTTAAATGACTCCTAAGTATCATTATAATTTATTATATATTCATTGAATAGTGATCACCTGACTAGTAAAAATATAGGGTTTAAACATATCCTTTTTGAAATAAAAAAAGGTAGTTATGGCCTAAACTGATAGGATTTTTCCCTATAAATCACATTTATCAAAGCTTCTAAGGGTTATATAATTTAAAATATTTTTTATAGATGAAGCCCAATTCATGATCCAACAACCTTAGCATGAGCGAAACTATTTACAGGAGGAGTTCAAACTCATCACGATTGCGGCCCCAACCATGTTATCGAACAACCCCATTGAAGCCCCACCATCACACACCATACTCTTATGGTGAATGCAAGTGAAATAAATGGATATCTAAAATAACCCTATCATTATTATTATGTATTTTATTTTTGTATATATAAAGGATATACTTTCATTCAATTTATTTGACTTCAAAAATGATATTTTAAACCACAAATAGAATTTTTAGTAACTATTCAAATTCAATTAAGAAATATTTTTTTATTAATTAATAGATATTTTATATAAATATTATTATAATAAAATTTTAATATTAAATTAATTTTATTATGTAAAATTTTCATATAATTTTTATGAAGTCCATTGTTATTTTTATTGTGGTTTGAAATCTATTTTGGTCAAAACCCATCATTTTTAAATAATTGATGTTTTTTTATTTTCAAATTAAAAATATGAATATTAGGAAATTATTTAATAAAAATAGTATTAATTTTTGAATCTAGACATAGAAATTATCCAATGGTAAATGATTGATAATTTTCTAAGAGAGTCGAATTTTCGTGTGGAAATTAAATACCATATAAATATATATTGTGTTTTAAGACATCAAAATGAAACCATAGTGACATAATAAATACAAAAAATGGTATATTTGTAAATAAAAATGTTACCCATTTAAAATAATTTATTCTTATGTTTATTTTAATTATTTCCAAAAACCTTAATGAATTGTCCAAAACATATAATATATTTTAAGATTTTAAAAACATTTCCTTGAAAGTATGAATCACCTTCACATAATCAAATGAATGTTTTTATTATAATCTCCCCATAGCCTTATAATATAATATATTCCATGACACATTTCTAGAAACCGTGGTTAAATACAATGGTATGGGTTGTGGTTTTGAATATTTTATTGTGTAGTTCTCAAAAAAATAATGAAATCCCCCTCCATTCCAATATAATCCAACCCAAGATCACACTTCTCCTCACTGAAACACATTGAATATATACTACCTTATTTTACTTACTCCTTATAGTTCTCCAAAGGCATCCCGAGGCTCCCAATAATATTTTCCCAAGCCTTTGGAGTCACACATCCAAGTAAGTGATCTTTTACATTCCTCTTGTATCTATCAATATTTTTGTTATATGACTTTTAATTTCAATTTTAATATGTTATTATATGTTAATAAATACTCCAATTACATTTAATTTAATTTATAAATAATGAGATATTCATTCCACCCTCATTAATTCATTCATGATCCCTCACATACACCGGTTTCCATGTTGAAATTCTATATGGAAATTCTCCCTCCTCATTCCCATTAGAGCATATAATTTTTATTATGAATCATAATTTCCATTTAATATATTGTGAAATTATGTTCCATGTTCCAATTACATTCCATTTCTTGTATAAATTATTAGAGACTCCATTCTCTCTCATCGACCCATTTTAAAATTTTCCATATGATGTCGTTTTTCTGTTGAAATTACATCATGGTTTTCCATGCCAAAATCATTAGGTAGTGAATAACATACACATTCAACTATCAATGTTATTCAACTTTATTAACATATAATTATTGATTCAGTACATAAATATATGTATTCACCATTACTTGATCATGAAATAAATGATGATTTAGAATGAATCCTTGTTTTATGATCTATGTGTCACACATAAGCATGCGATTTAAATGATTGTGAACGGTGTACCCAAATAGCTCTTAAATTAATTTGGTAATGTTTAGTATCATTATATATCATTTTAGGATAGTGTTTACCTAATTAATTTATGTGAAATTTTCAACCATTTTTATAATGTGTTTTACCTAATTTCATTTTGTTTATGATGTATTTTTTTATGTCATATCCATGTTTCCATGTTATGATTATCATGTTATATCATGCCTTTATATTCATCTTCCTTCATGCCTCGTAGATTTTTGTTTTCTAACATTTGTTATTATTCTCTTGTTATTCCTTATTCATTCCCTTTCTGGTATTTATAGGTCACCCCATTCTTGTGTACTTCCTCATGTTATACTATTTTGTGTTAAGTATGAAGGAATGTTCAGGTCATGTAAAATATGTTTTTAATAAATATGTTGTATTTCATGTTTAATTTTATTATGTAATGTTAATAATTCCCAAAGACACTAGACCTCTCAGTCTTATGAGTTATATTATGTGAAAATATATGTAAAAAATCATTTTTAAATGTGCTATAAATATCATGGTTGTTATAGTTGGTATTAAATGATAACTGTAGTTATTTTTGGGATTAGGATTATAAATCCCTAGTAAAACCCTTTAGATATATATATACAGTTTTGAATAACATCCCTATATTTTGGGTGGGTTATAGTACGTGTTTTATCATGAAGAAACATCCTTATCTGAATACAAACATGTAGATTTTTCTCGATCACAAATATATCTATGGCTAAAACCCAAAAACACCAATTTGATCCAGACTCGAATGGGGACCGGTGCACAACAAAAGGCCTTGTTGAACTCCTAGTTCGATATTCTTATGGTAAATGACTTGTTAAGTTCCTAAGACAAATACAAACTATTACTATGGGAACAAAAAAACATCCCATAACAATATATTTTAGGAAGCAGATCATGCATAACATTGAACTAAGCCTAGATACTAATAAATTATATACATAAATGTAATTTATAAGTTACCCTTCAATTTTATTATATTACCTTAATGGGACTAATTGTTTAATATACTCATAAAAAAATATAAATAGGACAATGTAGAATTAGAAACAAAAATTGAATGTTTAGGTTATCATTCATAGTACAATTCATTGATTTATATCACTAGTGTTTTGTATAACTATGCAAACATAACCATAATGAATTGAAGTAAATATGCCAGTGAATATGAAAAATGGGGAATTATTGAATCTCATTATTATAAATCTTATAGTATCACCATTTTTTGGATTGAACTTCCCATCAAACCTTGTTACACATCCCTTCATGGAATTTTAGTCAATTCCTAGCTTGGACTAGCTTTCCAAATATAGACCCATCATAAATTGTAACGAGAGGTAAATGACTCACTATATTGAGAATCAACCCCTGATTCTATACAAGTTCAAGGAGGAGGAGGAATATTCCTTAGAACCATCATTCCTAGCCTTGATATTACTACCCTATGAGAACTAGTATATTTCATAGATGACTAATTCTATAAAATGAACCATCCCATAAAACATGCCTATTGTGGGGGAATTCATGGATGTTTTTTCCAATGAATCGCCTAGTCTTAGTCCTAGAAGAGATGTCAAATACTTGATTTGTCTTATTCATGGGGCATTGAAAATATCTAATACTCCATATAAAATAGCTGTTGTGGAACATGAGGATTTGGAGAAACGACTACATGAGAATCTGGATAAAGGGTTTTTATGAATAAGTGTTTCACCATGGGGTGAACAAGTCCCATTCATCGTGAAGATGGATGGGTCAATGTTCTTTTGCATTGATTATCATGAAGTGTAAAAAATAACTATAAGTTACAAGTCTATTTTTCCAAAAATTGATGACTTGTTCGATCAGCTATATGGAAAATAATACTTTTCCAAGGTGGATCTATGGTCAGGATATTACCAAGTATGGGTGAAGAAGGTGGATATCCCCAGGACTACATTTTGTACAAGGTATGAGCATGAATAGTCCTTTGGGATTCTATTTAGAATCACTAATGATCCATCCATCTTAATGTAACTGATTAATAGGATAATTATATATTACCTATTCAAATATTTTGTATTCTTTATAGATGATATTATTATATTACTCAATAACCATAGAGGGTCTTAAGAAGATTTTATGTATTGCGAAAATGACCTTGTGAAAGGATATGCTCTATGAAAATTGTAGAAAGTGTGATTTATGGTTAAGTAAGTATCATTATATGGGAATATCACAATAAGCAATGGGATAACTATGGATCCTTTCAAGATAAATAATATTAGGGATGGCCAAGGCCAACATCTATGATGGGAATCCATAGCTTCATTAGGATAACTAAATATTATCACTGATTTGTGAGAAATTAACCCCTATTGTCAAACCCTCTTAACATGATAACTCAAAAGTGTTTTAAGGTTTCTTGGAACAATGAATGTGAAGAAATATACATGGAGTTGAATAAGAGTCTTATCACTGCCCATGTGGTCACACTACCCATAAGTGGGTATCTTTTCATAATCATCAACGATGCTTCCAATAAGGGATTCAAATCTATGTATATGAAAAATGAAAAATTCATTCCTTAACCCACAAGGAAGGTGAAAATTCATTAGTAAAACTATCACATGCATGATCTGGAATTGGTTGTTGAGATCATTATGTTTAAAATCTATTGGCATTATCTCTTTGGGAAGAATTGTGAAATATATACGGATCAAAAATGTATCAAGTATATATTCACCCTAAAATATTTGAATATGGACCAATGATGATGGTTAGAGCTCATCAACAATTATGAACACTCAATCCACTACCATCCTTAGAAACTGAACAAGGTTTCAGATTCCATAAGTACAAAGCACAGTGTAAATCTATCATTAATTAGAATTTTAAAGGATCTAATGTTTATAGATTTTATGAATATATGAATAGGAATAATAAAAATGGTTAATTCTTCAATAATTTATAAAATTATTTCTAAACCATCTATTTTGTAAATGTTAAAGGATTCTAAAAATAATTTTCACATAATTCAGTTGAAAGTGGAAACTATTAGAAAATGTAAATCCATGTAGTTCAGTGTTAATGAAGAAGGAATCATGAGATTTGGGTCAAGGCTATGTGTTTTATCAAATCTTGAGTTAAAGAAATAAGTTTTGGATGATTCAAATAGTTTAGGTTTCACTATTTACCCAGGTAACACAAAGATGTATTGAGATCACCTCAGGAACTATTGGCAGGATAACATGAAGAATGAGATCAATGAATATAAATCAAAGTGTCAGGTATGTCATCTAGTGATGACTGAGAGTCTGAAGTCTAAGGGGATTATTTAACCATTACCCATACAAATGTGGAAATGATAGAACCTAACCATGTACTTTTTCACTAAACTTATGAAGACATCCAATGGAAACAATGCTATCTGGGTTATTATGGATCATCTTACAATGACATCATACTTCATTGAGATTCGAGAGGATTTCTCACTAGATAAATTAGAATATATATACACTTGATAAGTCGTAAGGATTCATGGAGTACCACTATTGATTGTTCCCAATAGAGATCCATGATTCACCTCTATGATTTGGCAATGTATCCAGCATGCTCTAAACAATGTACCGAATTTCAGTACACCTTATCACCCTCAAACTGATGGTAAATCAATGAATACAATCAAAACAATTGAGTAACAATATAGATATTTCTCAAGGGACTTCAATGGAGTAAGGGACCAACATCTTCCATCGGTGGAGTTCCCTTGAAAGAAAAATGTCCATTAGAGAGTCCAAATATCCTCGTATGAGTCCCTTCATGGGAAGGAGTGAAGAACACCGGTATGTTGGGATGATTTTGGGGAATGAAAACTTCTAGGTCTAGAAAAGATTGATGAAATGTTGAAGATGGTTAAGACCATCATGCAGCACATCAATGTTTCTCAAAGTCGACAAAAGAACTATGTTTACAATCATCATGTTTTCCTAGAGATTGATTGTGGAGACATTTTATTCCTCTATATATATCCATGGAATATAGTGATGAGATTAGGATATAATGGAAATCTTAGTCCAAGGTACATTGACCCTTTTGATATCGTTGATAACATCATTGTAGTGACTTATTGAATAAAACTCCCACCGAACCTATCTCAAGTGCACAATGTATTCCATGTATCCTTTTTAAGGAAGTATATATCAGACACATCACATGTCCTCAATTTGGATGTGGTACCATTGGAGAATTACCTTATTTATGAGTAGAAGTTAGTGAATATATTAGATCATTGAGAATATGTTATATGATCTATGACAATTACCATCACCCATGAGATTAATTTTTATTATATTCAGTTGGATTTAATTTATCATTAATTTTCATTATTATTGATAATATATAAAATTAACAGTTATCACATCACTAGTATAGATATTGGGTTTTATCAAATCCTTTTGCAATAGACAAAGGATGTGATGGACTCAATTATAAAGATCATTACCTATGATGCAAATATATTAGAGCATCCAAGTGAGATTGAATTTTCAGGATCTTCTGTAGAAAAATCACAATATGAGATCTAAATAATTGAGAATGAGCGAAACAGTTTATGGGAGAATATCAAGTTCATCGAGGTCATGTCCCAAACCATGTTCACATAACGACCCCATTAAAGCCCCACAATTACACACCTTAATCTTATGGAGTATTCTAATTTAATAAAAAAATATGTAATAAGACTATATAATTATGATTATGTACATTATTTTATTATAGAATAATTAATATTATATCATTATATTATTATTACTTTTTAAATGATTTTTAAGTCAAAAATATTTTTCTGTTAAAATTAAAATTCAATTTAGAAATATATTTTGATTAAATAATTAATCTTTTAAATAATTAATATTCTAAATAAATTTTATTATTAAATTACTTATATTATATATAAATGATCATATAATTTTTTTAATGTCAATTGTAATTTATATTATGGTTTGGAAAAACAATTTGAAAAAAATGTCAATTTTAAATAAATGTATATTTTTATTTTAAAAGTGAAAATTAACATATATTGAAAAATATATTGATAAAATGAATAATATTTATTGAATTTGGATGTCAATATTATCCAATGTCTAATTTATAATAATTTTCTAAGGCAGTTGCATATTTGGGTGATAATTAAAGACTATATAAATATATAGAATGTCTTATGACATCATAATGACACAATGGTGATTTAATAAATACTATAAAAGGTATATTCTTACAAATAAATTTTTACCCTATAAATAATTTAAAATTATATTTGATTTATTTTTATTTTAAATCATTAGTGAATCCTCCAAAACATATAATATATTTTATGATTTGAAAATAATTTCTTCGAATTTATGACTCACCTCCATGTTAGAAAAATAAATATTTTAATATCTTACTCCCTTATGCTTATTAAATAATGTATATCACTATAATTTTTTATAATGAATTAGAGAAAACCATGAGAAGGTTTCTAGTTTTTAATATATTATAGTGTAGTGGCCAAAATACAAAATAATAATGAAATACCCCTCCTTTCCTATATAAACTCACCCAAGTCCCCATTTTTCATTATTCAAAATCTTTTATGCTCACCTAAACACTCTAAAATTCTTCCTATAGTCATACCATGGAACCCCCAATCTCCCATGAAACTCTCACAAGCCGTTGGAGTAACACATCAATGTAAGGGATCTTTCAAATTCCTTATTTATCAAGCACTCCTTTTGTGACATGACTTTTAATTTTAATTTTCACTTTTTGGGATATATACATAAAAACACCCCGTACTGTCCATTTTATTAACTAATAATTATATATTCCTTAAACTCTCATTAATCCATTAATGATCCTTTTTATACACCTATTACCATGTCAAAATTCTGTAAGATATTTTTCTCTCCTCAGTCCAATTAAAGAGATTCATTTCTATTATGCATCTTGAATTGTATTTAATATCTTTGTATATTTTGTTACATGATACCCTTAATATCAATTTAATATATAAATTATTAGATACCTCTTTATCTGTCATAAAACCATTTTCAGAAATTCCATATGATGTCGTTATGCTGCTAAAATTGCACCACAATTTTCCATGCCAAGATCATCATATAGTCAATAACATACCCATTCCTCTATCATGGTTATTCACCTTTATACACATATAATTTATTATCGAGGACATGAATACATGTATTCAACATTACTAGATCATTGAATAAATGATTATGTTGAATGAATCCATCTTATATATTCTATCAGGCACACTTAAACATGAAATTGAAATGATTATCAAGGGTGTCCATTGATAATTATTCAATGCATAGGGTAATGATTAGTATGATGATACGTCATGTTGGGATAGGGGTTTACCTAATTTTTTAATGGGAATTTTTTCCACTATTCTGGGATAGGAGTTTACCTAATGTTTTTGTGATTCATTTTTTTAGTTATTTCCCCTTTTTCATATTATGATTATCATGCTATATCATGTCGATCTAATCATGTTAATTCATCCTTCATTGATATTCCATTTATATAATGTATTATTATCCTAATGTTATTACATGTTTATTTCCTTACTGGTATTTATAGATCATCCATTTTATAGGTACATCCTCAGGTTATCCCATGTAGTGTTAAGAACGAATGAATGTTGTGGTGATTAAATGACGTTTCCAACAAAGATGTTGTATTTCATTTTTTATGTTATTATTTAATGTTACTAATTTTCCAATACACTCTAAATCTTGATATTTTTAGTTTTATGGATTGAAAATATAAATAATAATTCTTGTTTAAAATTATAATAAATATCAGGGTTGTTTTATTCAAAATCTAAAATAAACTTTCCTAAACCTAAAGTAAAAACTGATTTCTTAAAATAACAATAGTTGTTTTTACTGATTACATTCTAAGAAACTAATTAAATAAAATTATAAAGATGATTAAAATTATAAAACCAATTTTATTTTATTTATATATGATTTATATTTTATAAATTCACAATTAAAAATATTACCTTTGATATATTATTTTATGTAATATTATATTCTAAAAATAACCCTCTCCTGAAGAATAAATAAACCATCTCTATCGACAATTTTAAAAAACCCCTCCATCACATTAAATAGAAAAATATATATTAAAATATTCCCTATTAATCCTCCTAAATTACATATGGTAATTTGGATTATTTCAATTTCAAAATACAAAGTATTTATTCTGTCATACAAGATAAGATACACTGACAAAAGATTATGTATTTTAATTCTTAACATTCTTTATTATTATTCTCTCTATATTTTCAATTTAATTAAAAATAAAATATTATATGATTTAATAAATAATATTGTTAAAATTATATTAACATTCTTTAAAAATTATATTTTTAATGTATATTTTTATACCTATTTTTCTTTATATTTGGATAATGTTTCTAGTAACGATTGGTTAACTACTGATTGGTAAACTTCTAATTCCTTTCATATCACAAATACTGTGAACGATTCAAATATAATTTATATTATAAATAAATTTATAAATAGATTTATTTTATTATTCTCAAATTTGGTATACATACTTAATAATTTCCATGAAAAAATAGAGAAATGGATGAAAAATGGAATATTTAATGAAAACATGATATCAAAAAACATCAACTTCATCAATCAGTATTAAAAAATTTAATATAATGATTATAATTTATAAATATTTGTATAAATGAATACAATTCACTTCTGAAAAATGTTCTAAAAATTAAAACCCTAATATTCAAGGGGCACAAATGTGATTAAATAAAGGGGGAATAAAGGAAAGGGGGTTCGGGAACCTAACTATATTTCATTAGGTTATACCACCTTCATGTAAAATATGTTTGTGGATATTCTATTAATGTTCCTGAAATATAATATCATTTTTATTACATCTAATATTTGTGGATATACATGTTTTAAACTTGTTTTTAGGACAAATATACAAATTTTTCCATAATAACACTTATTTCCAAAACACAACTTAACTCCTCTTGATTTTTTTTCTTCTTCACTGAATAATGATGATTCTTATAAAGCGTATTTTTTAACAATTTTCATTTGATAAACCAATTTTATTTAATGTATGTATTATTTATGCAATTTTTATGGATCATATTAATTTACATGGGTTATTTTATTTCTATGATTGTTATTCATTCTATGTTGCATGCAAGATTCTGTAAATTTTATTATGTTATACATGAACTTGGAATTATATAACACCCCATTTAATTGGGTAATGATATTTTTATCATGATATAATGTTTAATATGCATGAACATGATACTATATTTGTTCATAGTGATGATTTTATTATCATGTAAATATATTATGCAAGAACATAATTCTAGATTTGTTGACACATATGTGTGGTAGTTTAACACTATGAAATGATGTTTGGATTTTATTAAATTTACCATTCTAGGATATTATCTACTGTTTCCCTCATGTTTTCTACTACAACCCAATAATTATGTTATGATGATTATTCTCAAAAAATTTATATTGAATCGTGTCCCTTTTTCGTCCTCTTACTATGATTTTAGCTCACCCCGTTCATTGATGTATATCATCGAGTGTTTAATTTTACTAGGTATAATGAGAGGGCCAGTAAGAATATATAGAGGAAGTAATTACATAATTTTTATCTTTTATTATAAAACCTTTATGTATAAATCTAATTTTCCCAATAAACTAAACCTTTGGATCCTATATCTTTATCAATTTTATGTTTTTTTCTTTATAATGATGTAATTTTCCTAAAAGAAAAATTAGTCTCACTAAAATGTCAGATAAGGAAATTATTTCTTACATAATGAAGTTTCGTCTTATTAATCTGAAAATACAAAAGGATATACTTTAGATAAATGATATTCTAAAAGAAATTCATCGGTGTATACTAGAAGAATGCCAAAAAGATTTAAATTTTTCCTTAATATGATAGAGTGTATTGATAAGTTAACATGATTGGGATTCAATTTTTATAATTAATTATCCATTTATATTATTTTATCATCCTCAATAATTAATCTATCCTTTTTTACAAGACAATATGAATAGTATGGATAAATAATTCAATAGTATATTGATTCTACTTAATTGGACATATAAATTTTGTTGTGGAACTTGTTTCCATGATCCTTAATAATAATGTAAGGGGAATGTTTGAGATGCCTCAATCCATTTCAAATTCAATGATTTATTTATGATTTTCTATGAGGAAAAAATTATTATAACACAATTTAATAATCATATTTCCATTTAATTCATGTGTCTCAATAAAAGAAAAATAAAATAATAAATTTTATTGTAGATAAAATAATCTAATGATTTTACACAAACTACATTCATTATTACATGAAATATTTAAAAAATATTTCTTGGGAATAAATTTTAACATATATATATATATTAAATACAAGAACCATTTATTTGTATAAATATTACAAAAATTAAGCTTTATTCTCATTTGAAATGAATATGGGTGATTCTAAGATTAGATATGAGAAGTAAAAAACTTCTACATTACACAGGGGAAACATTCAAATTAATCGAAAAAATATTTAATGGGTATTAACAAAAAATTTACCTCAGTGTCCATTTTTTACACAACGATAGAATATTTTATATATTAAATATATTATGTTATGGTATTTCTTAAATGACTAATAGTTCAAACATATTTAAGATCATAAATATACAGTCAATAATCAATTGTGAATAATAAATAATCAATAATTACCATATGGTGAAATGAAAATTTGTTTTCATGAAAAATTGATAATAGTTAAAATTTTCATATCCAAAAAAGTGTTTTTATCTCAACTAATAAAAGAAAATTTTAATACTAAAAAATTTATTATCTTGTGTTAAATATATAAACACTTTGAAATAAATTTGCACCAAATATAATATAGATTTATTTCAATAAGGCCACATGAGATATTATAAATAAATATTTAAAAAAATATACATAATGAAATTCCTTTAATATTGTATAAACTCATAGTGTAGTAAATGTCTGAACCTGGTAATGATAGGCCAACCTCTGAGCTTTATTGATGGAGGGCATATTATCAACGTAATATTTGATCTTATATGTCTAGTAAATGTTACCTAAAACTCTAATTTCATTGTATACATAAATATAGTGATGTTAGTAAATGGAATAAAAATGATGAATCCTATATATTTTATGTCTTTTATAATTTCTTCTCATACATGTTTTTTTAAATATTAATGAGATACGTATCTGTATTCCAACTAAATTAACTAAGAAATAACCTATTAAATATGACATTATAAAAATATATTAAGAAAAAAACCCAACAGTTGGATGAAAATTATTTTTTAAAAATAGGTTTAGTTAGAATCAATCATCAAACCAGATAATGAATATCATTTAATATTCTTATAACAATTATGTATATAAATATCAATTCATGAACAACTATTTTCCCAAAGAGAAAACCAATATTTTTAAGGGTTTCATAATCCAAATAACATTATGGGATAAATATTTAAATACAAAATAGTTTTCATATGATTTAAATACTCCACTAATCTCGATGGGATTGGTAGTTACACATAAAAATAATTTCAAGGAATCATATCCAAATAGGGTTTTTAAGTTCACCATTGTGTTTGATATAAATATTAATCTCTTATAATAAATATTCCATGAAAACATATTAAATTAAGACATCCTATCATTTAAAAGTATGTATGAATTCATTTAATGTATACCATGTATCATGTTTCAGGGTCACCATAATTTTTATTATTATAATACATGATACTATATATAATTATTCAATAGAAACATGACATGGTTGGTAAAATAGAGTACCAATTAACCCTAATTAATTATTTATAACATTTTTTTATGAAAAAACATATGCAATAATTATAAAAACTAAATTCCTTTTGACATAGACATGTAAAAACATTCTTCTATGATTAAAATATTGGTTTATCTCATATAGATGAATCCTTATAGAATGTTATTATATGACATTATGAGAATGAGAACCTATGGTATTTATCAATATGTATTAACAAGAAAATATTACTGACATCAAAAAATTCCAATAATATATACTGATAATGTAAATTCATTAATTGATAAAATCATTTATAATGATCATAGAATACTATTTTTTAAACTAAGGAGTTCCATGTATATCTAATAAGTTAGTTAGAGTATTATAATATTTTAATATAGATGTGTTGATAACACATGGGAAAACATGTTATATTTTACATGTTTTTTATGTTTATGGAATGAATTTATATCATAATGACATAAAGTAAAAACAATAATTTAGGGAATAATTTCTTCAAAACTAAAACCATGAGATTTATAAATATATCCATTGTATATATAATGAATATATTTGGAAAATATTGGTAGAAACAATTAAATATTTAATTTATTTTAGTATATAATATTTCTAGTATAACATGAATTGGAATAAGAGTATATTATTAAGATTGATTGAATTTCAAAAGCTTAATTTCTATAAATTTATTTCATATCTCATGATATACACTGAATTTTTATATTATTGAATCATGATTTATAGTAGGTAAATATTAAATATATCTAACATAATTTCACTGATTGTTTGTTAGAAAAATATGACATTACTAAACACTATTGAACTTGATGTGTACTTTGTGTCTGATAAAGATGGATTACTAGTAATCATGGGAATAAAACACATTCCATAATTTATTTCAATTTATTCTAATAACATAGTAATTATAAGTTAATATGCAAGAAAAACATATTACATTAATTTATATCCATATAAACAATATCCATGTACATTATTGATTCTAAAAAAATATATGTAGTTATTTAGAAACATAATTTTATTATATTGTGTCATACAAAAATGTAATATATTTATATTTAGTTTTATTAGGTTTAAAAATTGGAATAATAAATATTTAGGGTTTTTTGAGGGAATATATTTTTATACTTGATAATATCACTACATGAGGGATTTTCAAAATGGTATTGATGTCATAGTAAGAATATTTTCCAAAAAATTATGTTTTTATATAAACCATTGACACTAAAATACGGTATAAAAAATAGTTTTTACCATAGCCATTAAACAAAATATTAACATATGACAACTAATGAGTCATTAGTAGTCATCTCTAGTGAAATTGTTAGTCTGTTGGAGGTTATTTCCTAGAACTAACTAAATTTTATTTTATATTTAATATATATTCATTTATTTGAATATGAATACCTTATAAATTATATTTATTCTACATATTATTAATTTTTCAATTTCTTTTAATAAATATCACATTAAAAATGTCAATTAAATTTCCCCACTGTGATGATATCCTTGATATATCTTGATAATATTATGAAACATTGTTTTATGATGATATAACACACTATTTTGGGGCTCATGAAATATTCAAATTTGTATTAGGGTACTCATTAGTAGATGAGACTTCATCTCTATAAGATCTCACATGGTAATCTTCTTAATTAGATATTATTTGAAAAAACATACTATAAGTAATTATGATTTATTTTATATCATTGATGACTAATGTATACAAGCATGTGTAATGTTCCATATTCTTCAATATTATTATCATTGAAAGTCATTATTCACATAATTTAATTTATTATAATAATCCATGAATATATATATCAAAAAAATATATATTTTGGGTATATCATGAATAAAATAATATTAATGAATAAATATAGAATGTGTAAGATCCCAGATTTTTTAGTAAGGTATATTTTGTCATGATTCAGTGTAACTTCTTTTGTTTGGTTAAATAAATGTTTCTCATGTTCATGAGAATTATTGCGGGAGATTTGGGGGTTTAGGACATGAAATATGAGGAAAAAGTTTTCTTTCTAAGCATGTTTCATGGTTTGTTCATGGTTGGTGAAAACTATATTGAACTCATAGAAAAAAATGAAATGGGTGATTTGGGGAGAGTGTTGCATTCATGATTTGTGCACAGTTTGGAATATCGTGTGCGTAAACCATGAAACCCAGTATAGTTGGAAAAAATTGGAAAATGACACCCAAATATTTTTATGTCCATCATGGGATTTTCCTCCTCTCTTCCTCATAAATCCCTAGATGTAGTCTTGGATGACCCAAACATCTCCATTGTGATTCTCCTTTTATCCTAGTTTATTTTGAGAGTCGTTGGTTGCATATTGAAGCCTCGTGTGAGTCTAATATTATCCTTTATTCATTTTCTCAATTAAGATAGGTATCTCTATCAACAATATCTCTAAAACCCTCAAACTATTATTTTATCAATGAGATATATTTTAATAAAAAAAGGGAAATTGAATCAAGATATAGGGCCACATTTGAGAGTGTGGTGAACAATGAAATCATGTTAGTTGGTCTACATGTTATATACCATAGTTTCGTTAGAGATTTGTTCATGTACAACATTTTTTTATCACTTCATGTTATTATTTTTAACCCCTTAGTAGGTTGTGTAATAATCAGTGTATAAATGATGAATGGAAACCCACATAGTTCCCAAGGGATGAAATATTGAGGATATGACCCTTTTGAGTCCATCCATGGGCTGTGACATTATTTACCAGACCAAAAAATTACACACGTAAGTTCAAGGTCATTGTGTGGTAATGTAGAGCCCTTGTTAAGTATGTTGTTATGGTAATGGCTTGTTAAATGGTAAAATTCTATTAATTATAGGATTCATGGGAATTATTGAATTTAATTTTGGTCTATTCATGGGAATGGGATTTGGGTAAAATTGGATTATAAATATATCTGCCCAATGTGTTAACGAGTCATGAAATTATTTCTAATTCCTATGTTGATTGTTGGAGTATGATTTTTGTATACATCAGTTGTGTGGGATTTGAAATTATTTGTGTATAATTAATAATCTAATAAGAATGTACACAATTATTGGTGGTGGGATTACGGAGTGAGGTTCCTCCCAAAGGTCTGGTTGGATTGATGCTCTAACCCCACATAGGAATGCACAGGATGGGGAGTCAGACTAATGCTATATTCCCCAAATGGTTGTATTAAATGAAACTACCTGAACTGAGGTTCAAAGTTAAGTGATATTTCTTGATTATGAAATGTGTTATCCTTATTGATATAAAGAACATGACTAGTTATTCTTATGAATTGAACTTGTTGATTATGCCTATTGCATTGACCAGTTAATGATGTCAAACACATAATGCAGATTGTATAAGTAAATAAAATTGGAAATATTTTTCTGAATGATTCTAGTGATCCTTGTTAACTAATGGCTATTGAATGTTTTTTTATTTAAGATTCATTATTAGATAAATTCAGGAACTATCAATTAGACTATATAGTTTTTTGACACTATTGGTGGAGGCTTACTAAGATGTAATCACACAATTCTTAGGTCATTGTTGGGTAGCCAAGATGTTTTCATACCTAAATGCCATGATAAGGCCAAGGGACATATTCTAGGAATTTTAGATGAAAATTGGAAATTCATGGATGAGGATCCAAACATGGAGTCCGGACCACTTTTGGGATTCAACAGTTTGCCTTTTTTGGGGGTTTGGTCACTTGTTATTGTAGCATCTCATTTCATGTTTAGTGATTGAGAATGGTTTGTTCCTATTTTGTGGGATGGTTAGATACTATCTTGTATTTATTTGATCACTTTTTCATTATTTTATATGATTATAGATTTGGATTACTATGATAAATAGGGTATAGTATCCCCATGTAATTTTTAGACCCTCACTGCTTGTTGGAAACCTCTGGTGTATTGGGTGATGCACTAGAGGTTATGTTAAGACCTAGCACGGGGAACCGGTTTAGTGGTACCACGGATGAGGAAATTAAGAAGTCATATCAAAGGTTTTATTTCTTTTTTCTTACAATTTGGGAATGGTAGATATGATATTAGGGTAGTTTTGGGCCTTGATAATGAGCTCAGGATTGGTAGTAGCTTAACCATGTACATGGGAAACCCAACATACCCTTGGTGGGGGATTGATATTTTTGTTGTGAATTGTAAATTTGACGATATATTTCCAATGGTTTAAAAACATTTCATGTTAGTTGATAGTTTTTTGATATTTTTCTCATGGATGGAATGACATGAGTCTTTTCATTAAAGCATCATTTTAGGAACCTAAGAATATAAGTTGCATACATCATGGTATGTATACACATGAGATGAGCATGTGGGATCCAAGGGGGTGTATCCCTTTGATTTCATGAATATGATGAAAATTAAATCTAATGAAATGATACAAATGGGTAAATATTGGAAGTAAATGTTAAACAATGATTAAGGAATTATACTTTATTTTTGATGGTATGCGAAAATGAATTCTTATTGGAGTATGTTTTGAAGTAAAAATATTTTTGAAGAGGTGTATAAGACAAGGCATGTAGTAATGTGAGTTAGATATCCTATGTTACACATATTACTTGGTGTAAATATATGATGGTATTGTTTTAGGTATGATCAAACCTATGGGGGTGGTGTGTGTGATGTGTTATGTTTGTGTCTAGTGATAGTTCATTATTTATATTTCTGAAAGCATTATGGTAGTGTTCAAATTTTTTTGTTTGGAATTTTATAGAAATTCCCTAACTAAGAAGTGTAATGGTTGGAAAATTGGAGGGTGTTGCTATGAATTCTCCAGCAATTGTGGATCAAGAAGTTCTGGAGGATTAAAATAATAGGGAATAGTACTTTAGTGATATAATTTCCATTTAATGTATATGATACAAATGGACCCTGGGTGGGTTGCACTGAGTATGTTCGAGCTAACTAGGGAGTTCCAGCTATTGGACCCTCCAAACATTACCAGAGAGGGTGGTCCAAAAGAAAAATGGGTTCTGGATAGTGTGTATCTAGGAAATTGTTGATCATTTGGAGACTCCTCCTGAAAGGAGAGTTAAGTTAGAGGCCTATATGTTGCAGATCAAGGTGAAGTTTTGTAGGGATATCTAAGTGCCGACAGAATATAAGAGGGTATGTTGAGGAGTAGATTTCATGAAATGTTTCCAGAACATTACAATCAAAAACCCTTGAGGTAGTAGAAGGATATAGAGTTAATGAGACTGAATCAGGGGATGATTTTAGTAATGGATTATGCAGGTTGTTTTACAGACTAATAGCATTTTGTTACCTCATTATTAGGAGATGAGGAAGCTATGGTGATGTGATTTTAAGATATAATTCGACATGAGATCAGGTACCAAGTAAATATATTGCAATTGAATATGTTTGTTGAGTTGGTGGGTCAGTCCTTCATTGTAGAAGGAAATCACAAAAAGGTTTCTAGAATAATACATGTAGTTCTATTAGGGATAAATAGTGGTGTGAACATGGGATAATTTAAACTAAAAATCCATTGGGTTTTCAAGCTTAATATATCATGAAGTGTAAAGGTTCTACTTTAAGACTCGTGGATAAATTTTTTTATGGAATGCATTTTTCCTTGATATTTTAGGTTCTCATGTAATTTTGGGCATGGGTTGGCTACTATTATACCAAGGCCATATCGACTCCTACTGACATCGACTGAAAGTAACCTCTTCTGATGGAGACACTTATGTCATTCATGGAAGGTGGGATGTTCGATCAGGCTATGGAGTTCCAATTTTTCTTCAGATAGGAGAACTCATGACCTATATGGCATACCTAATTATTAATGAAGGAGAAGGGAACAACCCATTTTCCATTACATTTTGGATCAATTCCAAGACATGTTTCTTGATGATTTCACAGTCCTACCACTCGAGTGATATATTGACTATACAATGAAGTTTCTCTTAGGGGCAGAACTAGTTTATATTCTACCATATTGAATGGAACCAACATTAAATCAGGTACTGAATGTTTAGATATAATAGTTGGATATAATGGGAATCATCCATCCTAGTACGTCACCATGTGGATCACACATGTTGTTTTCTAAGAAGGATGATGGGTCCTTGAGGTTATTTATTGAATATATATTGTTGAACCAAATGACTATTAATAAATAATATCCAATTCCATGAATTTGGGACCTATTTGAACAACTATGGTGTTCATTACTATTCTCTAATATCAATATAAGAATGGAGTACCATTAGTTGAGGGTGAGACCTTCTGACATAAAATAGACAATATTCGAAGCTAGTACAATTTTTATGAATTTGTGTTTATGTCATTTGGAATGGCCAACACACCATTTGTGGTTATGGCATTAATGAATCTAATATACAAGCCCAATCATTTTTCAGTTGTCTTTGTTGATGTCATCATTATGTACTAATAAACTCTTGAAGATCATTCCAAACATATTTAAAAAATACTTAGTATAGTAAGAGAGCATATCTTTTACACCAATCTACCAAAATTTATGTTCTTGATTGGTAAGGTGAAATTTATGGGACACATCATATCTGAGTTAGGTGTGTCTGTAAATCCTGAGAATGTGTATCTTGTGGTGTCTTGGGAGCAGCCCAAAAAAATTTCGTATTTTCAGTGTTTTTTATCTCTTGGTCGGATATTAATGATGGTTCATTATATATTTATATCATTTGTTAGTGAAAGTCTTAGGAATAACCCTTAAGGGGGTTATGTATAAGTGTTCTATGGAATGTATGAATTATTTTAATGTTTTGAGGAATTGGATGACTACCATACTAATTCTGATCTTACCTGAACCTAATAAGAAATACCCCTTGTTTTGTGAGGAATCTGGTGTTGGACTCATGGATTTATTAATGTCATATGATTATATTGTACCTTATCAATAAATATATTTTTGGCCCCATGAAATAAATTAAACTACAATTGACCTTGACTTGCTGATGTGGTTCATGCATTAAATTGCTGGAGGCATTATTTGTCAGGGAAACGGTTCACAGTGTTTATCGATCATAAAATTTATAGGTACATCTTCTCTCAATGGGATTTGAACCTTTGGTAGTAGAGATTAATTTAGTACCTATAATCCTTAAATTTTAAGATGTTTTATACACTAGTAACAAAGAATATGGTTTTTCATTCCTTGAGTTGAAAGACTTAGAATTATGTGGTTTAGGAGTCCAACTCGGAGAGGAGGATGTTGGTCTTGTTTTCAAAGATGTTTCTAGAGGATCAGTATCTGCATGATAATATGTCCTATGCGTCTATAGTAGTTGGTTCCATGATTTTGGGTCGAGTCAATGGGAGTCAGCTAAAGGATATAATTTTTGGGTATAAATTTAAATCTCAAAGGTGTGATGTCACCTTCTTTGAGGGATGTGGGTGATTATTGAATTGTTTATAGTAAGGGTCGTGTTGGGGTATTGGCTGGTGTGTGTGAGTTTTTTATGCATGACATCCACGCATCAAAGTGTTTACTGCATCCTAGAATGAATAAGATGAATAATTATCTTCATTGGAAGAATTAGTGGCCTAGAATGAGGAAAGAGGTTATGAGTTTTGTGGCATGATGTCTTACTTATAAATTGGTTAAGGCTGAACATCAATATCAATAAGGGTTGTTACAGTATATGATTTTCCCATAGTGGGAGTGGAATGATGAAACAATGGACATTATAGTAGGGATTATGATGGTGCCTTGTAAGTGTGATGCAATCTAGGTGGTTATGGATTTTTTTAATAAAGTGGTTCATTTATTTCCTATATAGGAGACTATCAAAGTTGATATGTATGGGGATTAAATGTCTGAGAAAATTTCCACTTGCATGGTGTGAAAAGAACTATAGTTTTGGATCGTGATCCATGATTCACATTGTGTTTCGGGAAGGGGTATAGAAGGAACATGGTACTCAGCTGATTTTGAGAAGGTATTATCGCTCACAAATCAAAGGAAAATTACATTGTACAATTTAAGTGTAGTAGGATATGTTAAGAGCGTGTCTCCTAGATTTCAGTGGTTCATGGGAGAATAATTTATCCCCTGTTGAGTTGTCTTACAATAACATTTTTAATGCTATAATTCATATGGAATCCTTTTATGCCCTTTTGAGAGGTCATGTACATATCTGTTGTGTTGGTTTGAAGTTAAGGAGTCTGAGATGTCATATTTATGACTCATGGGTGAGACATCATAAATGGTTCGGTTGATTCATAATTTCATGTCTATGGATCAATGTAGACATAATTTTTATGCAGATCAGTATAGTAGACCACTTGATTTCATGGTGGGTAATAATGTGTTCCATTTGGTGTCACTATGGTTGGGTCACCATCGAATCTGGAAACAATGAATGTTGGCACCAAGGTATGTGGGTCCATTTGAGATTGTTGATATGATTGGAATATTGGAATAATGATTGGATCATCCTCAATAGTATAGTGAAATGCATGATTTTTACCTTGATTCAAAACTCTGATAGTATTGCACTGATTTATCTCATGTGATTAATGTTGATGATGTAATGCTTGAGGTTGATGCATCCTTTGAGGATAATTTGCTTCATGTTGTGGATCACAGTGAGAATATATTTTAGGGAAAGGTAATTCTCTTGGATCGAATTTTATTGATGCATGGAAATATTCAGAAAGTCACATGGTAATGAGAGTCCTATATGTGGGCCTATTGGCCCAATATTGTTTCTTTGGAAACTCAATGATGCTCTGGAAGAGAGACTCGAGGGTGACCCATCCTAAAGTGGTGATGTTTTAAGATCCAATATTTATTTTAAGGTATGATTGGATTATATTTCAATTTAAGTTCATTATTTTGGTTAAATAATTGTTTCCCAAGTTCATGTGAAGGTTCAGGGTTGCTCAAGAGGTTTGGGGCCTGCAAGAGGATGAAAGAAAAAGATTAATGGAATTGTTGCACAGATTTTTCATAGTTGGTAAAAGATGTGCTCTACACCCCTGAAACTGTGTTAGGGGGTGTTTTTTGGAAATTGGTCATGCATGAATTGTGCATGAATTGGAAAACCATTCAGGTAAACTGTGCATCCTAGTAATGTTTGAAAGTTTTACAAAAATGTCACCCCCTTATTTTTAAGTCTAACTCCAGATTTTTCTCCTCTCTTTCTCTTATAACCCTTGATGTGAGATTAGATGACACAATATTTACAATGGTGATTCTCCATTGATCATAGGCCATTTAGAGAACCATTGGTTGCTGATCGAAGGCACAGGTGAGTCTACTAATCTCAGTTCTTCCTTTCCTAGATTAGGATTCATATATATCTCTCTCTCATATCCTTCTGAATCCCTCAATCCTTTCTTTTTTCATTTAGATCTATGTTGAATCTTCAAAGTGATGTTTAATCAGAAATTAGGGCCTATTTTTAGTGTGTGGTAAATAATGGAATTAATGTAGGTGGTCTATAAGTTCTTTCCAATAGTTTTATTGTAGATTTTTTCATGCCAAATTTGTTCCTTTTCACTTATTATTGTGTTTTTGAAAACCTTAGTAGGGTTTAGAATAATCAGTGTATAAATGATGAATAGAAAACCTCATGGATACCATGAAATGAAATAAGGATGATTTGACCCTTTTTAGTCCAACCATAGGGTGTGACAATATTTAACTGGCCTATAAATTACCAAAGTAAGTTCAATTTTTTTGTGTCAAAATGTAGATCACTTGTCGAGTATGTTGATATGCAAATGGAATGTGAAATTGGAAAATTGGAAAAAAAATTAGGAAACAATTTAATTGTTGAATATTTTTAGTGGGAAATGCATGGAAATGAGAATTGTAATAAATTATTTATGAAATTTAAATGTCCATTGTGTTAATGGGTCATGGAATGATTTTTAATTCCCATGTTGAATGTGGGATTACGATTGTTTTATGCATCAGTTGTGTTGGTTTTTTTATGTTTTTTGTATATTGAATGAATTATTAATCTTGTGCACATGGCCTTGTGGTGGAATTAAGGAATGTTCCTCCTACCACGGTTAAGGTTGGACGGATGGTCTAAGCCATCCTATGAATGCAAAAGTTGCAGAGTTGGACTAATACTTTATGCACCTAATGGTTTTTTTCAATGAACTACCTAGACCAAGGTTCCATGTAAAGTGAGATTTCATGATTATGAAATTTGTTATCCCTATTGATATAGGTATGTTGGTTGGTTTCACTAATGTTTTGAAATTTTTGATTATAACTATTTCATTGATAATATGATGAAGTGAAAAACATAATGATGATGGTATAATAAAATGAAATTAGAAACAATGTTAGGAAAGATTCTAGAAAACCACTTCAATTATGTCTTAGAAATTTTAAATTATTTACTTTTCATTATTTGTTACTTGTTTTCAATATCTATTAGACTATATATTTTCAATACACCATTGGATGTGGCCTAATGAGTTGTACTCACACCCTCCTCTTTCCATTATTGGGTTCTCGAGCATATTTCAAGCTTGCAGGTGGGGATAAAGGCAAGAGCCCTATACAAGGTAGTTGAGTTGGACAAGGGACATGAATGGATGAGGTTCCAGACATGTGGTTGACAACGTTTTTAGGATTATACTATTTCTCTTTATTTTGTTTGTTGTTTACATAGTATTTTAGCAGGAAATTGCACATTTACTAATTAACCATGGTTTTTACCCATTTTGGGAGTTTTTTTATGATCATGGATGTATCATCCATTTTATTGTAATAGAACCATATATTTAAATATAATGGTCATGTTTTAATTAAGATTTTGTTTTATATTGTCAAAGAAATACTTTTCAATAATATATAATGATGACACAGGTGTGACAAATTCTTGATGATATATCATGAAAAAGAGATTGTTGGTAACGTCATGGTTCCGGGTGCTGCCCAGAGGTGCCCCGTACCTGGTTGGCCACATGGCCTCTAGCACAATTCTTTGAACGCCATAGGCTATCAACATGCAGCATGGTCCTTGGGTGTGATAGTGGGGGAAACTATGCCCTTATTTGCAGAGTAACACAGTAGAACGACAATATTATACAACATCAAAAGTCATAATACAATAAAATAAGTAAACATCAAAAGACTGAAAGTAAATAAAATTGGATCACATATATAAATGATGAATGTATTATATGTCTTTGAAAATATCCAAACAAATCAATATACTAGAAATACTGTATTAAAATAAATTAAAAAAGTAAACAATTAAACTCTTATAGCATCGCAATCCTCAGCATGATCCCATGATCTCTAGCTCCACATCACTCAATTACCTAAAGTAGAAGGGTTATTTCCCTTATCTAAAACTGCATATATATAATCTATATGGGCCCAAAATCATTACCCAAATAGTTTGTGAGGATAATCCCATTAGGAAACAAAACAAGATCTGTGCCTAATGTCCATGAATATATATAGAAGGAAAAATCAAAAATGAAGTAATAAATAAGGATGTACATAAAATTAAAAATTCCTACAATTTCAAACTATAATCATTTACATTTTAAAAAAATTCATCAAATAATTCACTAGAAACCCTCCGTGGATGTTCTCACAGTCAAACATATTTGGTTCACCCAATAGTTAACAATCAACCCTCTGGGAAATTTCACATAGTATAAAAACTCTAGTTCAACATATGATTTTAATAGTAAAGATATAATGACCCTTTGTGAAAGGTCCAATAGTATAACCCCTTTGGTCTTATTCAATCAAATACTCTCTGAAGAATCACTAAAATTCAATTCCTCATGTCATCTATTAACGATATACTACGGACTCTCTAAGGAATCATTCAACATCAATTAAACCTATGTTCTTGTAACTTCATACTATTGAAACTCAGAGGGGGCACTCATTGTCAACCCCCCTATGGTATCACAATGTGAAAGGTACAAAAATTCTATGGGGATTCCCTCAACCTAAATTCCCCCAATGTTCTAACTACAAAATGTTCTCACAGCACTATGTAACACAATCATGCAAAAATTATATCCAAAATCCAATGAAAAACTCAAATACTAATTTTCCAAATAGCTACAATTCATATCACAAGCTTGTCATATAATATCAACACAATCCTAACAGCACTATGCATTAAAACTAAATAGCCTAACAGGAATTTCTAGACCTAATGTCCAATATCAAACAAGCAAGGGATAACACTTATATAAAAAAGATAATAAACCTAAATCATAACCAAAACCCTTTATCATGATAACAAACCATATAAGGGACTAAAAAGTGTTATAGTTCGAAAACACACAATACCCTAATCTATAGTGTTTGGAAATTTTTCACATATAATTCAAGTAAAACAACAAAATGGAAAAAATCACCTACCTCATTGTTTCTTGATCACTATAGTTGAACCTCATCCTTTGAATCGACCTAGAAAATTGCATATGTACAAAAATGACAAAAATGATCATCCTCGAATAACTCACAATAGATAAAAAATCAAAATGATAAGATCTATTAGAAGGAAAAACTCACCAAATATATTCTAAAAAAATCGACGGTGTTTGATTCGGAGAAAGAATAACTGATTGGTGGCTCGAAGAAGAATCGTTGCTCCTACTCACTCCTCGATGAGACAGGGTTAGAAGAAGACAATATTGGGAATGAAATGTGACCCCGAACTGAAAAAAAAATTAAAGAAAAAGTACATGACATGTTCATTAAATGTAAATTATGTGTACATGAATCAATCGGCCGTTGCTTTTGGAAGCCTCCTGGTCACCCCACATGGCTATGTACTCGACCATTATATGTCTAATACATGACTACCCATGACAACCAGGTACAAGACAAGTGCTCCTAAGTACATAGCATATACTCCTAAAATTTCCTAATTCTCCTCGATCCCCAAAAACACCCTAAATCAATATCCATACATAAAATGAATATCTATGTTCATAAAAGCTTCCCCTCTTAAAGAAATATTTCCCCAAATTTCACTAACATTGTGGCATAGATGAATCCTCGAACAGGTGCTTCGACTGTGATTGAAAATAATTTTTCCCCTCCAAAGTCTCTTCCTATACTTGTTCATGCTACCATAACACCCGTAATGGAGGAACATGATTTCCATGGAGAATGGTTGTGTAGTGATCAAGAATTTCAATAGGATACTCCTCAAATGATGTGTCCACCTCCAACTCAACCTTCTCGGGTTGAAAAACATGATATGGTTCTGAGAAGTTATGTTGTAGCTAAGAAATGTAGATGACGTCATGCATAGGGTGATACCTATGAGTTAACTGCAACAAATAGGAAAATGGCCTGACACTATCCATTACCTCAAATGGCCTGATGTATCTCGGTGAAAGCTTTCCCTGTCTCTTAATCCTCTAATGTCCCAACCTCAATGTGACATGAAGGAAAAACTGATCTCCAACCACAAACTCCAGAGATCATCTCCGATGATCAACATAAGACTTCTAATGTGACTATTCAGTAGCCATCATCTTACAAATCAAATCCACCAACTCTGTAGTCTCTTGGAAAGTAATACATCGCATCAGAATTTACTCTCTTGATTCTAGCCATTATAGGGGTGATCGGAATGGACTACCATACAAAGCCTCATATGGTGCCATCTAAATAGTATCTTCAAAACTAAGAAAATTCCAGCAGAGGTATGTTCTTCTCCCAAGATCCTCCAAAATCTATGACGCATTCTCAATGCATTTCCTCTAGTACCCGAATTGTATGATCAGACTGGCCATCAGTCTAGGGATGGTATGTTGTACACAGATGTACTTGTGTACCCAAAGACCTCAGTAGTTTCTTCCAGACACAAGATGTTAAACCGGTGCCCATGTCTAAATTTATAGAGTCTGTAACCCCATGTTATCATAAAATATATCAAATGTACAACCATCTATGGTCATCAACACTGATGGTCTCATTGATCAGTAAGAATTGTGAAACCTTCGTGTGTCATTCAATGATATCCAAAACTGCATCATTCCCTCAAGGTGACTTTGACAAAACCATCATGATATCTATTGTGACATATTTCCACTTCCACACGATAATAGGTGACTACTGAAAAAGCCATGTTGGCCACTGATGCTCTGCCTTCACCTACTAATAAGTGGAACACCTCATCAAAAACCAACAACATCCGACTACATACATGGACACCAAAAATGGTGATGCCAATCCCAATACATCATGGAAACACTAGGATGAATTTCCCAGACTGATGAATGAAGATTCCACATCATCTCCTCACGTATGGCTATTGAAACCCATACAGGTCCTTGAAATCTCTAGATCTCATCCTCACCTATAGTACATCCAGGAGTAGGGTCCTCTCCTAAAACACTATCTTGTAGGACGAGGCCTTCAGAATCTGATAGTTTCCTCATTCGAACTCGATCAAGTAGAGAAGAGGTAACATATACATAAGAAATAAATGTGTTCCCCTATCCATTTTCCACCTAACATTTAATTTTATAGAATAGATCCATCAACTACCACTCATTACTAGACTCTTGAACTACATGTATCTGATTTATTCTTTCTAATGAATCAGCCACTTCGTTGCCTTTCTCAGGTGTGTAGGCAAGCTCAATGTTAACAGACTGAAGGTACTCATCCCACATTCACTATCTCAAATTCAAATCAAGATGAGTAAAGATATACTTGTAACTTTTGTTTATATTGATAACAAAAAAATTATCCCAATAGATAATGTCTCCAAAAATTCAAGGAATGAATAACTGCAGCCAAATCGGGTTTATGTGTCGGGTAATTAATCTAATGTGGCCTCAACATCCAAGACCCATATGTGACGAATCTTTCCCCCTTCCTAATAACTTCTCCCAACCCGATATCCAATGAATCACAATAAATAGTATATCTCTTTCCCATCTCCAGATAAACTAGTATCGACAGTGATTTCAATCTCTCTTTGATATCTTAAAAGGATGAATCACATGATTCTATCCATGAGTACATCGCACCCTTCTTTATCAGTCCTATTAGTGGTACTGCTAAGCGTGAAAAACCCTATATTAAACATCTATAGTATCCATCCATCCCAATTAATCTTTGTACCTCAATGATAGTCTTTGGATTCTCCCATGAAACTACTGCTCTCACGTTTTATGGGTCTACTAATACTTCTTATCTCTAAGATAACATGACCGAAGAAGTGAATCTAGTGCATCCAAAAGTCGCATTTGGAGAGTTTATCATATAAATGATGTTCTATTAGAGTACTCAAAAAGATCTCAAGATGGGTAGAATGGTCGTGTTGAGTGTGAGAGTACCCAAAGATATCATCCATGAAAACTAGCACAAAGGAGTCCAAGTACTGATGGAACTTTTTGTTCATCAGTTCCATAAAAATTGAAGTCATATTCGTGTGACCGAACTACATTACTACATATTTTTATTGATCATGCAAGCTTTGAAATGCTATAAGATGTATATCTAATTGCCTAACATGAAACTGATGATAAACGGATCTTAAGTAAATCATTGAGAACCCTCAGGCTCCTCAAAGCTAATCAAAGAGATCATCAATCCTCATCAAATGAAATTGGTTCTTTCCAATCAACAGGTTCAGCTTCTAATAATCCATGAAATATTTGAGGGTGTTGTACACATTCATCAAAAAATGGATAGGTTAACCCCTAGTAGAAGTATAGGGTCAAATGAAACTCTTCGTCTATAACTCCAATAAGCGCTTCTTGAGCTCTAGTACCACTTGTGTAGTGATACTATAAGAATAAATCGACACTGGTGCCACACTTGGAAAAATCTGAATAGAGAAACTTACCTCTATGTGGTGGTAAAACTAAAAAGACATCTGGAATGACATCTAGGAAATGATACAACAAAAAATGATTTTCCATCTGTGAAGTCCCTGGTCATCATATACGAACTAGCAATCTGGGTTGTAACACCTCTCAAACCATGTTACTCGGGTCCATATCTACTCATCTGGACATCCCCTTCACCATTACATTGAATCATACTACCCTCTGGGGATCTGAAACTCATCATATGGCTATAGAAATTGACAATCGAATCGAAGGAAACTGACCAGTCCATCTTGAGAATGACTTAATAGCCCATCATATCTAAGACATAATGTTCCCGTATAAAGTTACACCCACCAATATCAAAAGGTCACTCCTTGCACTGATTTAAACTAGTTGTTCTGGTCCCCAACAGAGTGTCCAATATTATGAAAGGTTAATAAGTAATGATATATATCCCATGGATCTCCACAACTGGTATAGATGTAAAGCTATGGTAATCACCTGTATCGAAAAGAGTAGAAGCTAAAAATGAGGAAAATAAATTTTTTCCTTTAATCGTAGAGGGTATTTAGTCCTGATCATGAAGGGTCTAATCCAGCGCAAAATATTGACTTGCACTACGGCCTTGTGAAGATGTCTGAGTTCCCTGAGCCAATCCCCCCAAAAGCTTCCAAAAACCCTGTCTCTGACCACTAAGAACATGACATCCTCCTCAACCAGAATGGTCAGACAAGCTCTAGTTCCCTGACTGATGAGAAAATGGTCTTTTTACTCCAAAATGTGTAGTCATAAAAAAAACCCTATCATCAGCTACTAGGGAGAAAAAATAGCAGAATCGCTAAAGATCACCCGTCTTTCCATAAGATCAGCACACAACAGGGCCTCTCTTGCAATGTGGCCTCGTATGCCTGCTCCATACATACCGGTATCATACAAACTAGATACCTAATGGTGTATCACACCTACCCAAATATCCACACGTAGACACCATGTGGTGCTTCCTACTATCACATGGAGGAATAACAACTACGGATGTCGAGCTGCC
Source organism: Viscum album (assembly GCA_963277665.1). Taxonomy (NCBI): domain Eukaryota; kingdom Viridiplantae; phylum Streptophyta; class Magnoliopsida; order Santalales; family Viscaceae; genus Viscum; species Viscum album. Next base: position 412,127,397 of record OY728144.1, on the reverse strand, counting down.
CTAGTTCACATCTCCAGAATCCCTCGGGTTGTGCTTGGTGATCAATTCCTAGTTGAATATTTTTTATTAGAAAGTCAACATGAAGATGTTCACCGAATATTAGATTTCATGTTGGAGGCCATCCACAAACTTCCACCCATGAAAAAAATCTTCATCCCTCAGAATGGTTGTGAAGTGTTGCAACTCTGGGAAGTGAGAAGAATTCTCCATGACTAAGAGAATACCCTATTCCATACTCATGAACACTCAAGATCATTTTTCCCTCACTGTATCTAGGTAATAGTAGTCATAGAAGGTCTGCTAGAACTCATCCCTAGCCATAATCTGTTGGCATCTATCCTGTGATATCACATCCCTCCATCTCTTTGTAGTGTACTGAATCATGTATGTAGTGAGCTTCACCCTCCACTCTTGAGGAATCTCACTATGCTCAAAGATAGTCATCATGGACTTTAACCATGACTCTACAGCCTAATGTCCTACATCCCCTGCGAAAGATGGAGGATGTTGCAGCTGAATAACCTGTGTCAACTATATTACAAACGGGGTAGGATGCGGGGGTCCCTGGAAGTTCTAAATCATCCTGATGAAGCCTTCTCAGAACTGTGCATCAGCACCTATATCTGGAATGAAATTTGTTTCCTAAGCAGGAATGATGGGAGGGTTTTCTCGTAGTCCCTAATCTACCATCTCTGGTTTCTGATCATCTCCCTATTTCGGGCGCACAACAAGAAGGCATCTTAGTGGAATGACTCTGCAAGGTCAAGCGCATACCTTAGTTAAATATTATAAAGGATTGAAACATAGAAGTTCAAGAAATGAATAAGAGAAAGAAGACATTCATGTTTATTAATACATGGACACATGTCATGAATAATTTCTATGTGGCCTATTACCTTAAGACTTCACATGGGGGTGTACTTCTACCAACCCTAGTCCTTTAACTCCACACACACACAGTCTGTTCTTCCTAAGTACACGGTGTGTACTTGAATCATTTTCCTCTCCTTGAGTCCCCCTATACGGCTAAACCACATGGTTCTCTTTGAAAAAAACTACACAGAATATTTATTCCAGAAATGAAGCTTAGGAGGATGATTTTTCCAACATGTGTCATCTGTCACATTGTTGGATAGAGGGTCGACTATAGACAGCATATTCAAGACGGACTTGACATGTACTACCTGATTTTCATCCATCTGTGTCATTAGTCACACTTCTAGACACATTATCTCTACAACTAGGCATGTACGTCCTGTACACAACATGATCCAACGAATATTTCCCAACCCTGTGTCTCTATCCACATAACTAGTCATAGGGTCAAGGATTACACGGCATGTACATATAGTACACGACATGTACATATAGTAAATGGCATGTAGTTAATAAACACTTTTACTTCCCAAAAAGTAGTATACAAAGCATGTATTCATTATTACACGCCGTGTATTATGGGTTTTTATAAATAGTAAGCCTCAGAAACTACTTCAGAATCTAAAAAAACACTGAAACAAACATTAATGCTCTTGATTCCAAATCGTGGGGGGCCACACTACCTGAGAATCAATGCTTGGAATCATATTCATGTATATCCCCTTGTATAATTGTGCAATAAATTGAATGATCCACCAAATTCTGATTCATGAGTTCATATAACACCTCAGGACCAATGCATGGAATACATTAATAATACACATTACATATTAGTAATACCCTAACAAATAACAGGTATTATATATAGGAATCTATCACAACATCATGAAAACCTAGCACAACATCTATCACAACAACATTCAATCGAAATGCACCCTAATTGGAAGGAAACAAATGCATGACTTGTGATCTATAACAAGTTCATATATGATTAATGAGATGTCCTTCCCTCATCACATCATGTTTAAAAAGAAATAGAACCTCAATAATATCAACGATAACAACAGAAATCTTGTGAATCACCCAACGGTGAAATAAAATCAATAGTTACAATAGAAAAAGCATGAAATTTCAATAATCGAGGCATATTGGCTCTCCCTTTAGATGGGTTAGCTACACTTGGTCCCAGTTTATTACTAACAACCTATTCTTTTTTATCTCTATCTATAGTTTCCAAATAGTAATTCAAATAATAAAATAATTACTTTCATACCACATTGTAACGTACCGGTTCTGGGTGCAACCGAATGGAGCCTCATACCCATTTGGTCACATGGCCTTGAGAACATTTCTACGAATGCGAGAGGATTTCGACTAGAATCATAGTCCATATGTATGATAGTGGGGAATCTATGCCCTCATTGGTAGACTAACATAGTGGATTAACAATAATATACAATAGTGGAAGTAGTAATACCATCACTAAGTAAACAACATAAGAGTGAATGTAAATAACAACTGGAGAACTTATATAAATGATTAAAGGAACATATGTCTAGGAAAACACTCAAATAAGTCAATATGATTGAAATATAGTATTAAAACAAAGTAAAAAAAATAAAACAAGTAAACTTCTGAATCATCACAATCTTCATCGTAGTCCCATGCTACCTAGCTCTATAACTCTCAAGTACCTGACTTGAAGGTCACATGCCCAGATATATACATGCAGCAATATAATCTATTTGGGCCCAAAAGAATAACCTAAATATAGTGTCAGACGAAACCCAGTAGGAAACCACCTAATGATATTTGTCTACCTATCAATGAATATATATATATATATAGCTTGAAAAATGAAAAATGAAGTAGTAAATAAAGAAGTACTCCGAAATAAACAGTCCTACAATTGAAATCTAAATCCATTTACATTTATTAAAAATTCAACCAATCAGTCACGATAATCCATCTAGGGATGTTTTCGTATCCTAATCCATCTAGTTTATCCAATAATTAACAAGCAAACATCTGGGAAATTTCTCATAGTCTAACACCTTTGGTTAAACATATCATTTAAAAAATAAAGATTTAATGACCCTCTAGGAAATCTCACTTAGTCTGGCCCCTTTGCACTCATGAAAACAAAGACTCTTTGAGGATGCACTCACAGTTAATTCCTCAAGTGTTCTTCAAATGATAAACTAAGGACTCTCTGAGGAAGAACTCAACATCAATTCAGCATGTCGTCTCGTAACGGTATATTGTAGACACTCATAGGGAGCACTAATCATTTATCACCCCTATGGTCTCTCAACATGAATCATATAATAGAAACATTGGGTAAGCCCCTAATGCCAATTCCCCCAATGGTATAACTACACCATGTTCTCACAGCACTGTGTAACAAAATTGTGCACAAAATTTATCTATTAGACAATGTAAATATCAAATACTTATTGGCTAAACATCAAAAATGTATATCACAATCATGTCATATAATATCAACTCCATCCTAATAGCACTGAGCATAGAAACTAAAGAGCGTAAGAAGAAATTCTAGACCTAAAGACCAATATCAAAAAAGCATGGGAAAAAATCCATAAATAATGTTATAAACCTAAATTGTATCCAAATCCAATTCTCAAGAAAAAAAATTGCAGGCTTCAAACATGGTTAAATATACAAAACACGCAATACCCTAAACTAGGTTATTACAATTGTTTTGAACATAGAATCCAAATAAAACTACTAAAAGTCACAAACCACTTACCAAAACACTGTATGATCGATAAAGTTAGACCTCAGCCATTGAATTGACCTTGAACATTGTAAATCTACAAAAACATAAAAAATGATCAACCTCGAATAACTCATATAATGAGAGAAATAAATAGGATACAATCTAAAAGAAGGAATAACTCACATATGTGATTCCAACGCAATAGACAATGGTTGATTCGGAGAACGGATGACATATCGGGGACTCAGAGAATCATTTTTTCTCTTAGTCTCTCCTAGACGAGACACGGATAGAAGAAGACAATTCTAGGAATGAGACGCAACCCCGGTCTGACATGTCCAATAAAAGAAAAAGTTAACGGTGTGTTCATAAAATATACACTCTGTGTACATTCCTCAACTGACCGCCACATTAGGAAGTCTATTGGTCATCTCATGTTGCTATGTACTAGGCCGTTACATGGTGAGTGCACGACTACCCGGGGCAACCTCGTACACAACGTGTACTTCTAAAATTTCCTATTTCTCCCGATTACTCTAAAACTAATGAAATCATGATCCAAACCTGAAATGGAGACATGAGTTCATACATTATATTATCTCATGAGAATTCATATGTTGTTGTTGTTGTCACAAATCATCATCCATTATGGTTTACTTGACCTGTTATTATAAACTAATTTTGGACATTAGACAAGACCGCCTAATTCTACTATGGAATAGGTATAGAGTTTATCACACAATGTTTTTCCATTAATCGTAGTTAAATGTTATTTATATTTAATAGGGTCTGTATATATTATTCTCCATAACATGAAATTAAAATTACTTCAGACTATTTATTGATCACAAATAACAAATATTTCTTTTTTTACAAGATGGAAATTTTATTACATGAATAAATATAATTTAAATATCTTGTTATTTAGAAGGAAATAAATAATGTTTTATTATTTAATTAATAATTAATTAAATTACATGAATATCATAAAAAATGTTACCTAGATTATGAATATAATATTTAATAACTCGCTTTATACTATTTATTTATTACTATTCACAGTGTTATAAATAACTTATTAATAATGAATAATTTTTCTATAAAATAAAATATTAAAATTAATAATTTTTTTCATGGAATGAATGTAATATTTATTTTTTAAAACTATTAATTTATGAATTCAATAAATTTACATGGGGATGAGTGGACCTAGTTATTGGTTCAGTGATATATATGTATTTAAAAATAAATAAATAATATTTATCATTTCTTTGTTATCACATTTCATACAATAAAATAATAATACTATAATATCGAATGGAATGTGGTCTATAATGCCAAAATATGAAGATAAACAAGTGAAAAACGTTTTTTAGAAGAAGAGTAAAAGGGAGAAAAATAATTTAATATAATGAATATGAAGAACATAGATAATTTCATAGTTCAAAAATAATCCATGTGTTCATGGTTATGATGAAACTTCATGATGTATTTTGAGTAATCTTACATGGTGATTTATGAGAATGTCAGAAGCTGTATCTTAAAATATCACAAAAACCAACACATTGAAAATTAACCCATGATTTAATTATTCTCACAAATTATATCAATTTTATTATAGTATCAGTGGTAGAAAAAACCCATTAGCTATAGTGATTCAAAAATTTTCACAATAAAACCTACTAAAATTATAACAACAACATCGGGCTTTTATAATCCCCTATAAAATAATGATATAGTAATTCCACATTTGATACAATTCCCTAACTTTTTTATAATCAACTCTTCCCAAATTTATCATAGTTATTACAATGCCCCAAATATCAATTGGGGGCTTTCATCCCATGGACCCATGATGAAAGACACACTACCCCTTAACCCATAGTGACCTCACTATCAAGGTCTAATCACAAGAGTTTCGGGCTAATGTGCAATATAGTCAACCAAAAATTATCCAATCATTATCCAAGGATTTGGAAAACTCGTTAAATAGTTCACTATGGGATTAACATTTTATTAAATTAATTTTTCAAATTTATTAATATAAAACCCATATTATATGATTATAAATAAAAAATTGGATGAATTTTGTGTTGCTTTTTATTATTCACAACATTTTACTCCATATATAATTATCTATTTATGATTAATGACTCTAGTATATTCTCTTATTATTGAGAGATTATATATTCCTCTATTGTTTCCTTAAATCTAAAGACATCCATAGATAATCCTTCCATAATAATGGAATCCCAAATGTGATCGAGGGAGTGATAAATGAAAATCTTTATTTTCATGGAAATTCTTGGAATACCATCAGTGATACTTTTAGATCAATGGATATTGGGGATATCAAATCTAGAGGGGATTTTATTTAGTTCATTATCATCAAAAAACACACAGATCAGGTTAAAATAATCAGCACTATCATTGAAAAAAAAACTCAAAATAGAGGTATTCATTCTTATAGTATTTTAAATTGATTATATTCTAATTTGAAGTGGATCCTCTATTAGGGTTTAATAAAAATTCACAATATTCATAATAAAATTGATCATGAAATTCATCATCATGTATATTTAGGATGATCTATTAAAATTTATAAAATATGAGTTAGAAAAAATCCTAATACTCACTTTTACTATGTTTGGAAACATCATGACCATATGATCTAATAACCACTACCAAGAAACTATCCTGCTAATATTTTTATGCATAAGAAATATATCCTTTGTGTGGATCTATTATCCATCACTCAAGCTACAGTTTCACTCATTTATTACATTGACCGGTTTAATTTATAAAAATATAAAACCAAATGTTGTTAGGAACAAAAATATTTCCCAGTTTTTTTTCAATTACAAATTCTAATAAAATTTTAGTGCAATTACTCTCTCACTGATTATTTATACTTTCCAAGATGGAATTATTCTCCCCCTGATTAACATCACAGTGTTGTGTTATTAATTAAAATCATTTTTCCAAATCAGCATTCAAAACCACTGGGAATTAATAGCACTATATATACGATAACAATTTAAATTTGATACCAATAAAATAACCAATTGTGATGCAATGTAAAGATATTATTCCAATTCATGTAACTTTTTGTTTACCACTTGGAGTATGTTATGAAGGAATCACTACTAAAAAATGAACATTATTTTATAAACCCCTGAACATCTAATCATCATATAATATCTCATAGTATCACATTTATCATAGTAATGTGTCATGAAAAATTCAATATTTTGTCAACATGGACTACACCATTATAGAAAATAAGAGTGATAATTTTATAAAATAAAGGTATCTATATTTTCATAAGGGATATTTGTTTTTATCTTAAACATTTTATTGGGAAGAACAGGTATATTTTTAGAAAAATATTTTAAGATGCACTACCTTGGAAAAATACCGAAAAATATTTCTCATGATGGGTCTTCTACACTTATTTTAACAATAAACCATGATAAATATAATATATACATATTAAAATGTTTATTGGAGAATGAAATAATACATCATAATTTATCATTAAAATTTACTATATAGATTTCTAGATTCAACATTTAATATTAATCTCAAGAATATTTTCCATTTTGGATATCCCCCTCATGGGATATTGTACGATGTGCATCACTTTCTTTACCAATAATTCAAAGACCAAAAAACAAATATGGATTGAGGGTCTATATTTGACAACTCCATAATTTAATAAATATGACAAAGACATGTTTATCATCTTAAAAAATATCTTAATTTTTATCTAATGTGCATATACCTATTCATGTTTGCTTTACCCTTCACATTCAATCATTGTTCACCATTAGAATGCATGTTTATATTGTCATCGTAAAATTTACTCTTAATTACAAGGATATTCTTCAATAGAAAAACAAGCCCAGTTTAATTCTATTAATATTACTGTAATCTCATATCCACATCTAACTATTCTATTCTCATAGTTAGAATATTATTGGGCTCTTTCTCTGAACACTCATCTAGGGAGGACTAATTTTTTATAACATCACCTTTTCAACATTAGTTCATTTGTTCATTCCATTTTTTTGACATCATATAAAGAAATATATTAATAAATCTGTAAAATATTTTCTATACCTGGTTAAACCTTACACACCTTTATTTCATAGGTTTTATCCTTCCCAATTTGGTTATATTCACATTTTCTTAAATGGAAATACCACAACTAGTATAATCTAGATTTATCTTTTGAATGTAATCACCTCATGATTTCATATATTTAATAGTTTATTTTTAATTCATGGACACCTTGAAATGATCCATGGGGTGGCCTCTCATACAACTATAGATACACATCTTCCCAGTTGGTTAAACTTCCTAGTTCTCATTATTTTTTCCTTTCATAGTATTATTTTTCTTAACTCATTTTCTGTAATAATTACCAAGGTAGTTATATCTTCATCAGTTGACCAATTCATATAATGTGGAGGAACTCTATCCTTCTCATTTGATCTATATACATAGTATGAGTTTAAAAATATCTATTATATTTAGGACCACCTTTGTCACATATCTCACATTAATTCGTTATGATTTAAAATATGTTCTTGAGAGATATATCATTTAGTTCATGTGAGGTTTTATTCTTTACACGTATAGTTTCTCTCCAATATTTATCCTTTGCAATCTATGATTTAGGTTTTCACTAACTTCCATATGATTTTATATTTTTTTAGTAAACCATAAGCCTTTTACCAAACCTCCAAAAGAATTACCACCATCTATTTAACCTTCTCAATTTTACATTAGGTAAATACTAACTTAAAATATGTTCCTTTTTTATACTCTAACACCAACTTTTTGGTCTTCTATTTTTGTATGGTTCTTTGTGAACATACTCTAATTTTTTTATTGACATATAGGAATATTTACCATCACATTAAATGTTAAAAAATTTAATATATTATGTAATTTTTTATTTAAAAAATAATCAATTTTAGATCATGTTACATTATTACGAATAAGTGAATTTGTCCCTATAGCATCTCAGGCAACCATTTAAAACATGTTATGTTTAAATAATCTTGAAATTATAAAATTTATCATTATGGAACCATTTTTTTAATTGATTATTTGGGATGATTGGTAATTTTTAAAAACAAATTTTCTGAATAAAACATCACAATCTAAACTCATCAAAATAGGTGTCTTTTTTTATCTATTAATAATTTCATTTTTTCCTCCCATTAATAGTTTATTGTTTGATTATTTTCCACATTCTTTTTCTATCTCTTTAGGAGACTTATCTACAGTTATCACTCTTCTTAATTTAGAGAAATTTAAATATGATATTATACCCATGTAGATCTTGTGAAGCATCTCTAAAGAAAAAATCAGCACCTTACAAAAAATTACAAAAAAAAATATTTATCACAAAGAAATATTTTCAATTCATTATTGGTTTGAGAGAATATTTAAATATAAAGTGATTCAGTTTCTTAATTTTATTTAATATCCTTTTTAAGAGTGTTGTAAAATCACATATTCTTCAATAATTATTCATCCATTGTATCATCTTATTTATATAGATATATATTTTAATTTTTATTCCATTGATGATTCTTAATATATAAATTATCACACCAATTAGGATATTCACCAAATAGAACATCAACTCATAATAAAGTTCTATAGTAGATTCAATGATTCCACATTAACAACATGAACATGACTGGCTAGATGACTGATAATAAAACAAATTATTATTACATCCTTACCACATATATAATCTTTATATGATGTTATTTCCTATTTCCTCTAAATAATATCTCTTGAAATTTTAAATATTTATTTTTTATTTTTCAATATCTTTACAGAAATTGTTTTTTTTTGTTTTAGAAGTAAAGGGAATCTGAATTTTGCATCTAATTAACTAATTTAAGCATCTAAAATTAGTATGTCACGTATTCAATAAACTTAAAGTCCAATAAAAGTTTACTAATTCACTCATACAAATTTTTTATCTTCTTGGTGATCTGAACATAGGTAACCCACTATAATACTAATTGATATTTTTGGTTGACCTTGTAGACACACCTGAGTGGGTGGGGATGATTCAAGTTTTGTATAGTTTTTACCATATCCATAATTTCATTTGTTTTCAACCCATTATGTAATATAACTATGGTAGATTTTTTATATTTATCGATCATTTATATTTTAAGAAGATACACAGTACAACTTCCAGTAATGGAATTTACGCAGAGTTTGAATATAATATTTTCAAGAATAAACCCATCCTCAGTAACCAATTCCATTCCACACATGGGATAACTATGGAATAGATTCATAACTAAAAAATAATAATCATTACAAGTGGAGTTGTCTAGGTACCATCCTAATACTTGTGCACACTATATTACATAGGTCTGAGATCCCTATATTAAACAAGTGGTCATTATTTTCCATTGTAGGTTATTTATAATTTAATCCCATGATTTTAGCTTTGGATTACTCCTCTTGATGTAGATAAAAATCTAACTTTTTATATAACTAAACACATAATTATAATATGCATCATAAAATTAGATAAAATTGATTGTATGAATTTCCTCAAACTCATATTATATAACTCAACTTCTAAAACTGTTCATATCTTTTAGTTATTCGTAGAATCTATTACATGACACTTAAATAAAAATATCTATTCTTCATTATGACCCAGACGGTTGGAAAGGCTCAAAACACTGACTCTTATTCTTCTTCTTTTCCATCTTTATAACTACATGCGAAAACATCTTCCTTCTTATTCTTCTTCTTCTTTTTGAGATATAAATCTATTTAATACTCATTTCTACCAAAAAAACCCAGTACATACCCATACCAATGTTTTCTACTTATTATTTTCTAATCATCTCAATCTTCTCAACAACATGTATTCATGGGTGGATAAATTTATTTCACAATTAATTTTCAATTAATAATAAATGGAGCATACAATGACAAAAGTTGATACCTAGAAAAAATAAAAATTATCTAATACAAAATTTGGTTAACATGATTTCCATAGGATCTCATTTTCATGTTAATTTGAATTATAATAATACCCTTATATAATGAATTTTATATTTGAAACACAATAGCTTAAAATATTCCGTTATTATATAGTTCTTCAGACTTCTTATTCTAAAAAATTAAAAAATCCAAGAATAAAATAATCTAGCTATACAGAAAATATAAAAACATTCATATCTATGGAATATAACTCATCTTTCATTTATGTTAAAGAAATTCATGTATTGGTCTTATTTATTTTCATATTCAAAAATCATGATTGGATTATGGGTTCTCAAAAATTTATTTTGTTATGAACTCAGAATCAGAACAAAAATATCTTCAAATTTATATTTATTCATAAATAAATAATTATACAAACATAATTTTCAATTTTTTATTTTATTTCCCCTTTTCTTGGATAATGATATGATATTATTTATTCTCAATCTTCCTTGAAAATCGAGAATTGTTTTCTTAATATTTATATCTTGATAAAAAATATCTTACATCCTCAAAAATAATTTAATCTTCATCAAAATAAAAATCTAGAAAAGAAATTTATTATCTAAAAGAACCTCAAAAACCTTTGTATGTTTTTAGTTTAACATTGGGGACTTGAGAGAAATGAAATTAAAAATAATTATGATAAATCATTAAATTCTTATTTATGTACTATAACTTCATCTAAAATCATTTGGGAATGATTTTTATGTGTCGAAGAATTACAGTTAGCTAAAACATTATTCTAAGAACATTAGAGACTTATGTTCTCCAAGTCGGGTAATATATAATTATGCTTAGTATTTTGAATGTAGTATCTATATTTGTGTAGTCTTTGTTAGTGTTGAGGTCATGTAATATTTTAATTTTAGAAATATTATTTTGTAAAATTTAAAACATCATCAATTATTTTATTATTAAATTTATATTAAATAATATCTATTTTTATTATATGAAAGATGTTTAACATTTTTTTAAGATGTTTAATTATATAATCCATATCATTATTTGGTTTATTATTATTTAAATTTATTAATTAAATTAAATTTTAATGGAAAAACATTGACCAAAAGAAATTATTTTAATTGCATCTTTTATAATTATTTGTTTTATTTTTATTCATGGTTTAGTGTTTTCATTATATAATATTATTTGTTGAATTTTATTATTAAGAATGTTTTAAAATTTTAATAATTATTTTTTTGAAATTAATTACTATATAATTTGTATTAATTTCTTATTGTTGTTGTTTTTATTATTATTCATTATAAATTTTTTTGTTTGAAAATTCGGAAAAATTAATTTTATGATGTTTATTTTTACATTTAAATAATCCATTTAATGTTATGTTTAACCTTGTATAACTATTTTTATTACCCATACATATATATTATAGTTTTTTAGTTACCCTTAAATAAGGACATATGTACCCATATGTATTATTTATATTTATTATATTACCCTTACATTACTATTATTGTACTACTTCATAAATATTTTATCCCTATGTTCACCATTATGTGAGTTTTATCTACCCATACATGAGTAGTGTAAAATCATTTGTACAATTATGAAACTATTTTATTTCCCTTTAAATGTTGTCAATCTACCTTTATGTGTACTTTGGAAAATTATATGTTACGATTATATAGATAGATAAATTCCTTTACATAGAATATAAAATATTTATATTAACATTTTGTCAAATTTTTTGTGACCTTATATAGGCAGATGAATTTTCGTTTTACCCTTACATATGTCAATTTTACTTTTAAATAATGCAAGATTACCCTTTTGGGAAATATGTAAAATATACCATAACCATACCTGAGATTTATAATACCCCTGCATACGTTAAACAATTCCCCTTATGAAAGTTAGTACATTTATCTATAAAAAATGTACCATTAAGTGAGTTGTATAAATTATGATCTAACCCATGTATTATCATTTTTACACCTATGTAGTTTGAATAAAATATTTAGTACCTTTATAAATTTCCTCTATACATATACACATATCATTAAAAAGATTACTCATTACCTATATGTAGTCTATTCAAAAAACATTTTACCCTTATACTAGGTTTAAAATTCTATAATTTCCACTTGTGGAAACAGAATAAGGAACTCAATTGAATAACTATTACTATGGATTAAATTTTTTCTTTGTGTTCAATACATCCAATAGTAATATTTATATTTTAATTTCAAATGATTTTGAAATAAATTTTTAAGGGATAATGATACACAAAATGAAAAATATTCATTGAATTTATGAAGAATATTTGTTGTTGAAGAATTACATTATAAATAAAGTTAGATACAATCAATGAAAAATATATAATATAAAGGAAATTTTATTGAACCATTGAATGATTTAGATATAACAAGTCCAATATACCAAATATATATGAATTGATCGATTCAAAAATATTCATAATATTCCAAAAATCATGATTGGACAAAGGGAACTCTTCCACACCATCACTCTTTATTGACACCTTTTAGAATTAATGTTAGTTTTTTTATAATAAAAAATTATTTGTATTTAAAATTCTCACTCCAGGTTACACAACTATTAAAAAGTCAGCTTATGGTTACTTTTACCATATCAAAAGGCCATCGTTTAGATTTAATATATCTTTTATAAGAAACTATTTTCTTTCTATACTTATAAAATACTTAGTGGAAAGGTTTATTTTATCCATATAATGGATTGAGTTTATCACTTACCTTAAAAAGGATGTTAATCTACAATATTCCCTATAATATTCATAGTTGATTATTCACCTATTATAGACGTGTTTATATCTTTATTTAGTAAGTAATAGTACTATAACTGAGTTATATAGTATTAATGAGTATATTATGTTCACATTAAATCACACTATCATAAAAATCCTCATGTTCTTGTTCTTCACTTTTATTCTATTTTCTAACTATTTGAACACCACACTTTACTTCATCTATAATTGATACACATCCGATAATTATATAGTTATGTTTTAAAAATGTAAAAGTAAAATTCACCATCCCCATCTGATATTCCATATTTTTATCCATTTTTTGGCCAAATGTCAGTATCATATTCTTCATTAATTTGATATTTAGTTAAAACAATTTTTAATTTTTTGTGATATATTTTTCCTGGACATACCTTTCTATGGAATGATTTTTTGTTCAATAGAAATTGGAGAAATGGAAGTCATATATCCTCTTCAATTGTATCTCTTTTATGGATGTGATTATCCAAAATAGAAGGATCATCTCGTGTTATTTTAATGAATATTATAGTTTAATATTAGATTGTTATTTTTAAACCTTTGAATCTTACAAAAGAATATTTTGATACATTGATTTCAAATTAAAATTCCATCTAATGTATAAATTAAAAAATATTGAATTTATTTATTTTTCATTAAGTAAGAACAGTTCTATTCAAACTTAATCATTAATTTTTTTTATTAAATATAGAGGACATTAAAAGTCACTCATCATCACATTGATTGTAACACCCCGAGATTTTATGAGAAAAATTATTATTTGTATTTTTTGTTAATTTCTTTGATGTCTTGTGTTTTACGCTACACCATGATTATCTTGTACTATATGCAACACTGTATTATCTTGAAATATACACAATACTAATCTTGTCTTACATTACACGCAATCGCGACCCTCCTCGATAACGTGTGTAGTACGGAATACTGGGTTTCACTAAACAATGATATATGGTTATATTATTATTATGAACTAGACGTTATGAATATTATTAACTAAATTTTTAATTTTATAACATTATTATTCATCTTACGCATTTTCTAGAACATGGTATGACAACAAAATAATTTTTTGAGTAAAATAAGTATTTTTCAAAAAATGCAGTTTCACCGACTTTTGATGGCGCACCAACTTTAATTATAGATTTGACATGTTTATAAGTTCAATTTGACAAAATAAAATTCTTCTTTGGAATAAGGATTTAAAAATTTTATTTGGATAAATTTTTCATATTATTCTGATAACATTCATATTTTAATGAATAGTAAAAACATGAAATATTTTAATTAAAAACAACTTTTTTCATCGCAATAATTCATATAGTTATATTATATTTTTAATTGGGTTTAATGTGTAATTAGAATATATTTTTACCATTTAATCCAATTTTTTTCATTGGAATTAATTTCACATTGAAATTGGACATTAACAAGTGTCGATCTTTTGATAGTTATTGTTTCTTAAAAATATGCTATTTGTTTTGATAACGAGAATTGCTTTAAAAATTAATTAATTCCACTTATATGTTTTAAATTTGGAGAAATAGACATCATTTTTGAATTCGGAATATCAAATATATCTTAGGCTGAATTTTATGTATTTTTCTGGAAAACGTAACTTTTTTATGAATAGTGAAACCACATAGTGGTAGTTAAAAAACCGGCTCTTTCATTTAAATTAAATTTAACAACTTCTGTGAATTGAATTTCAAAAATCCGACATAAATTTTTGTTATCAAGAAGTGAAATTTGGTTCAATATGATGAAAATAATTTTTGGTGAATAGTAACTTTTGACTTTTATTTACTACGGTTAAAGGTAAATAGGGAATTCAATGTTAAAAGAATATTATAATAAATCAAAATTACCTTAACGCTTGTCCTAACCTTATTGGATGAATAGTGGCCGACCATGGGCATCGTTGGGTCTATTTGGGGACCCCATTGAGCCACTAGGTAGTGATAATGACAATTTGGATTAATTAATTTAATGCAAAGAATAAATTGACATTAACAAAAATATTTTAGTAATTAATTTCCATAAGTGGTTATATAAATTATATTTAAGAATATAAATTTTCATAGTAAATTTAAAAATATTTCCAACATCGTGGTTTATTTTATAATTTTTACACATCAAATAAAGTAAATTATTTATGACTCAATAATGATGCAGTATTTACCTCATTAATAAATGATTTAAATAAATATGATTATAATGATTACAATATTATCCAAAACATGTCCAATTCTGATTGGATGATTTTATTTCGACAATGAGACACCTTATCTTCATCTTTAATGGTTTGTGGACCTTTTGAAACCGAAGATAAGATTATAATAAAATAATTTTTTCACACTTTCCAAAGGTGCCCCTCTCCTCCTTTATAAAAGAGAACCTCCTCCCTCTCCACTTTACACAACATTGAACCTTCAAGATCTTCCAAAACCTACCAATTTCCCTTATCTACTTCCCTAGAAACATTATAGAGGTTCAGGTCTCCTCAAAATACCAACTCTAGTGCCTTAAGAGGAAGCTTACTAAAGGTGCGTCGAAGAAGAGGTATTCTTTCTACCAATTCTTTCAAGTTTATTTTTTCTTCAACTTCCTCTTCCTTTGTTGTTTCATTGTAAAGTAATACAATCAATATCACTAATATACTTATATGATACTATAAATATGAAAAACCCCATTTCACTATCAATCTATCTTACGGAAAATGAAATAACCTTGTGTGTGTACGTACAGAATATCGTCTCAACGCCGTGGTGTAATTAGTTTTTCCACCACCACCTTACTTGTATGGGTATAATGGGGAAATGTATAACTATATATGGTTATTATAACATCATATTGATTATGATATATTATATCATTCACTCAAATTCTATTAAATAATAATGGGAACGATATCATCGCTCGTGCGTACGTACGGACTATCGTCTCCACAAACGCGATGTGATTCATTTTCCAAGATTAACCATCCACGTATGATTATAAAGGTTATATATAATAAATAATAATGAATTATATTACATAATAATGATACTGTATTTATTTACATATATTTTTCATTTACTTAATTCCCTTCAATTCAATAAGGAAACGAAAACATCGTTCATGTGTACGCACGGCCTACCGTCTCCATGAACGGTGCGTTTCATTTCATTTATCTATCTATTATATATATATACTGAATATATATGATATATAAATAATGTTTTACATTCTTGAACATAGTAAATCATGATATAATTAATAATAATATCCCGAATAACAAATCGAAACATGTACGATAAATGAAACGATTTTACCCAAAACGCTGCTTTAACATGGATTTTACAAAAGAACAGGTAATATAAAGTCATAAGTGAACCATATATGATATAATAACAATGAATTTGATTCTTTAATAAGTCAATGACATTATTTAAATCATTATACATGAGGTTCATATAGATACAAAGCATATCAAACATAAGGTAAGGGATAACTTTTGCAATCTCGTTTTTATCGGAGA
The DNA here is from genome assembly GCA_963277665.1 of Viscum album. NCBI lineage: Eukaryota > Viridiplantae > Streptophyta > Magnoliopsida > Santalales > Viscaceae > Viscum > Viscum album. The sequence continues at coordinate 412,110,438 of OY728144.1, read as the reverse complement.
TTGTTTATTCGTATGTATTTACTGCGGTTATATTTATCATCCAAGTACATGTTTTCTAAAAATGGTATCATGTATTTTTGAAAGTACTTTTTACCCATTTTTTTCTTTTACTTCATGGTTTGTAAGGAATCATTCTTTTTTTCACCATACGATGTACTTTTTGACTTTTTCGGCAAAAGTATGAGAAGAATGTTTTTTAACTTATACGGCATGAACGGATTTTTATGGTTTCATATCGCCTTATTTTCATGAATCTTACTCTACATGATTTAATGAATATTTTCAAAAAAACATTTCCATTTAAAATTGAATGGAATTTTGTGAAATTAAAATGATTTTGAAGAAGAAAAAATGTTTTCCTCAAAAATTCATGTCAAGTGTTTTATCAAAAAAAATTCCCATAGGATATGGCATTATTTCATATGTTTCATTTTCAAGTATAATGTCTCTATGATTTACATGGTTTCACTTTTTTTTATTAAATGATAACCATTTTCTTATGGATTATGTTATGATGGGATGATGTTTATGAAACCCAATTTATCCTTTTGGTAATGTAGAAAGATTTATTGTTATGTTGTGGCACATGTAAGAATGATTTAATTATGAGATGGGTGGGACCTATATCTCCCTCCAATGCATTGGGTAAAGATTTATATCTCATGATATAGACATGGCTGGAATGACAGTTAATCTGGTTCAGTGATACAGGACTGGAACGAGGAGTGAAATCGATTCAGAAAGGGACTTTGTCCACTATGATGGTCTTGGCAGCAATGCCTTGGGTAATATGGAAATCAGATCATGTTCTTAATGGTTTTCCAAAATTACATGTTTTATTCCCATACGATTTTATCATAATTGATGTTCCTTTATGATATATTCCTTACGTACTTCCAAGATTTGTGTCTTTGCTCAATATTTTGATGTTTTGATTTTATGTTCATTTTTTTGCATTAAAATGCTTATGGATTGTTTTATATTCTATATGTTTATCCATACTAAGCATTTGGTCTCACCATTTTTATGATATATTTTTCGTAGGATATAAAGAAATTTTTTTGGTAAGAAAACAAAAGGGGAATATCTTTATGGTAGATGTTAACGATCTTTCACCATGATTATAAGATTATATTTCTGAGTTTCCAAAGACACTAAACTATTACAGTCCTTATGTGTATATTTTTGTTATTTATTAAGTATTCTTCAATAGTAATGTAATGTCAATGTACGTCATGTTTGGGGTCTCTATAGTTTGTATCCGAGGAAAGGTTTAGTTAACCTTTGGAAACTAGGATGTGAAAACATTAGTGAGATCACTAGTTATATTTCTAAGGTATGTCTAGGGATGTTCATATGGTTAAGTATAAGTATTGGTTATAGTCCTTGAATTATGGTAACAATTGTAGAATTAAACCTAATATTTTTTATATTGAAGGTACTCTCCCTTTATTATGTTGTTTTCCCTAGCATAATTTTTTCCTCTCAACCTATTCTTTTTGGGTTTTAGACGATGGCTGGAACCCAAAGGAACCCTGTTGATCAATTTAATAGGAAATGCAATTATTTTCCTCCCAAACCAACCAATGTTATGGGAGATGGAGTGAAAAATAATATTGTTATACTTACACAAGCTATGAATCATTCTGGACATCCGAATAAGCATAGAAGGGTCAATATTCTATTGGGTCCTTAATGAGGCAATGCCCACCTTCATTTAGTGGGTCTTCTGATCCACTTGTTGCTAAAAAATGGATCAGTGCCATTGAAAATATATTTTCCATACTTCGATGTTCAGAATATGAAAAAGTCATTCTAGATTTTTACCATTTGGATGGTGAAGTAGACCAGTGGTGGACTCTAATTAAGAATACAAGTCCCCAAAGTGAAATTGACTCCATGGAATGGGATGAGTTCAAGAACATATTTTTCAATAAGTACTTCCCTCGTATTATTCGAAAAATGATGGAAAAGGATTTCCTTGAGCTTAAGAAAAAGGATGATAAATATTTTGTTATATACAAAGAGAATATTACAAGGCTTGAAAGGTATGAATCTTGCATTATCATCCAACCTGAAAGTAAAGTTGATTGATTCTTCACTGGCTTAAAACCAAGTATTCTAAGGGCGTCAGCTATAAGAGACTTCAGTAGCTATGAAGAAATTCTACGTTGTGCTATCAAGGTAGAAATTGAAGTCAGTGTCACATATCCATCTTATATTTTTGACAAGAAATGAAAGATAGAGTTCAAGGAGAAATCCCAAAGTAATGGTGAAAAGAAGATGAATGTTTTTTTATGCTCATTGTGTGGAAAGGAACATGGTGGAGATTCCCTAAAAGGTACTAGAAAATGATTTATGTGTGGAAAGGAAGGTCATCGATCAGTTGAGTGTCTATGTAATGGGAAAAAGGTATCTAATGATGTGAATAGAGAAAAGACTATAGAGAACACTCCACCAACACATCAATGATTAAAGTTCAAGGAAAAGGGGAAGTATGCTAATCAATTCCCTAATCCAAGGGTTAATGATGATTGACATGAGCATCAATGTATGGAAAAGGGAAAAGGGAAGTCACATGCGATCACTATTGGTGATGTTGAATATGACAATTATTTGGTGGAATGATTATGTGTTTATGTAACTGGATTCCATAATAATTCTGTATATAGTATTGTAGAAAATTGGAATATTTATGTATTAGTCTATTGTGGTTTTCAATAATTTTATGGTATCGGTAACCATAGAATGTGATTGCGAAATTTTTGGAAATAAGATGATATGCGCACAATTAAGGGATAAGGAGAAAATGAAATGTTTGAGAGTATTAATGAGCTCATGACTGATATAAGGACAAATTTATATCATGGTTTGAGTATATAGAATTTTTGGATTTTGGTATGTGGAATGATTTTTCTTTTGACAGCATTCGTGTGTTCACTAAGGTTTAATGGGTATTCATTTTTCAATAGAATACATGATTAAGGTACTCACATGTTTGTAATTTGACCAATAAGATATATCGTATGATATATGGGGGATAAATGATGGTATTCACATGCTCGGCAGACGACATTTCTAGTAATTTTTTTCTTTATACTATGAACTTGGACATAAGTATTTTAGATAAGCCTAAAGATTGCAATGGATTATGTTGGACAGAAGTCAGTATTTTTTAAGGATAAAACTTTTTTCAATATTATTTATGGAATGTTATAATAATGTAGTTTTAGAAAAAGGACAACCTGCGGGATGGACGACAACCCGTCGCGTCGGACAAGGCAGTGGGAATCGAACCTAGAAACGAAGTGAGACATGTCATCATCGCCTACCAGTAGCCTACAGGAAGTCCCTGGTAAGTAGAAACTAGTATTATTATATTAATCAGTATGATATATGAAGTATAAGTCTATTTTAAGAACCATAAATGATTAATATCAATATGTATGGAGTTATGTATATTTAATAACTTTTGCTATCCTTTTGATTGAGACAGATGGAATGACCTATCATTCTATCTAATGACCTACTAACACTTCACGGAAGACAAAGTCAACTTCATTTCATTAATATATGAAGTGGAAATTGTTCAAGGCACAAACAACAGTAAGATTGTACAAAAATCGAGTAAGTATTTTTTTTATTAAACAGTTCTTCAACATTAGGGAATTGATCTTGAAAACAAAAAAAGTGTTGTCCTTGTGTCCTTATATCCGATGAATTAGATAGTACCTTAAATCATCACAAATTTATGGCTTTGTGATTAACGGATTTTTCATATCCATGTTCTTACAACTCTCCATCGGAATTTGATGGTTAGGTTTCTCTTCCATATCCATATTTTCACATATGTTCTCCTATGTGAAAACCTAGTGAGGAGTTAATTTAGTAACCATTATGTTTCTTACTTTAATTTATAAAATTAAGTTTTATTATTCCTTATTACGATGTGGGTTTCTATTAATGAATATTTCAAGTAGGAAACCATTTATAACCCTGACATATTTCGAGGGAGAAATTTCTTTAAAGGGGGGAAGAATGTAACACCCCAAGATTTTTTGAGACTAATTATTACTATTAATTTCATTGATGTCTTGTGTTGTACGCTACACAAAGATTATCTTGTACTATACGCAACACTGTAATAACTTGAAGTATACACAACACTATTATTGGCTTGAATTACATGCAATCGCGACCTTCCTCGATAACATGTGTGGTACGCAATACTGAGTTTCATTAAACAACAATATATGGTTATAATATTATTATGAACTAGTCGTTATGAATATTAGTAACTACATTTTTAATTTTATAACATTATTATTCATCTTACACGTTTTTTAGAACATGGTATGAGAACAAAATAATTTGTTTGGGTAAAATAAGTATTTAAAAAAATACAGTTTTGTCGCCTTTTGATGGGGAACAAAATTTAAATATAGTTTTTGACATGTTTATAAGATCAATTTGGAAAAATTAAAAATCTAATTTGGAATCTGGATATAAAATGTTACTTTGGATAAATTTTCATATTATTCGGATAAATTTTATATTTTAATGAATAGTAAAAACATGTTATATTTTAACTAAAAACAACATTTTTAATCGCAATAATTTATATGCGTAGATTATATTTTTAATTGGTGTTAAAGTTTAATTAGAATATATTTTTACCATTTAATCCAATGTTGGTCATTTGAATTAATTTCACTTTGAAATTGGACATAAACAAGTGTCGATCTTTTGATAGTTATTGTATCTTAAAAACTCACAATTTGTTTTGATAATGGGAATTATGTTTAAAATTAATTACTTCCACTTATAGGATTTGAATTTGGAAAAATAGAAATCGTTTTTGAATTTGGAATATTAAATATATATTAGGCTGAATGTTTGGTATTTTCCTGAAAAACATCAATTTTTGATGAATAGTGAAACCACTTAGTGTTAGTTAAAAAACACTCTTTCATTTAAATGAAATTTTACCGATTCTGTGAATTTAATTTCAAAAATCTGACATACATGGTTGTTATCAAGAAGTAAAATGTGGATCAATAATATGATAATATTTTTTTGGTGAATAGTAACTTTTGACTTTTATTTACTGCGGTTAAAGGTAAATAGGGTAATTAAAGGTTAAAAGAATATTATAATAATTAAAAATTACCTTAACACTTGTCCTAACCTTATTGGATGAGTAGTGGCCGACCATGGGCATCCTTGGGTCGATTTTGGGAACCCATTGAGCCACTTGTTAGTGATAATGACAATTTGGATTAATTAATTTAATGTAAAGCCCAAATGGACATTAACAAAAATCTTTTAGTAATTAATTTTTATACGGGGTTATATAAATTATCATTTAGAATATAAGTATTCATTTTAAATCTAAAAATATTTCTACATGGTGGTTTTTTTATAAATTTAGGACATCAAATAAATTAAATTATTTATGACATAATAATGATGCATTATTTACCTCATTAATAAATGATTTAAATAAATAAGATTATAATGATTAACATATTATCCAAAACATGTCTAATTCTGATTGGATGATTTTATTTAGAACATGAGTCATATTATATTAATCATTAATGATTTTTGGACCTTTTGAAACCGATGATAAGTTTATAATAAAATAATACTTTCACACTTTCCAAAGGTTCCCCTCTCCACCCATATAAAAGGGCATCTCCTCCCCCTCCTCTTTGCACAACTTTGAGCCTTAAAACATGGCCAACCCCTACCAATTTTCCTTCCCAACATCCCAAGAATCATTATAGAGGTTCTGGTCTCCTCAAAAGACCAACTCTAGTGCCTTAAGAGGATGCTTACAAGAGGTGCGTTGAAGAAGAGGTTATATCTTCTACCAATTCGTTAAGTTCCTTTTTTCTTTAACTTCTTCTTTTTTAGTTTTTTCATTGTAATGTAATAAAATAAGTATCAATAATATAATGATATGATATTATAAATATGAAAAAACCCTATTTCACCTTCTATCCATCCTACGGAAAACAAAATCACCACGCATGCGTACGTACGGAATACTGTCTCCACACTGTGGTGTAATTAGTTTTTCCACCACCACCTTACTTGGATGGGTATAATGGTGTAAAAAATAACTATATATGGTTATTATAACATCATAATGATTATGATATATTATTTCATCCACTCCAATTCTATTAAATAATTATGGGAACGATATCATTGCTTGTTCGTACGTACGGACTACCGTCTCCACCAATGCGATGAGATTCATTTTCCATGATTAACCATTCAAGTATGATTATAAAGAGTATATATAATAAATAATCATGAATTATATTACATATTAATGACACTAGATACATTTACTTATATGTTTTATTTACTTAATTCCATTCAATTCAATAAGGAAACGAAAACAACGTTCATGCGTACGTACGGCCTACCGTCTCCATGAACGGTGTGTTTCATTTCATTTATCTATCTATTATATATATATATATATATATACAGAATATATATGATATATAAATCATTTTTTCCATTATGGAAGTTAGTAAATCATGATATAAATAAAAATAATATCAAGAACAACAAATCAAAACATGTACGATAAATAAAATGATTTTACCAAAAACGATGCTTCAACTTGAATTTTACAAACAAAAAGGTAATATAAAGTCATAAGTGATCCATATATGATATCATAACAATGAATATGATTCTTTAGTAAGTCAATGAATTTATTTAAATCATTATACACGATGTTTAGATACATACAAATCATATTGGACATAAGTTAAGGGATAACTTTTCGAATATCGTTTTTATCAGAGATTCTTTATTTGTAAGTATTTACTGAGATTATATTTATCATCCATGTCCATGTTTTCTAAAAATGGTTTCATGTATGTTTAAATTCCTTTTTAACCATTTTTGACTTTTACTACTTAGTGTGTATGGAATCTTTCTTTTTTCACCATATGAGGTACTTTTTGACTTTTCCAGTAAATGTATGAGAAGATTGTTTTTTTAACTTATATGGCATGAACGGATTTTTACGGTTTCATAACTCCTTATTTTCATGAAGATTACTCTACAATATTTAATGACTATTTTCAACAAAATAATTTTCTTTTAAAAATGCATGGAATTCTGTGAAAAGAAAATGATTTTGAAGAAGAAAGGATATTTTCCACAAGAATTCATTTCAAGTGTTTTATCAAAACTATTTTCCATACAAGATAGAATTATTTCATATGTGTATGTTTCAAGTATAATGTCTCTATATTTACATGGTTTCACTTTTTTTATGATGAAATGATATCCATTTTTTATGGATTATTTTATAATGGGATGATGTTTATAAAATCCAATTTATTCTTTGGGTAATGATGAATGATTTATATTTATGTTGTGGAACAAGTAATAATGATTTAATTATGATATTGGTGGGTCCTATATCTCCCTATAATTAATTGGGTAAAGATTTATATCTCATGAAATAGACATGGCTGGAATCGCATGTTAATCTGGTTCAATGATACAGGACTGGAACGAGGAGTGAACTCGATTCAGAAAGGGACTTCTCCCACTAAGATGGTCTTGGCAGTAATGTCTTAGATACTATGGAAATCATATCATGTTCTTAATGGTTTTACACAATTACATGTTTTAATCCCATGCTATTTTATCATGATTGATGTTACTTTGTGATATATATGCCTTACGTATTTCCAAGATTTATGCCTTTGATCAAGATATTGATGTTTAGATTTTATGTTCATGATTTTGCATTCAAATGTTTATGAATTGTTTTATATTCTCTATGTTTACCCATACTGAGAATTTGAGCTCAACCTTTTTATGTTTTCATTTTCCCTGGATATAAAGAATGATTTTAGGTAAGAAAACAAATGGGGAAGATCTTTATGGGCGATTTTGAAGATCTTTCACCATGATTATAAGATTATTTTTCTATGTTTCCAAAGACAATAAACTATTACGTTCCTTGTGTGTTTGTTTTCGTTATGTATTAAGTATTCCAAATAAAATAATGTAATTTCTATATACGTCAATTTTAGGGACTCTGCATTGATAAATTTCAACGAACTAAATTAATAATACATCGTGTTGAATTTCAAGAATTTTGAATGCATGTTCATGAAAAGAATATTGAGATGTGAAGAAAATTTACAAAGATTGATAGTGGGATGGACTCTCATGGGGATACATTGAATAATTATGTAAATAATTATTGAATTTTTTTAGTTTTTCCAACATAGTGGTACTCAATGAATTTTTTTGTCAATGAAAGAAAATATTTCACTCAATATACTATGGATGAATTGATTGTATCCCTTCCTCAATATGAGATATAATTAAAGATAGATGACAGTGAAGTATTTTGAAAAAAGCTAAATGTATAGCATTTAAATCAAATACTACTATTTCTGATAACCCTTATGAATCATATTCTAAGAATATTTCTATGGATTACTTAGAAAATATATGCAATGTTATCATCAGGTTGATTAAATCAAAATGAGTTTTTTACAGATGATCGAAAAAGACCAATAAGAAATAAAAAATAAAGGGAAAGAACAGTAAATCATGTACCATAGGGTTTCTCAAGTTTCATTATTTGAACTTAGGAAGTCTTGAAACATAACATATAATTGTATTAAACTACAACAAAAAGGAAGTTATTATCATTAAAAGAGGGAATTAAAAATGTATATCAATATGTATGGAGTTTTACAGAGGGGTCTTTCTAAAGATGTGAGGAATCTAAAAGTAAAAAATCAAATTTGTAATCTTGTTTTCATGGGTATACATGATGAGGTACCTAATTTTTCCTTTTCCTTATTATTAACTCATACAATTTTTACTGAAATTATGATTATCAAATAATTACTAAATCAGATTCTAGTTCTGCCAATGAAAATGTATTTAAAATGGTTGGATATAATGAATTAACTGAATAAAATCAATGATTAGAACATGTTTTGTTTATTTTTGTTTACTATCCTAATGTATTAATAGGAAGACATAAGAATATAAAAAGGTAAAACAAAATATTTTTTAAATATAAAAATAATTATAACTATTATTCAACATTTTATAATTGTAATAATCTATAAAATCATCTAAATGAAAAATGAAAATATATAAAATGATAATGGAATAAAAAATTATGTAATTTCTATAGATGGAAAATAATGAATGAATATAAAGGATAGAAATAATCCAGTTTGAAATTTGTCATCATTATCTAATAATGAAATTTGGACAGATTTAGAAAATACACAAAATGATAGTGAAAATCTTATAATTGTTCTACTTTTAAAAAAGAAAAATTTTCTATATTATTAAATGGAATTACTTGTTTTATAAGATAAAGTACATTAATTGAAAAAATAAATAAAAATCATGATTTGGTTACAATAAGAATATTCCTAAATTTTTTAATACTACAAATACGTACAATACTAATGGAAAAAGATCTAATATTTTATTTTTTATGATAAATATTGGGACACAGTTCTTTGGGTTTTATTTTAATCATATTTTGTCATTAGGACTCAAAAAGGAACTTCATTCAAAGGATACAATATATGTAAAGAGGACAAACACTTATATAAAATTAGTTTCCAACAGATCATTTTCCTATCTAATTGGTCTCTAGCTAGTTTAGATACCCAAGTATTTTTCAATGTCTATCCTAAATATTATCTAATATTTTATATTTTAGAATATTAGAATGTGTCATAATTTTTTTTCATATTTCCAAAAATTATATTTCAATGGTTTTAATTTGTAGCCTTTAAGCATAGACATTAATTTCTTTATTTCTTAGAAAAATCCTTATAAAATTATGAATATCATTTTTAACAGATTGATTAATTTAGGGGGATTTGATATTTTAAAAATATTTTAATTTTATGTAATTCACTAAAATATTCAGTAATAATTTTACATGATCTAGATATATTTTTCAGGATATGAAATTACATGCATTAAACTACTTTTTTTCTTTTTATTCAGTAATCATGTTTAACATGTTTATTTTTGGTTAATTGGCATATGTTTAATATGTTTTCTATTAATTTAAAATATATTCATATTAAAATAAAATATTTTAAATATTTTCAAAAAGATATGTGGATTATATGTGGTTTATATACACTTATAGTGTTTTTATATATATTTCATCAATTATGAGTGATTTTTCGCATTAGAGTTGAAATTATGTAACATGATAAATTCATTTCAAAAATATACTTACTACACATGTGAACTTTTTTTTCTGGATTATAAGTTTTGTCTCACTTATTCATTTGTTTTGGGGGAGTTTTGATAATAGATTCTTGATCCTCTATTGTTATTTGAGCAGGTTGTTTACAATATTTTATGTAAGCATGTCCATGTATAGTACAAAGTTATCGTTATTTTTAATTTTGAATTTTTATTAAGATATAGTGTATTTTACTTAAGTAGTGTAAATAATAATCATTCTTAACTCAATATTAAATAAACATTCATCTCCATTTCTTGATATGAAGTGAATGAAAATTTTAAAAATGATGATTATTTTACAAAAATTATTCTTTTTTATAAATTTCAAAAGAGGAAGAATAGTTTTTTGTTATTTAGTTAAAATATTCGTTTAATATTTACAAAAGGATATACATTTCATGTGTTGATACACTGGAGTGTTTGTAAATTTATTGTTTTTGATTTGATAAATTATAAATTGTCATCTCTTATTTTATTATTAAATTTATATAAAATATTAATTCATATTTTTGTGGAAGTAAATCATATAATTAGTAGGAGAGATTTAGTTTTAATATCTGTCACTCCATTTGGTTCATTATAAGATGGATATATTAATTAAATTAAATTTTAATTAAATTTCTTTTGAAAAAGTAATTTTTTTAATTGTATCATTTAAATATAATTGTTTTATTTAAGGATGATTTTTTATAATTATATATTTAATTTAATTCAATTTTTATGTATGGTTTATAATATTAATAATTATTATCTTCCAAATTTATTGTTATTCAATTATACTACATATTCCTATTATTATTTGATTTCCTGTAACGTCCTTATTTCGGAATCCATCCAGAGGTGCCCCTTACCCAGTTGGTCACATTGCCTCATGCACAAATCCCAAAACGCTAGTGGCTACTGACAACTAGCTATAGCCTTGGCTGGGATAGTGGGGAAACTATGCCCTCATTGGCAGAGTAACATAGTGGAAGTAAAATAGATAATAATAGCAGAAACAGTAAAACATGCAATAAGTGAATAACAGAAGTAATAAAAAAATAGATCCCACATATATAAATTATGAATGATACATATATCTAGAAAAGCATCCAAATAAGTCACAGTACTGGAAAATAGTAATAAGAAAATTTGAAAGAAGAAAACCGAAAATCTCCAGCAGCATTGCAAGCCTCGACTTAGACCCATGCTCTCTAGATCCATAGCAAATAAATTACCCGAATTGGAAGGGAGCTTTCCCTTATCTATACCTACTACAATATAATTTGTTTTGGCCCAAAAGCATGACCTAGAGAGCATGTGAGACTAATCCCAATAGGAAACCACCCAATGATATGTGCCTAACAGTCAGTGAATATATATGGCAGGTAATATGCAAAAGGAAGCAGAAAACAAGGAAGTACTCAAAAGTAAAGAGACTTACCGTTCCATTTACAAACATTACTTTTAATAATTTTATTAAACAAAGCAAATACAATCAACCCTCTACGTAGTACTCACAGCCTAAACCCTCTCATTTAAAATACATTGAAAGATAAAAAAAGACTCCCTGAGGAAGTACTCACTGTCAATTCCCCCAATACTCAAGTGTGATTAAAGACTCTATAAGGAATCAATCACCATCAATTCCCCTGATATTATTTTAACGGTAAACTATATACACTATGAGGAAGATCTCGATGTCAATTTCTCATGTGGTCTCGTAACTTAGCTACACACACTCTGAAGGATCCGCCAACATCAATCCCCCATATGGTCTCACAACATGATAATTATAACAGACACTCTGGGAAAACCCTCAACATCGATTTTCTATTTGGTCTCACTACAATCGGTTCTCACAGCCCCATGTAAAGACATCATGCACAAACTATAATCAGTAGCCAAAGTAAAAATCTAGGACTAATTAGCTAAACAATATGGATCACATCATAGCATGTCAGATATAAATAATCACTCCATCCTACAATACTAGGCATGCGGAAACAAAAATGCATCCTAATAAGCAAAGCTAGAAAAAACAGTCAAAATAAGAAAACATTTGGCAAAAAATCCATATCTTAGTAAAGATAACCCTAATATCAACAATTAACCTCTATAAAATTAAACTAGGCATCGCAGGAAACAAAAAGGGTTGACACTATAAACACACAATACACTAGAAAAGGGTATTTGGCACTTTTGACCATATAACTCATATAATATCAACGAAAAGGCACAAACATCCAACCTCGGCGTTATAGGATTGTTATATGTGAACCTCAAGTCTCAAATCTCCCATGAACACCATAGATCTATAAAAATTATGAAAATTATCAACCAAGGTAAACTCTTGAAAGATGAGGAATCAAGAAACAAAGTCTTAGAAGAAGAGAGAACTCACTGATGTAATTCCAATGCAACCGATAATGATTAATTTGGATAACGAACGGTCAATATGGGGCTTGGTGATGATTTGCGCTATACAGACGCTCTCGAATGAAGAAGGTGAAGAAGAAGATCTTTTTACCAATTAGACGCCACCCCAGACCGTTTTCTAAAATTAAAATAAAGTACACATTCTGTACTTTATAAGTACATGGTGTGTACTCGCATTAACCGGCCCGACATTAGGTAGTCTCCAGGTCACCACACATGGTTGTGTGCAGGACCATTACATAGCTGTGTGGACGACCATTACACGACCCGCACATGGCTACACATGTTTATCGAGTACATGATGTGTACTTATTAAGTACACAGTGTGTACTTGTTAAATTTATATAAACTCCTATTTTTCTAAAAAATACCATAAAAATAATAACATACCTTAAAATATGATCCATATTCTTAAAAACATCCCCCCATAAAAATATTTGTCCCTGAATTTCACTAGAAAGGCTGCGTAGAAGAAGAGTCCTCAAACAGCTCCGGTCACTGTGAACGTACATCAGCCTCCCTCTCCAATGTATTGTTCTGTACTCACCCATTCTTCCATAGAACTCATACTTGAGTAACATACCAGCCATGCAAAACCTTCGCATTTCAATCCACAATCCGGATAGGATTCTCCTCGAATGATGAGTCCAGCTCGAGCTCAACATCCTCGGGTTGAAATGTATGAGATGGTTCTGAGAAGTAACATCAAAGCTGAGAAATATAGAAGACATCGTGCATAGCCCGATACCACTTAGGTAACTACAACTTATATGAAACCGGCCCAACTCTATCCAAAACCTCAAACAGACCAATGTACCTCAGCGAAAGCTTACCATGTCTCTTAATCCTCATGTGTCCCAACCTCAGTGTGACACGCTAGAAAACCTAATCTCCGACCTCGAACACACGAGTTTTTCTCCATCGATTAGCATAAGTACTCTTTCATTATTTTGTAGCATCCATCCTCTTATGAATAAACTCTATATGATATGTGGTCTCTTAGAGAGGACGAGGTCCCAGAATAGCTGCCTCTTCTTCCACCAGCAAACATAAGGGTGGTAGGTATGGCCTACTATAAAAACCCTAATGAGGTTCCATATAAATAGTTTCTTGAAAACTATTATTATAGGAAAACTCTAAAATATATATGTGTTTATCTGAGGAACATTTGAAATATAATATTCATGCTTGAATCATCTCCTTAAGCACATGAATTGTATGCTTGGACTAGCCATCTGTCTGGGGGAGGTAAGCTGTACTCAAATGAACATGCGTGCCCAAGGCCTTATGTAGCACCTACCAGACCTGAGAAGTAAAACATGAATCCATGTCTGAGAAAATGGAGTGTGGACCCCCATGTAAACGTACAATCTCTCGGATGTACAATCTTACTAGCTCATCAACACTAAGGTTTTCTTTGATCCACATGAACTGATCAACCTTCGTGAGTCTTTCAACGAGTACCAAAACTGCATCATTCCCTCAGGGTGACCTCGAAAAACCTATCACAAAATTCATTTAAACATCATTCCACTTCCAATCTTGAATGGATAACTGGTACAAAAATTCCTGCTAGTCACTAATGATCTTCCTTCATCTACTGACAGGTGGAACTCATCATGACGAAACTAGCAACATCTCCCTTCATACCTAGCCACCAATACTAAAGATGTAGATCCAGATACATCTTCGTGATACCAGAATGAAATAACCAAAATGAGGAATGAAAGTCCCAAATCATATCCACATGTTTGTCTACTAACACCCATACGAGCCCATATAAACACAAAATCTCATCCTTGCATATGGTCCATCCAGTAATAGGGTCCTCTCATGACATGCTTTCTTGTAATACTAGGACTTCAAGATACGATCATTGTCTCATTCACACTCGATTAAGAAGATTAGAGTTAACATCTAAAATAGAAATAAATGTTTTCCCCAGTCTGTCGTGCACCTCCAAATGCATCTCAGAGAACAGAGACTTAATCTACCACTCAATAATGGTCTCCTGAAATGCATGTATCTGAGTCCTCCTATTCAGTGCATCAGCCACTGCATTGCCCTTCCCAGGCGTGTAAAATAGAAGAAAGTCAAAAGGCTAAAGGTACTCAATCCACATTCGTTGTATCAAATTCAGATTGCCCTGAGTGATGATGTAATTGAGACTTTTTTGGTCGGTGAAAACCACACAATTCTCTCCTAGAAGATAATATCTCTAACATAATATATCATGGACAACAACATCCAAATAGATATCATGCGTGGGTAATTCCTTTCTTTTAGCATTAGCATCCGAGACCCGTACGCAACGAATCCTTTCCCTGCATAAGCACATCGTCCAAACTGATACCTGAAGCATCATAGTAAATAGTATAGCTAATTCCCTGATATGGAAATACTAGTATCGGTGCTGAAGTCAACATTAATTTTAGTTCCTAAAAGGTTGAATCATAAGAATCTGACTATAAGAAATTTCCACCATTCTTAGTCAGGCCTGTCAGTGGTGTTGCTAAGCATGAAAAGACATTTATAAATCGTCTCTAGTATCTAGCCAGCCCCAGAAAACTCTGAACCTCAAAGAAATTTTTGGATGCTCCCATAAAACTGAGACTCTCAATTACTATGGGTCTACTGATACTCTTTTATTTAAGATAACATGACCGAATAAGTGAATCTGGTCCACCAAAAAGGGGCATTTAGAGATCTTAGCATATAACTTATGCTCTCTCAGTGTACTCAAAGTGATTTCAATATGGGTATTATGTTCATGTTAAGTGTGATAGTCTACCAAGATATTTTCCATGAAGTCTACCACAAAATAATCCATGTATGGATGGAACACTCGGTTCATCAGTTCCATGAAGACAGCAGGCATATTTGTGAGACTAAACATAATAAAAACATACTCATATAGACTGTACATAATTCAGAAGGCCGTAAGAGGTATATCTGGTGTTCTAATGAACAACTAATGGTAACCATATCTCAAGTCAGTATTCATGAAGACCCGGTCTCCTTGAAGTTGGTCAAAGATATCTTCAATCCTCGGTAAGGGATATCAGTTCCAACTGGTTCAACATCCGATAATCCACACAATGTCTAAGGGTACCGTCCACCTTCATCCTAAATAAGACAGGAAAACCCCAAGGAGAAGTATTAGGTCAGATAAAACAGCTTTCCTACAACTCTTACAACTACTTCTTGAGCTCCATCAACTCTAGTCTATCCACCCTATAAACATGAATGGACACTAGTACTGGTCCAGGAACAAGCTCAATAGAAAAGAATACCTCTCGCTATACAGGCAAACCAGGAAAGTACTTTGGAAAGACATCCTTGATGGGATCCCCCACTGGAGGAGAGTCCTTCTGTGTACTCCCCTGGCCATCCAGATATAGACTAGAAATCTATACTTTAACTCCTCCCAACCCATGTTTCTCGGGTCCTACTATTCTCACCAGGACATCCCATTCGCCCTTATAAATAAATGATCTTCCATCTAGTGATGTGAAACACACCCTACAATGATAGCATTCGACAATATCCCCGAATGGAACTAACCAGCCCATTTAGATAATGATTTCATAGCATGTCATCTCCAAGACATAGAGGTCCCATGAGATGTGACACCCACCAACCTGTTGAGGGCACTCCTTGCACTAGCTTACACTAGCTGTTCTATTCCCCAACGGAGTGTCTAGCATAAAGATATCAATAGAAGAAAAGATATAGAGCCCAAGGCTATCCATAATAGAAAAATATATAATGTTATGTGATGACCTTGTATCGAAAAGTGCATAAGATAAAATAGAGGAAACTAGAATAGTACATCGAACTATAGAGGTTCTGTGATCCAACTCCTGTTAGTTCTGCTCCAGCACAAAATTCTGACCTACACCGCGGCCCTATGACCCTACATGACCACTCTGAGCTAATCCACCCTATTGTCTATGTAATCCTGGTGACTGACTACCATGATCACAACCTCCACCTCATCTCGAATGATTAGAAGAACTCTAGTTCCATAACTGAGGAGTAACTGGTGGTGTTGATCCTGAACACAGAGTCAAAGAAGAACCCCTATCACCAGTTGCTGGTGAGAATATACGACAGAAGCACTAGAGATGACCCATCTTGTCACAATATTGTCACTCCACCGAGTCCCTTAGGCAATGTGTCCTCGTATGCCCAACCTTTCCACACTGGTAGCTTACCACATGGGTACCCGAAGGTGCATCCCACCTACCTATATTTCTACGTGTAGTCTCTCTATGCTGCATCCTGCTATTAGTCAGAGAATCACTAACTCTAGGTGTTGAACCTCCCCGTATCATAGATCTAGAGTCCCATAGATTACATTCCACGACCAGCACCTATTTGACTATAGAAGTCATGGAATTCATCTTGAAGATGTTCACTTTATCCAGAATATCCTGCTTGATACCATCCTAAAACTTCAGTTCCAAGAATAACTAATCACCACCTAGAATGGGTGTATAGCATAGCAGCTCTGTGCGGTGATAAGAATACTCCATAACTGAAAGAGTACCCTTCTCTAGACTCATGAACTCTCAGGCTTGATCAGCTCTCAAGGACATCGGGTGGATGTAATCATAGAAGGTGTGCAAAAACTCACCCAACACCATAAACTGATGGTGTCCTACATTTGAGATAACATCCAACCATCTCTTGGTAGAATCCTGAAGCATATATGTAGAATGTATTACCCTCCTCTCTGGAGGAGTCTACAGATGTTCGAAGATCATTAGCATGGAATCTAGGCATGACTCTGCAGCCTGGGGTCCTCCATCTCATGAGACGGTGGGAGGATGCTGCTGCTGAAATACCTGTGTCAATTCTACCATCGACGGGGTAGGAGGCAGTTCCCCTTGAAAGGTCGGGATCATCCTCATAAAGTCCTCTTTGAACTGTGCATCAGCAACTATGTCCGGAATTATGGTTGGTCCCATGATTAGCACAACTAGGGGATCTACATGTGGTCCCTGGTTAGCCATGTTTGGTGTCTGGTCACTACCATGTGACTTGTGTACAACAGGATAACGTCTCGGTGGCAAGAAACTGCATGGTCAAGAACACTCCTTAGATCCTAATTATCAAGGACTGAAACTAGAAGTGTAAGAAGGAAACAAGAGGAAGGGAGCATTCATGTTTTTCAAAACATAGATTCATAGCATGTATAATGCCTATACAACATGTTCCCTTAAGCCTTCACATGGGCGTGTACTCCTGCCAACCCCAGTTGTGTAACCCTCCAAACACATGGCATGTTGTCCTAACACAAGGCGTGGACATGAATTTTATTCCTCTGACTGAGTTCTCTTACACGGCAAAGACATATGGTTCTTCTAGAACATGACTACACAGCATGTTAGTTCCTACGACGACATCTACTTGAAAAACATCACTGACCCATGTTGTTAGTAACAAGGCTATTTACACAGCTCACTCTACACTGCCTATTCTAGATGGACACAGTGTGCACTGCTTAGGTTTCAACTACTGATGTTGTTAGTCACACAGGAGAACACATGGCTGATTGTACATGATGTGTTTATGTTATAAATGGAATTCACAAGAAGGATTTCACCAACCAATGTTGTTCGACACATGGTCTATAAAGACCCGGAAATTTCACGGAAATTTTTTTCATAATTTTCTTTGGAATTTTACAAGAACACAGTTTCTGACGGCGCCTGATTTTGAGGCCCGGTGTGCCCGGAATTAATTTTTGAAGTTTGGCTCGGGTACGTTCTGTGAACGAGCGAGCGGGAATTTCTATCTTTTGAACCGGTGCTCGAAATTGAAATCTGATTGCACCGATGAACTCGCAACGCCGGTAATTGCTTAAGAGAACCTTTACTGTAGTTGCGTTTGTGCGGGAGGAGAAGTTAATTTTTGGGGTTTAATTAAAAAAGTGAATAAAATTGTTAAATCAAATTTTAACAATGTTAAGTGGTTAACTTCTCCCATGGAAAGTTGGTGGGGGGCCCACATCCATCCAACTTCCCATGTGTGGATATTTGAAAGGGTGGGGCCCACACGAACCCCCCCCCCCCCACCTTTTCAAATTCCATAAACTCCCTAACCCTATTAACCCCTCACTTTCCAACTACCCATTAACTCACATTCTTTAATATTTGACAACTTTATTAATTAATGAGGTGAGTTAAGTATGGTTTATTTGAATTTCAATCTTTTAAAATTCTTGCCAACACTTTGCAATTAATTAATTAAACCAACTTAATTAATTATTTTGAGTGATTGAATTCTTTTGAATTCATTTTTCCAACATTAAAAAGAGAGATTATATTCTTCTTTTTGGGTTGGCATAAACCTTGTGGGGAGAACTAAGGAGAGGAGAAGAACTCTTGGAAGATCACCAACCTCTCGAGGAAGAACGTTCCAAGTTTCCGAAGAACGTGAAGCAACACCTCCAACCATCTTCAACCGGAGTAAGGAAGGGAAGCACCGCCGCCTACAAAGTATACAGAGGGTGACGTCTCGGCTCGACTTCACCGAGCTCTTCTCCCACTAACCAAGACGGAACGATGCCCGACCTACGCGACGCTTGTCTTCTGCGGGTCGTTGAAGAACTCCGTTCATGAAGTCGAGGTAGGGGTTTTAACTTTTTAAAGTTATGTGGATCTCTCCTTCGAACTTGAAGGTTTATATTTTTCGGTCCTTGATTCCAAATCTTTTTATTTAATTTAAAAGATTGTGAAAGTTTATCGTTCATTAAAGGCCGATTGCTATCAATTTAACGTGTGGAGTTCGGACCACACAAACACGGCCGACCCTCCTCCTTTGTTTTTCGTGATGGTTTCTTGAGGATGATACGAGAAAACGTGGTGCCGTCACACCACGCGATTTATTGCGGAATATACGCGCGGCGCCGTCGCGCCGCGCCGTGGAATGAAATCCAAGAACGCGACGCCATCGCGTCGCGTCGAATGAAGTCAAAGGCGTCGCGGCCGGAGCGGGGTCGCGGCGGAGGGGAGCAGTGCCATGACATCGCGCCAGACGGCATAGGTCGCGGCCGGTTCCGGGCCGCGGCGGAGCAAGATGACCGGCGGGCGGCACCGGGCCGCCGGTGTCGGCGAAGGAAGGACCGGCCGTCGCCGGTCCTTGTTGGCGAAACCGGCCGGCCAGTGCGGGCCGGCCGGGCAGTGGAGACCGGGGGAATTAATTTCCCCCGGCCGGGTCTCAAAAGCGGCCCCAATTAAGGGGCCGCGATTCTCAAAGGGGGGGGGGGGCTTTGCCCCCCGCGCGCGGCACCCGAACGGTGCCCAGGCCGCGCCGTCGTGCCGGTCTGCGCCGCCGCGCCGCCCCGTCGAGGTGGGTTTTCCGAGCTGGGTCGGGTCGTCGGGTCGGGTCGCCGCCCGGGGTGGGTCGACCCGGTTCGGCCGTCCCAGGGGGGGGGGGGGGTCGGGCCGGGTCGGCCCGGGCCTAGACCCCCAGTTTCGGACCACTTTTGGTCAAATGCCCGTATCTTGGGCTATGGGCCTCCAAACGACTCGCAGTCAGCGGCAACGTGATCCTTGGATCGAGACGGTCATTTCGGTATACTATACTCAAGGTACACCTTCCTTTTTGGGAGCCTACGTGGTTAAAACTCCATAGTTAAGCGTGCTTGGCCTAGAGTAGTGATCATGATGGGTGACCTCCTGGGAAGTTTCCCAGGGTGGGTGTGAGACGGAAAAACCAATAACTCTCAGACCAGGTGTCCGATTGACGCGCCGTCTATTGCGTTGAGTTCCAGTTGACGGTACGGAACCTTTGGCATCCTCCACCCGAGAATTGGATGCAGATGGATAGTGGCCGGGTTGGATCGCACCGAAATCCAACCGGGCCCCTGGAACGGAAAAGCTAATATCTTTCTGACAGAACGTCCGTATGACGAACCGTCAGCGGCGTTGGTGATCTTGTTGAGAAACGGTCCCTATGAGTATACCCTATGAGAGTTCAGGGTACAGTTGAGATACGGCCGGGTTTGGTTCGCTCACGAAACCAACCGGGCCCCTAGGACAAAAAGGCTAATAACTCACAGACCGGGCGTCCGATTGACGCGCCGTCTATTGTGTTGAGACCCCTATGACGAGGCGGTCCTTTGAGATACTTCTTCGTGGAACTTTGAGATACATGGAGTATCGACCTGTAGCTCGTGGAGCGGACCCTCCCAGTGACGAGCGTGCGGAGTACGGAGACCGTGTAACTAGCTGAGACCTGACGACTGCTTGACCGAATCAACATGGAGTGAGTCGACTAGCCCCGTGGATGGAGCACTACTTTCTGAGGTGCAGACCCATGGTGGACGGAGCACTACCTGTGTGACAGTGCAGACCTGCGGTACTCGTCCGGAGAGTACCTCAGCAGGCTACTAGGGGGTGTGCACTACTGTGTTTGGGTGACATACCTCAGCGGGAAGCACTACTGTGTCTGGGTGGCTGACCCGCGGTACTCGATAGGAGGAGTACTTCAGCAGTCTTAGGTTAGTGAGCAGTACCTCGGAGTCGTGACAGGACCACTATACACTCCAGAGATGGAGCTCTTCAGCAGTTACGGTTTCGATAATTAAAATCCTAGTTTGAGCTGAGACTTTTGACCTTGTGTTTACCTCATGATTGAGATGGGTCACTTGTTGACTTAGGTATATGTATGGGCATATACCTGGGTAGTGGTTATTCGTTGATTTCATAATCCTTGTGTTTCCTCATGATTGAGATGGGTTACTTGATAACTTAGGTACATGTATGGGCATATACCTAAGTAGAGGTTATCCATTGAGATCTTCTTTGTGGTTATCCTTGTTGGTTTTAGTGAGACCGTGAGGGTCTCGGGGTCCCTACTGAGTAACGTTATACTCACCCCTGCACGGGCTATGCCCGCACCTCGTTGTGTTGGTTGCAGACGACGGGCAGTGCTGACAGAGGCCGAGTGTTCGAGGACTGGACGGTACCCGGAGGTGGACTTCACGGCGAGACGACACTCAGAGGTGGTTGGCGGGCGAGAGCGTTGTGGAGGCTATCTGTACCTAACTTTCAGGTAGGATCCGTGGTGGATGATCCAGGAGCTGCGCCAACTGTACCTACCCTTCAGGTAGGATCCGAGGAGGACGACCCAGGAGCCGCTTCTGTCCCACCAGCTGTTGTCTTTTTCTGTTGTACTGTGTTCAGTTGTAGTTGTACTTTCTTATGGGTTTATATTCTGGCCCATTTTTCCTTTTTTCACTTCTCTTTGTACTTAGTTTTTACTTCCGCTTATACTCTGTCGTCTTTGTTTACTTTTATAAAGGCAATGTGTTCCCAGTTATCGGGATTTACGCCTTTGGTGCTAGTCGCCAGCCTCTGGCCTATGGAAGGCGGTCTTGGGGTAGTCACGGCATGGGCCCCGAGGATGGGTCGTGACAAATCGGTATCAGAGGATTTCGGTTCTACCGCAGAACTTATAACTCTGATGTTTCTTTCTTTGAAGCAATAGTGTTGAGAGTACCGAGTGTGGTTTCCAGTTCAGGGAGTCCAGTGTTGGTGCGAGCGGCCGACATATCCATCCACCAGGACCCTGACAACTGATTTCCGACTTTGTGCACGAAACACTGATTGTGTGTGTTTTTTCAAAGGTTTTCCCTTAAAATAGCTCAAACCAGGTCAGCTCACCAGGTATAAACTTTTGACCGTGTCACGATGTTTCTTTCAGGATGCCATTTCACGGATGACCAGCTAGAGCCTAGAGGGATGTGCGTGCTGACAACCTGTCGAGTGATGAGGCTTCGGTGTAGGGCCCTCTTGCAGTTGAGGCACCAGTGGTACTACCATACGTTGGGCCACAGATGCCACCAGCCCCAGCAGTAGGCGATGCACGACGCTTGAGCGCGCTACACGAGTTCCAGCGCCAGAGGCCACCCAGGTTCTGGGGAGAGACGGACCCGCAGGCGGCTGAGGTTTGGCTGGAGGCTGTGGGGAGAGTCTTCAGGCTAGTGGGGATGCCGGCAGACGTCATGGTGATCTTTGCTGCCAGCCTCCTTCAGGAAGCAGCAGGCAGGTGGTGGAGCCACTTGTTTCAGTATTGCGACGGGATGACCTTCGCATGGCAAGACTTTGAGACCTTCTTCAGGGTGTAGTTTGTGCCAGTAGATCTACACCCCGAGCATGTACAGGAGCTTCTGCCTTTGTCGCGCATTTTTTCGATCAGTAGTCGAGTCATCTGTGGGAAGTAGACAGATGATGCAGAGGTACAGGAGGACAAGACTAGCAGTTGGACGATCTCAGGTTTTAGGACCGGTGGTGCGGGGCACCCGAGGTGGGGTCAGAGCCAGGCATGCCAGAAACGGACAATGTTACTCCTGCGGTGGGAAGGGTCACCTGGCACGTGAATGTCCATCTCCTCGTACAGTTGATCAACGGGTGTTGGAGGATCCACCGAGACAGAAGCAGCGGCTGGTGCTTGAGCAACAGCCGAGCAGTGGACAAGGCAGTAGAGCTCCAGGAATAGGTGGACAGGAGAGGAACTGGTGGAAACGACCCTTGTACTTCTAGTTCCATTTTTTTGTTGTATTCGTGTCTTGTACAATGAGCTGCAATAATAAAAAGTCACTTATCTTTGAGATGTTTTCTTTCCTGTCCTTTTTTTTGGTTGATACTGAGTGGTCCCGGTTAAACTGTTGACTTGACCCTCACTTTTGAGATTTCTACTGGAGGGGACCCAGTGACCTCACACTGATTCCGACAGTGTGACTCGACCCTTGGAGACGAGAGTGACAGTTGGATCACTTAGTAGTTACGTCGAGGCCTTACGACGTCAACCATGGGATGAATGCATCATTCATGTCAGGATTGACTTTATTAGGAAACGAATGTGGTTCATCCAGGAGATGAGACCAGATTTCTCTTATCGGCAAAGAAGAATTCATAGAAACTCTTGTGAGACTAAAGGAGGTGTAGTTCATCCAGGAGCGGATGAAGACTGCACAGTGCAGTAAAAAACAGGGAACTGGTGCCAGTCTTAGAGACTCGGGCGTGTTAAATGTTTCAAGAAGAAGAATCTTTAAATAGATATGAGTCTGCGAAGTGGCAGACATGGAGGCAGAGCTAGGAGAGCAGCATGAGGTGTTGTACATCTTAACATGCTACAACCACCCGCCTTAGTTATCCCCGGCAAGCTCAAGGAGATGGAGGGCGGTGGAAGAATGCGGCTTCATGCGGTCAAGGAGTGTGACCCAATGGCTCTAGAAATGATTCAAGGGACAGTCTATGTCCACTACTAGATGCTGTAGTAACAGACGTCGATATGAATCATTTCTTACTTTCACAAATCTTGTTCCAGACCAAGAGTTTCCGGTAAGCCGTGGACTTGACACTCACGTCTGGAGATACCTTGGGAGGAGACTTGATAATCACACTTACGCTGACTGTGTGGTCAGACCCTCGAGGCAAGAGTTTTGGTTGATATCTCTTGGTGACAGCGTCGAGGCCTTACGATGTTAGTTTTAGTATGGAATGGGAAATAACTATTCATACTCAAATTGACGGTTTTAGGCAAACGTCGGGATGGGTATTCCTTGGTCGGCGAAAAGGAAACCCCAGGTAGCACGGGATAAACTCTTTCACGGGAGGGTGCGACCGATCACTCTTGAATCGACCAACCTTACCCTCCTGGCAGCAGTCGTTTGAGTTCTAGTTCTAACAGGAATTGGAAACCTCTGGAGTTTGAGGATGGTGACCACGTTCTTATACGGGTCTCACCTCGACGAGGTTTACGAAGATGTGGCCAAGGCGACAAGTTATCTCCAAGGTTCAGCGGACCTTCTTAGGTCCCCAGCTGGGTAGGCGGGGTGGTTTACCGCTTGACCCATTCACCGCAGTTGAACCAGGTGCACGACGACTTCCACATATCTCAACTGAGGAGATACGTGCTCGACCCTTCACATACCATCGACCATGAGGAGATGGACGATGGAAATGGGGTGTCTTTCACGGAGGTTCCAGTGGGGATCGGGGATCGACAGGAGCAGATCCTATGAGGACGATCAATTCCTCGGGTGCACTTTCTTTGGCAGTACGGAACCTCTAGGTAAGCACATGGGAGCGGAAGGCTCAGATGCGTCCTCTGTACTGCTTTTGTGACCTTAGTTTGAGTTGAAGCTTTACGGGGACGTAAAGCCCTGAGGTGGGAGTAATTTAAAGACCTGGAAATTTCAAGGAAATTTTTTTCTTAATTTTCTTTGGAATTTTACAAGAACGCAGTTTCTGACGGCGCCTGATTCCGAGGCCCGGTGTGCCCGGAATTAATTTCCGACGTTTGGCTCGGGTACGTTCAGTGAACGAGCGAGAGGGAATTTCTATCTTTTGAACCGGTGCTCGGAATTGAAATCCGATTGCACCAATGAACTCTCAATGTCGGTAATCGCTTAAGAGAACCTTTACCGTAGTTGCGTTTGTGCGGGAGGAGAAGTTAATTTTTGGGGTTTAATTAAAAAAGTGAATAAAATTGTTAAATCAAATTTTAACAATGTTAAGTGGTTAACTTCTCCCATGGGAAGTTAGTGGTGGGCCCACATCCATCCAACTTCCCATGTGTGGATATTTGAAAGGGTGGGGCCCACACGAACCCCCCCCCCCCCCCCCCACCTTTTCAAATTCCTTAAACTCCCTAACCCTCTTAACCCCTCACTTTCCAACTCCCCATTAACTGACATTCTTTAATATTTGACAACTTGATTAATTAATGAGGTGAGTTAAGTATGGTTTATTTGAAATTCAATCTTTTGAAATTCTTTCCAACACTTTGCAATTAATTAATTAAACCAACTTAATTAATTATTTTGAGAGTTTTAATTATTTTGAATTCGTTTTGCCAACATTAAAAAGAGAGATTATATTCTTCTTTGTGGGATGGCATAAACCATGTGGGGAGAACTAAGGAGAGGATAAGAACTCTTGGAATATCACCAACCTATCGAGGAAGAACGTTCCACGTTTCCGAAGAACGTTCCACGTTTCCGAAGAACGTGAAGCAACACCTCCGACCATCTTCAACCGGAGTAAGGAAGGGAAGCACCGACGCCTAAAAAGTATACAGAGGGTGACGTCTCGTCTCGACTTCACCGAGCTCTTCTCCCACCAACCTAGACGGAACGACGCCCGACCTACGCAACGCTTCTCTTCCGCAGGTCGTTGAAGAACTCCGTTCTTGAAGCCGAGGTAGGGGTTTTAACTTTTTAAAGTTATGTGGATCTCTCTTTCGAACTTGAAGGTTTATATTTGTTGGGCCTTGATTCCAAATCTTTTTATTTAATTTAAACGATTGTGAAAGTTTATCATTCATTAAAGGCTGATTGCTATCAATTTAACGTGAGGAGTTCGGACAGCACAAACACGGCCGACCCTCCTCCTTTGTTTTTCGTGAGGGTTTCTTGAGGATGATACGAGAAAACGTGGTGCCATCGCACCACACGATTTATTGCGGAAGATACGAGCGGCGTCGTCGCGCCGCGCCGTGGAAAGAAATCCAAGAACGCGACGTCGTCGCGTCGCGTCGAAGGAAGTCAAAGGCACCGCGGCCGGAGCGGGGTCGCGGCGGAGGGGAGCGGTGTTGTCGCATCGCGCCGGACGGTATAGGCCGCGGTCGGTTCCGGGCCGCGGCGGAGCAAGATGACCGGCGGCCGGCACCGGGCCGCCGGTGTCTGCAAAAGAAGGACCGGCCATCGCCGGTCCTTGCTGGCGAAACCGGCCGGCCAGTGCGGGCCGGCCGGGCAGTGGAGACCGGGGGAATTAATTTCCCCCAGTCGGGTCTCAAAAGCAGCCCCAATTAAGGGGCCGCAGTTCTCAAAGGGGGGGGGATTTACCCCCCGCACACGGCACCCGAACGACGCCCAGGTCGCGCCGCCGTGCCGGTCCGCGCCGCCGCACCGGGCCGAGTTTTCCGAGCCGAGCCGGGTCGTCGGGTCGGGTCGCCGCCAGGGGCGGGTCGACCCGGTCCGGCCGACCCAGGGGGGGTCGGACAGGGTCGGCCCGGGCCCAGACCCACAGTTTCGGACCACTTTTGGTCAAATGCCCGTATCTTGGGTTACGGGCCTCCAAACGACTCGCCGTTAGCGGCAATGCGATCATTGGATCGAGACGGTTGTTTTGGTATACTATACTCAAGGTACACCTTCCTTTTAGGGAGACTACGTGGTTAAAACTCCATAGATAAGCGTGCTTTACCTAGAGTAGTGATCAGGATGGGTGACCTCCTGGGAAGTTTCCCAGGGTGGGTGTGAGACGGAAAAGCCAATAACTCTCATACCGGGCGTCTGATTGATGCACCGTCTGTTGCGTTGAGTTCCTGTTGAAGATACGGAACTTTTGTCATCCTCCGCCTGAGAATTGGATGCAGATGGATAGTGGCCGAGTTGGATCGCAGCGAAATCCAACCGGGCCCCTGGAACGGAAAAGCTGATATCTTTCTGACAAACGTCCGTTTGACGAACCGTCAGCGGCATTGGTGATCTCATTGAGAAACGGTCCCTATGAGTATACCCTATGAGTGTTCGGGGTACAGTTGAGATACAGCCGGGTTTGGTTCTCTCACGAAACCAACCGGGCCCCTGGGACGAAAAGGCTAATAACTCACAGACCGGGTGTCCGATTGACGCGCCGTCTATTGTGTTGAGACCCCTATGACGAGGCGGTCCATTAAGATACTTCTTCGTGGAACTTTGAGATACTTGGAATATCGACCTGTAGCTCGTGGAGCGGACCCTCCTAGTGACGAGCGTGCGGAGTACGGAGACCGTGTAACTGGCTGAGACCTGACGACTGCTTGACTAACTCGACTTGGAGTGAGTCAACTAGCCCAGTGGATGGAGAACTACTTTCTGAGGTGCAGACCCATGGCGGACAGAGCACTACCTGTGTGATAGTGTAGACCCGCGGTACTCGTCTGGAGAGTACCTCAGCAGGCTACTAGGGGGTGTGCACTACTGTGTTTGGGTGACATACCTCGGCGGGAAGCACTACTGTGTCTGGGTGGCTGACCCGCGATACTCGACAGGAGGATTACTTCAGAAGTCTTAGGTTAGTGAGCAGTACCTCGGAGTCGTGACAGGACCACTGTACACTCCAGAGACGGATCTCTTCAGCAGTTACGGTTTCGATAATGAAAATCCTTGTTTGAGCTGAGACTTTTGACCTTGTGTTTACCTCATGATTGAGATGGGTCACTTGTTGACTTAGGTATATGTATTGTCATATACCTAGGTAGTGGTTATCCGTTGATTTCATAATCCTTGTGTTTCCTCATGATTGAGATGGGTTACTTGATAACTTAGGTATATGTATGGGCATATACCTAAGTAGAGGTTATCTGTTGAGATCTTTTTGTGGTTATCCTTGTTGGTTTTAGTGAGACTGTGAGGGAATCGGGGTCCCTACTGAGTAACATTATACTCACCCCTGCACGGTCTATGCCCGCACCTCGTTGTGTTGGTTGCAGACGACGGGCAGTGCTGACGGAGGCCGAGTGTTCGAGGACTGGACGGTACCCGGAGGTGGACTTCACGGCGAGACGACACTCAGAGGTGGTTGGCGGGAGAGAGCATTGTGGAGGCTATCTGTACCTACCCTTCAGGTAGGATCCGTGGTGGACGATCCAGGAGCTGTGCCAACTGTACATACCCTTCAGGTAGGATCCGAGGAGGATGACCCAGGAGCCGCTTCCGTCCCACTAGCTATTTTCTTTTTCTATTGTACTTTGTTCAGTTGTAGTTGTACTTTCTTTTGGGTTTGTATTCTGGCCCATTTTTCCTTTTTGCACTTCTCTTTGTACTTAGTTTTTACTTCCTCTTATACTCTGTCGTGTTTGTTTACTTTTATAAAGGCAATGTGTTCCCAGTTATCGGGATTTGCGCCTTTGGTGCTAGTCGCCAGCCCCTGGCCTATGGAAGGCGGGTTTGGGGTAGTCACGGCACATGCCCTGAGGATGTGTCGTGACAAATTGGTATCAGAGGAGTTCGGTTCTACGGCAGAACATATAACTCTGATGTTTCTTTTTGTGAAGCAATAGTGTTGAGAGTACCGAGTGTGGTTTCCAGTTCAGGGAGTCCAGTGTTGGTGCGGGCGGCGGACGTATCCATACACCAGGACCCTGACAACTGATTTCCGACTTTGTGCACGAAAACACTGATTGTGTGTGTGTTTTCAACGGTTTTCCCTTAAAACAGCTCAAACCAGATCAGCTCACTAGGTATAAACGTTTGACCGTGTCACGATGTTTCTTTCAGGATGCCTTTTCACGGATGACCAGTTAGAGCCTAGAGGGATGTGCGTGCTGACAGCCTGTCGAGCGACGAGGCTTCGGTGCAGGGCCCTCTTGCAGTTGAGGCACCAGCGGAGGCACCAACGGTACTACCATACATTGGTCCACCGATGCCACGAGCCCCAGCAGTAGGCGATGCACGACGCTTGAGCGTGCTGCACGAGTTCCAGCGCCAGAGGCCACCCAGGTTCCAGGGAGAGACGGACCCGCAGGTGGCTGAGGATTGGCTGGAGGCTGTGGTGAGAGTCTTCAGGCTAGTGGGGACGCCGGAAGACTTCATGGTGATCTTTGCTGCCAGCCTCCTTCAGGCAGCAGTAGGCAGGTGGTGGACCCACTTGTTTCAGTATTGCGACGGGATGACCTTCGCATGGGAATACTTCGAGACCTTCTTCAGGGTGGAGTTTGTTCCAGTAGCTCTACACCCCGAGCGTGTTTTTCGATCAGTAGAAGAGTCATCTGTGGGCAGTAGACAGATGATGTAGAGGTGCAGGAGGACCAGACTAGCAGTTGGACGATTTCGGGTTTTAGGACCGGTGGTGCGGGACACCCGAGGTGGGGCCAGAGCCAGGTGTTCCAGAAACGGACAATGTTACTCCTGCGGTGGGAAGGGTCACCTGGCACGTGACTGTACGACTCCTCGTATGGTTGATCAGGGGGTGTTGGAGGAGCCACCGAGACAGAAGCAGCGGCTGGTGCTTGAGCAACAGCCGAGCAGTGGACATGGCAGTAAAGCTCCAAGAACAGGTGGACATGAGAGGAACTAGTGGATACGACCCTTGTACTTCTAGTTCCATTTTTCTGTTGTATTCGTGTCTTGTACTATGAGCTGCAATAATAAAAAATACACTTATCTTTGAGATGTTTTCTTTCTTGTCCTTTTGTTTGGTTGATACTGAGTGGTCCCGGTTAAACTGTTGACTTGACCCTCACTTTTGAGATTTCTACTGGAGGGGACCCAGTGACCTCACACTGATGCCGACAGTGTGACTCGACCCTTGGAGGCGAGAGTGACAGTTGGATCACTTAGTAGTTACGCCGAGGCCTTACGACGTAAACCATGGCATGAATGCATCATTCATGTCAGGATTGACTGTATTAGGTAACAAATGTGGTTCATCTAGGGGATGAGACCAGATTTATCTTATCAACAAAGAAGAAATCATAGCAGCTCTTGTGAGACTAAAGGAGGTGCAGTTTATCCAGGAGCGGATGAAGACTGCACAGTGCTGTAATAAACAGGGAACTGGTGCCAGTCTTAGAGACTCGGGTGTGTTAAATGTTTCAAGAAGAGGAAGCTTTAAATAGAGATGAGTCTGTGAAGTGGCAGACGTGGAGGCAGAGCTATGAGAGTAGCATGAGGTGTTGTACATCTTAACATGCTACAACAACATGCCTTAGTTATCCCCGCCAAGCTGAGGGAGCTAGAGGGCGGTGGAAGAATGCGGCTGCATGCGGTCAAGGAGTGTGACCCAATGGCTCTAGAAATGATTCAAGGGACAGTCTGTGTCCACTACTAGCTGCTGTAGTAACAGACGTCGATATGAATCATTTTTTGCTTTCACAAATCTTGTTCCAGACCAAGAGTTTCTGGTAAGCCGTGGACTTAACCCTCACGTCGGGAGATACCATGGGAGGAGACTCAATAATCACACTTACGCCGAAGGTGTGGTCCGACCCTCGAGGAGAGATTTTCAGTTGGAATCTCTTGGTGACAGCGTCGAGGCCTTACGATGTTAGTTTGAGTATGGAATGGGCAATAACTGTTCATACTCAAATTGACAGTTTTAGGAAAACGTCGGGATGGGTATTCCTTGGTCGGCGAAAAGGAAACCGCAGGCAGCATGGGATAAACTCTTTCACGGGAGGGTGCGACCGATCGCTCTTGAATCGACCAACCTTACCCTCGTGGCAGCAGTCATTTGAGTTCCAGTTCTAACAGGAATTGGAAACCCCTAGAGTTTGAGGATGGCGACCACGTTCTTATACGGGTCTCACCTCGACGAGGTTTATGAAGATGTGGCCAAGGCGGCAAGTTATCTCCATGGTTCAACAGACCTTCTTATGTCCCCAACTGGGTAGGCGGGGTGGTTTACCGCTTGAACCTTTCACCGCAGTTGCACCAGGTGCACGACGACTTCCACGTATCTCAACTGAGGTGATACGTGCTCGACCCTTCGCATACCATCGACCATGAGGAGCTGGATGATGGCAATGGGGTGTCTTTCACGGAGGTTCCAGTGGGGATCGAGGATCGACTGGAGCAGATCCTACGAGGACGATCAATTCCTTGGGTGCACTTTATTTGGCAGTACAGAACCTCCAGGTAAGGACATGGGAGCGGAAGGCTCCGATGCGTGTTCTGTACCGCTTTTGTGACCCTTGTTTGAGTTGAAGCTTTACGGGGACGTAAAGCCCTGAGGTGGGAGTAATGTAAAGACCCGTAAATTTCAAGGAATTTTTTTTCTTAATTTTCATTAGAATTTTACAAGAACGCAGTTTCTGACGGCGCCTGATTCCGAGGCCCGGTGTGCCCGGAATTAATTTCCGAAGTTTGGCTCTGGTACGTTCAGTGAACGAGTGAGAGGGAATTTCTATCTTTTGAACCGGTGCTCGGAATTGAAATCTGATTGCACCGATGAACTCGCAACGCCGGTAATCGCTTAAGAGAACCATTACCGTAGTTGCGTTTGTGTGGGGGGAGAAGTTAATTTTTGGGGTTTAATTAAAAAAGTGAATAAAATTGTTAAATAAAATTTTAACAATGTTAAGTGGTTAACTTCTCCCAGGGGAAGTTGGTGGTGGGCCCACATCCATCCAACTTCCCATGTGTGGATATTTGAAAGGGTGGGGCCCAGACGAACCCCCCCACCTTTTCAAATTCCTTAAACTCCCTAACGCTCTTAACCCCTCACTTTCCAACTCCCCATTAACTCACATTCTTTAGTATTTGACAACTTGATTAATTAATGAGGTGAGTTAAGTATGGTTTATTTGAATTTCAATCTTTTGAAATTCTTGCCAACACTTTGCAATTAATTAATTAAACCAACTTAATTAATTATTTTGAGTGTTTGAATTCTTTTGAATTCATTTTGCCAACATTAAAAAGAGAGATTATATTCTTCTTTTTGGGTTGGCATAAACCTTGTGGAGAGAACTAAGGAGAGGAGAAGAACTATTGGAAGATCACCAACCTCTCGAGGAAGAACGTTCCACGTTTCTGAAGAACGTGAAGCAACACCTCCGACCATCTTCAACCGGAATAAGGAAGGCAAGAACCGCCGCCTAAAAAGTATACAGAGGGTGACGTCTTGGCTCGACTTGACCGAGCTCTTCTCCCACCAACCTAGACGGAACGACGCCTGACCTACGTGCCGCTTGTCTTCCGCGGGGCGTTGAAGAACTCCGTTCTTGAAGCCGAGGTAGGGGTTTTATCTTTTTAAAGTTATGTGGATCTCTCCTTCGAACTTGAAGGTTTATATTTTTCGGGCCTTGATTCCAAATCTTTTTATTTAATTTAAAAGATTGTGAAAGTTTATCGTTCATTAAAGGCCGGTTGCTATCAATTTAACGTGAGGAGTTCGGACCGCACAAACACGGCCGACCCTCCTCCTTTGTTTTTCGTGATGGTTTCTTGAGGATGATACGAGAAAACGTGGTGTCGTCGCACCACGCGATGTATTGCGGAAGATACGCGCGGCACCGTCGTGCCGCGCCGTGGAAAGAAATCCAAGAACGCGACGTCGTCACGTCGCGTCGAAGGAAGTCAAAGGCGCCGCGGCCGGAGCGGGGTCGTGGCGGAGGGGAGCGGTGCCATCGCATCGCGCCGGATGGCATAGGCCGCGGCCGGTTCCGGGCCGTGGCGGAGCAAGATGACCGACGGCTAGCACCGGGCCACCGGTGTCGGCGAAGGAAGGACCGGCCGTCGCCGGTCCTTGCTGGCGAAACCGGCCGGCCAGTGCGGGCCGGGCGGGCAGTGGAGACCGGGGGAATTAATTTCCCCCGGCTAGGTCTCAAAAGCGGCCCCAATTAAGGGGACGTGGTTCTCAAAGGGGGGGGGGCTTTGCCCCCGCGCGCGGCACCCGAACGGCGCCCAGGCCGCGCCGCCGTGCTGGTCTGCGACGCCGCGCCGCCGCACCGGCCCGTGCCTGGCCGGGCCGGGTTGTCGGGTCGGGTCGCCGCCCGGGGCGGGTCGACCTGGTTCGGCCGACCCAGGGGGGGTCGGCCTAGGCCCAGACCCCCAGTTTCAGACCACTTTTGGTCAAATTCCCGTATCTAGGGCTACGGGCCTCCAAACGACTCGCCGTCAGTGGCAACACGATCCTTGGATCGAGACGGTCATTTCGGTATACTATACTCAAGGTACACCTTCATTTTCGGGAGCCTACGTGGTTAAAACTTCATAGTTAAGCATGCTTGGCCTAGAGTAGTGATTAGGATGGGTGACCTCCTGGGATGTTTCCTAGGGTGGGTGTGAGACGGAAAATCCAATAACTCTCAGATCGGGCGTCCGATTGACGCGCCGTCTGTTGCGTTGAGTTCCTTTTGACGATATGGAACTATTGGCATCCTCCGCCCGAGAATTGGATGCAGATGGATTGTGGCCGGGTTGGATCGCACCGAAATCCAATAGGGCCCATGGAACGGAAAAGCTGATATCTTTCTGACAGAACGTCCGTTTGACGAACCATCAGCGGCGTTGGTGATATCGTTGAGAAACGGTCCCTATGAGTATACCCTATGAGAGTTTGGGGTACAGTTGAGATACGGCCGGGTTTGGTTCGCTCACGAAACCAACCGGGCCCCTGGGACAAAAAGGCTAATAACTCACAGACCGGTCGTCCGATTGACGCGCCGTCTGTTGTGTTGAGACCCCTATGACGAGGCGGTCCTTTGAGATACTTTTTCGTGGAACTTTTAGATACTTGGAGTATCGACCTGTAGCTCATGGAGCGGACCCTCCTAGTGACGAGCGTGCGGAGTACGGAGACCGTGTAACTGGCTGAGACCTAACGACTGCCTGACCGACTCGACTTGGAGTGAGTCGACTAGCCCAGTGGACAGAGTACTACTTTCTGAGGTGCAGACCCATGGCGGACGTAGCACTACCTGTGTGATAGTGAAGACCCGCAGTACTCGTCCGGAGAGTACCTCAGCAGGCTACTAGGGGGTGTGCACTACTGTGTTTGGGTGACATACCTCAGCGGGAAGCACTACTCTGTCTGGGTGGCTGACCCGCGGTACTCGACAGGAGGAGTACTTCAGCAGTCTTAGGTTAGTGAGCAGTACCTCGGAGTCGTGACAGGACCACTATACACTCCATAGACGGAGCTCTTCAGTAGTTACGGTTTTGATAATGAAAATCCTGGTTTGAGCTGAGACTTTTGACCTTGTGTTTACCTCATGATTGAGATGGGTCACTTGTTGACTTAGGTATATGTATGGGCATATACCTGGGTAGTGGTTATCCGTTGATTTCAAAATCCTTGTGTTTCCTCGTGATTGAGATGGGTAACTTGATAACTTAGGTATATGTATGGGCATATAACTAAGTAGAGGTTATCTGTTGAGATCTTCTTTGTGGTTATCCTTGATGGTTTTAGTGAGACCGTGCGGGTCTTGGGGTCCCTACTGAGTAACGTTATACTCACCCCTGCACGGGCTATGCCCGCACATTGTTTTGTTGGTTGCAGATGACGGGCAGTGCTGACGGAGGCTGAGTGTTCGAGGACTGGACGGTACCCGGAGGTGGACTTCACGGCGAGACAACACACAGAGGTGGTTGGCGGGCGAGAGCGTTGTGGAGGCTATCTGTACCTACCCTTCAGGTAGGATCCATGGGGGACGATCCAGGAGCTGCGCCAACTGTACCTACCCTTCAGGTAGGGTCCGAGGAGGACGACCCAGGAGCCGCTTTCGTCCCACCAGCTGTTGTCTATTTCTGTTGTACTTTGTTCAGTTGTAGTTGTACTTTCTTTTGGGTTTGTATTCTGGCCCATTTTTTCATTTTGCACTTCTCTTTGTACTTAGTGTTTACTTCCGCTTATACTCTGTCGTGTTTGTTTACTTTTATAAAGGCAATGCCTTCCCAGTTATCGGGATTTACTCCTTTGGTGCTAGTCGCCAGCCCCTGGCCTATGGAAGGCGGGTTTGGGGTAGTCACAGCACGGGCCCCGAGGACGGGTCGTGACATGGTCGGATACATGGGTTACACTACATGGCATTTTCACGCTTGACATGACGTGTATAACTTATGTTTTTATCCATTTATTCCATTAGTCACACAGGCAGTCACACGGTCTACACAACACAGTCTGTACATCAAGTACACGGCGTGTTCCACCAGATATTTCCCAACCCTGTGTCTCTACCCACATAGCCAGTAACACGATTAGAGACAACACAGTGTGTACATACAGTACACGATATGTACATAAGCAAAACAGTTCCTTCCCAAACAGATGGACACATGGCATATATTAATTGTTACCTTTAGTGTATTATGTGTTTTTCCAGACATTACGTCTTAGAAATTACTTTTTATCCTAGATAAACAATAAAAAGATCATTAAAGTTTGAAATTATGATCTGTGAGGGCCCATACTCCCTATGAATCAAAGATTCGCATCATATACATGTCATAACAAGGATAATGGTGCAACAATTTACCAAATTCCAGTCCATGAGGGAACATAACACCTCAAGAACCAATGTTTGGTGTTCATTTAAATGAAACCTTACACAAATAAATACCTTATCAAATAGAAGGTATTCTATCAAGGCATCTATCGCAACATCATACACATCTAACACAATATCTTTTACAAACATATGAAATCACTAATGCACCCTAAATGGCATGGAAAGAATGCATGACATGTGATTTCTAGAAAGGGTCTATATAATATATGATATGGACCACCCTTAACTCATCGGGTTTCAATAGAAATATATCCACATTAATATCAATAAAAATAGTAAAAAAATTGTGAATCACCCAACGGTGAAATAAAATCAACTGTAAAATTGAAAAACCAAAAACAATTCAATAACCAAGGTACATTGTATTTTTCCTTTTAATGAGATAGCTACTCCCAGGAACAACTTATTACCAAGTACATATTCCTTCATATCTCTGGTGATAGTCTCCAAACATTATGTCAAGAAGAAAATATTCCCTCTTATACCACTTTGTATTGTACTGGTTCTGGAAGCCACCATGAGGATCCCCTTACCTGGTTGGTCACATGGCCTCAAGAACATTTTTTCCAAATGCTAGTGGCTGCTGACTAGCAGCGAGGGCCTTGGTTGTGATAGTGGGGAAACTATGCCTTCATTGGCAGAGTAACATAGAGGAAGTAAAAAAGTTAGTGATAGCGGAAGCAGTAAAATATGAAATAATTGAACAACGGAGGTTATAAACAACTAAATCCCACATATATAAATGATGCATGATAAATCTATCTATGAAAGAATCAAAACATGTCACAATAATGGAAAATATTAATAAATCAAAGTACAAAAGAAATCATTAAATCTCCAACAGCATTGCAAGCCTTGGCTTGGTCCCATGCTCTCCAGCTACTCATAAATCAAGTACCTGATGTAGAAGGGTGCTTTCCCTTATCTATACCTACATCAATATAATCTATGTAGGCCCAAAATCATGATACAATTAGGGTGTGCGACTAATCCTAGTAAGCAGCCACCCAATTATATGCGCCTAACTGTCAGTGAATATATACGACATGTAATATGAATAAGGAATCCCTAAAAAGGAAGTACTCAAAAGTAAAGTGTCCTATAGTTCCATTTACAAACATTTATTTTAAACATGTAATCAATAAAAACAAATACATGCAACCCTCTGGGTAGTTCTCACAGCCTAAACCCTCTGGTTTTCAATACAAGGAATTATATACAAATGACTCTCTCAGAAGCACTCAACGTCAATTCCCCGTATAGTCATGTGTGATTAAAGACTCTTTGAGAAAATACTCACCGTCAATTTCCCTTATAGTTTTTAATGGTAAACTACAAACACTCTAAGGAAGAACTCTATGTTAATTCCTCCTGTGGTCTCATAATGTAACTATTGTCACTCTGAGGGAGCACTCAATGTCAATCACCCCTATGGTCGTGCAGCGTGATAATTATAACAGACACTATAGGGAAGCCCTCAATGTCAATTTCTCCTATTGACTCACTACACCCGGTTCTCGCAGGCCCGTGTAAAGGAATCATGCACAAACGATAATCAGAATCCAAGGAAAACTTCTATGACTACTTGGATAAATAGTCTACAACACATCATAGCATGTCAGATATAAATAATCACTTCATCTTACAAAACTAGGCATGGGAAAAGAAAAAACCAGCAAAACGGACAGAGTTAGACCAAATGGTCATAACATTAAAACAAGGGGAAAACATCCACAGCATAGCAATGATAACCATAATATCAACAATTAACCTCTATCCAATCAAACTATGAATTTCAGGCAATAAAAAGGTTTATCACCATAAACACGCGACACACCGTTCAAGGGTATTGGGATCTTTTGCACATATAACTCTAGGAATATCTACGGAAAGGCACGAACCACCTACCTCAGTGTTGTAGGATCATAAAATGTGAAACTAAATCATAGAATCACTATGGAACACCATATAAATACAAAAAAACTAAAAATTCTCAACCGATGATAACTCTTGAAGGAGGAGGAATCCAGAAACAATGTCTTGGAATAAGAGAGAACTCACTGATGCGATTCCAATGAAACCAACGGATTACGATTCGGAGAACAGACACTCGATCGATGGAACACTGATGATCTTCTCCATACAGATACTCTTAGACAAAGAAGGAAAAGAAGAAGAGCTTTCATCCAATTAGACGCATCCTCGGTCTGTAAAATAAATTAAAAAAAGGTACATGGTGTGTACTCAACTTAATCGGCCCCCGTATTAGGTGGTCTCCAAGTCACCACACATGGCCGTGTGCATGACAATTACACAGACAACCCATGGATACCCACGGTAACCGAGTACCTGGCGTGTACATATAAAGTACAAGTCATGTACTTAAGAAATTTCCCACAACTCCTATTTTTCTCAAAAACACAAGAAAAATAAAACCATGCCTGTAAATATGATCATGGTTCGTACAATTCCATAAAACTATTATTTTTTTGAAACTTCTGAAATTTTAAATTTGTAAATATTTTTTTACCTTTGCATAAGCATCACAATTTTTTTCTAATAAATAGCTTTTTTTCTTAGACTTTTATATCTTTTATAGTTTATTTTGTTAAATTTATATATGAAACTCTTTAAACTTATATATTCTTCTGACCCATTATATAACCCTTAGGTATATTCTTTTATACACCAGCATATGTAGTTTATTATTTAGTTTATGTGAGTTTATGGTACCCTTTTGTATATTTTTTAATCTATATTGTACCCTTATGAAAGTATGGTTAACCATTACTAACTATTAAGCTACATTTACATGAAAATTTTAAAATATATGTTAAATTTACTTTGAAATCACAATTAATTTACATGGAATATAAAATTTTCATCTTACATGTATGTTAGTTTTATTATACCCTTGAAAAGGTAGTTAAATTTATTTATTAAAATTAAGGAATTAAATATTGACATAACATAGTGTTAGAATACTCATATATGTAATACATAAATTAATGATTCTCCATATCTGGGATTCACATTACCCTTAAACTGTTTAATAGAGTAACATTATATGAGTCAGTACCATTACGTAGTGCAAATCTACACTTATGTGAGATATAAAAAGACTGAGATTCCTTTTATGAAACCCATGTAAAATGATTTTAAGTATTATTAATCAGGAATAAATTATTCCACCATTTATTAAATTATTTTATCCTTACAGAATTACCTTTATATAACATACTACTTAACACCGTGTAGTATATACTTAACACATTTTATCAATAGGATAAGTTTATAATTCTCTTATATTCCACTTGTGGTTGTAGAAGATGCTCATATAAGGAATAAATATTCGTAAAGATTAAAAGATTAATTGGAGTGAAATACATAAAATGGTAGTATTTCCATTTTATTTCTAATAATATTTTTTAATATATTTTAAAGTGATTCGGAAACACAACATGAATAAGATTCCTAGGACATCCGAAGAATTGTATCTATTAAAAAAATTTCATATAAATTATGGATAAAAAAGTAGAATAAAATATATATTATGAAAGAAAAATTACTAAAGTACTGAATATTTAAGATATATCAACTTTGAGTTATTGGTTTGGTTTTTCTGTAGAATGGATAAAATTCTTCCTATTATTGGAAAAGATAGGTAAGGTCAGTTCGAGTGGCATTTGAGACCACAAAGCATCATGGAGGAATTATCCCACTTAAATTTCTATTCCAAATCAAGAACTAAAATAATTTTATACTTCTATTTTTTGGAAATCATCATAGATGCCATCATCCCTATATCACGTTCAGATATGGGCTCCCCCATCATGGATCAACAATCTTGAGATGGTCCATTTATATTTCCAAATGCTATGGTTTTACGTTTGTGTGGAGGTTTTTCATCTGGTATTGAATGTATGAAATCATTTCTAGTAAGATGTGTTCAAATGTCAGGTGGTGGTTTGGCACCTTTTGGGAGAGATTCCATTGTGGTCAGGTGGTAGCATTATGTTTTTGAGTAATGGTTTAGGGTTATGTGAGGCATGATTTGGTGATCCCTATGGACGAATGTGAGGGTTTTTCTGTATGATTTTTTTATAGGGATGTCAGTGGTCTTCAAATATTTGGTGGATTCCAGGATGCATAAATTTGTAATTTTTCTCAATGGTTATAGATTTTCATTGGGGTTCTCAAACTATTTTAGTTGGGATTATTTTTGTTCAATATGGATTTTTGTTTGATTGGGTTCGAGATTTCTTTGTGAGCATTTGATGTTGCGATAATACATTTGGATGGTGGTGGAACATCTTGTTGGTGACATTAGGAGGGTATCCGTGATTGTTTGATGGGCGTGCTGTCACACATCACTAAACCAACTCTCCTCATGTTTTATGGATAGGTACACTGAATTTGATTTTAAATAGTATTTTATATCTAGTATTTCATTGCATCTGGTTGAATGTAAAATGAGTTTCTCACAATAATTATTGAGTGGGAATATCAATAGAGATATAGGCATGCAAGAACCTTTGATATTCTCCTCATTCCATATGTTTTTTTAGGTGGGAGTAGTTTTTTATCATGTTGTGTTGGTCCAATATGGTGAAAATTCATTATTGGAGGGTGATGTAGAGTCATCAATTGATTAGACTTCTTCATATTCTATCTGGGGTTCATTGAGACTTATCTGATGTTTATCTTGATTATTTCATCCAATTGGACACTTGAGGCCATTATTTCCTTCCAGACATGCTTCATTAATCCATTTTTTCGTTAATTCTTTTAATGGGTTTCCACATTTCCAAATTGTCAAAAATAAAAAAATTATTATTTTCATTAATTAGTGATTTATCTTGAACCTATTTTAAAAAAAATACACCACATTAAACTTCAAATATTACTAATAGTACTATGATAACTTTATAATTAATATTAGAAAGTGTAAAATGGCTATTCACTAACTACATCTTCTCTATCGTTCCATCCATATCTGTTCCAATACAATTACAATCAATTCATTTATTTATTATTATCACACTCCAAATAATTACTAAGAATCCTTATGATTAAAAAACACATATATTTAACACTTGACGAATTATTCTACTACTGAAGTCATACATTTAGTAGGAAAGGCTATACTGTCAGGACTTAGAAACTTTTCATGCACTACCAAATTCGGATGTATATAGAGGCCATTATAATGAATTCATCTAACAATAAGGCTCACATAGACTCCTCAATTAATCTAATATCTTATATTAATTAATACTTGATTAATGAATTATTAAAAATATTTTAATATCTTAGTTCCACGGATTTGAAACCTATAAAATACTCCTTTTATATTATTTATGATGAATATATCTACTAACATAGTTCTAACTCTTCTTAGATCAATTATGGGATATCTTTTTTCAAATATAACCTTCTTCCAGAAGCTTAGGAAACTAATTATAGAATCTACAATATAATATACTCATTTGATGGTTTCTCTATATTATCCAATTTTTTCATCATTATAGTGAAAATTTCGGAAAAAAAATCAACAATAAAAATTATTCATAGATATGAATATTAGCTCACAAATCATCTGATGTGATCTCCATTACCTAGAAGACATATAGCCAGATATTGTTAGGAATCCTGAGTACATACTTTGTGTGGATCCATTCACCATCTACTAAGATATATTTCCAATAATTATTACATTGAAAAGATTAATTTAATTAAAAACAACTAAACAAATATGAGAACTTCAGAATGTATATGAAAAGAAATTATTTCTATTAAGTATAATTTCAATGTTATAAAAACTTTCATTGACTAAAAATACATTTAATTATCCAAATAATTTTTTTATAATAATCTGAACATTATCATTAACATAGAATACTACATGAAATATTAATTTTTTTCAAATAATTAAAACTTTTAAAATTAACGAGAGTACTAAATTTTATCTATCTCTGAAAGAGTAATATCCTATAGCATAGAGTGATAAAGGGATTCCCATATAATGACATTTGCAACTATGATTTGGTGGATTCAACTGAACTATAGGTAACTCTTCCTATTATATAAGAACCTATGATATCTATTTCTCCTCTGTCTACGATTCATAGGTAGGTAGTGCGTACAAGATGTTGAGATGTGATAATGGTCCATATGATCATTCTCATATCATTCATGTGGAAGGACATGAAATAACATAATCAATATGATTTATTTCCCAATATTAAGACACAAAATATGAATAAATCAGAAATAAAAATTTATATGAGCTTATATTCACTAGAATGAGAAAATATTATAGATATCTTAATAAATCATATGGATCCTATGATTACTATCACACATCATCATCAATTATATTCTTACTTGATAGAGTTTCATCATAATTCAGTGGAATAGTTGAGGCATTAAATTTAAATTAATATCACATACATCATCCTTACATATTCTCAATATCGGCAGCTAAAAGAGGAGGTTCCTATGTAGGGGAAACCTCCCCCATAGTGGACGTTCAATGATTCTACATCGTACATCAAGAATCATGTGTATCATGTCGTATACTATAGAATAGTTCACTATTTTCCAAATTACTACACCTTAATAAATATAAATCATCCATATTATATTATATAGTAAATATTTCATAAAAATTAATAGTTTACTAAAGAATCATTACATTAATAAATATAATATAAACATGACCTACCAGAATCTATATCCCTCTGTCATACAAAATAATATACAATATATATTTCCATCTATACCATAGAAAATTCTCGACCTTTTATGATAAATGGTGTCATATTATAGTCATACCTATAATACAAAATGTAGAAATCCTATGCTCAAAGGCATTATAACTTTCATGATTCTACCTCTAGTTGAAATCATTCATCCCTATCCGTTATATTTAATGGAGAACTATTAAATATCTCAAATAAAATAGAATATTATATACATAGAAAAATAAACACATAACATTATTAGGCTTGTTACACTAAAATAATGGAAGTGCCTTAGAGGTTATGTAGCCTGATAACCATTAATCCTAGTTGTGTAGTATATAGGAAGCTAGTAAGAGTGACCACAATCTGGATTCTATGAAATCTGAAAGGATAAATGAGTGTAACAACACAATGATTTTAAACAGATATTACCTTCTTATAATTATGTCATAAAATCACATGAAAAGACAACATAATGAACTAGTATGTGAAAAGTGACCTTTAAACATAAGTTTTTCACTTCTGTGTTTGTAATTTTGAAAATCTGACATTCACAGTTTTGTTCAAGATGTTTTTTGGAGTCCGATAAAAAAAACATAATTTTCGATGAATAATAACCTACCCTTATGAATATTATCATACCATTATGAATAGTGATATACCCAAATTAATAATAACATCATCTATGATATTATAAAAATAATATTCTAGCTGCAAGTATGATATACCTATATTTTAGAATATGTTAATGAATGTTTTAAAACTGGTATTGATAATAAATTTTTATTTTAATTTAATATTAAAATAATAATATTTAGAAAATTATTTTTAAATAATGGACTTCATTTTTTGATTCTACAAATTGAAAATTTGTTAGGGTGAATTTTTGAGTTTTTTCTGAGATACTAGAATTTTTTTAGGAATAGTAAAATACGGTAATTTACAGTATATATACATTATAAGCTAAAAAGACTATTCCTAGAATCATGGATGATGTCACCACCCAAGGTACTAATTCACATGACCCGTTTACTATTCTTGGTCATGGAATACTTACTATCCTTTGTCTTGTGAAGAAATAATAAATTAAGGATTATAATATCATGAAATCTCTCTTCTCCCCCATTATAAAAGCCCCCTTCACTCCCTCTTCTCTCCACTGCTCTCAAGCCTTGTTCCTGGCCATTATTCTTCCCAAATCACTCCCTTAGGTCCTACCCCACGTCCAAAATCTCTCAACCTCTTCAAAACACCAAAACCTCTACCGTTAAGTGGTTCTCAAAGGAGAAATTCTCAAGAGGTAAATTCCCCTTCAAAATTTATTCTTTTCTTTTATGTTCTTTTCTTTTTATTTCATTCCACACCACCCTTCACCATAATAGTATGATATATCCGGTAACATAAATGTACTAGAATTTATTCATTCTAGTGGTATATTTTATTATCTTATCTCCTTTACTCACCCTTTTATTTGAATGAAATGAAATCACCGTTTGAGATGTGTTAATTTAGCACATTCAAGGACAATAGTTTATCAATTTCTATTATTATCATTAATTATGGTCATGAAACGAATCCTGTTTTGGATGAAACATATTATTATTTATGTTATATAAAATATTTTATGTTATTTAATCCTTTGGTAAAAATGGAATTATATTATAATGAAAACACATTCTTTGTAATCAAATCCACCGATTAACAAAAAA
Organism: Viscum album; assembly: GCA_963277665.1. Taxonomy (NCBI): domain Eukaryota; kingdom Viridiplantae; phylum Streptophyta; class Magnoliopsida; order Santalales; family Viscaceae; genus Viscum; species Viscum album. Next base: position 412,066,253 of record OY728144.1, on the reverse strand, counting down.
CAGTTTTCACTATGGTTATATATATAATAATTCGACTTCACTCTATGTAACCTAATTAAAATTAAAACCATGTAATCTTCTGGATATGATCTAAAGAATATAACTTCAATTCTGGAAAACCCCTTTCATCTTCCATATAATCCAAAAACGAATATAAGTGAACCGATCTTTTAATGCCATGTAAACAAACAACCCCGAACAGTGAAATTGAACCTTATAACTAATAAAAAGGATTTGAGTGTACTAAAATGGGTTATAATAAATAATTTAAAAATATAAGGGGTTATGTAATTATTAATTAATAAGCCTAATTTCATTATTCAAGTCATTAATATTATGTGGAGAACACCAACGGATTTAAGGTAAGGGATCATTTTCTTTTCACTATTTAGCAAGATTTTCATCTATGTTATGTATTTTATGTGTAATTAAAAATGATGGGGTCTTATTTAGAACCTCCCCCATATATACCTAATGAGTTATAAGTGAAGATAAACCCATTCTCTCTCTGATCAAGCCCTTTTAGGTACACCCAACACCATGCCGGTAAAATCGTAACGATCACTACCCAAATCATCTTCATTCATTCGGTTTTCCGTAAATTTCATTCAAAATTGTGTTATCATATCTATTTATGTGAATCCTATGAATTCTGTATAGTTGTAAAATATTCTAATATTATTACCCTTTCATCACTTTCTTTTGAGAATATATATGTTTTTGAATTATTCCATCCTTAGAACTTTACGATATGAAAACTTGTTTCAAGGGGAATTTACAAATTTTTTACCAAAGATTCATGTTAACTCTATCTTCTATTTTAAGACACCATTGTATTTATAAAATCAGTATTTTTTAATTAAAACCTTCTTGGTTCAATTCTGGTTTTATATAAAATAATTTCCTCTTTTCTATTTGAAAATCTCTAGAGTGTTTTCTTTAAAACTGCACAAAATAATTTTAATGGTAATGTTATAAAATACATTTATAATATGTTGTCACTTATATTAGACACCACTTACCATGTTATATGCATATTTTACCCTACGAACGTCCATTTATGTTCTAATCCTTTCCATTCATGGATACTTTCATGATAAACCCATTTGATATGTTTTATGTCATGACTGTAGTACCAAATTCTTTCCATTGGAACCCTTATGTTTATGTATTGTTTATTATGTATGATTGTATATGTGGAAATAATATTTATGTGGTAAGAAAATCCGTGAAAATGCTGAGATGGGTGAACCTAGATAGAGCTCCAATGGATTGGGTAAGGATATGTCTCATGAGATGCGATGTGAAACAAGATTGGAGGTTAGCCTTTACCCGTACATAAATGGGAAATAGGATTGGCGGTTAGCCATGACCTGTACTAATGAAATGTTTTATGATTATACCACATTTATATGATTCCATGTTTATATGATCCCATGCTTATACTAAATGATTTTAAGAGTTTCATGCTTTGGATATCATTATGTCATGCTTCCTAACTCATGTGCATGAGATGTATCCTTATGTTCATTACCTTACTGGGATTTTAAGCTCATACCATTTGTCATGTGTTCCCCAGGGCACCTTATGAAGATGTAAGGTCTCAAAGGAATCTAGAATCCCTTTATAGAGATTAAATAAAGAAGTTTTTTCGCTCTATTTTATGTTATATGTACCTTGTCTTCCAAGACACTAGACTTAACGATCATTAGCTTGTACGTCGAGGATTAATTATTCTTAAAATCATGAAATATTTTAAGTAAAAGGCTCAGGTCACTATAGTTGGTATCAGAGGATGGTCTTGTTATTTTTTTAAATTAGGAATAGTGCACCTTAGTGAGAATCCTAAGGATGAGACTAAGTATAATAAAACTATCCTATATTTTGTTAAGTATAGTGTAAGTGTTTTATCAAGAAAATACATTTCAATCTGGATATGAGCAGGTAGTGTCAGCTCTAGCACAGATGTATCTAGGGGTAAATCTGAAAACACAGCATTGAGCTAGACTCGAACGGGAACTAGTGCACAATAATGGGCACTGATGCACTCTTGTTTACGACACTCCCGGTGGATATTCTTTGGTATATTCATGAGCTTAGTACGGATGATTCCCTCTGATGGTTGTAGTTCCGGGTCTCAGGGGTTCCTCTTTTCCGGATATTGATGCTCCGGTTCTCAGTGGTTCCTCTCCTCTGGTTGTTGTTTCTCTGGTTCTTGGTGGTTCTCCCACAAAAACGGTGGACTCTGTAGTCTCGAAGGATTCTGATGCTGAGGCTGGGTTTGCAGGGTTCCCAAAGATATCTTTTGAGGATGTTCTGTGTGGTGAGTCCTCCAAGGTTAGCGCGAGATCCTCTTCTGCTGATGTGCCTCTTACAGAGATTCCACCGATAGTGGTGGATCGGTGTGGCACAAAGCTTGTGGAGGGGGTTACATTGGTGGTTATCTCTTCCATGGAACTCCAGGAGGCGGTAGCCTTCCATGAGCTAACCCTTATGGCTCGGTTTGGCCATAACCAGCCTTCGTTGTCCTTCATCCATAGCTTCGTGGATTCTTGGGAGTTGTCTCACCTATCAGCGGTTTATGAGGTTTCAAGGGTCACCTTATGCATCCACCTTGCATCTAAGGAGTACACTGTGAAGGCTTGGTCTAGAGAGATTAGGAGGAGTGGATCTTGGCGTTTCTCTCTTACCAGGTGGTCGTGGGATTTCCATTTCAGACGTGAATCTTCCTATGATGTGGTGTGGTTATCTCTTCTAGGATTGCCTCTTCCTATTCAAAACCAGACCATCTTGAAGGAAGTTGGGAAATTTTTGTGGTCTTTTCTCTGTGTGGATGCCAACACCAGGTGGCTGCAAACCCACATATCTGCATTGAGTTGGATTTAGCGGTGAACCGACAGTCCACAGTGTTTTTGGATTCCATTGATGGCTTCTCTTGGAGGAATAGAATACTCTATCAACGGCTTCCACCTTTTTGCGTTAGTTTCAGTCTTCATGGCCACCTGGAGATGAGCTGCCAGAGATGATGGGAGGTGGTGGGCCCCTCGTGTCGGTGCGAGTCTGTGGTGCCAGGTCAGGACCCACCCGATCTGAGTGGAATTTTGTTCGAGTAGTTTTCCATCCTCCTAGTTTTGATTTCAAATTCAAATTTTTCAGATGGTTCCCGCGAGAAGGAGAGAGAGTGTGGGGTGTCCTCCTCTGGCTTGGTCAGTGCTCTATCGGCTTCATCCTTGGATCCCTCTAACCATATCACTTGGTCCCCAGGGCCGTCTTGGTAGGCTCCCAGTCCTCTCCGACATGTGGGCATCTTTTCGCGGCGGGATCCAAAGTTGTGCGTTGCTTTCTCCTCTGGGTGTCCACCCAGGATGCTGCCACCGCCTCCCCCACTTGTCCGTATTTCGGCACAGCTCTCACCAGAGAAGTTACTTAGTTCCCTGACCAACAGCCTTACTCCTTCCATGGAGGATCTGGGAGGGCCGAGTGGTGTGCCTATAGGAGTTGATAATGATTTGTTAATCTCTAGGTCCTCTCCACAACGCAGGTTTCTGATCTCCTTGGTGCATGGTGATTTGGGGATTGATCCGTCTAGTATCCTTTCTCCTGAATGTAAGTCTCTGCTGGAGGTGGAGTATTACTCGTTTAAAAAGGTGATTTGATCTCCGAATCTGGGTAGGCTTGAGGATGACTCACCTGGTCCAATAATCCGATCAAAGGAAAAATAGAAAGGAATGTTCACTTCACACCAACCTCAAACCCCCTCTCTTTTTAAGGCCTGGAAGGGTATCTTGTACTGTTTTCCCTCAGTATCTGGAATGCGTAATGTTTGGGAACATATTCCAAGAATGATTTTTTGGCATCGGAAGCTAGGAAGTTGAAGTCATCATTATTTGTTATTCTGGAACCGAAGTAGAACTCTGATAAATTTATGGGGCTTGAAAAAAACTTGGCTTTTCCAACTGCATGCATGGGGGTCCTGTCAACACCCATATTTGTATATGATGGAGGAGTAACATTTTGATGGAGGCTGTCAACTGGATGTCAGAATGAATCCGAACTAGGATCATTGTTGGTTGCGATGTTCTGTTGTTCTCCTTTGTGTACGCGAGTACACGGAGTCTTGAAAGGAGAGATTTATGAATCCATCTTCAAGGAATGTATGATGGACCATTACCATGGTTCATAAGAGGCGATTTCATCTCTATCTAAGACTTATTAGAGAAAAGGGGAGGCATTTTTGTTAATCAAGAAAGCATGTAAGAGTTTCAGAAGGTCATAGCGCATGAAGGAATTCTATATTTGGGTTTCACGGGGTCCAAGTACACCTGGGGAAACAACCTTAGGAGGAGGGATCACATATGGAGTCGCCTGAAGAGAAGCCTCACCAACATGCAGGGATTAGATCTCCTCTATAAATCATCATTCATGCATCTCACACGCATGCTCTCGGATCATGCTCCTCTGCTTGTTGAAATCTGACATGAAGAAGTGGTGGGAGAGGCCTTCCATTACTCTAGTGAGTGGCATCATGATATGGTCTTCATGCAACTACTAAAATACTCTTGTCTTAAGGAGGAAGGGAAGCAGTCTTGGGATGGATTGACAAACCATCTCAAATGCTTGAAGTAGGATATTCAAAGATGGTCAACCGAGCAACCGGGGACTTATAATGGGGTGGAATGCATGTAAATAGTGGTTGATAGATTGGATGAATCCCTCCGGATTAATAGGGAGGAAAGCACCTTTTCTATCCTATTCAATAAGATGATTGGTCCGGCAGAGATGCTCTTATAAATGGAGAGAGTATTTAAGCAGAGGTCTCAGGCTAGGTGGTTATAGGAAGGTGATCGTAATAAAATGTTCATTCAGGCATGCATCAAAGAGAGGAGAATAATGAAGATTAATATAAGGCCATAGGACGGCTCCTTCACATCAGACATGGGTATTGCGGGGAGTATGGACTTGGAGCACTTTGAGGGTCTTCTGGTGGGGGAAACCTCTTCTAGCTTCGATAGGGATGTCGTGGATAGCGATGGATTCTTGAGCTTCCTGCCTCTCCAGGTTAATGACTCGGACAATGTCTGTCTCTCTTCTATTCCTCCTCCGGAGGAGGTCAGGGAATCTCTTTTTAGTATGCCAGTGGATAGTGCACCTGACCCGGATGGGTTTCTGGTCACCTTATACAGAGGTACTTGGGTGTTTTTTGGCCTGCATGTTGTTGAGGCGGTGTAGGACTTCTTCGGTGGTGGTTCTTTGAACAAGGGTATCTCCTTTTCATGGGTGGTCCTTATTCTAAAAATAAGAAACCCTACCCTTATCAATCCCTTCTGTCCAATATTTCTCTGTAACATGTATTATAATATATTTTCCATGGTTATTGGGATGAAGGTCTCTAGATTCATTCCTAAGGTGGTCTTAGAGGAGAAACATGGGTGCCTCAATGCTCGGAGCATTCAAGGGGAGATTGGTATTGCTATCAAAATGATTTTTGAAATCAACAAATGTGTGGTGGGATCCAACGTTATCTTACATGTGGATATGAACAAGGCGTATGAGAACATTGAATTGATTTTTATCATTTGTGTCATGAGAATGATTGGATTCCAAGACTGGTTCTGTGACATTTTCTTCAAGTGCTATTCCTCACCATTGCTATTGGTTTTTTTAATGGGAAAATGATTTGGTTTCTTCAAGTCTGTTAGGGGTGTCAGGTAGAGAGATCTAATATCCCCATTTCTGTTCATGCTTGTACAGGATGCCCTGTCTATAACCCTGAACCATTGCTTGGCTAAGGGATAGATGATACCATTCCATGGAAGTTGTAACACGGGTAGTATTTCACACTTGATGTTTGCAGATGATATTTTCCTGTTCACAAATGGAATATGTAGAACCTTGTGAAACCTCAGAGACATTCTATGTAGATATTCCAGTCTTGGTGGGAAAAATAGAAACATCGAGAAGAGTCATGTGTTTATTCCAGAGAAATGGCCATAGAGAAGGTGTAGGGAGATCCAGCGAATCATTGGTTGCATAAGGAAGAGGTTTTCAATGTTGTACCTTATGGTTCCAATCTCTTATAGCTTCATTAGAAAACGCCACATCAATGACATCCTTGAACATCTCCTTTGAAGGATTTTCAGCTGTAAGAGAAAGCTTCTCTCTTTTGGAGGGTGAGTCATGCTGATAAACAATGTCCTCACATCCATCCCCATGCACACATTCTCCGTCATCAAGCCGCCAAAAGGTAATGTGGAAAGGATGGAAAATATCATTAATACATTCATGTGGGACTCAAAGAGGTGGGGGAGATGCAATTGGTCATCTTGGAAGCGGTTGGCTCGCCCTGTAGAGGAAGGAGGTGTCGACCTCCATGATATTCAGGACACCATCCTCTGTTTACAGGCGAAGATGGCATGGGAAATCATTGGCGGGGATAATCTATGGGGATATGGTTTTGGCCAAATTCTTGTTCTCTCATCTTGAAACATTGTCCAACTACAAAAGTTGGGTGGTTGGCTGCAAGGACATTAGCTTCTGGAACTCTAACTGGGCTGGCGAGGTCCTTGCTTTTTCAGGTTACCCGCACCCCGATATTTCTTTCAGGGATGCATGTGATCAATATGATATTATACATGCATCCTTAAACCCCAGTCTCAGGATCCAGTTTGATGGTATCATTATGATTGATGACCCGGAATTATGTTGTTTTTTGGAGACTACATCGAGCAGGTACAGTAGCAGCGGTTACAGGGAGATTCTTCGACGATATCACAACATAGAGGAGGGGGTTTTGGATATCTGGTGCAATGAGGTTCCCACAAGGATGAACTTATTTCATTGGAGGGTATGTAATAGGTCGCTTACTATAGAGAAGAATATCCAGAAGAAGGGCGTCCACATTGCTTCTTGGTGCTATTGCTATGTGAACCCGCAATTCGAGATGACGAAACACCTATTCTTCCAGGGCCAATGGGCTTCCAACCTATGATCCCTCTTCACTCATCCTAAACACTTGAGTAGAAATCCTTTTTCCCCTCATGAGTTTGTGTCTGCGTAGTTCACAGGCACTGATAATAGAGCTATGGAACACACCGTTAGAATGGTCATTTTGATCTCCATTCATTGGATCATCTGGGAGGTCTGAAATCAGGTTCGTTTGGGGGTCCAACACTCCCCGTGGTCCCTTCAGATTTGGATCTGTTCTCATATCATGGAGATTTCCTTGCACATCAAAGGTGGAATATCATCAGCTGCAGTTTGTAGTCTTATCAATTGCCTATACATTCAAAGCAGGTGAAGCAGTTCCTAGGTAAAGTGGCAACTGCCAAGGCATGGTTTGAAACATAATTTTGACAGCTCCTATATGGAAGGGGAAAGGATAGGTGGAAGACTGATTTGGAATAGTTGGGGATCTGTTTTTGTTTCCATTAGTGCTTTATATGGACCATGTTGCTCTTTAGTTGCTGAGGTTCGTGCCCTTCATTCCGAGCTCATGGTTTGTATAAGGAGAGGGTTGTAGATCACTGGGGTTGAGTCCTACTCTGACGTTCTTGTTAAGGAACTTCAAGGTAGACGTGGGATCCCATGGGAGCTGGTCTACCTCATCCGAAGATTCAAGGTAGAGGCGGATCAATGGAGGATTATTCATCATAGTTGGAGGGAGTCGAAATTTGCGGCTGAAAAACTTTCCTGGTTGGGTCGGCAGGAGGAGACGCTTATGATTTATTATAGCCTTCATTGTCTACCCCTCAAGTATATCTGTGTTGTGCAAGTGGATTCCATGGGCCTGCATTTCTTTCATCCTCCTTGAGGACTTTCTTCATGTGTCTTCGTTTCCTAAAAATTAATAAAAACAATAACTTTCAGGCATGAGCTTAGTACAAACCATTATTAAGGGCCCAAAAAACCCATAAGAATATAAGTTAAGAAATATATTGAGGATAACCTAGATATAAGAATAAGGAATCATATGTCATTATATACTTCTTCCTTATATGTTCATACTTTTATGATCAATGTTTCTTTTTATTCTCAATAGCTATGTATTCAAGACCTGATATTATACGTTCTTTTTCTTAGTTAATGTAGGGAAATAGAAGAACATGTTACAACAACCAATGTGATAGGAAATGTGATTATTTCCCTAATTACATCATGATGTGATGGAAGCGAGTGATCAAAATATCATGGCAGTACATTCTCAGTTGGCTTGAGTTATGAATAATAACATGAATCAAGTGGAACATCCCCCTTCTTCAAGGAAAGAGAAACTTGCCGTAGAATCCATCATACGGAAAAGGCCTCCCATGTTTAGTGGGTATTCTGATCCCCTCATCTCAGAAATATGTATTAACTCTATTGAAATCATTTTCTCTGTATTACAGTACTTGGATGATGAGAATGTTGTACGGGAAGTCTATCATTTTGATGGGGAAGCTGATCAGTGGGGGACACTAATCAAAAATACAATGTCCCAAGAAGAAATTGATTTCATAGAATGGGAGGAATTCAAGAGGTTGTTTTCAACAAATATTTTCCTCGAACCCACCTTCTCAAGATGGAATGATTGTTCCTTGGACTCGTGCAGAAGGAAGATGAGTCCATTGTGGCGTATAAAGTGAACATTTTAAGGTTTTCAAGGTACGCCTCAATCTTTTCCATGAACACCGAAAGCAAGGAGGATCTCTTCTTTAGAAGACTAAAGATGAGTCTACAAAATGTGTTGGCGATTCAACACTTCAACAGATATGAGGATATTGACCATAGTGCCCTCAAGGTTGAAATGAAGATTGGAGACTTGCAGTGGTCTCATGGGCCTAGTGACAAGAAGCGGAAAATGGAGAACAACATGGGTGGTTCATCAATCAAATCCCATGATGGAAAGAAGACTCACATTCCCCTTTGAAAAAAATGTGGGAAGAAGAATCTTGGTGACTATATCAAGGGAACCAAGAATTGATTCAAATGTAGAAAGTTTGGTCATCTGGCAAAGAACTACCGAAGGGATATGAAAAAACCTACTAATGTTTGAGAAGAAAGGAAGGTTCAGATCAAAACTCAGCTTGTAGTGCAGTGTTATAACTGCAAGGATCTTGGGCATTATGTGAACAATTTCCTTAAGCTGGGTTTGTCGGAGGCAATCAGAAAAAACCTCCAAGGCAACAAGGAAGGGTTTATGATATCACTACTGCTGAGGTGGATCTGTAAAATGATGTGGTGACAGGTACACTTGTTATTCATTCATGAATAGAGAACATAGTATTTTATTCTGGTTCTATGCATTATATCGTATCTTTAAATTTTAGAAGAACTATTCAAACACCACCTCAAAATTTGGAGGAAAATATATCTGTGAGAAGATAGAATGGGGAAATTATTTTATCCATGGTTTATAAGTCCTCTGTGATTAATGTTTCTAGACTGAACCTCCAAGAAAATCTTTTCATACTTCTGTTAGTAGAGTTTGACACTATCTTGGGCATGGATTGGCTATCATTTTACAAGGTCCACATCAATTGTTGGGAAAGGGATATCATGTTTCACATCCTAAAGCATCCTCTGATTCTTTAAAAGTGTAAGGAAGAATTTCAGTCTCCTTTATAATCATTGTCTCATGTTTGGATATTGATTCTTTATGGGAAATCATATCAAGCATAAATGATTGGGACAAGGATAGAATCATTATTGAAGACATGCCCATCGTGAGGGATTACATTGATGTATTCCCCGAAGAATTGTCTGGTCGTCCACCTGACTGAGAGGTTGAGTTCTAAATTGAACTTATCCCTGGATCTTTTCCAATCTCCAACCATTACAGAATGGCCACCATAGAGCTAGAAGAGATGAAGAAGCAGTTATAGGATAATATTGAGAAGGGGTTTAGATGCCTGAGTGCTTCATTGTGGGGTGCTCTAGTCCTCTTTGTCAAGAAGAAGGATGGATCATTGCGCCTTTGAATTGATTATCATGATCTCAATAAAATAACTATAAAAAATTATCCCCTTACACAAATATATGGCTTGTTTAATTAGCTTCGTGGGGCCAGTTATTTTTCTAAGGTGGACCTTTGGTCAGGATATCACCAACTGAAGGTGAGGAAGGAAGATATTCCCATGACTGCCCTTCGAATGAGGTATGAACACTATGAGTTCATAGTGATTCCATTTAGACTCACAAATACTCCAGAAATTTTCATTGATTTAATGTATATAGTCTTTAGAGATTGCCTCACCAAATTTTTGGTGGTCTTTATTGATGATATTCTGATATACTCCAAGAGCAAGGTGGAACATGAGGAGCATTTGGAAACTATGTTAAAGACTTTTCGAAAGGAGAAGTTTTATGAAAAGTATAGTAAATGTGAGTTATGGTTGGAAGAAGTATCATTCTTGGGGCATGTTATCTCAGGAAAGGGATATTTGTGGACCCTTCCAAGATGAAGGCAATTGAAGAGTGGCTGAGGCCAACTTCATTAATGGCGATCCACAACATTTTAGGTCTAACTGGGTATTATCGATGATTCGTGACTAAATTTTCACGATTTTCAAACCCAATGACCATGCTGACATGGAAGGGAGTAATGTTTGTCTGGACACGCGAATGTGAAGACTGTTTCAAGGAGTTAAAAAACAGGCATATCACTACGACGGTACTCACACTTCATTCAAGTGGAGAACACTTTGTGGTGTATAGTGATGCTTCTAAGAAAGACATAGGCTATGTGCTAATAAAAAATTATAATGTGATACCCTATGCTTCAAGGAAGCTGAAAATTAATGAGCAAAACTATCCCATGCATGATCTGGAGTTGGCTGCTGTGATCGTTGTGTTGAGAATATGGCTGCATTATCTCTATGGGTAAAAATGTGAGATATATAAAGACCACAGGAGTCTAAAATATATATTCACATAGAAATAGATTAATATGCACCAAAGAAGTTGGATAGACCCTATCAAGGATTATGACTGCTCAATCCACTACCATCCTAGGAAGGAAAACAAGGTGGAAGATGCTCTAGGCAAAAATGATCCTGCATCTTTATCAATGATGAGAATTGAAAAGGATCTTGTCTTCTTAGATTTGAAAACGATGGACATGGGAATCATTAAGGTAAGAACATCATCAATCCTTTCTTAATTTTTTGCTCAACCATCCCTCTTGGAGAAAATAAAGGACTCTTAATGAAATGATTTGGAAATTCAAAAAAGGATGGAATTTGTTAAAAATGGGAAATCCTCCGATTTCAAAATTGATGAGGAAGGAGTTGTAATATTTGGGACAAGATTATGTGTACCATATGATATAGAGATATAGAAGGAGCTATTGAATGATGCACAAAGCATGACCTTCTCTATCCATCTTGGGAGTACCAAAATGTATCGTGATCTCCAAGAACACTTCTGGTGGGATAACATGAAGAAGGAGATTGAGGAATATATATCAAGGTGCTTGGTATGTATTCAAGATAAAGCTGAGCGACAAAAGTCCAAAGGTATGATGCCACCATTGCCTATACCAATGAGGAAATTAGAAAATTTTACTATGTAATTTTCCACGGATCTCCTAAAAATGTCAATGGGAAATAATTTGATATGGGTTGTGTTTGACCGACTCATCTAGAAATCCCATTTCATCGCTATTCGAGAATATCTCTTGCTTGAACAACTTGCAAAGATATAAGTGAAGGAAGTGGGGAGAGAACACAGTGTTCCGCTCTAAATTGTCTCTGAAAGTGATCCAAGGATCACATCTAAATTCTAGAGGATCCTTCAACATTCTTTGCGTACTGATTTAAATTTCTGCATGGCCTATCACCCCCAAACTAATGGCTATTCTGAAAGAACTGTTAAGAAGCTTCATGATATGCTTAAATCCTGCTCTCTAGAAGTCAAAGGTTGATGGGATTAGCATATCCCATTGGTTGAGTTCTCATACAAAAATATCTTCCACTCTAGTATTAAAATGGTTCCATATGAATCTCTGGATGGAATGTGATTTTGAACTCAAACCTGTTGGGATGAAGATGAAGAGAAAAAGCTACTTGGACCCGATCTTGTTAAAGAGATGACATAGAATGTTCAAGTCATCCGGAAACACATCAATAATGCTCAAAGATGGCCAAAGATCTATGCTGACAACCGTTGAAGGTACTTGGAGTTCGATGTTGGAGATAATGTCTTCCTTTGCCTATCTCCATGGAAGATAGTCATGCGATTCGGGAAGAAAGGGAAGATAAGCCCAAGGTATATTGGCCCCTTTGAGATCCTTGACCGCATAAGAGCTGTGTCCTATCGTCTTGCACTTCCATCGATCACGGCTCAAGTTCATGATGTTTTTCACGTATCACTCTTAAGTATGTACAAACCATACCCTTCATATGTACTCTCTTCATAGGTGGTACAGTTGGATGATGTTTTCTATTACGAGGAGCTTCCAGTGATGATATTGGATCATAGAGAAAATGTTCTACGCAACATGACTACTCATCTGGTAAATGTACTATGGAGAAACCATACATATGAAGATCCAACCTGGGAATTGGAGGAAGAAATGAAAGAAAATTACCCACACATGTTTTTTTTTCTTAGAATGTAAACAAAATTTCGAGGGAGAAATTTCATAAGGGGGGAAGAATGTAGTGACCCGAAGTATTTCAATAGAAATTCCCTTCTTAAAATTATGTCATAAAATCACATGAAAACACAACATAATGAAATACTACGTGATAAGTGACCTTTAATCATATGTATGTCACTTCTGTGTTCCCAATTTTGAAAATCTGACATACACGGTCGTGTTCAAGAAGTTTTTTGGAGTCTGATAAGAATAAAAAAATTCTCATTGAATATTAACATACCCTTATGAATAGTAACATACCTTTATGAATTTTGATATTCCATAATGAATATTAACCTCAACTATGATAGTATAAAAATAATATTCAAGTTGGAAGTAAGATATTTTTATATTTTAGAATAATTTAATGAATGTTATAAAAATGGTTTTGAAAATAAATTATTATATTAATTAATTTTTATAATAATAATATTAAATAATGATTTTTGAAAAATGGACTTCATTTTTGGATTCTACATGTCGAAAAATTGTTAGGGAGAATTTTTGAGTTTTTTCTGAGATACATGAATTATCGATGAATAGTAAAATACAATAATTTATTGTATATATACTCTCTAAGCTAAATAGACTATTCCTAGCATAATGGATGATGTCACCAACAATTTTTAGAATTCACATGACCCATTTGCTATTATTTTTCATGGAATACTTACTATTTTTTTCCTTGTGAAGAAATAATAATGTAAGGATTATAATATTATGAAATCCCTCCTCTCCTCCACTATAAAAAATACCCTTCACCCCCTCTTCTCTCCACTCCTATCAGGCCTTGTGCCTTGAAATTATTCTTCCCAAATCACTCCCCATGGTCCTTCCCCACGTCCAAAATCTCTCAGACTCCACAAAATATCAAAACCTCTCCCCTAAAGAGGTTCTCAAAGGAGGAATTCTCAAGAGGTAAATTCCTCTTCCAAATTTCATCTTTTATTTTAAGTTCATTAATTTTTATTTATTTAATCACCTCCCTTCACCATAATAGTATTATAAATATAGTAACATACATCTACAGATATTTCCTCATTCTAGGGGTATATTTAAGTATCTTCCCTCCTTTCCCCAAACTTTTATTTGAAAGAAATGAAAGCACCGTTTGAGATGTGCTAATTTAGCACATTCAAGGACAATGGTTTATCAATTTCTATTATTATCACTAATTTTGGTCATGAAACCATTCATGTTATGGTGGAAACCGATTAGTATATATTTAATATTTCCTATTAAACGTTCTTTAATTATTTGGTACAAATGGAATTATGTTATAAAGAAAAAAACATTCTTTGTAATCAAATCCACAGATTTACAAAAACAGTTATCACTATGGTTATATATAATATAATTCAACTTCACTATATTTAACCTAATTAAAATTAAAACCATGTAATATACTAGATATGAAGAAAAGAAAATATCATCAATTATTTATAACAACTTTCATCTTGAATATAATCCAAACTTGAATATAAGTGAACCGAACTTTGAAAGCTAGGTAAACAAACAAGATAGAACAATAAAATTGAACATTATAACTAATCAAAAAGGATTTGAATGAACTAAAAAGGGTTCTAGTAAATAAATTAAAAATAGGAGAGGTTATGGAATTATTAATTAATAAGCCTAATTTGATTATTCACGTCATTAATAACAAGAGGAGAAAACCAACGTATTTAAAGTAAGGGATCCTCACCTTTTCACTCTTAATCAAGATTATCCTCTATGTTATGTATTTTTTGTGTAATTCCAAATGATGGAGTATTATTTAGAACCTCCCCCATACTGACCGAATGAGGTATATGTGACTAGAAACCCATTATCTGTCTCATCAAGACCTATTAGGTACACCAGACACTATGCCGGTAAAATCGTAAGGAATTCTACCCAAACCTTCATCATTCTTTTGGGTATCCTTAACTTTCTTTCAAAATTTTTTTATCATATATATTTATTTGAATCCTATAAATTTTGGACAGTTTTAAAATATTCTAATATTATTACCCTTTCATCACATTCTTTTGGGGATATACATGTTTTTGAAATATTCCCTTCCATAGAACTTTGCGATAGGAAAACCTGTTTTAAAGGGATTTCCCAAATTTTTTACCAAAATTTCATGTTCACTCTGTCCTCTATTTTAAGAAACCATTTTCTTTATAAAATAAGTATTTTTATATTAAATCCTTCTTGTTTCAATTATGTTTTTATATAAAATAATTTCCACTTTTCTATTTGAAAATATCAAGAGTTTTTTCCTTACAATCGCACAAATATGTTTTAATTCTTGTGTTATAAAATTCATTTCTAATATTTTGTCACTTATATTATACACCACATACCATTTTATATGCATATTTTACCCTATGAACGTCCATGTATGTTCTAATCATTTCCTTTCATGGAAAATTTCATGATACACCCGTTAGATATGTTTTGTGTCATGACTGTGGTACCCAATTCTTTCCATTGGTACCCTTATATTTATGTATGGTTGATTATGTATGATAGTATATGTGGAAAGAATATTTATGTGGAAAGAAAATCCATGAAAATTATGAGATGGGTGCATCAATATAGTTCTCCAATGCATTGGGTAATGATATGTCTAATGAGATGCGATGTGAAACGGGATTGGAGTTTAGCCTTTACCCGTACATAAATTGGAAACAGGATTGGCGATTAGCCTTGACCCATACTAAAGAAATTTTTTATGATTCTGCCACATTTATATGATTCCATGTTTATATGATATCATGCATATATTAAAGTATTTTATGAGTTTCATGCTTTTGATATCATTTTGTCATGCCTCCTAACTCATGTGCTTGAGATGTATCCTTATGTTCATTCCCTTTCTGTGCTTTTTAGCTCATCCTTTTGTTCATGTGTTCCCAAGAATACCCTATGTAGATGAAAGGGCACAAAGAAAGTTATAAGATCTTTATGGAGATTAAATAAATATGTTTATTTCAATATGTTTTATGTTATATGTTCATAGTATTCCAAGTCACTAGACTTAACGATCATTGGCTTGTACTCTGATGATTAATTGTGCTTAAAATCATGAAATATTTTATGTAAAAGGCTCAGGTCACTATAATGAGAGTTGATAAAAGTATTTTTTTAGTAATTTATAGATTATATAATATTTATAAACTTGTTACTCAACATAATAATATATATAATTGCATTATTAGATATTTCTCTATCCAACTTGACATGGTGTTATTCCATGTTTGGTCTTCGTGGGATGACATAATGGTGTCCCTAAATAGACATGTAATATATAATATGGGATGTTATAAATAATAAAAAATTAAATACATTATATCTAATATTATCATCTGAAAGAAGTTAAGTGGATTGATCATACAATAATCTATGCATATCATTGGGGACTTCATCCATGGGAAGCGTTGTCCCAGTAACAATACGAGCCAAGGGAGGGATTCACTCCCATTTCCATATCCTAATGAGAGGAAACATCCTACCAATTTCATTATGATCCAAATGACTAATAATTCAATATAATCAATATGTGTATGCTATGAATAAAAATCCAAAAATATATCTCCTACCTTGATATGAGTCATTAATTCAACTAGGATACATTATGTTAAGATAAATGCTCAAGAGATTCAGGAATATTGACCCTCCAATGAGATGTAAGAAATATCATCTCCCATAACTCATGAAAATATGATCATCAAAATCATCTGGTTAATGTGTGACCTCCATCTCAATACATCCCATATATAACTTACATATATCTTTTACTGTCTGATATCCCTTATTCTCTCATCCTAATAGTTCATTTACATGATATGTATAATATATATTGGTGGGTAAAATAAATGAAACACCCTAAATAGGTAGACCAAGAATAAATTGCACATCCTATTGTGTGATTTTCAGCTCCCTTCAGAAAGGTGGTAAGTATGCATCTCTAGTCTCCATCTATAGGTGAGGGAAGAAAGTTTATAATGATAAAAATACTTGAAATCAGATATTGGGATGTTGTAAAAAATCAAAACTCAAATATGGGATACTAAATGGTGGAGGTGAAATGAGATTATAGTGGTGTACCCTAGGTACCTTGACCCATTGATCAACATTATCCTATAACACCTCATGTGAAATTTTTCTGTACTGGTTAGTGAGTAGAGTAGAATAATCTATCTCCATAAAAAATTACCGGATTATTAAGTGAGGTAAAAAAATTTATATTAATGTTTTGGTTAGATGAATGTTGGATATAATATTTATATTAATTATGGAATAAGTAATAATTATATTTAATATTTTATTGTTTTTCATATAGCATTTCATGGATTATTAATTACCTCATAGTAATCATTATATGATTGGTTATTGACAAAAAATTGACACAAAGAAATAAATATTTCCTCTATAACACATAGATACATAAATTTCCTCAAAAATACAATACATCAATATCATTGATATTGAGACATCCTTCCAGTAATGTTAGTGAATCAATTATTAATATGACATTGCCAATGAAATATTTTGTATCTAAAACATTGTCCTTCCTCTTGAGAATAGCCCATCTTATTCAAAAATCTATAAGACTTAAATATTCCTCATTGACACAATATACTAATGTTAGGTATCAATGTAGGTTATTATTATGTAATTAGTAAATTTTTAATCTCTTTAATTGGAATCCACAATGTACTATTGTAGTTATAAATTGTATATATTTAGTAAATGAGATCAATATATGAGTCCCAGGAGATATTCATCGATTCATATTCCATAATTATGTGCATGCATGAAAACCTAAAATCCTACTTGTTTCCATAATAACAGTTCTTTGGTCCAGTAATACATAAAAGTATAATTTTTTTACCGATGTAAGGGTCATGAAACTCTATATCGTTGAATATGAATTAATCCTAGTTGATGAATCAATCATAAAAACATGAAAAATTCCCTAATACTCCTTTTAATCACTTACAGAAACTGTTATTCATACAATAACACATGTAAAATAATGTCATTTGTCTAACTTCTTATTTCTATGATGTACTTTACATAGTGATAAAATGACCCATGAGTTATTCCTATTATAATTAAAATTTATAAAACACTTCAAACTCTATTGATAAACACCATAATGTTTTTTGTCAGGTGTATGTGTATCATCCCCCCATAATACTTTAATTACTCTTTCCCATTCATAATCATTAAAATTTACTCATAATATCTCTTATTGGCCATATGTATTACTTATTAAAGTTTTTAAGACATCACTAAATTAGCTTATATGATATAAAAATTGAAAAAGTTGTATAAAATTAATGTTATAATTACATAAACATAATATGAAATAACAACAAGATAACATAATAAGCTTGGAAATGACATTTTCATACCCTCATTAAAAAATATTTCAAAAATTTAGGGAAATGTTTCAAATTTAGTATCTATAATATTAATTTGTGGATCTCAGTATAACATTATATGAATTTATTTGTTCCTTGATACCCTAATAGATATTTAATATCAAACATACACTATGATTTTGGGTGTAATGCTTTCTAATTCTAACTGGAAGCTAAATACAAGAGACATAATTTTCCATATCCACTATTATGTATTCATATGATATAAGGGAATAGTTACTATATTGGATTTTTGGAATCATAAGTATGGTTTTGTACTTTCGATAGGGAAAAATTCTACAAATCTATATAAACTATTTATATAAATGTATTATGGAATTACATGGAAATAATTCATTCAAAAACTAATGAAATTTTATATGGGAAGGATAAAACTAGTAATCTTTAAACAGATGAAATATTATGTAATTTTGGAAGAACATTTAATTTTTTTGAATTGATATTTATAAAAAGTTTGGAAACAGAAAATAATAATTGACCTAGTCAATTTAAACATTGAAAATTGTATTCTATTTCACCCTAACCACCATCCCATATGAAATAATCTATCCATAATTATTTTTTATCCTCTCATGTACAATGTATTTTTGAAAATATTGGAAGGTGTTAGTCATATCAACAATAAAATTTTATAGAAATTCAATATCAACTTATTTATGATATTGTGTAAGGTTATGGTTCATATAATTATTAGATACCTAAATTGTATAAATCATCAACTCTCCAAGAGAAATTTTAGGGATGACATCAAGAGAAATCTATAATGATCACCATATATGTCACATAATATTATTTGTATTTTTCTATTTTTACTCATCAACTAATTGTATAATGGTTCACACCATATTAAAATTCCATTGAAACTTTTCATGGAATACTTTCATAGAAGATATCTTTCAATGTCTAATGTTTCCATTACTAAAACAATACTTCTTAAAAAACAATAAAAAACCTAGTTGAATATGTTATAACATATCTATTCATTTTTTGGAAAACATTGAATAACTTTAGAGCATGAGGTTAATAGGGGTATATAATTTATCTTTCATTAAGGATGGTGAATAGTCATTTTATTTTAAATATCTTCTTCTATAGTTTTCTCTTCTTCAAATTACCTATCACTTTCTTGCACTAAAATTCTCTCATCAGACACATCATCATCATTATATTTCCCCATCATTATATCTATAGTTATAAATTGGTTTTTTATCCAATAAATATGAAATAACATCGCAATCATGTGATGGACCACCTTCTAAGGCTCGTTTATGACTTGTTTTCATAAAATAGAAGGATAATGTCAAATAATAGAAACCTCTTTGTGTAATTCCATTAAACAATTATCAAATCTTCAGTGGAATAATTTTTTTCTGAAATCTTGTCCACATCCTCACATAATGGATAAACTATAAGTCATATCATATGAGAGTATTGAAAATGATTATAGCTAACAGATTGGATCTCCTAATCTTGTGTCAAATTTAATCAACCATGTATTCATTCATGAAATCCTACCATGGTAACATAATATTTTATGGTTACTTCTTGTTTTAGTTTTCTATTATATAATTCACATGGTTCAGTCTCAATAACTTCATTGTAGCATTAGATGTAGATATATGTAATTGTATATGTGAAATAATTACATTTTATATTTATTAAAAAAGTTTAAGTAAAACTCTATAAAAAATTATTGTTTTCAAATTTTCTCTATGATTACATAAATATTAGTTTGTATTAAATAATTATTAAAACAATAAATTTTTAAAATTATTTCTACTATATTATTATATTACCAAATAGTTAGTTTCTTTAAATTTTCTAAAAAGGCAACACATCTAATAAATAAACTCTAAAAATTTATCATCATTATTCCATTGAAGTAAAATATTTAAATATCACCGAATGTGGTAATAGAAAATAACTTACATGGACATGGGAAAGGTCTAAATTTTTTTCCCACTATCCAAAGTTCTCTCATTGAATAAATCTATAGAAAGTATTATTTAAATGAACATTTTGCATTATTTTGTTAATTATCATGTTTTGTTAATAATTTCACTAAAATTGAATTAATGACTTTAATTATAATAACACAATCTTAATTATTCATTATTAATGTAAACAAATACTAACAATTTCTGTAAACTAATAATCATTGATTATTAAACACGCTTAATTATTATTCTTCAAAAATAATTGTTTTTTAATCATAATTACACATTAAATATAATTTTTAAAAACTTATTTATATTAGATTTAAGTATTATTTATATCTTATAATTCCCATTTTTATAATTACTTATTAAATTTTAAATTTAAATATTATTAATAAATATTATTTTTATAATCTTATTATTTGTTATTTTATAAAAATATAAAATATATAATTTGATCTACGATTACATAATCATAATTTAATATAAGGTCTCATTGTCAATTTTATAATATTAACTACTATATTACAAAAAATCTACATATTATTATTTCTAATTAAAAAACTAATTCTAAATTATATCTATATAATTAATAATATAAATAAAAAAAATTGATGAAAATAATCTTTACAAAATCACTTTAAATGAAGCTTAAAAAATTATCCATCCATTAAAACATCTCTCCAAAGAGTTTCCATAAATTTATATCTATTTTCTGAGATAATAAGAGAAGGTAAATGTGGGAATAGTGAGTAGAGAAGCTGAAGGGATGGTTTATTTTAAAGCGGCTACCAAAAATCCATTATCAACCCTAACAAGTTTCGCATTTTTTAAATGAATGAAATTTATGAAAGTAACACATTTCACTTAAGAAAGATAAAAAACACATTAACATCCTCAACACCATTAGAAATTCATTTATACAAGATAAATGCGTCATGGGAATCAACATATTTTAAATTTTAATAACTAATTTGGAATGTGGAATGCATTTAAAACCCACATTTAAAAATAAAAAACCCAAACTTTTTCCCAATTAGTTTTTTAAACAAACTATAAAAAATAGTAGATGACGGTGAGATTATGAAAAAAAATTCCTAGGAATAAAGATATTTTTATTTTCATTGAATATTTGCCGAAGAAACATATAGAGTTACAATAGTATGTCACATAGAGAAGTTAAAAGATATTAGAATGACTAATATCTAAAGATTTCCCAAATAATCAAGTTAGAAATTATATTTTTATAACATTTAGAATTTTATTCAAATAATTGTAAAAAAATGATATTTAAAATATAGGATCTAGATATTTGTCATACCCATTGTATACATTTATCTATAGGGGTTTGATTATATTTTTATTGATATCATCATCTATCATATTCCATTATAGTTCAAAGATAAATATTTAGTGAAAATTATTCTTATCATACATGGTTTTATAAAAATTATTATTTATTTTTATGGATATATATTATAATATATTTTTATTAAAATAATAGTTGTGTATATGGCCCTTCTTAGTCATTTTATATCGGTTTTTCTTGTTCAAACATTGCAATAAAAAGTATTTGTACATTGATGGTTTCTAAGGATGGTTTTGGATGATGTAACATTCAAGATGGTCATGTCCATATATCACCCATTATATGGATCCATTTTGGTAATTAGAACATGGTATAAACATTTAGTACATTACATGTATTCTTATTGGTTAAATGGTGGTGTTTTTTATAGGTGTTTTATGTATTATCTATAAAGAATTTCATTAAATGTTTTTGATGTTGTTTTGGTAGTAAATGATTTTTTAACAGAGTATTATTATTGTGGATGTTGTTATTATTATAAGTATAATAATAATAATTAATGATTTTGTTTTTTGTATTTATTAATATATAATTATTATGTACGAGAGAAACTATAATAGCTATAATGAAATATAATTTGGGATCATTAAACCATTTTTAAAAAAAGTAAATGCTAGTAATTTATTTCAAACACATTGGGTAGTTTTTAAAATTCAATAATGACTGTATATAGTAAATTGATAAAAAATACAAAAAAAATATAGGGTGATTGGTTTTTTTATTTATGATAAATAATACCCAAGTAGACTTGCAATTATATCATTATTCTTATGAATGTGGGGATTTTTTTAACACCCATCACATGTGGTCATGAAAAATGGATTAACATAAGCATTAGAAATTATCATTCCACTTTATTAGTTAGAGATATTATATATATTTTTTTAAATAAAGCATTATAAACCTACCCTTCATCATTATTAAATCATCATTTTTTGATATATCTATTTAAATAAATATATATATACATACAAATTATTAATTTATATATTTATTAATATAATGATATAGAATTATAGAATTAATTTTACATAAATTTATAAAATATGTATATATTTATATTTATATAACATTATATTTACATTTATAATTATTAAAATTTCTTTATAAAATTTATAATAATTTTAATTGGATTTGCATGCATGTATATATATGTGTGTGTGTGTGGGTTTGTGACTCTCTCTCTCCCTATATAGATTTCTGTGTGTCTTTGTGTGTATAAATGTATATATATTTTAATATATATTTATTATAATGAATAATGTTACAAATATATATATGGACACGCAATAAGAACACATACCACTAGCTTATATGATTTAACTTTTTTATATATATACATTTTTATATATATGTATATATATATAGAAATATATACTTATTTGAAATAAATATTAATATTTATTTTCATATATTATAAGAATATATAAATAAATATATATTTCTTTATTAATATACATAGACATAAATATTTATATATAGAAATTATATATACATTTATATACATATAAATATATATATATATATATATATTTCTCTCAGGTAAATAAAATGAATACAATTTTATTTTAAATAAAACTGATAATAAATTTTAATTTCCAACATGATTTATATATTTATAAATACAATTTACTTATAAATATGTTCAAATATTTATTTAAATAGTTATTTTTTTAACATATTCAAATATACAATAATATATACATTTATATTTATATTTTTGAATATATGGGAAACATTAATATTTGTACACGATAATATTCATATGAATGTATGTCCAATGAATAAATTCTGTCTTGAAATGCCTCTGAACAACCTAAGAGGGGAGGAGTGAATGAGAGTGTCAAATGTTTTTTGAATGAGAAGGGTATTGTCCCCATGTTGGTTGGAACATGTTAAACCTGCCATATTGAATAATGTAGTTATAAAAAACCCATATGTATAAAAATAAATACAACACATCAGTTTTACATGGTTCACCACTAAGATCTAGAGCGAGAACAATACGCCAATAGTGTGTCAGTCATACCTGAATCCACTAAGATTCACTATAAATTAGGGATTAAAATTCAGTTATAATGGTCACTTCATTATAGTCACACTACCTTTATAAAAATTGTAGGGACAACACATTGTTTCCCTTAAATCACTTCCATATAATAATCATTTATTACTACATTGGCTGAAGTATTTCTTAGTTTATCGGCTTAAATATAACTTCCCAATCAGATACCATAATGATTATGTTTTTCATCATGTAGTTCCACTTATGATTCTTCAATTCATTACAAAAACATTCCCCATGTTCATCTATGATCACATACATATCTTTCATGAAACACATTATATCACCAAACCATCTTTTTATATTAAAGAACTATCGTATTTCGTTAAACTAAACACATCCACGAAACTCCCAACATTCACAAAACTCCCAAATTCAATAAAACTCCTTCAACAAAATGCATTTTTTTCAATTAGTTCTCAACCATTATTTTCAAAAAACATGTGTTCATGTAATGTTTCTAGTTCAAGATAGAATTATGTTTTCCTAAAACAATTATGAAATCAAAGTGATTATCCCTTCTTCAAAACGTTTTCGATGCTCATATGGTGAGAGGCTACATATTTTTAGACATCCCATCACCTTTATGAATAATTAAACCACACCGCCACATTTTTCGGAAACAAATTATTTGTGTTCACAAAAAAAAAATCATCGCAAAAAAATCATGGAAATTCCATTCATCAAACTTCTCATAATCATGTAACTTATTATTTTTCCTTCGCACATCATCAATCATTCAGGAAACATTATTTCTCAAAACTCAATACCTTTATGAGACCACATTATTTTGAATTTCATTCCCTTTCCATATTTTCCTGAGATATCCTAAAAAATTAATCATTCAAAACTGGTTTTCCTTACTTCTGTTTTTAACCTAAAAATTTAGAAAAATAATTTGAAATGATGTCACCTTCATCACTGAAGCCACCTACACCATAAGATCACATTTAATTAAAAAGAATTAATCAAACTAGTTTGGATTTTTTAAAAAGAAAAAAACACTTTTCTTCTAGCTGTGAAACCCCTTGTTTCAAAAAATCACCCCTTTGGGTTTTTTGTCAATCTATAGATAAATTAAATAAAACACCATCCTTTAACAAAAAAACTGAATAGGGTTAAAATGACCCATTCATCACTCTATGTGTACATGAATAATGATCAATGTTTAAAACAAGTGTTTCAAGAGAAACATCCATGCCTCCAAAGACCACCAACCTATCTTTCAAACCATTCTAATATATCCTACAAACCTTTCATCCAATCCTATACTACAAAAATGTCATTAATAAATACAATCCAGTAAATTTTATCAATTCTCCTGATTTGGAAATATACACAAAACATTTTTATTTGTAACTTAGTTCTCAAAAAACCCCCCTTGGATTTTATCCCCCCAATATTCATGCATCAAATCCACATAAATATTAAAATTGTTAAGAAAAATAGAGAGATATTTTAAATTTTAACTTATTTATATAATGGGAGGTGGATGAACACTGATGTTTAACTTAGGTTTCTCAAACATTCATGTTTATAATGTATTAGTAAATATATTAGACACTTGATCATTACTTCCAATATGCTCCAATATAACCACACATTGTTTAACATTTTCATTAATGAAGTGGTATATGATCACAATATGTTTAGTATGATTATGTGGAACTAAATATTTTGTGAGATCAATCACACTTTTGATTTCATTTTGGACCACCATTGGTTGTTTGACCGCATACCCAATATTAGTATTTTTTCCTCATCTAAAATAGTAGAGTGTATCACTTTTTCATGGATATATAATCTACTTTATCCATTCTTAGTGGACTTCATTCTTATTTCATGATCAACCATCCCACACATTTATTTCCAATGAGGAACTAACCACCACTTATGAAAATTCAATAATTTTCTATCCCTTACAATTTAAAATGATAACCCATTGTTTAGATTACCTTGAATTTGAATTATGATTATTTTAACTACTTCCAAGACTATTCCATTAGATTACATTGGAAGAAATATATGAAATGTATTATAATGATGATATATAATCATGTTGCAGTCTAATATAATAAACATCCAATGATCAAATTATACAATTTGGGATTAACAGATTTCCCAACCTTGTGAATTCAATGTTTTTTCCCGACTACTATTGGAGTTGACATTATTTTGGAGTCATGTATTTTGAATTTTTTTCAGATGATCTATTGCATACATTTCCTATGAAATAAAGGTGTAGTCCTTATTTGGAATCAACTATATCCAAAAAAATCATCTGATTCCCAAATTAGTGACATTTCAATTTATTATTTCATGATATTAAAAAAATTTACCCTGATCCCTACCAACATCAGCCAAAAATAATATCATCCACATACACAAGAACCAATAATTTATATCCCTGATAATTATTCACATCGTTATTATGGTTGAGCTTGCTATATTACATTTTAGATTATACATATAAGAAACTAGTAAACAATACAATGATTGTGGTTTATTATTTATACCATAAAGAGACATGTTTAATCTATAACTATTTGTAACATCATTCATAATCATAAATCCCACTCATTCCAATTTTTACTTTTTCATACATAAATTTTTTTATGAATGATGCTTTGGAATTCATATGATAAACATTGCACCCTCATTGAGTCACCATGTCTAGGAATATGTTAATAAACTCTAGTCATGCTAATGGAGAAATAATTTCTGTAACATCAACACCTTCATTGTTTTCCTACAGTTTACATACCAAGTGTACCTTATTTATAATCACATTTCCTAGATCTTCAATTTTGATTGTAAAGATACACATTTTTCCAATCACATTATGATTTTTTGGACTATTAACAAGATCTCTTGTATGGTTTTATCATTATAATCTAGTTTTTCATTAATGGACATAAACAATAATTCATCCATTTCTACATCTTTCGGTGAGGATGGTTCCACAATTTATTAGAGAGTTAATTTTCCTTATTCACCATTCACCTTATCTATGTTGGTTAAATAAAATATCCAATGATGGTGTATATATAAAATTATTATCTTCTATTTATAACATGAGGTTATCATATAGTTTCCTCATAAATGGATTCCTCTTCAGATTTTACTTCCAAATAATCATCATTTTGAGATCCCTAAAATGTGGTAAAGACTTTCATAGATTCTTTATCCGAATATATCCCATTTCCAATTTCTAATTCATCTCAAATAATTTCAATATATGATCTAAAATAGTTATTCATAGTTTTATTATAAATGATCTTTAATTCATTTCTCTCAGCAATATGTCTATGATTATTATTATAGCACTTGTATCCTTCAATCATCCTTGAGTGTTCAAGGAATATTCCCTCAATAGTATAATCATCATAATTTCCTTGATTACCTTCTTTATTTCAAAAGAAACATTTATGGAAAAAAACCTGAAAAACATTTATTGAGGGATTCCTCCCATGCCATATCTCATTGGAATCTTTTTATATCGTATAATGAGCCTTGTTAAATTTTGATCATACACAGAAACTTGAACAACCACATTCTAGTGATGATGAGAAACACAAATCTCAATCAGCAAAGGTTTCTCCATATTTTTAATTTTTTAATTTAGGACTTCATAAACCCCATTTTGTTGATTTTTTCCCACTAAAGACACATCATACATTATCCCATGTTTTCTAGAGTAATTTTAAAATTCAATAGATGTGTATTATTTTACATTTTCAGAAAAAAAAATATTAGTATTATATGGCTAGTTTCATTCTCAATTTTTTAGAGATACCTCCCCATGCTATCAATCACTTTTAATTTACGCATCATAAACATCACCCATGTCATTATACTATAATCATTAAAAAATAATGAATTTACACTCTCTATATAAGCTACCGACATTCATTATATCACACACATCTTTCTGGACTGCCTCAAGAATATTCAATAGAATTGGTTCCATTTACTGATATAAATTATAAACCATATTTCCTCTCACACAAACAGTAAATAAAAGTTTTAGTTCAGACATTAGAATGGGAATGTCTAAAATATCCTTTATTATGGATATTTTAGACATTATTTTTTTATTAGTATGAACCAATCTCTGATGTCAGAAGTTATCATCCTCTTCAATTGTTAGGAAAAAAGTGCCTTCATTAAACTATGCCTTGTATATATTACCATTTTTCCTCCATCTATTCATTCAAAAATTAACTAAATTTCTTGTACTGTATGATTATATTTTACTACCGGTCCTAATTCATAGTGTGGACCCACATTAAAGATAATGTTATGTAGGCCCACAACATAGAGAAATAATATTTTAACTATATCATCACTTATTATTCCTTTATTTCCACAAAAATTGATATACAAGGCTCTATCATTTGCAAATAGCATTGTTATATCTACCATTTTCTTATCATTTTTTATTAAATTTTCAATTCATATCTTATGTTATGAACATATTATATAATAATTGAGGGGGTTCTATTGTTTTTATCTTTGAGTAATATCACATTCTTGTTGGATTTTTAAATATTCTTCATTTCCTTCCATGAGATATCTGATAAATTGGAGGATTAAGATGAAATATCTAGTATCAATTCAACATGCTTGGTTAAATCATACTCATATTCTTATATGAGATAAGAATACTTATATTCAGGAGTAATTCTTCTTGGTTGAATAGTATTGACTGGTCTAAGAGTTCTATAGTTATTGTTTCCACATTTCCTCTTCCAGCAATGAATAACTTTATGTAAAATGTTATAATAGTGAAAAAATACCATAAAATTTATTTCTTATATATAACGAATGATATGGTCTCATTTTCCTTCTTTCTTACCAGGTTATTCCCCATTTATATATCCCTTTTCATCATCCTAATAAGAAATGTTGTTGCCCAGAAATCCACATAATTGATATTTCATATGTGAAAATAACATATTACTACCATTCCTCCACGGGTCACATCCATTTGTATATGTTTTTTTACTAGATATCTTCTCTAGATAATTATTTATTATTTTTATCTCTTTTATTTGTTTTTTAGAATCTATCTCTGTTAGTACATCCAATTTCGTTGTTATATGTCCAAATTTTGTATTCCCTTTTTCCGCCCATCTCATTTCATATGTTTGAGGTTTCTATATCACATCTAATTCCACATCTACCTGTAAATTTATATCATTGATCATTCATTCATTTCTATACTCATTCAAACCCCCATTTAACTCATTCCAAAATCATGACATCTTAAAACATTCAAAATTATAATTTATTCCAATATTCCATTAATTTTTATTTAGTATCTAGTTTAATCAATAATGAAAAAACATCTTCTTAAAGACCATCAATTATCTTATCATTTCCACTAATCTTGATGTATATTCATTGATAACTTTTGTCTTCTCATCAATCATTTTTTAAACACCACAACCACTTACAATCTCTTAAGAGTTTCCAAATGTTCATTTTTTTCTCCTTATAGTAAATCAATCCTTTCATATAGATGATCCACAAAATTTTATGGCTCTTTCAAAAAATCACTAATAATTCTATTTTCATTCTTTTATTGTTATAGTCATCAAGAACACCATCATGTTCCACCTATATATGGCCAATACCATCTCCCTGATTATCTTCCACCTTCATAGGTTATACATAATCAATTATATTAATCATGGATTTTTTTACATCATATTTAAACATTGGTTATAAATCCCCCAAAAATTATATATCATATTGAACCTAATTCCAAACAAATGTCTTCTTCTATAATTTAATTCATAAATTGATATTTCTATTTTGTGGGAACCTCCCCTAAGGCCTCTATTTTATTTTTTCGTATCTTTATACAACATTAAATTTACTTGAGCACTAGGAAGTAATGGTCCCTACTTGACTACACAAAAAAGAAGCAATGTTAATCATTATTTCAAGTATTACGTTTACAATCATGATGTTTTGGAGAAAAAAAATTATAAATAATTTAAACGTACACATCATCTTTATCATCACAGACATTGGAAATGTCGTGTTTTTCTATGCATTTTAATTTAATTTCCTTTATAACTCAAATTCTTGTATCCTCTAGTTTTATTCTCATTTAATAATTCAAAATAAATTTTATAAAATCATTAAGATATATCATAGATAGTTCCCTTTCATTAAGGAGTGATACTTTTTTATTTTACTAAGGTGTGAGCCTTCTAATGATTTTCTTCCCAATGTTAATATCCTTAATTTCTTACCCAATTCCTCTCATTTCTATGATAACATCAATAATTTGATTACTGAAACAATATACATTTTCAACTATATGCATTTTAAAATTACCTGAATAATAATGAAATGATAATGATTTGCCTCATTCACTTAGTTATCCACTTCATATATATATTTTAGTTTATCTCACATGGACTTGGTTGTACCGAAACTCATCACATTAAAATATATTGGATTATGTATTGATTTTGTATGAAAATTATGAGATTTTTTATCTATATAAAGAATTTTATGATTTGTTTCAGTCATATAATGGCATGTCCCATCACCATCTTGTATCCCTTGAACTGTGCCACAGAGAACATTTGTCCCAACAGATCGTTGATGAGATATAAATCAATTCTCCTAAATATGAAATTTTTAGCCATCAAAAAGTGAACTACCATAAAATTAAATGAATTATCCATAAAAAAATATTGGAAAATTTTAACACCAACTTTATTCCCATGATACCACTTGTGATACGCTAGAACACCATTAGAATAGAGTGGTGAATTTCGGTGTCAATGTTTTCTTTGAATGAGATGGATATGGCCCACATTGGTAATACAATTTTAAACATAACTTGTTAATGAATGAAATTATCAAACACGTATATACATAAATAGAAACACAATACAATAGTATTACATGTTTCACCATGAAGTGCTAGTCCAAAGAGTATACGCTGATAATTTTTCAGTCATACATGAATCCAATAATCTTCATTAGATATTGTGGGATACAATTTTTCAGACATGAACACCTTATTTCATGAAAAATACCTTTAAAATGATTTTAGGTATATCATGTTGCCTCCCTCAGATCACTTTTGATGACCCCCTCCCCTTGGTCACTTATTTGGGTGAAGTCTTTCTCAATTTATAGACTTGATGGTCACTTTCATATCATATAACATGAAGGTTATGTTTTAGATCATTTTGGCCCACATATGTTGATTTAATACATTCCAAAAACATTTACCATGTTTATGTATGATCTCATAAGAATCTTACATGAAACTCACATTATCATTAGAACCATTTTTTCAATGAAAAGTCATCATTCTGGAAACTAAAGACTTTTGAAAAAAATAAAAAATTTCATGAAACTACTTCAGTGAAATTCCTTATCATCAATAAGTTATAAACTATTATTTTAATGAAACATGTGTTATCATATAGTTCCTTATTATCATAATAATTATGATCACATAATGATTTCATGAAATGAGAGAAAATAACCCTTATACAAAACGTTTTTATGTTTGAATGATTAGTTAACAACTATTTTAAGACATTGACTCCCCATTGGGATAAATTATATCTCACCACCAAAATTTCATAAAACTAATCATAAATGATTTTGAAACATCCTTTCTTTATGAAACATACATCAATAAAATTTATTTGCAAAAATTCTTGTAATCGTGTAACTTTCTGTCTTTCCTTGAAACATGATCCATCATTCAGAGAACATTATTTTTCAAAACACTGAACCTTCTAGTGACCAATTATTTTCATTTATTTTCCACATTTTCATTTGGATGTACTAGAAATCAGTCTATCAAAAATCATATCACTTCCTCCATATTTTAGACCCCCAAAAATTTATGTAACACTAATAAATTATGCCACATTCAACAATGAATCCACATGCACCATAAGTTCACTTTGATTGTAAACTCATTGATTGAAAAAGTGTGGATTTAATTAAAAATCATAATAAAATATTTTTCTAGATGTGAAA
Source organism: Viscum album (assembly GCA_963277665.1). Classification (NCBI taxonomy): domain Eukaryota; kingdom Viridiplantae; phylum Streptophyta; class Magnoliopsida; order Santalales; family Viscaceae; genus Viscum; species Viscum album. The sequence goes on along the minus strand of OY728144.1, from coordinate 412,034,797 downwards.
ACCCTTGGATCTAGAAATAATATTCCTAAAAAGTCAATATGACCCTCTTAAAGGAAGCTGAGATTCTATCAAATGTTCAAAAAATAATGTATTGGAGCTAAAAACCATGTTTTGAGGGAATTTAATGACTTTTCACTAACAAATAATTTGTTACATGGTTAATATAGTACTTAATGTTGTATATATCATTTTGAGATCTTATTTGACAACATATTAATCCTAAACGGACACCCAAATCAAAAGTTAAGACATTTTATATTTGAGTCCTTTTTTGGACATATCTTCATATTTTGATTAATTTATTATTTGCATCACCAAATACTTATTCAATGTCTATAACTCAATGGTGTTTAGTATAATTTTAACAAATATTTGTTTCATTTAATAAACCATTTTACACTAAAAATATTATATATTATGATAAAATACATATTTAGTGTTAGATAAATCATATTAAAGAAAATCGATTACATCAGTGACAACAAAAATAAATTAATATAATAAAAAATACTATTTAATATTATATATAGGGTTTTATATGATGTATATATTTTTTTAGTCTTAAATACAATCATTTTATTGTTGATAAATAACACACCATTATCCATGATTTCAAAAGTACTGATAAATATTTGTCTTTATCCTCTTAAGAGCACTTCTAAAGGGTACCCTTTTATCATCATTTTTTATCTCTTATTAATATCACTTTTATCACTTTTTTTTACTAGAACTCATAATTTTACCCTATTTATGAGTGAGTTTTTATTACTAATAATCAGTTATGATGAATAAATGTGAACATATTTCAATGGATGGAGTGTGACATTGAGGTGGTGGGACATTGGGGGTGGTGGTGTGGGAAATTAGTGGTGGAAGGGAGGCGGCTAGGTGTGGTGGGCTCCTTTGGTTGTATTGTGGGTTTATTGGATGAGTGGGTGGATAATTTAGAGTGTCCAGAAAGGGGAGAGATAAAAATACCATATTGAATATATTTTAATATTGTGGGACACCAATACAGGAATTCAAAATCATCAATAATGGTCATCTACTATTATCTATTGATGATGCTAATGGACATCATGAATTCCAATATTAGTAATTGTGAATTCCAATATAGGTGACCACTCATTTTTAACATCCCTCAAAACCTACTTTTAGATTAGTGTAATTTATATAACTAACCCACAACTATTGGGAATCTATCCAAATTTATTAGTCAATAATTTATTTTATCCAGTATTTTATTCTTGGTGAGTTTTATGTTAACATGAAATTTTTTTGATATATATTGAGGTACATTAAATAGAATTTTCAGGTTTAACTCCTACACTCAGTTTGCATCAAACATGATAGATTTTATCTTTTGAGATTAGTATCACCGAAAGAGGATCCCATGAATAAGAAATAAAAACCTATTCAATGAAATCCAAGTCTGTGTATCTAGGAATCCTTCATTTTATAATTATATTCAATGAATGAAAAGTAAGTAGATTATGGAATGAATTATTTAAAAAATATTTGTTGTAAGCATCTCAGATCATATCATCTTATGTAAATAATGAAAACCACCCACTCCATATCCCATATCATGTTTCTCTAAAACATATAAAACTCTTCTTCTCTATAATATTAGCATCATAATTACTAAAACAACACATAGAGACATAACAATCCAGTTGAATGAAATTGAATTGATACTCAGATTCAGTGTTTCGAATAGAAAAACAATGTTCTATATATATAATTCAGGAAGGTAATCTATCATGTCAATGAAAAAAGAACAATACAACATCAAAACAAACTCACAAAAATATAAATATCAAAAAACAAACTAGAATCTTAACCGAGGTTTTCATAGTTTTATTATATATGTTCTGTGAAAAAATATAAGAAAATGAACCTATGTTAAATTTCAAATAAATAACATGCAAAGGAATTAAGTTGGGTAATTCCTTTTACCCAAATTGATGACATGATAAAGGTGAAGACTGGTTACTATGATAACATCTTATCACCTTTTTTAAGAGAATTTAATTTGATGAGAAATGCATTTATCACGGTAACACCTGTCACCCATCCCATATAAAATCCACCCTACTTTCACACTATTTTGGGATCCCTCTCCTTAAACATCAACCCCTCTCTCTATGATTTCCTTATTTTTTTATCCCCTATGTGATAACAGATCAGGATCCTTAATGGATTAAGTAATATTTGATGAATCATTTTAAGTTATTTTTTCTAATTTATTGAATTATTTTAATTTATCATTTTGTTTATTATTTAGTTACTTTTATTTATTTTACTTAGTTAATTTTTTAATTAGTCAGTTATAAATTATAAATAGTAGTATATATTCATAATTAAATTATTATTTTTTATTTATAAATATTTAATAATTATTTTATATTTATACTTACTAATGGAATTATCATTATAATGATATTATTATATAGTATAACAACATATTTTTGAAATATTATTTACATTATTTTTAACTAATTGATAATTAAATAATAAATCATTATTAAATTAAAATTAACTAATAAATAACTATTTTCGATAGAGATTTATGTTTTCCCGATAGACATTTGTAAGGGGTTGGGGTTTTTGCAATCATATACTTCGATTTAATATTTTTTTTAAATGGATTACAATGGGGTTTTTGTGGAACTGGAAACACCAAATAGTTTTATGCCCATGAGAGACCTGCTTTCCAAAGGTACGTGCTCAATGGGATGTTGGTACAAAAATGAATAATAACTCACATTGATCAAGGGTACGGGAGGTCAAAATCATCACACCCTTTTGGGGGTATTATTGCCTAATTTTGGAATCTCTTATTGATTTAATATATGTTCATGAATCCGTCAGTAATTCCTATGTATGACATGGGGCACCCATGAATTAACAATTGATTATTATAATGTATATAATACAAAATAATAACAATTTATACCAGGTTATTCATTGAAGATAACTATATGTTTTGAGGTTCTCTAACAATGGTATCCACTTATGTAATGATTATTGATTCTTTGGTATTTATTACAATGATGTTGGTTTATAGCAATGTGGTGGGGATATCTGGAGTGTATCATCATCTAGGGAGTAGGGATTTGTTTTGATATCAGTATCTAACCTAGGTAATGTGATTCGTACATATCTCTGTAAACTAGATCAGAACCCATGTAGTTCTGTGCCACATAGTAGGTCACATCATACCTTTTATGGTCATTTGATAAGGATGAAACTGTTTAGTTTTGCATCTTCTAGTAAGTCTATTTAGGAGAAATATTTTCTGTAAAATATTTTTGTGGACTTATGAAATAAAACCCTAAAGACCCTTAAAGGGATGTGGATTTCCATGTTTAATTATACCCTATTAGGAATGTTTCTTATATAGTATATTATTGATTTGGGGTGTTGTGATTGAACATAAGGGAGGATTCCAATGTATCCCATTTGGATGGGAATCAAATCCCATATTGTTTGGTTGTGAGGGATCACATCTATGGAGACCCTCTTAATGTTTATCTCATAGGGTAGAATATCCCTTTGAGAGGATGAAGTTGAGAAATAATCATATGGAGCTTTCCCTTATAAATGAGTTTGGGTCCATGGGAAGTGACCTGAATCATGGAGATTAGGGTGATTGGTTTGGGGATTACTCTTTAGGGGGGTTCTCATGGATAATGTGGTGGTGTGATTGGGTATTATTCCTTAAAAGTAAAAACATGTGATTTAATGTTTGGTTAGGTATTACTCAATTAAATGATTCCCATGTTGGTGAATTTTCGTGGCTTATATCTTGTAGGAGGCACATAGAATAGTATGATGGGGGATACCTCGTGAGGAAAATTCCCAAAAGGTTTGGGGAATATGTGGATTTAATGACCAACAACTTCCTCTATACATACATGAGCCATGATCATTGTGAGAAACAAGATTAAATAGATGATTTTATAAACCAAAAAATTTATTCTCCCAAAAGATGGATACATGACCTTGAGAAACCACCCTTATAGGGGAACTCGTAAGGAAGTCGAGATAAAGATTTGAAAAATGGTTCTCTACCGAAACATGCATATGATGGTGTGTATTCTATGGTTATGGTTGTCCTATAATCTCACACATGTCACGATGTGTCATTCATGAATGTGGGAGATAGGGGTAAGTGATATATCCAACAAACCACACACATATCCTCCTCCACTGGTAGGCAATGATGGGGTGATGGGAGAAGAAAATGGTGCCTGGAATCACCCATTCTATCTCTCATTTCATTTCAGGATAGTCGGTTTTGAATGCCAATATGAACACATCCATTAGAAAGCGAGGGGGGGTAAGATTTGACCTCCTAAAACAAATGATATGGGATAAATCCTGGCGGGATTCCCTAAAAAGGGTTTTGAATTAAGGGAGTAGGATATAATTCCAAGTGAAAAGAAAATTAAAGTGTTATCTTATCCCTCCCCACCTAGAATTAGAGGCTACCGGTCATAGATATGACTATAGATGGACATTGTCTAGACCATAGTTCACAAAACTGGAAGTTCTTTTTCACTACCCCCTAGGTTGGGGTACTCATGACCATTTCAATTAACACTCACATGCACCCTGAGGAACCGTCCCAGTAGGTAGGACTGTCCTGGGTTACATATAATTATAGTAATTCACTCCCAAACCAATTACATGTTTGTGTGCCTCCTTCCATGGTTTTTCATATCGATAGGTTCCAATAGTGGTTTAAACATGGAATATTTCAGAAAAATTTTCCAAAGGGAGAGGGGTCCTACTATTAGTGGCTTGAAATAGGGCATAGTACGTGGATTTTACAGTGTGGTGGCCTAGGTGAACAATGTGAGGCATGTGCTGATAATCATGAGATAATCAAGTATTGCTCACATAATTAGGCTTGGGTTAATCATGGGATTACTTCACAGGTAGTAATAGGTGAAGTAAATATGCCTTGGGTGATGGACCTCCTCGGTAAAAAGACTTGGTAATGATATTAATCATTCCCTAAAGGTCCTCCAAATGTGTTCTTATAATTTTCTCATGCATATACCTAATTAAGGAAGGTTACCACACAGTAGTCTTGTTCAACCATGGTGGATGGGGATCCTCATGTAGGTTTTATGTTCTTTCTATGTTGGGAGGACCATAGTGCCATTATCCCACATTGATTCCCTCTTCTTCAGGTTTTGGAGGCGTATCTCGTATATTTCTGAGGGCCTGAGTGAAGGACTATTAAAATTAGAGCATCAATAGGTATTCATGTTGTTTAGTAAATACAAATGAATAACCTAGTGTTTTGTTTATTTGTTAATATATGGGACCCTAGTTGTAGGGTGTCTCTCATACAGGTGTGTCTGATAGGTGTGTCGCACAGGTTAGTGTGTAGGTCGGCCGCCAAGGTTGATTCATTTGTACCCTGACCAAATAAGCTACATGGGTTTTCTTGCAAAAATAGTATTTTAAGAATATTTTTTAATCATTCTAATTATTCCTGTCTTATTATTTACATTTAATATGACTCCCTTTGACACATTTTCATCCATGTGAAAAAATTGAGTGTCAGAACCCCCCCCCCCCCCACTAGATTGGAATTGATTAGAAGAAGAGGGTATGATCCTGAGGTAAAGGGATTAAAATATACATTCAGCCATGGTGGTATCCTGTGCGATTTATCTATGTGGGTGGTTACATATATGCGGTATGAATTTTGGTTGGATTCATGAGATATCGTGTGTATAAATAGAGACATTGGTTTAATGAGAGGATCATCAATCATATGTACTTTAAGTATCTCCATGTTAGGCCTCCATTTTGACCTCCCTGTAAGGTTTCTTTTCTAAAAAATCATTCTCATATCTATGGTGTATAACTATCTGCTAGATGCAAATTCCTGGGTGAGTGACTTTCCTTGGGACTATGGGTGAGGGGTTTGTAAGGGGAATTGGTGGGAGTATCCTATGTGCGTTCATGTGTGGGAAATTTTTTCCTTTTATATATTTATTAAAAAGAGTAATTTTTTCTACAAAAAACATTGTTCTTATATTTAGTTTCAATGGATACATGTAAGACTATATTTTTTTATTAACAAGCGAATAGAATCCTTAAGGAAATGGTGAAAGCTATTAGACATGACTACTACAACAATTGTGAAACTACTCTACCTGATTTTGTGGTACATATGTGGAAATATGATCGTGGCTTCCCTAAGAGTAATTATCTCAGAATTTATATAAATTTTAATATGAATAAATCCCTCATACCAAATTCGATGAATCATACTCCTAACTTCTGGTTTTAAGACCACCAAAACTTCACCACGACACATGTTTCATGTATGGGTGCATATATAAATGTTGTGACATCCTACAAAAACTGTGTAATGTACAATAGTCAGTTTTCTTTTGATCTAATTCCTCACAAAACATAATTATATCTATATTGTTATCCATCCATCTTCTATGATTCCTAGATGGACCAATCCATGGATTGGAAGGTAGACAGGGACTTCCTCCCTGGAGGGGGTGTTATGCCTAAGTGGATGTGTGCATAATGGGTGCACCGTTCTTGTGATGTATTCAATAAATAGATATAAGATATTGAAATCTATGAGGACATTTTTTAAATGAAATTTTATGTATATAATAATACTAAATTCATCCCCAAGTTGTTAATACAAAAGAGTCCACAGTTGAACTCCTTCCACATGATGCATGGAGATGTTGGTGTCAACTTGTGAGATGTACAGTAGATCCTTTATTATTTGATCCACAGTGATATGTATGATGCTTTCATCACTTTGTAGGAAATGTGGGATGACAGTTTAAGGATTCCACCCTTGGCATATGATCTTCTATGGATAGAGTGATATATTAGGAAGGAACACTTAGCCTGAAAGGGGATATCCTTTTTTAATCATGGATGAGTAATTTCCAAGTGTAGATGGAGAAAGGCCCCATGTGAAAATGTCCAATAGGGTGTCCCAAAATAGTGAAGTGGTGTTATCCCAGTACATCTGGGCCGACTTTGGAGAAGGGGTAGTATAACGAATGGGGGTACAAGGCCATGTCTAGCATACATGTGGAGATATGTCTCACTTTCTTTTCATCTATGTGGCTAATAATTTTCATTCTTCCATTATGTGGTTCCATTGGATGTGTAAGGATAGGGACATTTTTCATAGAAACCATGATGTTGGAGACGAATAATGTGGGGTTTAAAATAACCATCCATCGAAAAATTACATGAATCTTATAGCATATTCACATGGGGAAGGATATGTATAGAATTTTCAGAACATTCTAGGTATTGTGGGGATGGGTTATAGCCCACTTAGATCCTATGTTGTGTTGTTTTAGTTTATGATTCTCTAAACCCATTTTTACCAATTTTCATGTCATTTTAAGTTATTTATCCCTTTCACATGAGTCTCCGTGTGACTTTGAAGATTTTGAGTCTTTTCAAGGAGTTAAATTTCATCCCATATGAGGATCCATCACATGGGAGATTTACTAATGAAGTAAAGGCTTATAAGAATCTTATTTAGTATATGATTTACTTGAGGTATGGTGTGCTAGTGAAATGTATCAATGAAAAAATTATATGTGATTCATATGATCTATATAGGTTTTCAATCCAATTAAATTTCCTACAAAAGAAAAGAGTTTCTTCTCAAGTTTGAATCCAATCATAAATGAAACTGATGGTAGCCCAAAAGTTATGGATGCACACAATAATGGATTTGATTCAAGTTGTAATCAACTTGCCTCCAGTGTATGCATCCAATGGATTAACTTCTAGGTACACTGAGTCCCGGATTACATCACATCCTGAGAGAGTATTGGTTGGATTCATTCCTCGAGTCCAACTACAATATTTTTCATGCATGTAAAGTGAGGTAGAAATGATCCTCCTTCTATAGAATTCGTTTCATATACTCCATGTGATACTTTTTCCCCTTTGGAATTTTCATATGATAAGTTTCTCCCAAAAGACCTCATGAAAGTTTTAATTCACCATCCATAATAAAAAAGGCTTCACCGACTGAGGTTGAGGAAACAATATCCAATTGACACTATAATGATGAGACCCTAGTCATTTTTTCATGTACGCTATCTTTAATTGATAGGGTTGGGGACCCTTTTAATTCCCATGTTATTTAATTATTTTCATGGAAGTCCGGGATGAACTTATATGTTTTACAACAGAAGGTAATCCATTTTTTGCATGGAATGTCCTCTGATACTAAAATCAAATGGGAACCTCATCCTGTAGAGTTGCAGATTCTAGTTATTGGAAATGCTCAATTCCTAAACAATATTTACTTCTAGGATAATCTCAATTATTTGGGGATTTATATCCAGGAAATAGACAATATGTTTTATAAAACTGAAAATTAAATCCCTATCATGTTACAAATGGAGTGCATGGTGATATGTGGCACCGCTAATAGTATTTCACACTCATCTTTCACAGAATTGATTGACTAGGTCAATCCTGAGGATGTAAGGGAAAATTTAATTTTCTATTATTATATTATACCTTTCCTTCATCTTAAAAAAATTATTTTTTATAAGTGGTCATTTCATCTTGAATTTTAGCGGTCCCCTAAGGAAATCAACAGAGATTTCATCACCCAAATATTTCCCAAATGCTACCCTGATCAGTATTTATTAATATTATCCATGTTTGGGAGACCTATCATAGGTATAGAAAACAATGGAGACTAAGATGGAAGGGAAACTATCTTACCCCCCTCTGATACACATCTTTTAGGGGGATAATGTTAGTCATCCTCCATCAAAAATGAAATAACATCGGATAATAGAATATTTTTACAATATTATTGCTAGTGATGGCAGGTCTCCATATCATCATTAATATCATAATTTTCTAGAAAAAAATATAACCCTCAATGTGTTTTGTTAATATCCTTCACTATCCTCTTTCTACAATCTTGACAATAAGCCTCTAAGAACTGAGTAGGGTGTTATAGACCAAGAAGGGATCCTTGATGGGGAGCCAGCTTCCATGATAGAATTTGTGTTGAGGGTTGAGGAAAGTTCATAAACTCATGGAAATACCCCTACTAGTGTAGTGGGGGAAGATTATTATGGTAATGTAAAAAGTATATCATAAGGCATCATATACTCATTTACGACTTTTATTCCTTATGAAATTTCAGGTTCATCTCATGCACCATAGGACTCAACGATGACTGATGTAAAACATATGATTATAACTAAGAAATATTTATTTGGGTATCATGTAATCATAGGAGGGTTCTATATTGGGTTTTGATCCAAATTCATTTGGAATCCCCACATGTGAGACTACCATGGGGATTGGGACCTTAATACATGTCATGGGAAATCATCTAATGAACGTTTAGGAAATGATGGAATACATTAGACATCCCAACACTTTAGAAAGATTTGAATAATTTAATATGGAATTTATTGTAAATGAGTATTTAAATTTTTTCAACAAACATTCATGAATGATTTCTTAATTATGACTTGTTTAAATTGTGGAACTCCATGCATGGAATATTTTGAAGCGGTGGTGCATAAGAAAAGTGTTGAAGCCCATATCATTACATCTATTGAGGGGGAAATTTACTATGTATATCATGGAATGTGAAATTTTACCAATCATTCCTTGGCATGATCTGTGGAGATCTATGATAATTCCCCACATCAAAAATTTCTCGTTCAAACTAATGTAGAAGGGGCGGTAAGGCGGAATCTATCCATGCATTTCACCCATTTTTAGTTAATATTCACCAACTGCCTTAATTATTCCATATTTATTATTTGTGTTATCCTTTCAGGGATGAGGATGGTTCTATCGCACTATCATTCCCCATCAACATATATTACCCGGTATATGGGTGGATTCCCACCACTAATGAATCCAATACAAAAACAGGGAGCTACAATTCTCCAGTTGGGTGTGGGATATGGTACATCTCAGAGTGCACCGATCCTAGAGTTCATTTATCACTTTGAAAATTGATATGATTTGGATTTAGATTTAAATAATTCCCTAAGTATCACATATTTTGGGGGCTTTGAGGGATATATTCAAAATAATATCTTAGATGATTTTTGAAGACATTCCTTTAAAAATCCAAACACATCCATTCCAATTTTGTATGCAGGGATATATAGGATTTTATTACCACATGATTAATGCTATTGTGAATGAGATCATTTGAAAACTAGATCAAGAGCATGAAAATAATTAGAACCTCTAAATGGAGAATCTACACATCAACACAGATGGTCTCCGTGATGAATTATCCTAGGATGATGTCTGACATACCAAGAAGATCGAGAAAATTAAACAATGGATTAAAGAGAAATATCATTCAAGTATCTCACCTTCCCTGGGAATTGAATACCACTCAATGGGGACTCACACAATTAAATCATACATTTAAAGCATCCTAGATAGAGGGGTAAACTACAATTGTAGCTACAACAGAGGAACATCACCTAGCTTAGGAGACTAAAGTTGTATGTTGGGTGGTCTTCAAAAACAAAGATAATAGGTCTTAGGATTCTATTCAAAAAATGAAGAGTTATATTGGCAGTATCTTTTAAAGCGTGATATAGAGACTATATCTTGATTATTCTCTTTGATTGCTATATTTTCTATAAATAAAAATAATTCTGTCTCTAATAATCTAGAAATTCATCCCTATTTTATTTATGTTTTCATAATAAAAGAATAACACTAATTTATGTAGCAAAAAATCTTTTAACTATGTAGTGGTAATCACAATGACAAGGATGTGAAAAAACTCTAAAATTTCTTCTCTATGTTTTGGGGCCTAGAGAACAAATTTGAACTATTTATAGGTATATATGGAAAACCCCAAAAACATTTGTTCATTTTTTTCAGTCCCAAATATTTCCTAAGTCCAATATGAAGGAGACATAGCAATTATAATTTATATTTTTCATAGAATTCCATTTTTGGGTTTTCAACCAAACTAGTTTTGTGAGATTTATTATTTCATTTCATGATTTATTCATAAATGATAGAGAGTAAAGTTATAGTGAGTTTAGACATGACATTCATCTAGAGTTCCAAATTCATGATTTTAAAAAATTAAGTACTACATATTTTTTCTAGGTAGTTTAATCTCATCTATGCCTTACTAGTTAGATTTTCATTTTATGTCGAACATCATTCACAATGAATTTTTAGATGATGACCCAAATAAATATAGTTTTCCATTATTATTCTAACATTATTAATATACCACCATGGGGAATTTCTAACCATAATTTTTTGGCTTCCAAATCCATAGAAAAGTACATTCATGTATAGAAGAGATTTATTGTGAGGATAAAGTTACCCCTAGATGAAAAATTCATTTTTTGGTCTACATATTCAATGCTAACTATGTTGTGTTAAGGAATAGTTAAATTCATCATCCTTCAGCTAACAAAACATTTGTTAGGCTATTCTGTTCCAAACCAATTGGGGTTTATTACATTGTATTCAGGGAAATGATTCCATAAGAATTTTAGAATTCCATTTTTATGATGTTTGAAGAGTGTTTATGGGGATTTCAATTTCTCAAGACCATGGTGGGTGGTTTTCAATGTGAAAATGTCTAACAATAATGAGAGAAAATATATTCGAACTATCCAAGAATGGTGAAACTACTCCTACATAAATTTAGTTTTTATAAAGGAGGGTGCATTTTTTTAGATGACTACTATCAGGTGGAAGGCCCATTTTTAACATCGGTTGAAATATCAAGAATTTTAATGTTATACAACCATGAAATTGACTGTGTAGCTTACTATATTATGTAATGAAAATTATTTCATGCATTTTAATGTCATATATCATGGAAATGGTTTGTAATATGTGGCCTAGCAGAACATGATCATTCCTACATACTTCAGATATGAGATTAGAAATTGTAAACCATGGTTTTAGTGGTTTTCATATCGGTAGAAATAATATGGGACAAATATTCAATGGATGAACATAGAGTAAAATTTAATTGTGGGTTTCAACATATCGTCATCAATTCTTACAAGGACGTAAGAGGCTTCTCCCAAGGGTAATGTTACCACTTGTTGAAAACCCTATTTTGTATGACACTTTAGGAAAATATAAATACATTGTGTAATATCATAGTCAATATTGGAATCCATTGGATAAAAAACCCATTTTGTGGTCTACATTATGCACTCAATAAATTGGGGTGTGTTACAACAAATTCGGGTAAAGGATTCCTCATGTATATGAAATTCTATCTCAATGAGATGGAGAATGATTATGAATACCCAAAAGTGTCCATGATTAGGATTAGGATGTGAGGAAGGGATATATATGAGCACATAAGATGAATTTTGATTAATATTGTACATTAAGTGTTGAGTTCCTTATATATATCTAAATCATATATATAATGGGGATATTATTGTTTCCTTAGTGGACCACAAATTAGGGGACGCAAATTAAAATATCCTACAGATATAATTGTTTTTACAAAAGACACAGGATACTCCTATTTAACCTAATGTTGGAACTATAAAATCAGGCCTATGTTTCACTATATATCCCATTACAATGATAATAAAGACATACATAATTCTTGAGGTACCATGCAGGATAAGTTCATTCGGTCATTCCATTAGACGTGGAGGTTAACATCGTGTGGTAAGGATGAAGGTGTATCGATGTGAAGGGAAAGAGAATTCTACGGTTGGTCATGGGAATGGGAGTTAAGCCTCACTACATATCTTATTAGTGAATGAATCAGACTGCACAGAGTTCTAAAATAATGATCCCCAACACTGATTGAATTCATGTGAGGAGGAAATGGTGTTTTTTTAATAAGGGTACATGTATAAGGAGAGAATCCATAATGGATCGCATGATATAGATCTGACTTGTACATGGTAGAGTGGGAGAATTTCCTATATTTTGTTATGTATAGGCCCAAGAATAATGATATGAAAGTTACTACATATCTCATTGAAATTAGAATCAATCCCCACATAGTTCTTGAAGAGATATTTCAGTTTATTGTCATACGATTATGTAATCTTGTGTTCTTTTCACAATCTAGAAGCTCGGACCAGGGTAACCCAAATATGAATAGATATTCCATAATTATATTGGGAATCCAATAACCAAAAATAATATCCCCACATGATATATATTCAGTGTGAGAAAAAAGAGTAGAAAGGATTTCTTCCATGGCATAAAGGCAACACAAATAAAGGATCGGGGAATTTTGATTCTATGGTGGATGGACCAGGAAATACGATCCAAGAATAACTACGTATCACAATGTGATGAAAATAAATCCATTTATAGTTCATAAAATCCGATGAATTATAACGTCATGAGGTGGGGATGAAGTTGAACCTGCATGAATGAATAGAAATACAATAGCTAGGCTCGAGGATAAAAATATGGTCTTCACTACATATCTCACGGGAATAAAAATCAGGCCACATGTTGTTCATAAAGAATCATTCATATTAAAATGATGCAACAAGGATGTATAATTACTTACATGAATATGGGTGTTGTTTCTAAACCATTTTATATGACTTGAGCATCACTGTATATCTTATTGATGCTAGAATCAAGCCACACAATGTTCTTCGGAGGCTCCCTATGCATGTTTGATCCACACATAGGGAGTTGGGGATTTTTTTGTTGTATTTAGAGATGAAATTATAGATCCATTTGTCACTATGTATCTCATGGGAATGATAATCAATACATATGTAGTTTTGTAGATATTATGTTATTTATCATCATGCGATGAGGATATTGACAGTGTAGTTTATCAACTTGTTGTACGGAGGTGGGTTACATGAAGTGAAAGTTATTTTGCAGATGGACTAGGGTATATGATTTGGGTGTCACTACATCACCTGTTGTATAAAGAATCAAGCCACACATAGTTCTTGAAAATTGTTCCCCATAAAAATCAAGCTTTGACATGAGGAAAGGGTGATGTAATACATTCCAAAATGATCATATGACCCAATACATGAGTTCTAGGTGTCACTATGCATCTCATTGTGATGTAAATCAAAAAGAAATGTTCTGGTAATGTTCCTTATCCAGATCTAACTTTTAAACTGGGAAAAATGGGGTTTCTATTCTTTAATCATAGTTTGCACTTGAATGGGAGGATCAAGCATCACTACGTATCTCATTAGAATTAGAATCAAGCCACATGTAGTGATTAACAGGATCATTCAATTTAGTGTTTTATGATAATGAAATGTTAGTGTTGGGACTTATACTCATAACTGAGGACCATGTACCACCACATGGTGGTTTTGATTTTAGTGGAGATTATGCATGGTATATGTTCATCCTTTCTTCTTCAAGTCTAACTAAGTTGTAATCTAAACCCACTGAGGTGTTGGAAGGTTGTGTTTGGGACTTGTACGGGAGATGGAGGCCCATATTTAATGAATCATGAGGATTTCCACATCTTGGGGTATTTTGGGGGTTACATAACATCGAATTAGTGGAATTTTCACCATTAAGTTTTATGTCATACATTGAGGAAGAATGATGTCTTGCAGTTTTAGGTCATATGACTAGAACCATTAATCATGAAGTTTATTATTGTGTGATAATGATGATAATGTCATGTAGTTTAACATCATGTGGAATAGATGTAATTTCATACCTTTTAATGTAATGAAATAATGAAAAACTATCTGGTTTAACATCTTGAATCTTAGATGTGGGTCATGTGATTTAAAAAATATATATTTTTTATTATTCTTGAATTTTTAGAGGACTTAATAATCCTTCCATACAATGATATTATGGAATAATCTCTGTTAGAGTGGATCCTATTTTTGAAGTAAGGTCATTCCCTCAATAGTTCATGTTTCAGAGGCTTTCATCTAGGTATCATTGGGGTCTTAAGGACCAGTACAAGTTCTCTATATATGAATGAATGAAGGCATACCAACTTGTTAGAGGCCCATGCTCTCCGATTTTTATTGATATCAAATTGATTCAATTATTGATATATTTTCTTATTGATTCAATCTAGTTTTTTCATTCATTTCTTTGATATATAATCTGTGGATAGCTAGTCATCACTAAAACGTTTGATATCAATTGGACCTCCATGGTCATGACTGCTTCTATCCAATATACCAGTGAGTACGGGGTTGCCTATGTGTCATTACAGTTTGTTGTATAATAATCCCATAACGCATGAAAGAGCTTTTGAAGCCAAGACATTTTACCTTTATCCACCATTTTATAGAGCATGTTTTATATGGTCTTATTGAAGGCCTATATCTATTTTTTATCCTCTGCATGATAGCGAGACAGGTGGTTTGATTTCATATTGTACTCCTGATGTAGTTTTTCGACCACAAAATATAATAAATTTGAGATTTTTCTATCACAATCATCTGAGAGACTCCAGATCTGGTAATGATGTTTTATTTCATGAAACAAACATATATTTTTCCCCAAATTCATTGAGGGGTATTGAACTCAACCATTTAGAGAAGAAATTTGTTGCAAACAAGATGCATTTGAAGTATTTATTTTCTTCTGGAGGGTATGGTCCCATAAAATCTATTAAGAATATGGAGAATGGACAGGAGAATTTATATTTATGTATCACCTCTGGGGTTTCATTGATGAATTTTTTATTCACCTGGAAGGAATGAAATTTCATGGTGAATTCATTGTAATCATGTGTCATCGAAGGATTGAAGTATCCAAGTTATCATATTTGATTATATAGAATGTACCATGGCTGTTTGGAAACCAGGGGTCTCACATGTACATCATCTATAATAACCATGACCAGTTTACCATTGATATATCTATGGAAGGCTCCATCAAACACTAATTTATAGAGGACTTTCTAGTGATTTGAGCCATCATAAAGAGTGAAACTGACTACAGGCCACCATATTTTCTCCTCCCCATCTCTTTTTGATAGAATTACTCTTTTTAAAGGTTATCTATTATAGAAATCATTCATCCCCATGGTAAGACCATATTACTCATGGATATGGCTGACTTTATTTATCTCCTTTATTTTTTACTTGTACATAATGTGAAAAAATTCAGAAATGGTAAACACTTAGGATTATTTCATCCTAGTTTTGATCTTCCAGAGGTATATATGCATTTACCAATGCATCTTTGAGGGATTTTTTTTGATTTTGGGATGTGATTCAATGTTTGATCCCTGGGGAAATATTTCATTAACCCTCATACATAATCAAGATGGCGGATTAGCTCTTCTTTTCTAATGGAGTAATCCCAATTTCTCTATTTAATTTTAAAATTTGAAACATCCCTCACGACCATGTGGTTCAGTGGTTTTTGGAGTGTCTATTCCAGGCCTGAAATAAGGGCTTGTTATTTTTCCTCAATATTGGAACATATCTACAACAAAAGGAAAATGAATGGTAAAACTACCTTCATTATTTAAATGAGCACAATCCCTAACCCATCCTTTTGGAGTATAGGGTCTTCCATTGTCACCCCTTTTGGGATTCGAAATACATAGTCAAAATATATTCCCCACATTTTGGGGAAATCATGAATAGAAATTATCTCATCATTATGCAATTTAAAATTAAATGATTTTTTTCTACATATGGGAGTTCTATAAGGAAATATGTCAAGGGATATACATTCACTGCCTTCTGAGGTATGAAAAATATGTAGAACTGTGACAAGATAAATACCCATCCTTCATAAAATTATATCAACATAGGAGTATTAGGATATATTTGAATAGTTCATTTTGAGAGACCAACTGGACATTGTGGTGATGCAGGTTGTGCCTCAATTTCTAAACCAAAAATATTAATTCCATGAAGCACTACTCAATATATGAAATTTGAGTCTCATTATCGAGCATTGTTTTAATATGATAATAAAGGATATTTTCATTCCCATAATCCTTATTTTGTGGAAGGAATGAATCTAGTGATCTCTCTAGGGCTGTCACACATAGGATAAGTGGATTTCCCTCAACGGGTGTCCTTAACACTAGTAGAATCAACATATATTTCATGGAGGTATAAAATTCATCTTGGAATTCATTGGTCAATTGATATTTGGCCCCCTACTTCATTAGTATTTTGAAGGAAAAAACACTAGCCTACAAGGTTGGATATGAATCATCGGATATAGTTCAAAATACCATGAAGTCCTTTCATTACTTTTATGTATTGACAATTTAAAATTATATGGATATATTTTTTTTCTCATGGTCAACTTCTATGTCGTGATGGCATGCAGCGAAGCTGAGAAATATCAATGATTTTATACCAAAAGCACATTTTAAGGGATATATCTTCAGGATATGTTGTCGTATCTTATTGAATATGGTAACCAAGTTAACTAGTTGGAATGAATGTATTTTTGACTTGACCACGAGATCATCAACATAATGATCAATAAAATTCATCAAGGAAGGGATTGAATATGTGATTCATGGCATGTTGTTATGTTTCACTAGTGTTCTTCATGAAAAATGGCATTATCCCATAGCAGAATACACCTAGGGAGATCTGATGGTGGTAGATTCTTCATCATCTCGTTCCATCAAATTATTTTTATCCTAAATAGGCATCCATCAAGCATTGGGATTGGTATCCATCTATTGAATCAATCAAGAGTTTTGTTATTGGAATTGGGAAGTCATCTTTAAGATAGTGCCGATTGAGATCTATGAAGCTGATGAATACTCTTATTTTACCATTCATCTTCTTTATTGAGATGAATTTGGATAAAAATATCAGAAAATGTACCTCTTAGATGATGTCATCCTTGATTAATTTATCGATATCAACAATAATTTTAGAGGCATGAAATGGTTTTTTTAGCTTCCTACTTGTATCTCTAATGATCTTCATTCAAACCCAAGTGATGGATGGAAACCTTAGCTTCCAATCCTGGCATCTCTATGTAATTCAATCAGAACACTTCTTGATCCCACATCAAGAACCTTCTGTAATTAGGTGGGCATGGAAACACTAATCAATGTGGGTCGTGAATCTTCTTTACACACCTAAATGTATCTCATTGACCTCATCAACAGTGGTTGATACACCTTCCTAAAATGTTGGAGGGGAATCCATTATGTCTTCCAATTTTTCCTTATCCACATGATTTACCTCTTTTTCCTATACCTATGAATTAGTTGATGAATCATGTTTCTCAGGGATTGTATAATAAATGATATTTGGACATCCGGAATATGAAGCAACAATTTTATTCTCCCTTGATAGTATGTGGTCTCCTTGGAAACCTGAAGGGGAAAATTAGTACTGGGGATTGACTGATTCATATTCTACCATTGACCTGACAACTTCTTCTATACTAGTTTAAATAATAGCGTCTTATTGGAGCTCATGTGATTCAATGAATAAATTTTCAACCATTATTCCATTTCCACTCAGTGAGTTGATATCTTCTCCAAATCTATTGGGATTAGGTTTCAAAATAGACATCATCAAAGTCTCTTAATGTGTTCCCTCATTTAAACCCACCTCATAGATTTTTTTTGATGTGGAGCATGTACTCTGCATAGAGATATTTCAATGGATTGGATGAAATCATTGAAAGAGCCTTTGGGGAATTGATCTGGTCATCTTTAACTACCATGGACTTCTTCCCTTACTTATGTTAGAATAATTCATTAATGTATTTTGACTCATATGATTTGAATGGGGTTTTTTCACCATTTAATGTACCAATTTTACCATTGATAAAATATTAGAGGCATTTAGAGTATAATGAGGGGATAGCCATGTGTTGATGTAGATAAGGTCTTCCAAAAAAAACATTTAAGGTTTTATCATGTCTCTATACCAAATATTTTGAGTCAAAGTCAATATCTCCTAACTGAATTTTGATTTTGATTTCTCCAAGAGGATTTTTCTCAATTTTATCATAACCCTATAAAATTATGTTATTTGAGAATGGTGAGATTTAATGAAATATTTTTGAGGAATTTTATGGATTGGGATGATATTGAAACATGAGATATTTTTAATAATGGCTCATCATATTTCAATGACATTTAACATTCTTGGTATATACAAGTGTCTGGAATTCCCATGTATGGTGGAAACATCACCCTGGTCTATGAAATAGATGACCGATACAAATGTAATAGAATCTATATCTTCATTATACTCTTAATAATTAGTAACCTCATCTTCAAATTCCTTAGGGATTGATTAGAAATCAATGAGTGCTTCTCAGAGGTCTTTAAATAGATCCAAAGAATCTAGGATTGAAAACATGGCCAACACCAAGGAAAGTTTCTTTAACAAATTATACTTCTGTCCAATGGTCTATCAATCCCAACATGGGGATGTTCTCTCATAGGTTAAGTAGGATATTTTGTAATGGATGTAGATGATTCGTCCCTTTGAATAGGAGCTGAATGTGAATCTTCTCTTGATGTATTATGTCAGCTAGGTCTGCCTACATGCCGAAGTTGATTAGTTGATGATGTGTCCTCCTGCTGGTCTTCCAAAATGATGATGTTAGTGAAGAAAATGCCTTGTGTGGTGGAGCTTCCCTGCTGCTACTTAGCTCGTTGGGGAGCTCTTCCCTGGGGTTTTCCTTGTAGATAGTTCATGTAAGGTAATAGATAAAGTAGTGACTTCTGGAATGAATGTGTCTTCTGCTGCATCCTTGACTCTGATGGCCTCTTCACCCAATTCGAAAATAATATTTATGTTACTTGGGTTCATAATGTCGATCATCATCTGAGATGGATCCCATAAGTGAATAACATTAATGGATCCAATGATCAACTCCTTCTATGTTGGAGATTCTCTACGGTGAGAGGATGCTTTTTGTAATATTTAGAAGTGTTGTTCCTATTATTTTAAGAATATCATCATGATTTCCATTAGGATCAATTTAATCGTGATCCTTCATATAGGATCATATTCCTGAATTTTATTCTTAATCTTTTGGCCAGATCTCTGTTTTGTGGATTAGAATTCAGAGGATTGAGCATTTTGTAGAGTTGTGTGTATTATAGTAGAAGAATCTAGAGGCACAATCAGATTTTATAAATATTCTCATAGGATAGAATGAGTTAGAATTATCATTTATATGACCATCCAATCACCAAAATTCCATTTAACATTACAATTGAATTCCAAGCATTCATTTCCTTCCTCTATATCGGTGGTGGATAAACATGAAACTTCAGTAGGTGAATTTCTCAACTTCACATTCCCAGATTTAACAATCTTGCTCAGGATGACTATAAAATAAAAAAATTCATTGATATTATGTCCTAGTACTTGATAAAAGTGTTAATAACTTGTGATAACTTCCTCTCCATATTTTTTGGTATTATCGGGCTCTGGAATCTTGATCATGTATTTTTTTAATGTTGATATGATGTAGTCGGGGACAAGGTCATTCATAAATAAATAGACCTTGTTTTTCATCTCCTCAAAAAAAACTTTACTTTTCTCTCCTTAATTATCTTGATGAGGAGGTCATTGTTTCTAATGATCATGATATGCATATGCATTATATGGTGTAGGATTTGGACTAGGAGTGGGTATAGGGACTATCTAATGTGTAATAGTGAAAGGCACTACTTTTCCCAGTCTCCATTCCAAAGTAGATGAATTTACTTTTGACAATGAATTAGTGTTTTTAATGGAGTCCTCTACTGTTTAGGAAATTATGGAAATCTATTGAAACCCTCCTATATATTTCACATAGATATGTGGAATTAGAAACTCGTCATGAAGATTATATATATATTGAAAATAATTATTCTTGAGGGAGCAGTAGGTTCAAGTAGTATGTTAACCATTTCCACCAAGCAATGAAATCTGAGACCCTTTCAATTTCTTATTGTTTTAAATTTGAGAAAAAAGGAATATTGTATTCTATAATGTTGATCTGAATTGGGGAGGAACTTATGAAGGAGGTCATACCAACCCATAATTGATCGATCCCACAAAATTAAATACCATAAAAAGGTTTTCACCTGTAATGATTGAAAGAGGCGAATAAGTTACACTGCCTCTCTTGGATCTGGGTTCCTCATCATGGTAACACAGTGAGAGATTAAATTCATCAAATGTTGTTTTGGTTATCCAGAGTAATTAAAAATGGGAAATTATGGATTCCCAAAATTTGGCGAAGGTGGATTTGGATCCACCCATTCGGGTTAAGGGTTTACTTTTTGTATCAGTGCTCGTTTTTCCTACATGTTTTCCAATAAATATGTGAGTGAGTCAAGAAAACACATGAACCATTGGGGTATGTCTAGATGGTCTAGATATTGAGTAGGTACAGAAGTCGATAGGTCCATAGGTGGTGGAACTGCTGGTATATGTTGTGGATATATCATATTGGAAAGGTTGTAGTGATGTGCTTGGTCATGTTCATGTTTCAAACACAATGAATTAAATTTTTAATCTATGGATAATGGATCTAGGTATATTGGCTATTTTTAACACAGATTTCCCAGTCCTTCCAGATTACCATCTCTCATAGCGACAAAATCTCTTTGTTTTGGTACTCTAGTTGGGGGGGTGTGAGTTGAGGATATTATCACATAATATGTACAATAATAAGGATTTGATTTATTAATTATATATTGATTATCCATAATTATTTTATCTCCTCCCCCTGTTGAGAAAATCATTCCATGAGTGAAAATCGATTAATGTATCACCCCTAGATTCATGTAAATAACCCATCTTTTATTATATTAGGAATTTATTGTATATCAGTGATGTTTTGGAGATTTTGGAGGACTATTAGAATTATTTTTGGACAATCATAAAGGATTACGACTAGTGAACAAATAATTATAACCATGAAACTCGTATAGGAAACTGTAAACAATGAGACAGAGGGATATAAGTTGGTACATGGTTAAGGAGCATGGTTTAGCCAAATTATATGGGCACCTAGTAGAAACCATGAAAATTAGGACAATGATCTTTTGCACAGTTGGTGTATTATTTGTTTAATCGTTCAAACCAATCATGTGAGCTACCCATTTGAGGCAGGGGATGGTGTACGATTATTGTACAATATTCCTAATCGTGTTAATAACCCATGCAGGTTTAAAAATAAGATCAAAAAAATTTTGAACCATTTTTGGATCGAGAGTTAACCCCTCATTTTCTAGAAAACACATTTATCTCTGTTTTTCCTCCTACCGAAGGTAGTATTGTCTTCTCCAATTTATATGGAGGTTATCTGAAGGAATTTATTGGTGTGTTTATGTTGGATTCTTATGGTAAGTCATAATTTATGGTTGTGTTCCTTGGTTTTCCATATATATTATCACCATCTATATATTAGTTTCATATATCTACATCCACTATAGATATATCTATCATTGTTGACTCCAAATAAGACTATATTAGGCATTTTTTACTTTATGAGGAGTTATATCAGTTTTTATTTGGAGTTTCAAACCAATTCCATGGTTATTTTCTAGATATATTCTATTTTCTCTATGTTATACAAGATGGGTGGATTCACTCTGAACTCCTCTATTTTTATCTTGAAGGTTTTGTTTCAAAACTGATTAAATTTTTGGAAATTTTTATTTCAATTAAGTTATAAATTTTTTTTAGTGATGGTTTTTTGGATTTTTGGTTATGTGGAAATTTGTTCTGAAAAATGTATTTATATTCTTGATTTAAAAATGTTTATTTTAAAATTTGTTTTGTTAGATTTATTGAATTGGTTTGATTAAATTATTTTCAATAAAAGTATATTTTTATTAAAATGGATTTAATTGTGTTTTTTGAAATGGTTTTGGAATACATTTTTTGTGTGTGTTCATGATCGAGGTGACCCGGAATAAGGCACATGTTGCATATGGGTACAATGGATGTGACTCCGAATAAGGGGAATGTCTCATTGGGGAACATAGTGATTGTATGAGAAACAACTCATCACTATAGAACTATAATATAACTATGAATGTGTGAGTGTGTGATGAATCATGGATAGAGTATGCCAAAAAGGAATGTGAAATGGTTTAAAGTATTGTTTTTTTTTTTGTTTTTCATTAGAAAACGGTTTCATATGGAAAACTATTTTAGAGTTAACTATGTGTCTTTTATATAAATTTTTTTAATTTTTTGTTATAAATTGTTTATATAAATGTGATAGCATCTTCTATAATATTGTATTAATTAGGGAATTAATTAAGGGAAATCCTACTTAGTTTCATTACTCATCCTACCATTGGCACCATGGTGATTTTGCATATGTTGTTTATCAGCGAATAGGGAAAGGTAAAGTATCACACTTCTATGGTGGATCTTAGTTATACTTGGGATGTTTTTTGGGCAGTTCATGGAGTAGGTAAGATAGTGGAGTTATTGTTTTCATTGAGTTTTAATGGTGATGTAGTCTTATGATGTATACTTGGTTATTTCAAAGTCTTCTAATGTGGTACTCATTAGAGTTGGTTTTGAAATAAATGAATTTTTGAATCATCTCTCATTGATATCATACATAATGTATTGGCTCTTTTGGATAGGTAATGTTTGTTTCGAAATATTATTTTCAAAATGGAAATCATCCCATAATTTTTAATGAAACCCTTTGCATTTATTTCATGACTTATGTGTCTTGGGGATGTCACTAAAGCACAAGTAATTTCCTCACACATTTTCAAACTAATGAGAAGGGACAGAAAGTTACACGTGGTATCATCATTGTCCTTTTGTATATCATTAAATGATCATGTAATTTTTAACATGTTATTGGTTTTCTATCTTGGATATGACAATTCATTATGGTTATTCTTGAGTTGGGAACATAAAAATGAGTAGGATTTTGAGGACTTGAAATGTAGATCATATATCAGATCATATAACCTATTTCTGTTGAACATAATGTTACTTGGACGTTGGGAACATAAGTGTCTTGGAAACACATATAGGATTTGGATTCTCATTGTAATGGGATTTTCCAATGAGACAGGCATGACATGAATTATAGAAATGAATTCCAATAGGAGTGTATACATAATTTTGAGTACATCCCTATTATTTTGTGTAAATGTGTTAATTTTTTAAAATGGTTAACATAGTTTAAAAAATGTTTATTTTGCAAAATATCACAATTTTTTATTTTATTTATTGTTTTATTTTCAAATGAATGTGGAGAATTTTCAAACATGGTTGAACATGGAAAATGGTTGATTTTGGAAAGCCTTTTTGTTATAGTGTGATGTAATTGAATTTGAAATATTGTAAGACTTCATTTCATAGATATTTAGAATTATGGCGGTTGTTGGCTTTTTAGAAAAAGGATCCTAGAAGATGTTGTAGGATTGGTTGGAAAATGTCACCTAGAATTTGGTTTCATTGGAGCCATAGGTGAACTAATAGTTGGTTCAAAACATTATTCAAATTTTTCAAACCATTAATCCATGAATGAAACAAGATACTATTTTTTTGATATTTGTCACTATTGGAAATAAAAGTGTTGTATTTACATTTTAAATCATGAAATGAGGTGGTAAATCAATCACTATGTGCATAAGGAAGGGAGAACCTATTCTCAAGGAGGTGGAATACAGTGGAATCAGACCACATGAACATGTAACCATCGTCCAAGACTCATGATAATTAAAAGTTTTTTTCAATGTGGTCATTTAAACCACCTGATGAGAGTGGGTAAAACACAATCTATAGCATGCCACAATTGGAACAATATGGGGAATTTTTAGGGCTACTATCACATTACTCTGAGATATTCTATTTGGGACACTTCTCTGGTGTAACTGGTGTCTTATGCTTCAATGGGATGTGGGGACAAGAATAATTCTCACTAGAAAAATAGATTTATACATTGTGAATCTGGAAATAAAATGAATCCTCATGTAGTGAAATCTCAACTAGGAAATAGTGAACAATGTGTTGTGAGAAAACAACTATATGGACTAGAATTTTTTATTGTGGATGATCAGTCTAGACCATCTATGGTACGAGGTATGATTCATTCTAATTCTACCTTTATGAAATATTTTTTTGATTTGGCTTCATCCCATTCCATTTTTTCTTCTTATACTATTGATTTGATGAGTTAAAAACCTGATATGTCAGCATCTGTGTTAATACATAAAAATCATCATGGCCAATGAAAATGACATTCCCTTTTGTAAATTAAATGTTTTATTTTTTTTGGAAAAGTAGATTCCTAGGTCAAGAACGACCAAAGAATAAATATTATTAAAAGAAATTTATAAGATTTGAAAGTACATGATCATTTTAAACTCATTTCTGTTAAAGAAAATGATCTCAGCGAGGACGTCTTCAAACCAGGAAATTTCTTCATATACTCCCATATTGGTCAGTCCATCTGCAACCTTGTTTGCTTCTCGATAAACATGTGTGATGATATAGTTAATATATATCGAGGAATGATTTCATTCCATCCATTGCATAGTATGTGGCCATAAAAATGAGTTACTCCATTCCATATTTATTGAACAATGGTCATCGAATCACTTTTAGTATAGAGGTTTTTACAGCCAAAGATACTGTAAAAATAAATTTAATGTATCAAACAAATCATCTCAGCTTCATGGGTAGTGATGATTCCACAATTACCCATGAATGAACCACAAATATGACTGAAGTGATTCCTGTTGACCACACCACACCCAGCAGGGCTCGGGATTCCGTTGAAGGGGGAATCAATATTTATTTTGATCCATCCAGGGAGAGGGGCTCTCAAAAAAGCCTCTATTGTGAGATTGGAGGACAAAAATTGTCATTAATTTGTAGAAGATTCATTATTCCAATGCCATGCATGGTGTTGTGGAAATTTCCCTTTTCCAACAATGGTGTGTCATGTATGGCAATAAGGATCCTCATATGACCTGCATTTAAATTATATGAGTAATTTTTATGAATAATAATAATCCGATGATAACAGATCCCTTGGTAGAGTTCAGAAACTCCAGCTTGGAAAAGGTTCTCGATTTGTTGAGATCCTTCCATTTATGCACATTTCTTTAGTTGAGTTATGGTAGAGTCCAAAAACAACAAACTGAAGTTAGAAATGTTAAGAATATATTTCCAAAGAGCAGAAGTAGTAGAACATTAAATGAAGAGGTGATGAGAATTTTCTTTGTGTTGGTTGCAGTTTTTACACATAGAGAAAATATGGATTCCAAAATATTGGAGGCAAATATCAGTGGGAGCTCTATTTTGAGCGAGACCCCAGATGAGTGTAAATCTCAAAGGTTTTATCCAAGGTTTGTTAAAATGTTTTAGCCAGCTGTAATCACTCTCAGGGTTACAAAAATAATGATTATAGAATTTTTTTGATTTAGGCATACCATTGTTAGCTAGTTCCCAAATTAGGAAGTCATCAGTGTAAGTGAAAGAGTAGATTACATTGAAATTTAGAATATTATCACAGGGGTCTTCATGTTGAGAGCTTAAGATGTCTCTGATGGTGCTGTTGATATTTTCACGAGTTTGATCTGATGATTTCATAGAAATAAAAGTTGTTCTCATCCAGTTATCCAACTAGAATTTCATGGAAGATTTAATGGAGACCATCAATCTAAAATTATTCATAATATAGATGAAGGATTGTTTTATGGAAGGCCAATTAGAGGAACTAATGTAGTTTGAGTTTCCCTCTTTAAGTTTGTTAAGGAATCAATTTTTGTGAAAATTTATCACATCTGAGGTATTATGAAGAAGTTTCCAAGTGAGCATATCCTAAAGGGCCTCATTAATGAATTTTAAATTTTTTATAGAAATACCACCATTATCAATGGGATTGAAACATGTTGACTTTGGAATGGTAAAATATTGTCTTTCAAAATAACTACATGTCTAGATGAAATATATAATAGTAATGTTTATCTTTTTAGTAAGTCCAACATGCCATTTGTAGAATTTCATGGAGTAAACTATCTTAGAGGCAATAGTAGATTTAACAAGGAAAGTACTACCTGCCATGGAGAGAGCATTACCCTTATAAGAGGAAATTTGATTTAAAATATTGTCAACAATAGGAGAAAAGTGACATGACATAGGTCTTCCCCAAAAAATAGGAACACCAAGATAATTCAAAGGGATTTCTCCTTCTTTCAGACTGAGGTCATTTATGATGTCACATTTTCTATTTGGAAAAAGTTCATCCTAATAAAAATTCATGTTTTGTTCCAACTAATGGTTTGGCTAGAAACCTCTTCATAGTGTGAGAGTATAGTTTTTAGAATAAGAATGTTCTTTTTATCACCATGAAGGAAAAAATGATGTCATTAGCATAAAAAAGGTGAGTGGGAGCATACACATTCCTACAGACCTAGATGGGTTTCAGCTTATTCTGGACTGCCAGACTTTTGATCAGACAACTATGGTAGTCCTCATCTATCGAGAAGAGGATGGATGAAACTTGATCTCCTTGTCCAAAATATTTAGTGCAATTGAAGTAGTCCCTATGAGATCCATTGATCAAAATGGATATTAACAGTGACTGAAAAAGAGTTATGATTGCAGCGATAAAAGAAGAATTGAAACCAAAACCATGAAGGACATTGAAGATAATGCTCTTGTCCATAGTGTTGAAGGATTTTATGATATAATGTATAATATCTATGTTACCTCCTATGTTTTTTTGTTCATGTTATTGACACATTCGGAGTCAAGACCAATACAATCTTGAATTTATAGACCTTTTATAAATCCAAATTTTTTTCTATAGACAATTTTTTTATGATAGTTGAAATTATGTTAACAATTATTTTTTTGATTATTTTAGAAAAATTATTGATAAGTGAAATTAGTCTTAATTGATGAATATCAGAAGAATTATCCACTTTGTGGATGAAGGTGAGAAATTGTTCATTGAGAGTTTGAGGGAGACCACCGTTAGAAAAGAAAGAATTTACCAGATTACAAACCCCAATATAAATCACATCCCAATAATGTTGAATGAAACCATTTTTGAAGCCTTATAGACTCATATCACTAATAGGATTCATACTAAAGATAGAGTCTTTGATGTCAGGCTCTATCGGAGTGATGAGGAGGAAGAGGTTGTCCTCATCAGTGAACACTAAATAAATGACCTCAAGAAAGAGGTATTTGTTTTTATCAAGACCATTGAAGATAGATTCATATTAGGAGACAATATGATGAGTGATATCTTATTCATTATCATGTAGGTTTTCCCCATCTTGTAGAAAGGTCAATGGTCTAAAATCCCTCTTGATTCTTTGAAGACAATTATAGAATTTTATATTATTTTCACCATCATTTAACCATTTAAATTTAAATTCTTGTTTTATTATATTATATTTAAACATGAGTAATAAGTTTAGTATGACCACTATGTTTAGATCTTGAGAAGGTTCCGAGTTGAGGTTAGAGGGTATGTTATTGTTTTGAATATCATTAAAATCTTTTTCAAGGATCATGATGTAGTTGTTAACTTGTTTGGCTTTATAGCTACACCACAATTTTAGAGTCTTTTTGAGGTTTTTTAGTTTATGGTTACTGTTAAAGGTATTATTGTAGTGATACATTGAGGACCAAATGTGTTGGATGATATGGGTGCACTCATAATCAGAGAACCACACATTGTTAAATCTGAATGGAAGCATCGGTTTCATGTCTTTGGTGGAGACATTTATCAAAATGGGGTGATAATCAAAGTTAAGCCTGTGATGAGTGGTGCTAGAAATAGTTACCCAGTTGTCTAAAGTAGGTATATTTGTGAAGGCATTATCAATTTTGGAGGCCACCACTTTGTTATAGTGTCTCCTATAGCAAGTGTATTTCTCACCATTGAGGTTAATTTCAATGAGATTGTTTCTTCAATCAATGTTATAAATTATCTCATGGAATTAGAATCATGAGGTGGTCTAACATTCTCACATGAGTTAATAATGGCATTATAGTCACCAATAATAAACCATGGGGCATTAATGATAGTTCCTATAAATTAGAGATCATTCCAAAAAGTTATTTTTTATTGATATCAATTTTTAACATAAAAAAGGAGCATGAAGAGTGTGTGCCTTCAATACTAAAAGTGAAATTTTGAAAATTTTCGGAGATATTGAAGAAACTAGTATTCTGTAATGAATAGTGTGAAGAAACCAATAACGAATCAGCATTGAGATAATTATTTATAGTAATAGTGAACACATAAATTTTATAAATAAGTTTGAGTATTTGGAGGAAAATATAATTTTTGTTTCAAAAATATCAAAAAAACATAGGACGATGGGAATTAAACATTCCTTTTAGAACAATTAACATGTTAGAGTTAGTGATTCCATGACAATTTCAAAAGAGTATCTTTATTTAGACATAAATTTGAAGTTATAAGTCCCCTTTTTTGATTTTCAAGAACCTATGATTTTAGTAGAACTTTTATCCTTTTATGTGTTAGTGGCCTACTCTTGGTCATTTCTAGATGTGATAGTATCATCCATTGAAGGATTCTTTATTGGGTTATTCATAGTTGAGTCTTTAGAAATCATAAAACATAGAAACAAAGGATTGATTATTTGATTAGAATCAGACATCATAGAGAAATCATTGCTAACTATTGGTAGGGATATAGATGTACCTAAAGGATTGGAAATAGTTTTGGCCTACTTTTGGAGAGTGTCCAGTTCTGAATGTCAGCATTTCATCTACACTAAGGTGGAATTGTTTTCCTATAAAATATTAGGGTCCAAAACCGGGAGTACAGTAATAGATATATTTGTCTTTGTCTTAGTTTGATCAGTCTTAGGACCAGTGCCACATGTATTGGGAAGAAGTATGATGAGAAGAAGTGGGAAAAGAAACTAGTTCATTCTCTAAAGATTTGGTTTCATTATTCCATTCTAAAATAGAATCACTATTTTTAATGATAGGAAAACTTTTACTATCAAAAACATATTTCAAAGCTGGTTGAGTTAAAGAAACAGAAATGGTTGGGTCGTTTTTCTCCACCCTAGAGTTCTCTATTGGTTTATTCTAGTTGGCGGAGCCTTTGAGGTGTTGTATTTTTTGATTCTACACCAATTGTGCACTCAATGGATTGAAAATTTTTAATTCATTGGAAATAGATTCATTCACCTTGTTAATAATAATTTGTGCAGATTATTGCACAATTTTCTGGTTGGACAGAGTATTCTAAGATTTTGTACCATGGCCAGTAGAATTCAGTGTTTTCAAACTATTAACAGAAATGTTTTCAACATGGGGAAGGGAGTCTAGGTCATCTTATCTATTTCTCATTTGATTCATAGCTCCTATAGAATCATTTTCGGCTATGATGGAGGGGTCCTGGGATGGTCTAGTACCCCATGTTGGGGTGCGCACGTCCATGACTTCTGCAGAGTTGGCCCTAGGAAAAATTTGAGGGACAGCAGTGCAGACATTGCATGCAATGTATTTCAAACATTTTTCCCTCCTATCAAAGGTATGTTCACCATTGTATATGATACTTTAGTTCTTAACAGCTAGATATGTATTGGATTCTTCCTTTAGGGATAATCAAATAGTTTCTAAAACCAGTATTTCAACTTATTCTAAAAGTTCTTCATCGTTAGTGGAATTGTCATCCTCTTCAGCAATATCAGCCCAATTAGTACTCGATGGCTCCCCTATGTGTGCCAAAATGTTTTATTTCTTCACCCAAGATTCTAATTTTTTTGGGGGATCAGGTATTTACATTATGGGGGATTTATCTTTCTGATTTTTCCTTATTTCCTTCCAATCATTTTCAGTTGGTTGAATTGCTTGTTTTCTAATCACCCTACAGTTGTAGGTTGCATGACCAATGATCTTGCAATGGTCACAAAATGGGGGTTTCCTCTCATATTCAATTTTGATTACGGTTTTGTTTTCATTATAATTGAAATGAATAGTTTTTCGAATCTTGGAGTCAAGATATATTTCTAACATAACACTAGAAAAGAGTTCTAGGTCTTAATTTATGGTTCAATGATCAATTTTGCGGGGAGATCCTAAGCAGGAAACAAAATCATTCAGAATTTTTGGGTGCCAAAAAAACTAGATAATTCCATGAAATTTCATCCAGACCCATGCCACTGTGTTTCTCTAAGTATGTATATTGAAAGTAGAATCCCAGTTAGAAAGTCTAAGAAATCCCGTGTTTAAATTAAGGACTCATATCTTCCAAAAACTATCTAGATCTTCTTTTGTTTTCAATAGAAAATGAAAATATCCTATGGATATTGTGATTAGTTTCCAGTTCATTGCATGATAGCAGTGTGCAATATGAATATGTAATTTAGATAAATGACAAGGTAGGTTTCCATTGGGTTAGGAGATGCAGCCCATGATAGAAAATTTGCACAATTTCATGTGTTGTAGAATAACATCCAGGTCTGCTTCCATGAAGAAACCACCATCATCAAGCCATTGGACAAGGAGAGGCTTCGTCGGGATTTCTTTACATAGATTTTTTCTCTTCAGAGCATCCAGGAATGAGATCCCTCTGCATCTACTAGGGAAGGAATGAAGGCATGAGATGTCTTCTGGGGTTCTCTATTGTGTTTCTCTGCAATAGGGACAG
Source organism: Viscum album (assembly GCA_963277665.1). NCBI lineage: Eukaryota > Viridiplantae > Streptophyta > Magnoliopsida > Santalales > Viscaceae > Viscum > Viscum album. Next base: position 412,003,186 of record OY728144.1, on the reverse strand, counting down.
AAACAGGGGGCGCATGATTCATCCGAGGAGTTGCGAAGTGGTGGGAAAGAAAGCTTCCAGGGGTAAGGAAATCTTTCCTGGTTGGGGAAGTAGGATAGAAACCCTAATCACTCAACGATTATCGAGAGCTCAAGAGCATCTCTCTCCACATTCTAAAGAAGGGGTTGGAATCACTAATGACATAGAAAATGATTTATAACTATTTATAGTACTGAATTGATATGGGATTTCTCAATGCTTGAGTTGGATGTCAATGTGATAATCATGCATATGGATTGGTTGAAAATATTCAAGGCTCATATCGACTTTTATACAAGAATTGTTTGTTTTATAACTAAATATGGTGTGATTATCTCATTTAAGGATACCAGAATTTAAAGACATGTGAAATAGGTTTTCTGGAACCAGAAGATGGAATGATGTCATTCCATTTGGTAGTGTTGACTTCAGTATCAATGCTCGAGATTGAGAATAAATGTTTCCATAAATCGTTGATAAGTTTCTATATGATTTTCTAAAAAATAATTCTAAGTTTCCTACCAATGTGAGAAGTGAATTTTATGATTTATATCATTCAATGGAAGAGTCCTATTTCATTAGAATATTATCAAATAGTGCCAACAAAATTAAGGGATCTCAAATAGTAGTTTCTTGCGATGGATTTCAAAGAGTTAATTTGGCCTAGCATGTCTCTATGGGTAGCATCGGTCTTGTTTTTGAAAAAGTTGTATGGAACTTGAAACCTATGTGTAGATTATCATAAAATTCACCCAAATACAATATGAATCTATATAAACTTGAAAACATTGATGATTTCATTGATAAATTTAGGGGAGATCAGTGGTTCTCTATGTTTGACTTCCACTTAGGATATCACTGATTGTGAGTTCATATGGACGATATTTCAAAGAAAACATTTACGAGTTGATATTGACATTATGAATATATGGTAAATCCTTTCAGTCTCAAGAATGCATCATCAGTATTCATATAATTTATGAATAAAGTATTTTAATGAAATTTGGATTCTTTTGGGTTGGTGTTTGGGGATTTCATATTGATGTCTCCAATGATAAGGGATAAGAATGAAAAACACCTAGAGAAACCATTGGAAATATTAAGTGATCATCGTCTATCATCAAATTATCAATTTGTGATTTTTAGGTACAAGGTTTTCTTTTCCTTTTTGATGTAATTTTTTAAGAAGGTTTTTCTATGGATCCAAAATTGATATAAGTTTTCATCTCTTGGTAGAATCCAAATAATATCTTCAATATATGTAGTTCCTTGGTCAAGCTAGTTATTACCAGTTATTTTTTCTTGAATTATCATTACTAGCTTCTCCTATAATATATTTGAAAAAGAATAACATTATATTATAATGGAATGATAAATTCCATAGGTCTTTTCATGATCTTAATGTTCACCTTACATCATCACTAATCTTGATTTTTCTAGAATCCCCACAAGGGTACATGGTGTATTGTGATTCTTGTAGATCTGGTTTGGAATGTGTTCTATGATAAGGAAATCATGTTGTTTCATATGGATCTTGGTATTTTTCAGTGCATGAGAACAATTAACCAATTCTTGATTTAGAGTTAGTTGATGTAGGTTCTTCTTTGAAGAGGTGGCATCATTACATATTTGGGAAGATATTTACTATTTTTTTGTATCATAAAAGCTTGAAGAATATTTTATCACAAAGGAATCTGAACTGGAGATAAAGATTATGGATGTAGTGTATCTAAATGTTTGACATTGACTGGATATATACACTAATAATATTTTATTTAGTGGAAGATGTATTAAGAAGAAATTCATATGCTCGATTGCAAAAAGAAGCTTCAGATGAGTGGAAACTGATGTCATTTCTACCCAACATGCACTTGGAATGTCATGAATAATGTGAAGTTGTGTCCATATTTATAGTTTTGTTTGTTTCGAATTTAGTAAAGTTTGTTTTGGAGGCAAAAAATATAACACAGAATGTATGGTGATGAGGTGAAAACATAACAGTGGGGAGACCATTGAGTGATTGAAGCTAGATGATCATTCTGTCCTATAGAACAAATATCGGATGCTCATACCTATATATTTTGATGAACAACTTCATTATGCTTACCATAATTCAATATGGTTTGTTCTTCCTAGAATACAAAATATGTATATGTAGATGAAAGTATTGTATTGGTGGGTCATTATTAAAAAGAATGTGGATTCTTTTTTATTGAGATTCTTAAATAGTCATCATGTTAAGGTATTAAATTAGTGACCAACATGTATGTTGGAGTATATACATATTCCAGTGTGGAAATTAGTGTAGATTATTATGGATTTTGTAACAGGTCTACCAAGAATGGTTCTGAAATATGATTCCAAATGGGTGATAATGGATCAGCTCCCAAAGTCATCTCATTCCATCCCTATTCGTGAATCACATATGTTGGAGGAATTTTCAAAAACCAATATCAACGAACTGGTAAGGAGGAACAACATTCCAGTTTTGATCATCTCAGATCGAGTTATGAGATTTAAGTCTTATTTTTTTAAATTCTTATAGGAATCCCTTGGTACTTAGTTGACTATGAGTATGGCATATCATCCCTAGGCATATGGTAAATTCAAAAGAATGATACCGACATTGGAAGACATGTAGTGGGATATTGTTATGGATTTTTGTCATGAACCATCCCCTGTCGACCCTGAACTGGTCACCCAAGCTGATCTGTGACATGGCCCAAAGGGCATTCGCGATCCCCACGGGCTGGAAACTAGTGTCGAGAATCAAAACCGAGTCATTGGGAGAGATTTTTCCCAAGAGGTAAATAAATAACCAAGATTAAAAAGAATAATTAAACTGAACTTGATAAGCATAAAAAGTAATAAATGGAAAAACTCAAGAAAACTCCTTGTGACCTGCTAGGTCACCACCCAACTAAAAACCAACCTTTCCCCAATGATGAGCAACTTGACCAGGAGAACCGGAGCAAAGGAATCATGAAACTGAAATGATAAAGATGCCGTGAGCATTAAAATTCTCAGTAGGGTTTCCAAGATAAACCACAGAATCCAATGTCTCCTTTCCTAAAACAATCCATTAACACACATATGAAATACAATTATAAAAGTAGGGTTTTCACATTTTAAGATAAGCTATGTGATTTTTTCCATTCAAAAACCCAACACACGCAACATACCATTTCCCAAAATCATTTTTCATTTTATAAAAAAATAAAAAACAGAATATATCAATGTTGTGGTTGAGTAAAACAAGTGAGATTGCAAGATGAAAATAAACTAGTACACAAAAAGTACACAAGCAATGAAAATAATCCAATAACCATGGGTGATCTTAAACATCACTAGAAGACCCTTGGACATACTCGGTTTTGGAACCACCTATCTGCGTATGGTGAAGCTCCTAAATCTATAACCAACTGATCACCATAAACTGACCAATCCAGTTGTAAGGACTGTCTGGCCTAACAACAAATCCAAGGGGTACCAACCCATCTAATCAGGGATGATCAGCAACTATCACTCGATCATCTAAATGACTTCTAGAAACCCATGATGGTTACAATAATATTCTGTAGGTTGGAAGGTCCTCACATGCGTTACTCATCTAATTGCAATTTCCTTCCCCAAACACATATGCTTCCAATACATTCAACCATAAAGGGTTACACTATATTGGAGCACCACATATACACATTCAGTCATCACTGTTTAACAAAGTGCCAATCGGGTCGTCATACCATGCAAAATATTAAAACCATTTGAAAACTTTTCTCAATGTATTAATGTTTTTAAATGGGCATACATTAATCAAATCATTATCATTTCAATGAGTCCACAAATACAATATAATAAGGCTGAAAGTGGAAAACGGGCCATCACGTCACATCCATGCCAATATCATAATTCAAAAACATTTAATGTTCCAACAAGGAACAAACAATTTTCAACCACAAACCATTTTAATAGTGAACACATCTCCACCCATATGTCAGAAGATCCAAATAGTCTTTGAATAACAAAATCTACAATGCATTTTTAGTAAAATATTGTAGACTCTAAATGAAAATCACACAATCTATTTTTTTATAGTTCACAAAAACATCATCGTCTAAGTTGGAGGTACCAAACAGGTCGCCGTGTTACTTAAACAATTAATTCACTTAGTTGAAAACACAAGAGATTAAAAACAGCCCATTGGATTTACATAGCCAAAAACATTACCCAAAATATCACACAAAAACCACTTTTTCATTTCTAACGTCAAATGGTCAAATGATCAAAGGTTTCATTTCAAGCCATTTTAGAAACCACACAAACAACCCAAATCCATTTAGAAAGAAAGAATCATTTTTCCCAAAATTACCATTCACTTTTAAACCAAACCCAAACACAGGTCAAAAAAAGTCTCCAAACATATTTCGCAGAATTTACATGATTTGATAAATCGTGTAAAAAATGTATAAAACAATTCAAAAAAAGGTATCATAAGGCTTTACACTCTAAAAACCCACTAAAAACCCCATTTATGAATTAAACACACACCATAACCATACCAGAACACAACATGCACCACATTTATTATTGAATAAAAAAATTGCACATTTCATAAATAGTCATTAAACAGCGGAAGATGGGTTTTTTTTTTCAGAAACACGCTCTTTTTTTAAACATGTTACAAATATTAGACGAAAACTAAATTCCATTTAAAACTAATTTCTCACCAAATTAATTATTCACAAAACACCCAAAATTAATTAGACACGTAATTTAATTTTTTAAATAAACACAATTCTGAGAAAAGAAATTAATTAATTAACATGGTAAATTAATTATACAAGAAAATTGGTTCATCGAATAACATTTATATATAGAATCACCTATACACAATTCAATACTTATTTCAAAACTATTCTAAACAAATTTAAGTAACACAAAAAATTTAAAAAAACTAAGTACTATACTTATGTAGGTGCAAAATATATTTCAAAAAATTATTTAAAACATACATGTGTCATGAGCTGTGCGGGAAACAGCATTCTGCAGGTGACCGCACTCCTAAAACCGCTAGCCAAACATGCCAATCAAGACATGAAAAGTTGGGTTTTGGCCAACATAAATAAAAACCTCATAAATGGGAAACTTAATACCACCTGTGGGGTCTGGTTCTCCATAGGACCGCTTGATAGAATGGTTCTAGTTCAACAGAAACCACACGAGTAGGGGGGTTCTACTAGCTGGAGTGGCTGGGAAAAGGGCTGCTAGAGCTAGAGCAGGTAAGCGAGGGTGAGGCGGCCTGGATGCGGGAGGAGGTCAGCTAGATTTTCTGGGCGGTGGGATCAGGAGGGCGAGGCGAGGCCGACCGGGTGGGGTCTTGGGTGGACCTGAGGAGGCTGGGGGGTCATGTGCAGTGTGGAGGGAGGTTGGGTGGTCGGTTGCCGCGCAGAGCGAGGTTGGTGGGGTGCTAATGGGGCAAGGCTGACGACTTGGGCGAGGGCATACCAGAAATGACGGGACGGCAGTGGGTGATGGAAGTGGAGTCAGTTTCGTGGTGCGGTGAAAGAACATGGAGGGAAAGCAGGCGGAGGGAGCAGGGCTGCTGCAGGAGGGAGATATAATAAGGGGTGGCGGCTCATGGGTAAGGGGAAGGGGCACTGGTAGTTTATGGTTTGGTATAATTTTCTATTATTATAATAATATTTTTACAATAAAAAATATATCAATAAAACTAATAATAAAAATAATCATAATAATAATTATAATACAAAAAATAATAATCATTCTAATAAGTATAATAATAATAATAACAATAATAATAATAATAATAACAAAAATAATAATGATAATATTAAAAAAAATTAACCATTAGAAATAATAATTATAAAAATAGTAATATTTAGAATAATATTAATTAAAATAATAATAATAATAATAAATTGAACAATAAGGGATTTCCCGACTCACGGGCTAGTCATGTGGCTACTGCCAATCGCACGGTGACTGCGCACGGGTCTGAAGCCCAGTAATAATATTAAATTAAAAAAATTTAAATTCGGGGCCCAACCTGGACATTGGCACAAGGACCCGAATCCAAGAAATAAAAAAATATAAATAAATTAAAAATACTAGGTGTGACAATTCTCCCCACCAAAAATACTTTCTACCCCCAGAAAAACACTCATCCGAACAATCGACCAAACAAGAATCCATGCCCGATTGAAACCAGAAGAACCCCTGAACTCACGAGAACGGGATAACATGAGGGGGTTTTCCCAACCACAAAAACTCAACTGATGTGGAAAATTAACACCCAAACATACCACACTTAGTTGGGGGTTGCTGACGCGAGAACTCCCAACCGATCCAAACCAAATTATATAGCACGACCAAATTAACACCTCCGCAAAAACATGGAACTCTTGTCCCAGACCATAAACTCCAAACACTAGGAGAAAAACCTATGAGAAGTACATAACCTAAAAAGTGAATATGAGCATAACCACAAGCCTTTACTCCTTCGTGGGTACTTACACCTCCAAACGAACACTGCTAAACCAATATCAACCCATACAGGGGCCAAACATAGTTTTAAGAAAATCCTACAATTCTAAAAACCATAATCAGACAAACAAAAAAATTTGGATTACAACAGAACATGTCCATAATAACAGCACGATGAAACAGTGAACGAGCAATGAAAAAAAAACTTTAACATCAGAAAAATAAAGGGCATGAAGGCTTTAAATGTTCCAACACCAACACGGAACACAAAACCGTAACTAAGGCTCCACACCCCAGGAACTCTTGACTGTATACAAGTTTCACCCCAAGACCTATGGTTGCGGATCTGATGGCTGAAGAATCTCCTACCTCAAAGTCAGGCACTAGAATTTCTTTGGTCACAACATCTTCTTCTGGCAATGCTTCTGGAAATACTTATCCATGTAACCCATACAGCCACAACAATGACACATCTTTGGAGGTTTTTGAAATGACAGCTTCCCATGCCTGAACCAGCCACACTAGTGACACACCATTGAATAGTATGATGAACTAGAAGCTAGAATTACTGTAGAGGACTCTTTAGAAGTTGGTCCATCTGGCACACCCTTCCATCCAGATGGAGAACCTTGAGAAGAAAGGGGATACGCTGGATTTCCAACCATATCCCCTTAGAAAACCCACTCATCTTGGAATGCCTCATCCACAAGCTTCTCGAAACGATGGTAGTTAGAAAGGAGGAACTACTCCTTGATCTCTGGGAAATGACCCCTGATGAAGAGAGATGTTTTAATCAAATCTTCTGTTTCTTCCACCAAATAAATGGAACCAAGTTCCTTGACATGGTCAATATAAGTCTTCACCATCCGTTGTCTTTGTTGAATGCATATTAGCGCTTCCCTTCTCTTCGTCTTCACCTCTTCAGTTATAAACCATCGGACGAAGATAGATTTAAAGACATCCCATGTCATCCCAGCATGCATTGAAGGTGGGGAAACCAACTCCCATTCGTCTAGAGATGGTCCTTTGAACAAACCCAAAATTTATATGCACACTGACAACTTCTGGATTCCCCAATACCTTGAAGACACGTTCGACCTCTTCAAGACACTCTGTTGAATTTAACAGACCACGTTCACCATGAAGTATAGCCAATGTCCGTGAAGGACCAAAAACTAGGCGTGACTTATCAGAAACCATGATGACCTTTCTTGGTGTAATTTTCTAAACAACATATGAAACACACAGCCAAAACCAATATCAATCTGAAGCGACATCATTGAAATCATCTTCATCCAAAAAAACAAGCTCAAAAGATACATGGAAATACAAACACAACCCAAAAATTCATTCTTCAAAATCCCCATTCGATTTTAGATTTCGAAACAACCTTAATTGAAGGCCAATTTCTAGACACCAATTCCTCTTTTCAAACCAAATTCAATTACCAAAATCAATTCCATTTTTATAAAGTAACTTTAGAAAAACAAGGTAAATCCTTTAATTCCAAGTCCAACCCATGTAAACCCATGAACCGTTGTACATGTCTTCATCCACTTTCATCCATACAAACCAACACGTACTTCTAATGTATTCTCTCACATGTTCAGATTTTTATACGGAGTACTCGAGGTGGAACCTAAACCATATCACTTCAAGTTCGAAGTGACCACCAGATTTTTAGACGAAGAGCTTTTAGTTTTTTAAAAAATTACCTTCATAAATTTAAATACATTTAAAAGAAATTGTTCTCATTTCAAAAACCATTTTTTATTTTCAAGAATTCACTTACAACAATCTGAACCACGATGACACCCAACATGCATCAAATCACCGAAGGGAGGGACTAGTAGTCATGCTTAACATAGAGACATGGTAGTGGACCATGCCCCAAGTAAGCACCAACAACTAGGAGGAACATAATCTGTGTACACAAATACCACATGGGACACTACTCAATGTGAAATCACGATATAACATTGGTTCACCTCCAATGTCATCCCTCAATCCAAAACAAAATAGAATGATACAAGAACTCAATTCCCAGAGTACACCTGGCGACTTGAGGTTCGAAACGGGCGGGGGTTCATGACGTCCTTCCTATAGCTACCTATCATGTCCCGATAGTCCTAATCTCCATCTACTGGAGACCCCAAATAACAAAGGCCAGATCTAATACCATTTTTTCATGAACCAACCTAGGTCAACCCTGAACTGGTCACCCAATCTGGTCCGAGAGGTAGCCTGAAGGGCATTACCGATCCCCAAGGGATGGCAACTATAGTCAGGTATCAAAACCTAATCATTGGGAAGGATTTGGCCCAAGAGATAAACAAATAACCAAGATTAAACATAACAATAAAATTGAAGTCGAGCAGCAGAAAAGTAAATAAATGGAACAACTCAACATACCTTTTTGTGACATACTAGGTCCCCACCCAACTAAAATCCAACCTTGCTCCAATGATAGGAAACTCGTTCAAGAGAACCTGAGCAAAGGAAACATGCAACATAAATGATAAAGAAGTCATGATCATTAAAATTGTTAGTAGGTTTGCAAAGATAAACTATAGAATACAACGTCTCCTTTCCTGAAACAATCCATTAACACAAGTTTAAAATTCAATTATAAAAACTGGGTTCTCACATTTTAAAATAAGAAACATGATTTTTTCCATTCAAAAACCCAACACATGCTACATACCATTTTCAAAAATCACTTTTCATTTTACAAATAAAAATATAAAATAGAATATATCAATGTTGTGCTAGAGTAAAACATTTGAGAGTGTAAGCAGAAAATAAACTAATCCATGGAAAGTAAACAAGCAATGAAAATAATCCAGCAACCATGGGTGATCCTAAATATCCCTAAAATACCCCTAGATGTACACGGTTTTGGAACCACCTGCCGACATATAGTGAAACCCCAATGTCTTTAACCAAATGGCCGCCCTAAATTTACCCATCCAGTGGAAATGTTCTCCTGGCCTAAAACAAATCAAGGGGGTACCAACCCATCTAATCGGGGCGGATCAGTAACCATCAATCGATCATCTAAAAGATGCCTAGAAACCCATGGTGGTTACAATAATACTTTGTAGGTTTGAATGCACTTGCACCTATGACTCATCTCACTGCTCTTTCCTTCTCCAAACACGGATGCTTCCGATACGTTCACCCATAAAGGGTTACACTAGATCGGAGCACCTCATATACACATTCATTCGTCTCACTTTATCAATGTGCCAAACGGGTTTTTATTCCATGAAAAACAATAAATACATTTGAAACCATTTCTCCAAATATTATAGTTGTTAAATGGGAATACAGTAATCAAAACATCGTCATTTCAAAGATTCCACACAAACATAACATTATAGATGAAGTTGCTAAACAGGTCGTCACGACACATCAATGTCTAAATCCTTATTCTAAAAACATTAAAATTTCTAACCAGGCACACACAATTTTCAATCAAAAACTGTTCTAATAGTGAACACAACTCCTAACATAATTTGGAAGAGCCAAATGGGAATTGAAGACCAAAATATCAAATGAATTTTTATTAAAACATTTCAAACTATATGTAAAAAACCCAGAATCACACTTTATAAACTGCACACAAACTTCATCGTTTGAGTTGGTTGTACCAAATGGGTCACTGTGTTACTTAAAAAAATTAAATGACTTATTTGAAAAAACAAGAGTTTCCAAATAGACCATTGGCTTCACATATGATAAAACATTACCCAAAATATCACATTAAAGCCACTATTTCATTTCCAATGTCAAACGATCATATTCTCAAAGGCTTCATTTCAATCCATTTCAGAAACAACACAAAGAACTGTATGCCATTTATAAAGCATGAATCATTTTCAAAAAATTACCATTCACTTTTAAACCAAACCCAAACACAATCTAAAAAATTCCTCCAAACATATTTTGAACCATTGACATGACTTCATAAATCATGTATAAAGTTTATAAATCAATTCAAAAAAAGGTATCATGAGTCTTTACATGTAAAATCCCCACACAAAAATCCCTTTATGAATTAATCTCACACCAACACCATTCCAAAACACAACATTCACCAATTACATAGTTAAATAAACAAATTTCAAAGTTCATAAAAAGTCATTAAATGGTGCAAGATGGGTTTTTATCAGAAATAACCCCCTTTTTATAAACATGCTACAAATATTAATGAAAAATAAATTCTATTTAAAAAAGAATATCTCACTAAATTAATTAAACACAAAATAGAATAAATTAATTACACAAGTAATTAATTTGTTATGTAAACACAATTTTGAGAAAACGAATTAATTAATATACATGGTAAATTAATTAAACAAGAAAATTGGTTCATTGAATAACATTTATATACAAAATCACATACACACAATTCAAGAATTATTTCAAAACTATTCTAATAAAATTTAACTAACACAAAAACAGTGCTACAAAATATGTACTATACTTACGGTGGTGCAAAATATATTTCAAAAATTATTAAAAACACGCATGTGTCATGAGCTGTGCGGGAAAGGAAAAAAATTCAGAAACAACCTACCTCAAAGTAATTCGACCGCGACACCGCTTCAAAAGAGGGAATTAAAACCATCTTTTGAAAGACCTCACACCTAAAACCACTTTCCAAACGCACCAAAAAACACTTCAAATGTTGGGGTTTGGCCAACTTTAATAAAAACATCATAAATGGGAAGATTACTACCTCATGTTAGGTCAGGTTCTCCATATGACCTATGGATAATAGGGTTTGGATTATCCAGAAACCCCACAAACAGGGGGGTTCGGGTCTCTGGAAACCACGCGAGAAGGGAGGGTTCGGCAGGACAGAGTGGCTGGGACATGGGCGACCGGAGCTGGATCGAGGAATAGAGGGAAATGCGGCTTGGATGTGGCAGGAGGCCGGCTAGATCAGTTGGGTGGCAGGATCAGGAGGGTGAGGCAAGGCCGGATGAGGAGGGGTCCTAGGTGAGCATGGTGAGGCTGGGGGGGGGGGGGGTGCAGCGTAGAGCAAGGTTGGGGGGTTGGGTGCATCGTAGAGTGAGGCTGGAGGGGTGCTAAGGGGGAGAGGCCGACGACTTGGGTGAGGGTGGACCATGAATGAGGGGTCAGCACAGGGTGATAGAAGTGGAAGCAGTTTCTGAGTGCGACGAGGGAACATGGATGGTGAGTTGGCAGAGGGGAGCAGGTTGGCTGTAGGAGGGTGATGGAGCAAGGGGTGGCGGCTCGCGTGTTTGGGGAAGGGTCCACGAGTAGTTTACGGTTTGGTATTTTTTTCTATTAAAACAAAAATTTTATTACAATAATGAAAATAACTATAAAAATAATACTAATAGTAATAAAAATAATCATAATAATAAGTATAATAATAATAATAATAATAATAATAATTAAAATAATAATAAAAAACAATAATAAAGATAATATTAATAAAATTTATTAACCATTAAAAATAATAATTAACAAAATTATAATAATGAGAATAATAATAATGAGAATAATACTAATGAAAATCATAATATTAATATGATGAATAATAATAAGAATTTTCCCGACACATGGGTCAGCTGCGTGGCTACTGCCAACTGCGTGGTGACCGCACACGGGTCTGATGCCCATTAAAAATAATAAATGTCAAAAATTTAATTTTAGGCCCCAGCCTAGACATTGGTGTGAGGACCCATAGCCAAGAAAAAATAAAATATAAATAAATTTAATTGTCTAGGTGTGAAAATTTTGGTGGCTCATGTGAAGAGCTTGTGTCATTGGTGGTGTTTTCATAGAAAAACGGGTTTTAAGCATTGGTACAAATGGATTCTTTTGAAACATTGTATTCCCATCTATTTCATTCTACAAATTTTTGTGTGGACGTATGTGAGACTTCATTGGTTGTGTCATTCATTATCCAATAGAAAAAAAAATTATTTGATAAAAAAATTGATGGAAATGGCTCCGATGATCAAAAATATTATGTGGATCATCGTCAAAAGCCAATTTCATTCGAGGTGTGTGACGTGCTCTTGAGGATCCCTCCAATGATTGGACATTGAATTTTCGGGAATCATATGATTTTATATCATAGTTACATATGTTGTACCTCTCGTATCCCCTCGTGGTTTAATTTTCATGATCACAATCACTTTCATGTTTATCTAACATTGTTTGAAGTGTTTTTGATTGAAAGGCACAAGGTTGCCAAGAAGTTGGCCCAAGAATGGACATCAAATGGACTGAAATTCAGTCCACCGGCCAACCGGTGTGATTGCACCGGCCAGCCGGTGGAACTGGCAGAGGGATTGCCCACTGCCAGGTTCCACCGGTCGACCGGTGGCTCTGTCACCGGTCGACCTGTGGCACCCAGCCCAAATAGTATTTGCTACTGTCTTGCCACCGGCCAGCCGGTGGCTCCTCCACCGGTCGACCGATAGAGACTGGATCAAGACTCTTCTTCTCTACCAAGGCACCGGCCAGCCGGTGGAGATATACCGGTCAGCCGGTGGCCCCTGGACAAGAATCCTATGCCTTTTTGCACACACCGGCCAGCCGGTGGGACTGTACCGGCCAGCCGGTGGATCCAGTCAAACTAGCCGTTGGAGCTTTGACCAGGCTGCTCCACTTGCCTCCCAACGGCTCCGAAAGCCTTTCCAACGGCTCCAAAGGCCTCCAACGGCCATATGAGGGTACCCCCTCTATAAATAAAGGACCTTGATCCCCCGGAAGCCTAAGGAACATTACCGGAACTTCACCCAAGCCACCGGACACATTGTTGATCATTTTGGCGAAGCTCCGGCGGATTGTTCCAAGGGAACCCCAAGTGCTCCATCCATTTCCACATCCAAGAGCACCACTCAAGAAGCTTGGGAGAGCACGCTACATCAACTCCATCATCCAATTGGCGCCCAAGTCTTCCTCCAATACGGTTTTATTGTTTATTTTATTTTGAGCTTAAAATTGGGTTTGTACCTACAAACCCCAAACCCTTTTCTCATCCCCCTTTCTTTTGGGTTTCACACCACCACTAAGGTGTGAAGAGGTTCACAAGCTTTTCCTTTAAAAAGCTTGAGAAAAAGGTGAGCTATCCTTCACCTGTAAGAAGGATAGTGGGTTCTTGCTAAACCATCAAAAGCAAGTGGGTTCTTGCTAAACCACAAAAAGCAAGCTGTAATAGGTCCTAGTGCTACCTCAAAGCCTAGTGGGTTTCTTGCTAAAACCATTGAAAAGCAATCGGTAGGAATCTCTCAACGGTTGAGTTGGGAGCGGAGACGTAGGCCGGGTTTTGGCCGAACTCCGTTATCAATTTCTTGTGTGATTGCCTCTTTATTTCCGCTGCACTTTACTTTGATTTTTAATTTGTTAATCAATTTTTTAAAAGGCAATTCACCCCCCCTCTTGCCATCTTTCTTCGCTTTTCTTCCGACCCAAAAATTGGTATCAGATGGAAATTTGAGTAATACCCTAACCCGGTTTCAAATTTAAGATCCATTAAGATGGCATCAACCTCTTTCTCCCCCGAGGGCCTCTCATTGGGTCGGGCTCCATTTTTTGATGGGTCCGACTATAATTATTGGAAAACTCGCATGACCACCTTTTTACGAAGCATAGGTTATCCCATTTACAAAATTGTCATGCAAGGTTACACTTTGTCTACCCCCGAAGAATCCAAATGGACCCCCGCCGATATAAAGAATTTTGAGCTTGATGGCAAAGCCATGAACGCTCTCCATTGCGGACTAGACCGAAATGAATTCAATCGAGTGTCTACTTGCACCTCCGCACATGAAATCTGGAAACTTTTGGAGGTTACCCATGAGGGGACCAACAAAGTAAAGGATACTCGATTGGACATGTACCGTCAGGATTTTGAGTCTTTCTCTGTGCATTCAAATGAATCTATTTCTGAAATGTTTACTAGATTTACTGACGTGTGCAATGGGAGAAAGTCCCTTGGTGATGATGTTTCAGCTGAAGCAATGGTCAAGAAGATCCTATGGGTCCTTCCGAGCTCATGGGCACCTAAAGTGACGGCAATCCAAGAAGCTAAGGATGTCAAAAATATGCCGGTAGAGGAGCTCATCGGATCTCTCATGACTTATGAGATCACGATGAGGAGGCAAGATCAAAAGGAGGGCACACCAATCAAGACACCAAAGAACATTGCCCTCAAGGTTCAAAAGGAAGTAAGCTCCTCCTCATCATCCTCATCTTCCTCATCTTCATCTTCTTCAAGCGGCGACTCAGAAATGGAGAATATCGCCCGCCAAATGCACAAGTTCATGAAGAAGCACAAGAAGAAGAAGCAATCCCGCAAGCACCGAAAGCAAGAACCCACCACAAGATCCGAGCCCAAGGTAAAATGCTACGGGTGCGGCGAAAAGGGCCATTACAAGCCCGATTGCCCACTCAACAAGAAACGGGCCACGCAAAAGGAAAAAGGGAAGAAAAAGGTCCTTAAGGCGACATGGAGTGACACCTCCTCTTCATCATCCTCCTCCTCCTCCTCCACGAGCGACCAAGGTACAAAATGCCTAATGGCATTCCATGAGGTAACATCTTCCGACTCCTCCTCTTGTTCTTCAAATTCCAATTCTTTAAATCATTTATCATATGAAGAACTCTCACATGCTAGAGACCAACTTGAAAATGGTTTTCATTCTTTATCGTCAAAATTTGTTGCTTTAAAAAAGTCTTTCAAAAAACTCTCCTCCGAAAAAGAACAACTTCTCAAAGAGAAGGAAGAGTTGTCCCTTAAAATCCAAAATTTTCCAAATGTTGATTCTATGGAATCAACCATCAAAGACCTAAGGGAGACCCTAGCTAAGTTCACCCAAGGGGAACAAAATTTGAACAATTTGCTTGGTTCCCAACGAATATCTAGAACCACCCAAGGGCTAGGATATACCAATGTAGTTTCCTCCTCCCATGCTCCAACTGTTTTTGTAAGGGGGAGCTCCGGTTTTAAATTTTGTAACTATTGTAAAAAACCCGGGCATCTTATTTATGAATGTAATTGCAAAAATGCCCGGTACGGCCAACCAAAATCTATTTTTTATTCGGACGAATTTTATAGGAGAAGACCCGCCATGAGACAAGTATGGATTGAAAAATCTCTTCTAGCGAGTCTCTCCGGGCCTAAAATCATTTCTTTTCAAAATCCCTCTCCCCGGTGATTTATTGTTTTTATTTAGGGGGAGTTAGGATTGTTTAAGTTTTTCAATTTCAATTTTTTTCAAACTTTCAATTTCAACTTTTGGTTTCAAATTTCAAATTTCAAAATTCAATTGGTTTTTGATTCAAAACTGTCAATTCAAACTGTTATTCAAATTCTCATTTCAATTTCAAAAATTTCAATTGATTTAAAATCTCTTCTTGTTTATCAAAGTTTATCCCTCAATCAAGTTTTATGCCCCATTCTATTTTGAGAATCACAGAGGGGGAGAAAATTCTTGATTGATTGGGGGAGAATCCTTTTCATCATGCTTTGATTTATTTTCAAATTATCCTTTAAGAATGTCTTTAATTTCAGTATTTTACTTTGATTGTTTCGGTGATTGTGATCATCAAAATAGGGGGAGATTGTTGTACCTCTCGTATCCCCTCGTGGTTTAATTTTCATGATCACAATCACTTTCATGTTTATCTAACATTGTTTGAAGTGTTTTTGATTGAAAGGCACAAGGTTGCCAAGAAGTTGGCCCAAGAATGGACATCAAATGGACTGAAATTCAGTCCACCGGCCAACCGGTGTGATTGCACCGGCCAGCCGGTGGAACTGGCAGAGGGATTGCCCACTGCCAGGTTCCACCGGTCGACCGGTGGCTCTGTCACCGGTCGACCTGTGGCACCCAGCCCAAATAGTATTTGCTACTGTCTTGCCACCGGCCAGCCGGTGGCTCCTCCACCGGTCGACCGGTAGAGCCTGGATCAAGACTCTTCTTCTCTACGAAGGCAACGGCCAGCCGGTGGAGATGTACCGGTCAGCCGGTGGCCCCTGGACAAGAATCCTATGCCTTTTTGCACACACCGGCCAGCCGGTGGGACTGTACCGGCCAGCCGGTGGATCCAGTCAAACTAGCCGTTGGAGCTTTGACCAGGCTGCTCCACTTGCCTCCCAACGGCTCCGAAAGCCTTTCCAACGGCTCCAATGGCCTCCAACGGCCATATGAGGGTTCCCCCTCTATAAATAAAGGACCTTGATCCCCCGGAAGCCTAAGGAACATTACCGTAACTTCACCCAAGCCACCGGACACATTGTTGATCATTTTGGCGAAGCTCCGGCGGATTGTTCCAAGGGAACCCCAAGTGCTCCATCCATTTCCACATCCAAGAGCACCACTCAAGAAGCTTGGGAGAGCACGCTACATCAACTCCATCATCCAATTGGCGCCCAAGTCTTCCTCCAATACGGTTTTATTGTTTATTTTATTTTGAGCTTAAAATTGGGTTTGTACCTACAAACCCCAAACCCTTTTCTCATCCCCCTTTCTTTTGGGTTTCACACCACCACTAAGGTGTGAAGAGGTTCACAATCTTTTCCTTTAAAAAGCTTGAGAAAAAGGTGAGCTATCCTTCACCTGTAAGAAGGATAGTGGGTTCTTGCTAAACCATCAAAAGCAAGTGGGTTCTTGCTAAACCACAAAAAGCAAGCTGTAATAGGTCCTAGTGCTACCTCAAAGCCTAGTGGGTTTCTTGCTAAAACCATTGAAAAGCAAGCGGTAGGAATCTCTCAACGGTTGAGTTGGGGGCGGAGATGTAGGCCGGGTTTTGGCCGAACTCCGTTATCAATTTCTTGTGTGATTGCCTCTTTATTTCCGCTGCCCATTACTTTGATTTTTAATTTGTTAATCAATTTTTTAAAAGGCAATTCACCCCCCCTCTTGCCATCTTTCTTCGCTTTTCTTCCGACCCAAAAATTGGTATCAGAGGGAAATTTGAGTAATACCCTAACCCGGTTTCAAATTTAAGATCCATTAAGATGGCATCAACCTCTTTCGCCCCCGAGGGCCTCTCATTGGGTCGGGCTCCATTTTTTGATGGGTCCGACTATAATTATTGGAAAACTCGCATGACCACCTTTTTACGAAGCATAGGTTATCCCATTTACAAAATTGTCATGCAAGGTTACACTTTGTCTACCCCCGACGAATCCAAATGGACCCCCTCCGATATAAAGAATTTTGAGCTTGATGGCAAAGCCATGAACGCTCTCCATTGCGGACTAGACCGAAATGAATTCAATCGAGTGTCTACTTGCACCTCCGCACATGAAATCTGGAAACTTTTGGAGGTTACCCATGAGGGGACCAACAAAGTAAAGGATACTCGATTGGACATGTACCGTCAGGATTTTGAGTCTTTCTCTATGCATTCAAATGAATCTATTTCTGAAATGTTTACTAGATTTACTGACGTGTGCAATGGGAGAAAGTCCCTTGGTGATGATGTTTCAGCTGAAGCAATGGTCAAGAAGATCCTATGGGTCCTTCCGAGCTCATGGGCACCTAAAGTGACGGCAATCCAAGAAGCTAAGGATGTCAAAAATATACCGGTAGAGGAGCTCATCGGATCTCTCATTACTTATGAGATCACGATGAGGAGGCAAGATCAAAAGGAGGGCACACCAATCAAGACACCAAAGAACATTGCCCTCAAGGTTCAAAAGGAAGTAAGCTCCTCCTCATCATCCTCATCTTCCTCATCTTCATCTTCTTCAAGCGGCGACTCGGAAATGGAGAATCTCGCCCGCCAAATGCACAAGTTCATGAAGAAGCACAAGAAGAAGAAGCAATCCCGCAAGCACCGAAAGCAAGAACCCACCACAAGATCCGAGCCCAAGGTAAAATGCTATGGGTGCGGCGAAAAGGGCCATTACAAGCCCGATTGCCCACTCAACAAGAAACGGGCCACGCAAAAGGAAAAAGGGAAGAAAAAGGTCCTTAAGGTGACATGGAGTGACACCTCCTCTTCATCATCATCCTCCTCCTCCTCCACGAGCGACCAAGGTACAAAATGCCTAATGGCATTCCATGAGGTAACATCTTCCGACTCCTCCTCTTGTTCTTCAAATTCCAATTCTTTAAATCATTTATCATATGAAGAACTCTCACATGCTAGAGACCAACTTGAAAATGGTTTTCATGCTTTATCGTCAAAATTTGTTGCTTTAAAAAAGTCTTTCAAAAAACTCTCCTCCGAAAAAGAACAACTTCTCAAAGAGAAGGAAGAGTTGTCCCTTAAAATCCAAAATTTTCCAAATGTTGATTCTATGGAATCAACCATCAAAGACCTAAGGGAGACCCTAGCTAAGTTCACCCAAGGGGAACAAAATTTGAACAATTTTCTTGGTTCCCAACGAATATTTAGAACCACCCAAGGGCTAGGATATACCAATGTAGCTTCCTCCTCCCATGCTCCAACTGTTTTTGTAAGGGGGAGCTCCGGTTTTAAATTTTGTAACTATTGTAAAAAACCCGGGCATCTTATTTATGAATGTAATTGAAAAAATGCCCGGTACGGCCAACCAAAATCTATTTTTTATTCGGACGAATTTTATAGGAGAAGACCCGCCATGAGACAAGTATGGATTGAAAAATCCCTTCTAGCGAGTCTCTCCGGGCCTAAAATCATTTCTTTTCAAAATCCCTCTCCCCGGTGATTTATTGTTTTTATTTAGGGGGAGTTAGGATTGTTTAAGCTTTTCAATTTCAATTTTTTTCAAACTTTCAATTTCAACTTTTGGTTTCAAATTTCAAATTTCAAAATTCAATTGGTTTTTGATTCAAAACTGTCAATTCAAACTATTATTCAAATTCTCATTTCAATTTCAAAAATTTCAATTGATTTAAAATCTCTTCTTGTTTATCAAAGTTTATCCCTCAATCAAGTTTTATGCCCCATTCTATTTTGATAATCACAAAGGGGGAGAAAATTCTTGATTGATTGGGGGAGAATCCTTTTCATCATGCATTGATTTATTTTCAAATTATCCTTTAAGAATGTCTTTAATTTCAGTATTTTACTTTGATTGTTTCGGTGATTGTGATCATCAAAATAGGGGGAGATTGTTGTACCTCTCGTATCCCCTCGTGGTTTAATTTTCATGATCACAATCACTTTCATGTTTATCTAACATTGTTTGAAGTGTTTTTGATTGAAAGGCACAAGGTTGCCAAGAAGTTGGCCCAAGAATGGACATCAAATGGACTGAAATTCAGTCCACCGGCCAACCGGTGTGATTGCACCGGCCAGCCGGTGGAACTGGCAGAGGGATTGCCCACTGCCAGGTTCCACCGGTCGATCGGTGGCTCTGTCACCGGTCGACCTGTGGCACCCAGCCGAAATAGTATTTGCTACTGTCTTGCCACCGGCCAGCCGGTGGCTCCTCCACCGGTCGACCGGTAGAGCCTGGATCAAGACTCTTCTTCTCTACCAAGGCACCGGCCAGCCGGTGGAGATGTACCGGTCAGCCGGTGGCCCCTGGACAAGAATCCTATGCCTTTTTGCACACACCGGCCAGCCGGTGGGACTGTACCGGCCAGCCGGTGGATCCAGTCAAACTAGCCGTTGGAGCTTTGACCAGGCTGCTCCACTTGCCTCCCAACGGCTCCGAAAGCCTTTCCAACGGCTCCAAAGGCCTCCAACGGCCATATGAGGGTTCCCCCTCTATAAATAAGGACCTTGATCCCCCGGAAGCCTAAGGAACATTACCGGAACATCACCCAAGCCACCGGACACATTGTTGATCATTTTGGCGAAGCTCCGGCGGATTGTTCCAAGGGAACCCCAAGTGCTCCATCCATTTCCACATCCAAGAGCACCACTCAAGAAGCTTGGGAGAGCACGCTACATCAACTCCATCATCCAATTGGCGCCCAAGTCTTCCTCCAATACGGTTTTATTGTTTATTTTATTTTGAGCTTAAAATTGGGTTTGTACCTACAAACCCCAAACCCTTTTCTCATCCCCCTTTCTTTTGGGTTTCACACCACCACTAAGGTGTGAAGAGGTTCACAAGCTTTTCCTTTAAAAAGCTTGAGAAAAAGGTGAGCTATCCTTCACCTGTAAGAAGGATAGTGGGTTCTTGCTAAACCATCAAAAGCAAGTGGGTTCTTGCTAAACCACAAAAAGCAAGCTGTAATAGGTCCTAGTGCTACCTCAAAGCCTAGTGGGTTTCTTGCTAAAACCATTGAAAAGCAAGCGGTAGGAATCTCTCAATGGTAGAGTTGGGAGCGGAGACGTAGGCCGGGTTTTGGATGAACTCCGTTATCAATTTCTTGTGTGATTGCCTCTTTATTTCCGCTGCACTTTACTTTGATTTTTAATTTGTTAATCAATTTTTTAAAAGGCAATTCACCCCCCCTCTTGCCATCTTTCTTCGCTTTTCTTCCGACCCAACAACATATTCCATTATGATATACATGAATGGGTTGGTGTGGTGGAATATTTGATGTCATTGCCCCCAAAGTTTAGTGTTGTGCATAATGTGATTCATGTATCTATGTTGAGAAAGATTCAGCCTGATTCTAACTATGTGATTCGATGAAACCAAATTTTTCATAGATCCAAATTCTTAATTTTTTCACATGCCAGTGAAGAATATGGATAGGAAATAGAATGTATTGTGTGAATAATGCATCGATTTAGTGCCAGTGTTGTGGAAACATGGTCAGATTCAAGAAAAGGCTATTAATAAGAGATGGAAATTAATGATCAATATCAAAAACACTTTCAGATAAATTATGGTTTTCTATATTCTAACGATGTAAAGGACAATGGTGGGGAGAATGTATCACCCCGGATTTAAATTATGTTACCATTTTATTATTCTTTTTATGAAATGTATATGGGAGAAGATTTAGATAGTCTGAATGACATTTATAATGTTTTTTGGATTTTATAAAGGTGTACGGTCGATGCATAGTTATTGAAAATCATGAAAATCATATAGGTATCTAGGAAAAATTAGATAGAGGGATTTTGGTAGGTTCACAGTTATGAAGCGCAATGTAGCCAATCCATGTGGAAAGCCAGTGGAAACAGTTAAAAGTGGGACATCAATATTTTTCACAGTTGGAATAGAGATTGAATAATCATTTAATCCAACCACATGAGGTCCCCCACCCCCCTTCTGAATAGGTGTATGGTGTATCGATACTGCATTTTTTTCCTATCCAAGTGACTAACTGTGCACAGTTTAATAATATGATCCACAAAATGTGGATATAATTTATGATTATTAATTAACCCCTTTTCCCCCAAAAATGGACCTAATTCATTATTATATTCTCCCAAAAAAATTAGAGGCCTCTCCCATCAATCTGAAGGTGATCCAAAGGATTCTCATACTGAATTGATGGAAGATTCTAATTATACATCATTAATTATGGTGGTTTTCATTGGGTTTCCGTATATACACTTCTACCTCCATATCGGTTTCTTAGTTCTACCACTATTTTGGATTGATCGAATATATTTGATGTCAAATGTGATTAGATTTTCCATTTTGATGATAGGGTAAGATATTTATGGTGGGTTTTGGCATTTCAACCCAATTCTATGGATGTTTTCATGTCATTTTTATTTCCGTTTTTTCTAAGGTAGGTAGATTCACAGTCAACTCTGTTTAGAAATTGATGGATTAGTTCCAAAATGATTTAATTACATGAAATTTATTTTTAAATTGTAATGAAAATTATGGCATAAAACTTCTTTAGTGATGGTATGTGGATTTTTGGTATTGTGGAAATTAGTTCTCCATTATAAAAATGTTTTCATGATTTAGAATATAAATTTTAAAATATAGATTGTTGAATTTATAGAATTTGTTTTATTAATGGGTTTTAAATAATATAATAGTACTATTGAAATTGATTGAATTGGTTTTTTTGAAATGTTTTTATCATACAATGATTGGTATGAGTTCATTATCGATGTGATCCGGAATAACATGTGTGTTCTATTAGGGTAAAATGTACATGACCCTAAATAAGGGGTATGTGTCGTTGGGGTATAAGGTAATTGGATGATAAAACACTCATGTGTATTGAACTATTTGATAGTAATTCATGTGTGAGTATGTGGTGAATCATGTAAATTGTATACCCAAAAGGAATGATAAATGGTTTAAAGTGTTGTTTGGTCATTTTTGTTTGCAAAATCATATAGTATAGAAAAGTATTTTATTTTTAATTTCTATGATTTGGTATAAAATGTTTTCATTTCTATTAACGTTTTTTAAAATGTGTTAACATGTTGTAACATAGTGAGGTGAGTAACGAAATCCCTTAGGGAAGTCCTAATGATTTCCATTAGTCACCCATCTGTTGGAACATAGTAACTTTTGAATATTTTATTTATCAGGAAATTGGAAGAGTTAAATTATCACACTTGTATATAGTCTCATAGTTATAATTGGGATGTTCTGTGTAGTTGATAATGAATCATGTTGGATCTTTCAGTTATGGGATTATTTGAGTTTTTTGGGTTTTGTAGTCTTCTGTTGTGTACATGGTTGTTTTTTAGTCTTTAATGTTTTACTATTTAGATTTGGATTTGATATAATTGAAATATTGACCAGTCTCGCATTGATATCATAAATAATATATAGGTTCTTATTGTTAAGTAATGTTAGGTTGGTTGTTTTATTTTCAATGGTAAAATCATCCCCCCAACTTTTAATGAATCCATTGGAATTTATTTCCATCCTTTGGAATTGAGAGAAAATGAGGAGGGGAGTGATGTTACACGTAACCTCTCGAGGAGGTAGGTGAGGCTCACTATGACCCTTTCCCTTTTCCCTATTGGATGCCTTTTAAGGAGGTAATGCAGTGTTATTTGAAAAAATTCCTACATTCAAGATATGATTTTGGTTCTACATATGCACACCACCTTCAATTGTTTTAGTGTGGACTGCAATATAAAATTTAACTTCCTCATCTAGCTCCTCTAAATTGGCACCATGTTCTATAGGGTCACGAGTGTCGGTATTAATGAGATTAACTGATGTGTACAGAATGAATGGCATCCTCTTATTGTCTTTGAAAGAATTCGATTTTCTATTCCCTCCATAAGGAATCATCCCCACCTTTGATAGTTCCTTTTGAGCAATTTATTGGATTTCAATCCAATGGGATTATCTAGATAGTTCAGTCTTTCTTGTTTCTAATGAGGGTACCAGAGCATGGGATGGGATAAACTATGAGAACCCCTAATGCGGTATTTCTCCTAATCAATGAAACACTGATTTATATTGAGGGGTGTTGTTGAGGTGAAAAAGACCACATCCCTATGGTATAGGGATATTCCCATTCCACTCTCACATTTCCTCATACATAGTTCTATAACATCAAGGGTTGAGTTAAAAAATTAATCATCCCTACATGGTGGGGTTGCTCCTAAACTATCATGTTTTCTACTATAATGGCCATCTAGTTGATTGTATAGAGTATTTTATTCATGGACATAGGTTACGTGCATCATTTGGTATGCACATAAATCACCAAATTTTGACGATTGTTGCACTAAATATGTATTTTACAAAATTTGGAGACTGGAATCCCCTAAATGGGAGGCTTTATCAATATTATTAGATACATTTTGAAATAGTATATCTATAGACTGATATATTCTTCCTCGATGTTGATGATAGTCAGATGGGGCCTATTTTTTGTTGTTTACATCTTGAGTTGTAAACATGGTACGTTTTCTGAATCCATCCTAATGCTATGACAATAAATGACACCACATTCGATGTGCTTTTCTGGATAGGGTGCATAGTGAAATTCAATGATCCAGATTCACCATGGACGTTGATATAAATACCGAATGGGTAATATCGGAATAGTTTTCATAAGATTTTTGACACACTATGGAATGCACATTAAAGGTATCCTTGATGTCCCTCTAGATATAATGCAGATAAGATAGATGAAAAATCAATTTCGTGATCTATCCCTTATATTACCTTGACCGGAAATTAATACTCATCATAAGGTAATACTTCATCATTTTTTGTAGTGATGATTGTTCCAAATTATGAATAATATTTCATGTACAAAATCATCCAATAATTCTTTTGGGAAGCTATATTGATGGGTGGATAAAGGAAAAAAACATGACTGTCATGTCTTCATTAGCAGGTTGTTTCCTCATGTTTAGCATTTCATACTAATCTTTTGTTGGGGTCTCCTCTAGCATATCTTACCAGAGTGGATGCTCTCCTACCACCTTATCATCAGAAATAATACTGGTAGGGAATGGCTATCTTATACTGAATGGTAGGTAGACCAAGGATGTTTCATAGAAGGGAAACATCCATGGGAAATATTCTAGTTGAGAAATAATTTCATCTATCAATGAAAATGTATTATACATGATTGGGCCTATTTTCACCAGGGCATCACAATAGGAGGTCTTTCTCTTCACTACATTTCCAATTTGATGATTATCTTAATAACATGAAATTATACTATGTAGATAACTTCCACTGTGGATGCCATTATGGGGAGGTCCACCATATTAGATAATATAAAGGGGAAAACCCTATTTGTTAATGATATTCTATCCACATGGAGGGTTTTTGTTACTCTGATAATAAGATGGTCTCTTGAGATCGATTTGATTGTTTTCATGAAGTAATCATTCAGGGTGATGTATCTAGAGATGACCATTAGAATTATCACTACTTCTCCCATGATATGTTCACTGGAGAATATAATATTTATTTTCCACAAACAAGCATCTTAAGGATTCAATAACTCTAGTATTTAGTAGATCACGATCATAGATTAGATCTTCATTTTCTAGTTGTCTCTAGGGAGGCTTATTTTTGGATTCCTCCTTGTGAGTGATTAGAGGCAATTGCTGGGGGAAGTGGTTTTCATTTGCTGGGGTTGGTTCCTACCATGGAGTGGACATTGGGATAAGGCCATTATATCTGATTGTAATTGGTCTATGTTCCCAATCGAGTTGTTTGTATATCATGGTGGATTTCTCCCCATGAGTTTCCTAGATGATAAAAGAGGTGTGTTTCTGCTCTTAGGTGGCATAATAATGAGCCAAATCATTTATGGTGTAAAATTTATGTATCCATCCCTCTATAACTACAGTAGTTTCTATAATGATTATGCTGACAAGTCTGTTTACTGTGGGCAAGGATTTGCATCTCCCCCTTCACTATTTTCAGGATATACTTCATGACTTCAGCAATTTGAATGGTGATATTTTCGCATTTCATATCTGATTTAAATATATGTTCATCCATATTTCATACCTTTACTATTATTGGATACTGAATTTACTCATGTGTGAGAGAATAGAGTTGGTTATACCCCCTATTGGTCACATGGGCTTTTTGAATGAATTCTTTAGGTGAAGCTAGACACAACTACTTGCAGGCTGGGTGAATGTAGCATGCTTTTTGTTCCTTCTCATAGAATTCCACCACACATGGTTGGAGGACATACATGAGTGCGTCCATATGAGTCAATTAGAAGGCTTGGTGGGTTACAGAATGTATATGTTCCATCTCATGGTGTGCCATTGAATTTGAATAGTAGTCACTGTTGGATTATATCGGGGGATTTTACAGGCTACATGAATTATGGAAGTAGTTATATGTTCCCACACACATTTGAGCCCCAAATGTGATCATTGGTATTCTCCATTAGGGATAGGGATGTGTCATTCCCTTTGTTAGCCTGTAGCTACCCCGGATGGGTTGTCTCGCATGTCAGAGTCTACATGACCTAGGCCGGTTAGCTGAGGTTATCGCCCTCATCGTGATGAGGGATCACTAAAGTTTGGTGTAGGAGGTTGTGATTTATGGAAGTATCCAATTGTTTGGACCTCTATGTTATTTGAATGAGGTTGTAAGCTCCATATTTATCAACCTACCTAAGATATAGGATGGACCAGTTGTCACGTTAAATGGATAAAATCCCAAAATGGTTGAATTTGGAGGTTGGTTTTATCTACTTCTGGACCACCAAGATTCATGGACCGGATGATTTGTGGGTCATAGAAAGCTGGAGGGATTGTTGAGTGGCCTCTGGAGATGAGATTATACCATTTTGGAAGTACTCCCTGACCAGTGATTTTGAGATCCAAGATGAATATTTTGGGTTTGAAGCAACATCCATTACTTATACGAGGACATGGTATGAGTAGTAGTTGGAGAATACATTGGGGAAATCTATAAGGATTCTATAGTATTGAAAGGAATCCTAAGAGAATGTTCGAAAAAATATTAAAAAATCAAACAACAAAAACTTATTAAATCAGCAGCACATTTAGATAGACACATTCATTATTGATAATGTTATTTGGCCATGTATCATTTTGAGAGTGAAAGGGGCCTGATAGATGGGATTATTATTTATCCTTGTGAATGGAATCCAAATCCACATAGTTAGGTGTAATCTAACAGGGCATAGAATATTTTAATGTCATATGATAAGGACCAAACTCTGAAATTTAGAGTCTTGAGGTACGAAAGTCTAGGATAGAAATTTCTTGTCAAAGTTTGGTTTTTGACTTATGCCAAATATTCCTAGGGAACCTTGAAGGGATATGGATTCATTGGTTTAATTATTCCCAACTAGGAGTGTGTCCCAAATATAATAGGGTAGATTTTGGGTGTTGGGTTTGAACCTCAAGGAGGATTTCTATGTATCCAATTTGGATGGGAAACAACTCTCATGTAGTATATAGATGAGACCTCATATCATTGGAGACCCTCTAATGGTTTGTCTCATAGGAGAGTATGGCCCTTTATGAGAATTGTGTTGGGGATTACTCCTATGGTGTATTTCTTTATAAATGAGTTTTAGGCCATGAGAAGTGACTCAACTCATAGAGATTTGGGGGTTTAGTTGTGGGTTTACTATTGAGTATGATTCTTGTGGTAAAATGTGGTGATGTGATTGGGGATTATTCCTAAAAATAATAACCTAGTAATCTAAATATTAGTTAGGGATTTATCTAAAAAATTATTCCCATGTTAGTGAAATATTAGAGCTTATACAAATTTGGAGTCACATATAATGGTAGGAAGGGGTATACTCTTAAGGAGGATGCACAAATTTTTTGTGAATCATGTGGATGTTGTTACCATAGTCTACCTATAAGTCTATTTGAGTCATGATCGATGTGAGAACCAAAAAATTATATTTTCCCATATAATTGATACATGGACATGAGGACCCATGCCTATGGGGGAACATTGAAGGAATGTGAGACTAAGATATGAATGATGGTTATTTATAGAAACATGAATAATATTGTGTAGATGTTGTGGCGATTGTTGTCCCCTAAGCCCATACATGTCATTATGAGTCATGATTGAATATGGGAATCAATATGAGGAAGAATATGTTTAAAACCACACACATTTCCTCCTATTATGGTTGAAGAGGATCTGATTATGGGAGAAGAAAAAGGAGCCTCGATAGGCCATTTCCACCTACTCTTTCATATCTAGGGTAGACTGTTCTGATTACCCATACAGACACAGCCCTTGGGGAGTGAGGAGGAGCATGAGTGAAACTTCCTATAATAATGTCTAGGGGCTTACTCAATGAGGGATACCCTAAAATTGGATTCACAACATGAAAGTAGGATATAAATTCATGTCAAAAAGGAATTGAAAACATTATTCTCTCCCTACCGACATGGAAATAGAGGATCCAGGTCTTAGAGATGAGTATATAAGGACATGGTCCTAACAGTAGTTAAAAAAATTTATAGTTACCTAACAATGCCCCCATGTTTTGGGTCCTTGTGATCATGGAAATTCATAATCACATAAACCCCAAGGAATCTGACTATAATGTAGGACAATAATAGGAAACTTCTATCTGTATGAATGCATATCCAATTGAGAGACATGTTTGTGTGCCACATTTAATGGTTATGCATGTTTAGAGGTTTTAGTGGAGGCTTCATCCTGGTCTCTTTCAGAAAAATGGGTTTAAGTAAGATGGTCCCTATAATTATTGGCTTGAAATAGGGCCTGATAAGTGGCTCATATAAGATGGTGCCATTGGTGAGAAAAGGGAGGCTCACATAGGTAGGATTCAGTTAATCGATACAGAATCACAGAAGTAGTATTAGTTGAATCATGGAAGGATTGTGAAGGTTGACCTCGGTGATATGAAGGTGCCTTGGGTGATGAAACACCTAGGTAACAACATTGGGGGAAGTCATTTCTCAATCCCTCAACAGTATCCACATGTGTTCCTGTAAGTATCTCATACAATTACTTAATTTGGGAAGGGGATCTCATGCTAGTGTTTATAAACCATGGGGGAGATGGATTATCAAATTTGTTCTATGTGTTTAAAACCATGAAAGGAAATTATTCCCACTATACACTTTCAATTTCTAATTCTTTAGGTTTTATAGGAGTAACTAGAATAATTTGTAGGGCCTAAGACAAGGATTAGGGTGATCAGAGCATTGAGAGATCTTCAGAATGATTACTTTATAAAAATGAAAAACATAAGATCTTATTTTTAGGAAAATATAGAACCCAATATGGGGGAGTTATGTTTTGTAGTCGTTTCATATATTATGGTGTATAGGTCATTCCTACAAGCTAATGTGTAGGTACCCAACACGTTGATTCTACATTTGGGTACTTGTGTGAAGGGATTTTTGGATGTGTTTTCAATCCTTATCCTTCTTCATTTTTATTCTTCAATTCAATTTTATATATTTCCTTTTGAATTCGTTTCATCCATGTGAAAAAATGTAGTTTCTACAATAACTAAAAAGTAATTAATTAGTAATTGTTAAATAGTACTAATTAGATACTGAAAACAATATTAATGAAATATTTATTAACTATAAATTAACTAAAAACATATTAAATAATAATTAATTTATTATTAATGAATGATTACAAAATGAATAAATAATGAATTTATAATTATTAACATATGATTAAAATATTATTAATACAACATGAAATAATGATTAACTGTTGATTTATTGATGTAGGTAAAAATCCCTCAAGGTATAATTGCATCATTTTTGGGTTCCTTGTGATTGTTGATAATGTAGGTTTCCAGGATGAATTGTCGAGTTCCAGAGATGTTGTTAACAATCCATGTTGACAAAGAACCATGACAAAGGAACAGAAGATTTGGAGTTTGGTGAGCATCATGAAATCTGGATTTCCTAGAAGATATCATTAAAATATGGTAAGGAATGAGTTTCACGAAGATAGGATTCATGGATTAGATTTTTCAAAGACAAGAAGAATTTTGACCGTGTTGTTCGCAATTACGATGAGATTCGTGAATGGTAGAGATGAAGGGAAAAGCATTGGAGCTTCGCGAGAGTGGAACAATGTAATTGATATAACATTCTGCAATTACGATGATCTCTAATATCGGAAAATTTTCATGGTTCTTCGTG
Source organism: Viscum album (assembly GCA_963277665.1). Classification (NCBI taxonomy): domain Eukaryota; kingdom Viridiplantae; phylum Streptophyta; class Magnoliopsida; order Santalales; family Viscaceae; genus Viscum; species Viscum album. The sequence continues at coordinate 411,973,210 of OY728144.1, read as the reverse complement.
ATTATGAGAGAATTTCACCAGGAATATTAGAGCTTCGTGATTTGAGATGACATGGTGCTGACATCGTAGGGATGGTTTGGGGGTTGGAGGAATCGCCAATAAATAGGACACGACACCATCAAGAGAAGTATAGAGTTTTCCAAAGAAAAACTCATAGCTCTCGAATTGTGATGGTGGTTCACAAAGGTGGTTCTTAAAGGTAGTTTTCTTTACGAATGAGAGGAGCTTCGCGGCGGCTAATTTAGCTCCGCGAATGTTGTGTGCTCCACATTGTCTTAGTCAGCTTCGTGAAGGAATTCAATCTACGATGACATGATCTTTGTGATGGCCTACGCTCTGCAAAGGTGTGACCTTCAAGAAAAAGAAATATATTCACTATGAATTGTTTGTGCTTCAAAAAATTGGGAGCTTCACGAAGTGGGGTGATTTGTGAAGTTACATCCCAAAAGTTGGCCCCCAATGGTCAGGGGAAAAAGGGTATTCATATGTGCATGAAATATGGACTTCAATAGAGCATCTAAATATAGTGTAGTATGTATTCATTAGTGGAAATGAAGAGACCTACAGGTAGAAAAACTATGAGTGAATCTTCTGAAGAAGCAGTGAGCTCACTTCAGTTGAGAGAGCAATGTGTTCTCAAATTGTTAGTGGTTGTAAACCAAGAGATATTGTGAGTCCGCTTCAAACTTGTAAATAGTAGTGCTATTATAGAAGAATTGGTACATATGCACACTATCGGTGTATGCTCCTTGGATGTATCCCAGTGAGGGTGAACCAAGTAAAACATATTTTGTCTTTTGAATGTTGTACGGTTTATTAATACTATATAATGGGAAGAAGAAATAAGAGGGTTTTGTCTAATAGAAAAACATGATCTAAAGGGGTAGTTGTTTTAATCTTACATACCCTCATTCACCCCCTCAAGGTATCTATCCTAGTGGACTGAATAGTTGGTTTCAAAGAGAAAGGTTGGTATCAGTGTTTCTCTCACAAATAGATTTCACAAATCACAAAGAGATTCTTATCTTTGATGGGAACAATTTTTAGCTATGGAAGAATCAGATGTAACAAAACTTTTGATCCTTGGTAATGGATGATTTCACAGTAGAAATGTATTGCATAAAAGCCGATATTAAGAGTGGTGCATTATCTGAAGCAGATCGTAGATATTTGGATGCTGATGCCAAGGGAATTAATGCTTTATGATGATCCCTATAAAATGTTATTTATATTAAGGTTATGTCAGGAAAAACATCAAATTCCATGTTGAAAAAGGTATTGAATATATATGAAGGAGATACAAAGGTCAGAGAGGCAAAGCTGAAAGTGTTGTTGAAAAAGTATAATGATCTGATAATGAACCCAAATAAGTCTGTTGATGCATTATTTGACATGGTAAATGTTGTAGAAGAATACATGTGATGTCATAGAGAAGTTATTGATGACATAAATCTGATAAATCGCATCATTATAAAACCTTCAAATTGGTTCAATATTAATTTTTACGTTTTAGATGATAAAGACCTGAAAGAGAAGACATTAGATAAACTGCACAACACCCTTGTTGTATTTGAAATGAGAAATGATGATAACGATGCTGTGGAAAATGGGAATTCCAAAGAGGTGGTATTCAATTCCATGAAGAACCTCACCATTGAAGATTCTCAGGAAGAAGAGGAGACATATGAGGTGATATCATTTCTCTCCTCAAATCATTAAAGAGTAAAAGGAATGTTTAAAGGGAAGATTCTACTTGATTGTTTTCGATGTGGAAATGTAGGACATCTTGTGGCAAGGTTCCCCAAAATGTTTCAAGAGGATGATGATGTCGATGAAATCGAAATTCCCAAGAAGAATTATCTTTCCTATGGAAAAGACAATAAACTGTTCAAGGGAAATTTATTTAAGAATAATAACATTCATTGAAAATAATGTTATATTTCAAACAAGCCTGAAGTTGAGGTGGTTAATGAGATAATGAACTGCGGAGATCGTGAATAAAATTCAATGGTGGCAGTTATCGGTGGTTCTCAGAAGAAGAATGAAACCGAGGATGATGAAGAAGAAGAAGAATTTGAGGTAAGATTTGATATGCAAGATGAGTTAGAGGCTTCTCATGAGTTGATAGATGTTTGGAGAGCTAAAACAAATAAATACAAAAATGTTTTTCATGATGCCAAATTCTATATACAGTAGCAGGAAGAAGAGATGTCTGAGCTAATGGAAGAAATTGAGAAAATCAAGTCATCAACACTAGAGGACTCAGAAATAGTGAGTGAGTATAAAATAAAGATTGAGAAAAAAATGGAGATCGATAGCTTGAATAACAAAATTAATGATCAAATGAAGTGTATTGAAGAACATGAAGGAGAAGTTGTCAGTTTGAAAAAATAAGTTATGGATGAAGAACAAACTCTTAACTCCTACTAGAATATCAAGAAACCGGATCACTCAGAAAACCATGAAGCTGAAAGTAGAGAATATTGGTTTAGTAGAATGGAAGTATCAATTATGGTCAAATGCTAAGCCTGATGGGGGGCTTGATAAAAAATACAAATTTGTGAAAATTGACGTCATACCGCAAGAACCCATTCTAAGATTGAAGGTTGATTTTGGGACAAAGCAGAATTAGAATATTCAGAGATCCGAAGGGGAAATTAGCAGTGTAGAAGTGAAATGAAGTAATGCACCTTATATCAGTTGTTATTATTGTGGAAAGATAGGGCATTCCCAGTATGTGTGTTCCATAGCCAAGATATATTGAAGGTCACAAGAACAGAGGTGGAATCCAAACAGAGAACGGTTCTTTAGAATATATTTCGAAGGACACTATTTTTTGTGCATAGGATTTGGGAACATGTCTTTTTATTGTACTTCGACCGTGCTGAGGAATAGGCCAAAGGAGAATCAAAATGTTCAAAAGTAGCAGATAAATGAACAAACATGTGAGTTGAAAATTCAAAATTGACTTGCATGTTTGCAAGGTGAATCTATTCCATCATACACTAAGAAAGATCAAAATTCTTAATCAATGCCGAGTGTGAAAGAAAAAATATGGACCAGGAAGAAAAAGGATGAGAAGGTAGTGGTGGTAGAAATACCGCTTAATGAATCAGATCACTCTGTTGTTTGGATCCTTGATAGCGATTGCACATCTCACATGACAGGTAATAAGGATCTAGTTATAGGTATAAAATATGAAAAAAGAGTTGTCAAGTTTGAAAATGATGAAGGCCTCAAGATTATTGGCTCAGGAAAGGCCCAGTTTGGGGGAAAAGAGATAATACGTGATAATTTCATAGTTGTAGAAGGCCTTAGTCACAATTTTCTCATTGTTAGTCAACTGTGTTACTCAGGACATTCTATATGGTTTATTGAGAAGATGTGTATCCTGGATGGAAGATATGGGGAAGTGTTTTTAGAGGGAAAAATAACAAAGGAAAATCTCAACCTGGTAAGTGGAGAAGAAGATACTTGCATTTTACCAAGAGAAGAAGAAAACATGTTGTGGCATAAAGGACTTGGTCATCTATGTCAACCATCCGTAGAAAATTTGGTAAAGTGTGATGGAGAAAGAGACCTCACTATGCTATCATGTGATCATACTCCCATGTGTGATGCATTCAAACAAGGCAATATCATTAGAAAGAAATATATGTCAAATGAAAATAAGTCAACAAGAGCGCTCGAATTGGTATATGTTGTTTTTTGTAGACCTATCACAACATGAAAAATTGACAAAAAGAGGTACTACATTATTTTTATTAGTGAATATTGCATAATGGTAGGGGTATTTGTTATTTACCATAATTCCGATGTGTTCAGCTACTTAAAACAGTATCGTAGAGAGTGTGAAAGGATGCTTGGACAGAAAATTATGATGTTTCATATTTTTAATTGTATGGAGTTCACAAATAGCCATGTGGAAGACAAGCTTGAGAAACATGGGATAAGGCATCAAGTTTCCTCAGTGAGAACTCTCCAATAGAAAGTAGTGGTTGAAAGGAGATATCAGATCATCAAAAACATGGAATGAACGATGCTCATAGAAAAAGACCTACCAGATAAATTTTGGAAGGAGGTAGTATTGACATCGATCTACATTTCTAATAGGGCTCTTTTTTGTCTGAACTATGAAAAGACTCCATATGAGATTTGGTATGGAAGGAAGCCAATAGTGAAATACTTTTGAATATTGGGAAGTAAGTGTTTTATCCTCAATAAGGAGAGATATGTGAAATTTTAGTCGCGTGGAGTTGAGGGGATATTCCTTGGATACTTATGAAAAAGTAAATCATTAAAATTATTTAACAAAATGTAGGTAAAAGTATTTGATAGAATTAATGTCACTATGGTAGAGAATGAAGAGAGTATTCAACTGAACAGTGAACAATTTCTAGATGAAGGCGATGAGGAGGAAAGAAACACCGGAGGAGATGAAGTGGTAGATGATGATTCAGAAGAAGATATTGATGATGAGCATGAAGAATAAAAATATGTTTCTGCATAGAAGTAATGGAGTCGAGCAGAAATTGATAGGAAAAATATCATTGGATATCAATGAGCTCCTGTTCAGACTTGAGGAATGATGTCACTGTGGCATACATCGTTCTAATATCATGTAGAGCCTAAATGCTTTGCTGATGTAGCTGAAGATGAAAACTGGGTTCCATCCATGAATGAAGAGCTAGATAAGAATAATAAGAATCAGACATGGGAGATTATTTTGAGGCCAGCTAATAAGAATGTCCTCGGGACAAAATGGTTCTTTCACAACAAGATGAATGATGATGGAATAGTGATTCAAAATAAAGCACGACTACTGAATGATACTCCCAGATAGAGGGAATTGATGTCGATGAGACATTTTCACCGGTTGCAAGGAAGGAGGCTGTATTATTAATCCTAGTTATTACAGTTCAATGGAAGATCAAAGTTTTCTAGATGGATGTCAAATCTGCATTCTTGAATGGTATCTTTAAGGAAGAAGTGTATATCGAAAAGCCATATCGTTTTCTCATTCATTTGGATGTGAACAAGGTTTGTCGACTGAAGAAGGCAATATAAGTGCTTTAAAAAGCACCACAAGCATGATACTCAAGTCTTGATCAGTATTTGAAGAAATATGGTTTCCAGTATGGTGAAGTTGATTAAAATATCCATTTAAACAACAACAGTAATCAAATCTTGACGGTGCAAGTTTATGTCGATGACATAATATTTGGTGGATCAGATAGAGCACAATGCAGATAGTTTTTTGAATTCATTAAACATTAGTTCAAAATGTCTATGATTAGTGAGAATATAATTTTTCCTAGTTTACTGGTGACTCAAGGAATGAATGGAACATTCATTTACCAATAAAAATAATCATAAGAGGTTCTGAGAAGATTTATAAGGGAATATTCTAAGGAGATGATTCCTCTTGTTGATACCCAGATGAAATTATCAAAAGATGATAATGGAAAGGCAGTTAATATCACAAAATATAGGCATATTATTTGTAGTTTACTATACCTGAGAGCAATGAGACCAGATATTTTTTTATCCACAAGTAATGCAGTGATATGTCAAAGTAATCTGAAGGAAAGTAAGAATATTGAAGTGAAAAAAATTCTTTGGTATATCAACAGAACTGTGGATTTCAGTTGTTGTATAATGTAAAATTGCAACAAAAGCTGTTGGGATATAAAAATGCAGATTGAGTTGGTTCATCAGATGATAGGAAATCAACGTTAGGAGGTGCCTTCTATCTTGGAGGTTTCTGTATTTCATGCCTAAGAAAGTATCAAGATTGTATTTCCTTGAGCACCATAGAAACTGAGTATATTTCTACCACTCAAGCATGAACATAGTTATTATAGATGAAGTAGGAGCTTGATGACATGGGTGTTGAAGTGATGTATCCAATCGGAATCCAGTGTGATAACTCAAGTGATATAAATCTTATAAAAAATCCCATCCATCACTCAAGGTCAATGAAAATTGAGATGAATTATCATTTTATCAAGGAGATGGTTGCGTAAGGAATCCTAAAGTTGGAGTATGTGCCTACAGAGCTACAAGTTTCAGACATCCTGACAAAGGCCTTACGCATTGAAACTTTTGAGAGTCATTGATTGGCTCTGTGAGTTCAGTAGACTCCTCGCAATTGAAAAAGAGTGGTTGTGGGACCCCCCCTCCCCATACTCGAGGTATGGTGTGTTTCGTTCTCTACTGTGCTACAATGTGTTCTTTCCAATGTCACAACAATAAAGGAGTGACCATTGGGTTCATTGACAAAGGTGCATAAATAGTGACACCTCAAGGGGAGAAACTATGGCTAAGGGAGACAATGTCATAGGTCAAGACACGGGGTGAAGCTTACAATTGGTGGAAAGAGATATGGGGAGAGTAATGAGATAAGGGGGAGAGCAGGTGGAGTAGTGAGATAGGGGAGATCAATGAGTTAAGGGGGGTGTTTTTATTAATATGACGATTCTATATGTGATCGATCAAAACATAGATATCACTACAGTTAATGATAATTATTAAATTAGAAAAGTGGAATTGGAATGGTGTTTGTGTGTTTCCAACGATCATCAATTGGTATCACTTTGGAAATTGGTATCCATTTGGTATCACCAATTTCTGTTTGAATTGAAGTGATTCATTGATGAAGATTTCATATTACTCTTGTTTCTCATGTCGAGAATTGCTCATTTGTCTTAGATTATGTGGTGAGTAAATCTTTGGTCACTATATGAATCATAAGAGGCGAAGGCAGGGTGATGATGGAAGGAGATTCATAGAGGTATCAAAGTCCAAAGAATCATTTTGGGAAGAGTTGTAGACAAACCCAAAGGGGGATATTCTTGGGGAAAGTACCCTAAATGTAACATTGCATCATTATTGGGTTTCTTGTGTTTGTTGACAATGTAGGTTTCCATGATGAATTGTCGAGTTCTGGAGATGTTGTTCACAATAAAAGTTGACAAAGAACCATGACAATGGAACAGGATATCTGAAGGTGGTACAAAAGAAAAGATATTATCAAAATATGTCAAAGACATGAGTTTCATGATGATATGCTTCATGGTTTGGATTTCGCGAAGACAAGAAGAATATTGATGGTGTTCTTCGCGATTACGATGAGCTTCATGAATCATAGAGTTTAAGGGAAATGCAAGGGAACTTTGTAGCGGCTGCACGAAATAATTTATAGAATTCTCTGCGATTATGATGTGCTTCGGGATCCAAAAATTGTAGTGGTGCATCATGAATTAGAGAGAATTTCAACAGGAATTTCGAAGCATCACGATTTCAGATGACGTGGCACTGACATTGCGTGGATAGTTTGAAGGTTGATAAAATAACCTATAAATATGCCTCGAACCCCTCTAGAGAAGTAGAGAGTTTTCCAAAGAAATATTTGTATTTCCCAAATTGTGAATGTGGTTCGGGAATGTGGTTCGCAAATCTAGTGTCCTTCGCGAAAGGGAGGAGCGTCCCTGCGGCTAATTTAGCTCCGTGAAAGTTGTGTGATCTGTGTTGGATCAGTGAGCTTCGTGATGGAAGTCTCTTTGCGACAACATGTGCTCCATGACAGCCTGAGCCCTATGAAGGTGTGAGCTTTGAGATAAGGTTGGAGCATCACTAAGGCTCATTTGAGTTTCATGAAATTGGCTGCTTCGTGAAGTAGGGTGCTTTGCGAATGTACTTCCCATAGGTTGGTCCCCAGTGGTCAGGGGAAAAGGGGTATTCATCAATGGATGAAATTTGGAATTCAATAGAGAAACTACATACATTAGAGGATGCATTCATTAGTGGTAATTAAGATACCTACATGTCTATAAACTTTGAGTGAATCTTCTGAAGAAGTACTGATCTCACTTAAGCTGAGAGTGTAGTGAGTTCTCAAACTGTTAGTGGTTGTAAACGAAGTGGGATATTGATTCCACTTTGAACTTGTAAATAGAAGTGTGCTTATAGAGGAATTGGTACCTCGACACACTGTCGGTGTATGATCCTTGAACGTAGTCCAGTGAGGGTGAACCAAGTAAATATTGATTTGTCTTTTGCATGCTTTAATGTTTATTCATAATCAACAACATAAAGAAGAGAGAAGAGGGGTTTGTTTAATAGAAAAACAAGATCTAAAGGGGTAGTAGTTTCAATCTATCATACCCTGATTCACCCCCCCCTCAGGGTATCTATCCTAGTAGAGCCTAACAATTAAAAAGGAACAAATTATTAAATATATATAAATCAATATATATATATAATGAATGACTAATAAATAATTCATAATTAAAATTTATTTGTGGATAAATTAACTACCAAATAAATATTAAATATTAAATGATTAACTAATGATAATGTAAGGTTTATGGATTGATTTAATATTGACAATATAAGAATTAACATTGGAATACAATATAATAATATAATGATTAATATATTATTAACACAGGATAGAATAATGATTAAATAATGATTGACAAATTATTATGTAAAGGATAAAAAATAATAAAATATAAATTATTTTATTAATAAATATTAATTAACTAATGATTAATGAGTGATTAAAAATGATTATTGCATGGTTAACTTAGGTTTAACTAATTTTTATCTAAATATTATCTTATGATTAATGAATGAATAACTAGAAATTACATAATAACTAACTATGGATTTACTATCAACTGACTACTTATGAATTATTAATTAATTAAAGATTAAAATTGGGTTACTGATGATTAAAATGTAAATAATGAATAATTATTCAATGATTAAGGAATGATTAACATAAGATTAACTATTGATGAAAAAATAATTTACTAATTTTTAATTAATGATTAATTATTAGGTAAATATAGTCTAACTACTTAATAACTATTAATTATCATATTATCAATGAATGATTAATGAGTGATTAATGATTTATTTACAAATTATTATGGAATGATTAACTTAAGATTAACTAGTCCTTAGTTTAAGACTAAGTAATGTTTTCCTGATAATTAAGATATGATTAATTAATGATTAATTATGGATTAATTAATGGTTTACTAATGATTACTTAATTATTAACTAACATTTGACCAATAATTAATTAATGATTACATATTCATTAAATATCATTTATATTTTAGTTAACTATTTTCGACCATAAACTAACTACTTACTATCTATTCAACAAAGAATGATTTATTAATGAATAACTATTGTAAAATGAGTGATTATATAATGATCAAGTAATTATTAAATAATGATTAACTAAATTTTATCTAATGCCTATGTAATTATTAATTAATGGTGAACTAATTATTAACCTCCGATTAAATAATTCAAATATTATGATGAATATCAAATTAACAAATGATTCACTTAAGAACTAATAGGGAAAACTACATGATAAAGAGGCGTACTCATAGCTAGGAATATTTTTTGACACAAAAACTAGTGGAATTCCTACTGGCTTCTTTTTCTCATTATTTCTTATCTTAGAGATTATTAAGTGTAAAAATCATGAGAATAAGTCTCATCTTATTACAAGTACTTGCATCTCATGAATTATATACTATGTGTCCCATCATAGTATGTTATCCAACAGAAAAACAATATTAGTAATATTTTCATAGAACTTTAAGGTTCTCATCATAGTGGAGAAATACTATGAACATATCAATGTAACAAATAATCTATAATATATTTACATAATGGAAATGAAAATAAATGAAAATAATACATTAAAATGTTTAATTTAATATTTAATACATAAAATATTCATGTAATCAAATTTCAAATATTTGGTTTTGGGACACTATATCTAACACCGAACACCTCCCATCTCCATGGGGGAGGGTTTATTTCTCAAAACAACTAGTGAGAGTATGGATGGAGAGCCACCCTCTATTCATAACTCCCTCTTCTCGGTGGTGATATCCCAATATTCTTTTGTAAGGTTGTGATTTGTAAGGCCTCTGTGTATGTTGGCATGTTGTTTTCTCCTATGTGTCTTTGGGAAAAGATGGGATGGTTTTTCCCATGTGTCTTTAGGATGATATTGGTTGTTCTATCCTAGGTGTCTTTAGGATGGGATATGATGTGGATCACAGACAAGGTGATGGGTCGAGTTGGTGTTATGGCCTATGTGTTTTTAGGTGGGATGTGATATGGCTCATGACCCAGGTGATGGGACGAGGTGTAGTTTGTGGACCAGGTGTTTGTAGGGGGGATGTTATGTGGATTGTGGCCTATGTGAAATGAATATGTATATGTTATGGGCTAGGTTTTTTCAGGCGGGATGTGATGTGGCTCGTGGGCCATGTTACAGGATGAGGTGTGGTTGTGGGGCCTAGGTGTGTGCAGGCAGGTTGTGATGTTGTTTGTTTGGAAGAGGTGGGATTGTGAAGATGTTTTTGGTCAGAAAATAGTGGATAATTACATAGACCCGCACTTATTACATACATAATCTTGAATTTAATCAATAAAACACTTATTTTACATTGAGGATCTTTTGAAGTTTAGATCATTTGAGAATTAAGACAAAACATTCATAACATTACACATTGTTACATAGTGGATACCATAAAATCAGTTTCCATTTTTCTCAGAATATAAAACATTAAAACATAAAACAAGACTCCTTGACAAATCTCCAACATTTAACATGTCTTCCTTAATTGTATTACTCATCCATTAACCTGTGAAAAATCATTTAAAAACATGGGATGAGCACAAAAGCTCAGTAAGGTATGAAAAAGAAGGAAAAATCACATTAGTCCATGAATACTCATAACGTATGAAAACATTTTTAAAAGACATTATTTTCATCCATAAATACTTACTTCGTGTAACATGATATATACACAAGATCCAGACAAAAATAAATATAATCATAGAGGTATCTTGGGGCATTACTTACATAATCTTGTAAACATCTCGGCTACCTTAAAATTTGTAACCCTCGTGGCTACCTTACATTGTGTAACCATCGCAGTTACACATAGAGTAACCATACGGCCGACATCCAACTTAATCATACCCAATGAATTGGAGGGAAATATATGTCCCACCCTTCATCATAAATAATTCCCAATAACCAAAACTGTAACACCCCGAGCTTCCACGATTTGCCTCTCTTTCAATATTGCAATAGCTTGCATTGTACGCAAGTTCGAGTTCTAAAACACCACGACTAATCAAAGTAGCCGTTATGAATAGTAATAACCACTTTTTAAAATTATAGAAATTTTATATTTTAAAATGGACTTCATTTTTGGATTCGGAATATCGAAATTAGCCTATGTTGAATTTTTGGTATTTTTCTGAGAACTTCTAATTTTTTATGAATAGTGAAAAATACTTAAAAACAAATTTTTTAATCAAAATAATTTATAGTGATAAATTATACTATTTAGTGGTTTTAAAGTATAATTAGAATATATTTTTACCATTTTATCCAATAGTGTTCATTAGAATTAATTTCACTTTGAAATTGGACATAAACAATTGTTAATCTTTTGATATATATTGTTTCTTAAAAACACGCTATTTGTTGTGACGACGGTAATTAATTATAAAATTAATTATTGAAACTTATATGTTTGGAATTTTGTAAAATAGACATCATTTTTGAATTCGGAATATCAATTATAGCTTAGGGTGAAATTTTGGCATTGTTCTGAAAAACTTCATTTTTTGATGAATAGTGAAACCACTAAGTGGTAGTTAAATAACTGATTTTTCATTTAAATGAAATATTACCACATCTGTGTTTTGATTTTCAAAAATCCGATATACATGGTTTTCATTAAGAAGTAAAATGTGGTTCAATGAGATTAAAATAATTTTTGGTGAATAGTAACTTTTAAGTTCTTAATCGCGATTAGAGGTAATTAGTGTAGTTTAAGGTAAAAAAAGGTTTTAATAATATTAGATGAGCTTGACACATGTCCTACCCCCACTGGATGTTCCATGGCCGACCAAGATAATGCATGGGTCAACTTGGGGACCCCATGGAGCCACTTTAGTTGAAAAATGACATAAATACCTTTTATTTAATGTTAAAGTAAAAAATGACACAAACATGAAATGTTTTACTAAAACAATTTTTACATGGGGTTATACAAGTCATATGTTTGACTATAAATAATCATTGGAAATCTAAAAAGATTTCCTACATCATTGTATTTTGTTTATAATTTTTAGACATTAAATAAATTAAATTATTTATGTCATCATGATGATGCAGCGATGACCTCATTATTTAACGATTTAAATAAAATAAAAAGCTAATGTAAAATCCAAGGCTTACACTTGTCAAAAACCTATTGAATGAGTAGATTTAGAACCCTTATCACCTTATCCTGGAATTATATAAGTGTGGGACCTCTAAAATCCGAAACTCATTTTATAATAAAGTGACTTTTCTTTACTTTCCAAGAGTGACCCTCCTCTCCACTTATAAAAGGCCCCCACCTCTACCACCTCATTCACACTTTCAAGCCATTTGGCTCGGCCAACCTCTGCCCAAATACTCTCCCAACTTCCCCCTATTACTCCTAGAAGCCTCACTTTGGGCAGAACTCTTCCCAAGGAAGCCTTTGGCTCAAATCAAAACGAGTTACCCGATTTTTAGGTAATGTCTTCTCTAATGTTGTTTTGTTTTATTTAGCTTCTCCAACCCCTTAAACTCTTTTTATTCATTTATTTTGTAACGAAAACAGTCTCATCAATATACTAGGATTTTTTTATAATAAGGATTCGAGCTACACATACACACACCCACATCTAATGGTTAAAGAACATATTGTTTCTGTGGATGGCGAATTTATGCCTCACGAAACGATGATTGTTCAACACTCATATAACACCTTAAAAGGTGGCCATTAAGATGTCACTATATTTATATATTATATATAATAAGTTTATGTTTTACTTATGCTTCTGTATTTATCATTTATGTCATAATTTATGATTTCCATTATGGGTAAACGTGATAATTTCATTTTAGGTAGTGCGGACTACCGCCCCCTCAAAGTGATTTGAATCATTAATGCCATATGTGGGATGTATAAAGGATGGAGTAAATGGTATTATACACTATATTATACTGGAATTATATTATACATTTATATCATTATGATTTCATTCCATTAAATACGAAATAGAAATGAAAGTAGTGTTCATGCATACGTACGGCTTACCGTCTCCACGAACGGTGCATTTCATTTCATACCTCTAAATGTTACGTAATATTATAAATGAATGTATATACTGTATATATATGATATATATGATATCTACATCATGAATATAATTATGGATATAATGGATATTTCACCACATGAACAACTTGTAATTATAAGAAGTTTATTTTTGACTCAAGTACCAAAGATCGACAAAACGACCATTATTAACTTAAATAATTACATAATGTTCATAACATGGTAATAAGTGATATAAAAGGAATAATGAACATGAAAAATGTTCTTAAGTAAATAGAAATTAAATATAGTTTATTATTCAGGAGGTTAAATAACGGTCGAGTCAGGACAAGACGCAAGGTAAGGGAACTTCTTAACCCAATTTCCATTCATTGGGTTAATCTCCTACTTTCATATTATGTCATGATATTATTATGTCTTATTTTGTATTTTTACTTTCATTATATGTACCTATAGTGAATACACATAATATATCTATTTTATTTTAAAAATGATCTTTTTAAGGACTTCGTCTCAATCCCCTTTCATTGATGCATATTTTGTTTTATACACAACATTCTTTTCTACGGTGTATAAACCCCTTTGACTTTTACGTTTATTCAAAAGGAATCGTTTTTATACGAAGCGTTTCTCTAAACTACAAAAGGTATTGTTTTTCTCTCCTTACTTATGCGGCGACAACGACTTCTCCGCCGCTGTGACCATTACTTGAGTTTCGGCTTCCTCTACAAGCCATCATTTTTTTAATGAAAAATAAACACAAAGTTTTAACATTCTTTTATTTTGGTATTGAAAATGCTTTTGAAAGCATTTTTATTATAACAATGTTTTGTATTGATATATTGTGATTGAAATGTGGAAATGTTATGTTTCCTTTATTCATGTTTTATGTGATACGATTATGTTATGGTTTATGATATGTTTAAAACTATTCATATAAGGAATGTATTGGACTTAATAAGTGACGGGTGGAGCCCGCTATAGCTCCTCGATGCATCGGTAGGTCTCATGAGACAACTATACGTGTAATTGGCCAAGGCCCTTTCCCAATTTGATTTATGGTTTTGGCTGAGGCCTTAATCATTTTAGACGTCTTGGCCGAGGCCTTGACAAAATGTTTCAGAATGTCTGGCATTATACATTCCCTCATTATGAAAGTGGCTATTGATATTGCATGTGATTATTCGACCAGTAGAATATCCATGTGAAGAAGTGAATGGAATTATCTCATTTTACTTTTTCCATATTATGTTGATGTTCAAGTTTAAAAGGCTTTTGTTTTAGTTATACATTGCCTTAAATTATTATGTTTATTTATGAACGCTTCCGCAATATTGTTATCCTTATTGAGAATTTGAGCTCACTCCTTTCAATGTTTTAATATTTTCTAGGATGTGATGAAGTATTTTATGAATGACCTGCAGGGATAGTCAGAAGAGGATATGAGTGTGGACTATGAAGAATTTGTCATTAGTTTTTCACTTTATGATGTAATGTAACATTTATGAATGTATCTAGTGTTTCTAAGGCTACTAAAATAATCGGTCTTTCGAGACTTGATCTTTTGTGATCATGCCAATGTTACGAAGTAATGCACCGACTCTGGGAAGCTGGGGTCGGGGCGTTACAGTTGGTATCAGAGGCAGTTTAGTACTAACCTTGAAATCTAGATTTAGACAAACTCTGATTAGAGAACGTAGACCAAAGATAGACTTTGAGGATTAGTATTGAAGAGCTTCCTAGAATTTTGGTATTATAGAGATGTTGTGAGTTTTCCGAGCAATACATCCCTGTCTGGATATGAGCAGGTAGAGACGGCTCTGGCACAGATGTACCTAGGGGTAAAACCCGAAAACACCGCTTTGAGCTAGACTCAAATGGGAACTGGTGCACGACAACGGGCCTTGCTGCACTCTTGGTTACGACACTCCTAAGGGATTTTCTTAGGATAATTCTCATTTTCATTACAAACCATTATGTAGGGTTTATCAGTATATACTTCCTCAAAGAAAACAATCTTATTATTATGGATTATATCCATAAACCATTCAATTTACATTAAGTATTTTAAAAGTTTGGAATTATTCATTGTAATTCATAAACTAACCTAGTTTGTGCCATTGTATAGATATGGCGCCCAGTAGAAGGAATGTGAACTCCAGCAATACGTATGATCCAATGAGTAAGAAGGATCGTATCATTCACGGTATTAAGCCAAAATTTCGAAGGGAAATAGTCTCCCATGTGTTCTCAACATATGAAGAAATAGTATCATGTGTTAATAAGATAAGTAAAGAATTCTCTGAGTCCTATGGCTTTGAAGCGAAGCAAGAGACGAAAGGGATGGATGAGAGAATGATGGATAAAGGGATGAGGGGAAAGAAACATTTTCCAATATGTGGTAATTGTGGGAAGAAACATCATGGAACATTCATAAAGGGAATGGGAGTTTGTTATGAGTGTAGAGAAAAAGGACACAAAGTGCGTGACTGCAAGGGTAAGAAAATGGTTTCAAATGTACAATGCTTCTTCTGCAAGGATTGGGGACACTACCCAAACCAATGTCCAAATCATCAGAGTATGCCCCAAATGATTTTATTGGATAATAATCAAGTTATGATACTACCACATATGAGGAGTAATGATTAGAGTTCTTATGTTGTTATTAAAGAATTTTGTAATTTGAGTGTTGTATCAATGATGTACTGGTTATAATAATTATGGAGTATATAAGGATTGTACTACAGTACTATTTCATTAAGGAATTGAGATTGTGTGGAACCATGAAAAGTGACTCCACAGTAGGTTAAATTTTTGGAAAATATATGGTTGAGAGAAAGATAAACCATAATATGGTTCTAATATTGAGATTGTGATTTTGGAATAAGACGTGATTGATTTGGATAAATTATATTGGATATTATTAACTTCCTTGAAACTGATTGATGTTTTGTATACATTTTTGGATTGAAGGAGTATATCTAGTATTCTATAAGGAATAAGGGATCATGGTAATTCAGTATGTTTAAAAAGAATACATGATGAAGGTGTTCACATTTTGTTACGTGGAAAAAAGGATCTTCATTATGTTTACCTTCCTTATAAAATTTGGATTGTGAGTTGGAGAGAAGTATTTTGGATAACTATAAAGGATGGAATGGATTAAGTTGATCTTTGGATAGTATTGTTTAAGGTTAAAGCATTTCTGAAGATTCTTTTTGGAATATTATAATACTATAGTTTTAGGAAAAGGACAACCTGCAGGGTGGGGCATAACCCATCGCGTCGGACAAAGCTGCAGGAATCCAACCCACAACCATAGTGAGACATGCCTTTATTACCTACCACTAGCCTACAGGAAGTCCCTGGTTATTACAAAATAGTTTTACTAATCTAAATGGTATGTGGAACCTTTTACAAATAGGATAAATAGAATATTTTTGAGTTCTATTATCTTATTGGGTGAACGACAAGTATGGGGTAGAAATTAGTTTAAGGTTGAATTTCTACTTGTCATGTATATATATATATATCTTATTCTTATGAAAAATTTAATTCTTAAACATTAGGGAAGGGATATCAAAACAAAAATGTGTTATCCTAATACCTTATGTTTTGTTGAACTGATGATATTTTCATCATAGATTGTTGGCTTTGTGGCCCTCAATTTTACACTTGTTTGTGATTGATGACCTCAATCAATACCTACAAATATTTACGTTTTTCCTCCACTTATATGTCTCTAATTTCCACCAATGTTCTCCTAATTTAGATCATAATTTGGTAGTGACTTTTTCAATTCTCCTTCCCCCTTATTAAGGCTAAATTTTATTAACCTTATTTCCGATGTGGGTTTTCCACAAAGGTATTTTCAATTTTCAACCTTTTATTTTCAAAGAAAAATTTCAAATTGCGAGGACACAATTTATTGAAGGAGGGGATAATGTAACACCCCGAGCTTCCACGATTTGCCTCTCTTTCAATATTGCAATAGCTTGCATTGTATGCAAGTTTGAGTTCTAAAACACCGCGACTAATCATTGTAGCCGTTATGAATAGTAATAACCACTTTTTAAAATTATAGAAATTTTATATTTCAAAATGGACTTCATTTTTGGATTCGGAATATCGAAATTAGCCTATGTTGAATTTTTGGTATTTTTTTGAGAACATCTAATTTTTTATGAATAGTGAAAAATACTTAAAAACAACTTTTTTAATCATAATAATTTATAGTGATAAATTATACTATTTAGTGGTTTTAAAGTATAATTAGAATATATTTTTACCATTTAATCCAATAGTGTTCATTTGAATTAATTTCACTTTGAAATTGGACATAAACAATTGTTAATCTTTTGATATGTATATTGTTTCTTAAAAACACGCTATTTGTTGTGACGGCGGGAATTAATTATGAAATTAATTAATAAAACTTATATGTTTGGAATTTTGTAAAATAGACATCATTTTTGAATTCGGAATATCAATTATAGCTTAGGGTGAAATTTTGGCATTGTTCTGAAAAACTTCATTTTTTGATGAATAGTGAAACCACTAAGTGGTAGTTAAATAACTGATTTTTCGTTTAAATGAAATATTACCACTTCTGTGTTTTGATTTTAAAAAAGCCGATATACATGGTTGTCATTAAGAAGTAAAATTTGGTTCAATGAGATTAAAATAATTTTTGGTGAATAGTAACTTTTAAGTTCTTAATCGCGATTAGAGGTAATTAGTGTAGTTTAAAGTAAAAATAATGTTTTAATAAAATGAGATGAGCTTGAAACATGTCCTACCTTCATTGGATGTTCCATGGACGACCAATACAATCCATGGGTCAACTTGGGGACCCCATGGAGCCACTTTAGTTGAAAAATGACATAAATACCTTTTATTTAATGTTAAAGTAAAAAATGACACAAACATGAAATGTTTTACTAAAATAATTTTTACATGGGGTTATACAATTAATATTTTTGACTATAAATAATCATTGGAAATATAAAAAGATTTCCTACATCATAGTAGTTTTTTTATAATTTTTAGACATTAAATAAATTAAATTATTTATGACATCATGATGATGCAGCGATGACCTCATTATCTAACGATTTAAATAAAATAAAAAGGTAATGTAAAATACAAGGCTTAAACTTGTCAAAAACCTATTGGATGAGTATATTTAGAACCCTTATCACCTTATCCTCGAATTATATAAGTGTGGGACCTCTTAAATCCGAAACTCATTTTATAATAAAGTGACTTTTCTTTACTTTCCAAGAGTGCCCCTCCCCTCCACTTATAAATGGCCCCCACCTCTACCACCTCATTCACACTTTAAATCCATTTGGCTCGGCCAAACTCTTCCCAAATACTCTCCCAACTTCCCCCTCTTACTCCTAGAAGCCTCACTTTGGGCAGAACTCTTCCCAAGGAAGTCTTTGGCTCAAATAAAAAATAGTTACCCGATTTTTAGGTAATGTCTTCTCTAATGTTGTGTTGTTTTATTTAGCTTCTCCAACCCCTTAAACTCTTTTTATTAATTTCTTTTGTAACAAAACCAGTATCCTCAATATACTAGGATGTTTTTATAAGAATAATTCTAGATACAATTACACACACCTACATATAATGGTAAAAGAACATACTGTTTCTGTGGATGGCGAATTTCTGCCTCACGAAACGATGATTGTTCAACACTCATATAACACCTTCAAAGGTGGCCATTAAGATGTCACTATATTTATATATTATATATTATATGTTTTTTTTACTTATGCTTATGTATTTCTCATTTATGGAATAATTTATGATTTCCATTATGGGTAAACGTGATAATTTCATTTTAGGAAGTGCGGACTACCGCCCCCTCAAAGTGATTTGAATCGTTAATGCCATATGTGGGATGTATAAAGGATGGAGTAAATGGAATTATACACTATATTATACTGGAATTATATTATACATTTATATCATTATGATTTCATTCCATTAAATACGAAATAGAAATGAAAGTAGCGTTCATGCATACGTACGGCTTACAGTCTCCATGAACGGTGCATTTCATTTCTTACCTTTAAATGTTACGTAATATTATAAATGAATTTATATACTGTATATATATGATATATATGATATCTACATCATGAATATAATTCTGGATATAATGGATATTTCACCACATGAACAACTTGTAATTATAAGAAGTTTAGTTTTGACTTAAGTACCAAAGATCGACAAAACGACCGTTATTAACTTAAATAATTACATAATGTTCATAACATGGTAATAAGTGATATAAAAGGAATAATGAACATGAAAAATGTTCTTAAGTAAATATAAATTAACTCTAGTTTATTATTCAGGAGGTTAAAGAATGGTCGAGTCAGGACAAGACGCAAGGTAAGGGAACTTCTTAACCAAATTTCCATTCTTTGTGTTAATCTTCTACTTTCAAATTATGACATGATATTGTTATGTCTTATTTTGTATTTTTACTTTCATTATATGTACCTATAGTGAATACACATAATATATCTATTTTATTTTAAAAATGATCTTTTTACGGACTTTGTCTCAATCCCCTTCCATTGAGGCATATTTGGGTTTATACACAACATTCTTTTCTACGGTGTATAAACCCCTTTGAATTTTACGTTTATTCAAAAGGAATCTTTTTTATATGAAGAGTTTTGCTAAACGAAAAAAGGGAATGTTTTTCTTTCCGTACTTATGTGGCGACAACGACTTCTCCGCCGCCATGACCATTATTTGAGTTTCGGCTTCCTCTACAAGCCATCATTTTTTTAATGAAAAATAAATATAAAGTTATAACATTCTTTTATTTTGGTATTGAAAATGGTTTTGAAAGAGTTTTTATTATAACAATGTGTTGTATTGATATCTTGTGATTGAAATGTGGAAATGTTATGTTTCCTTTATTCATGTTTTATGTGATACGATTATGTTATGGTTTATGATATGTTTAAACCTATTCATATGAGGAATGTATTGGACTTAATAAGTGACGGGTGGAGCCCGCTATAGCTCCTCGATGCATCAGTAGGTCTCATGAGACCACTAGACGTGGAATTAGCCGAGGCCCTTTCCCAATTTGATTTATGGTTTTGGCCGAGGCCTTAATCATTTTAGACGTCTTAGTCGAGGCCTTGACAAAATGTTTCAGAATGTCTGGCATTATACATTCCCTCATTATGAAAGTGGTTATTGATATTGCATGTGATTATTCGACCAGTAGAATATCCATGTGAAGAAGTGAATGGCATTATCTCATTTTACTTTTGCCATATTATGTTGATGTTCAAGTTTAAAAGGCTTTTGTTTTAGTTATACATTGCCTTAAATTTTTATGTTTATTTATGGAAGCTTCCGCAATATTGTTATCCTTATTGAGCATATGAGCTCACTCCTTTCAATGTTTTAATATTTTCCAGGAAGTGAAGAAGTATTTTATGAATGACCTGCAGGGATAGTCAGAAGAGGATATGAGTGTGGACTATGAAGAATTTGTTATTAGTTTTTCACTTTATGATGTAATGTAACATTTATGAATGTATCTAGTGTTTCCAAGGCTACTAAACTAATCGGTCTTTCGAGACTTGATCTTTTGTGATCATGCCAATGTTACGAAGTAATTCACCGACTCTGGGAAGTTGGGGTTAGGGCGTTAGAAAAACACAGTCATACAAGATAAATAATAGCATAAAAATATTTCTTTTGAATCTTGTAAAACAGAATTTTAAATGTGGATTTTAGAAGAAATGTCCCTTATAAACATCATATACATGATGTGAGACTTAATAGAGTGGATGGAATATGTATATACTCTGTAAATACACATAATGAAACATAATATAAAAAGAACCCATCACACAAACAATTTAAATAGCACATAAATAATAAAGTATAAAGTTAACCCAAAGAACGGAAATCAGGTTAAGAATTCCCTTACCTTAGGCTTGTCTTACTTCAAATTTGCTTGAAACTCCTGTATAATGGTTAAAAGAGTGTTATTAGAATTTTAAAGAAACATGTTCATGTTCATAAAATCTTATATGGTCATTCCATAACCTAATTTCACCCATTAATTTTTAGTATTTTGTTCCTTGCATAATTTTGGGTGAGTTCTTTTGTGATTTTCACGATTGGTTCATGATGAATCGTTCTTGTTGATTGGAAGTGAAACTCTATAATTGGAATGGATTAGTATTTAAATATTTCTAGTACCATAAATTATACCATTTATCACTATGATTCTTTATATGATGATGATTCATTAGATAAAACATTAATTATGTTCGTTAAGATCATTTAAGTGGTTCTTTGATAATAACAACCTCTTTTTGTCATCTAAATTTGAAACATGAGCACAAAAGAATTCCAGAACCTTATATGAGTCATAAAACATTTATTATAACATGGTTTAACCATATAAATGTTTTCATGAACAGACTATAATGAATTAATGGAAATTGAAAATACATGATTCTAGAGATTTCATGCCTCTTGGATAAGAGTGCGTGAGGAAAGAAGAAAAACATATCATGAAATAAAAGAAAATCATGAGAAATTTCTCACGAAAATTCAGCAGCCAAACGACATCTCTTAAAATTTCATAAAAAGAAGATTAATGAGAGGAATTGAATATCTCATAATTCATAAAAAAATTTGACAGTAAGGGGGAATATTTAATGATCTATCCCAACAAAAGTCAAAGGGAATGGAAGAGAATAACAAAAAATGAAAGAAAATAAAGAATATAAAAGAAAGAAAATAAAAGAGGTTGTTTACCTCTTGATCTCTTCTCCTTGAGATCCTTCTTAAGGGCTTTGATTTTGGTCTTCTGGTGAGACCAGAAGCTCTAGGAAGTGGGGAAGAAGATTTGGGAGGGAATTTGGCAGAAATAACACAATGATCAAGGCATGAGAGGTGTGGGAGGAAGAGGGGAGTGTGGGTGGTATTTATAGTGGAGGAGGGGAGGTATTTTAGATTATTTTAATCATTATTATAATATTTTTATCAAGACTATGAATAATCTCAAATCAAGTGGCCCTAAATAGTGATAATATCATGTGAGTTCGATCAAAGTGGCCTTGGATCACTTATGATGTCATAAATAGTGCATTTTTACTGATAAATTGATTATACAGTATTTTATCGTATTTCAGTATTCATCGAAAATTCAGGAGTTTCAGAAAAATACCAACAGTTTACCCCAACCATTTTTCGATGTGTAGAATTAAAAAATGAACTCCATTTTTTTAAAAATAATTTTCTAAATATTATTAATTTAATTTTTAAATAAGGACACAGTTAATTGGAAAAATAACAATATTGAAGTGCAATTAATTTTATGTGACATTGGAATATTAATTAAGATCCCATTATCCTATTGCCTTGAGAAAATAAAATAATATTATTATATACTATTAATGAGGTCATATTACTATTCATAATGGTATGTTACTCTTCACCAGAAAAACAAATTTGTTTCATCAGACACTAAATAACATACAGAACACAATTGTAGATGACAGTTTCTTGAAATTCAAAATATAGAAGAAATAAAATTATGTTTAAAGGATATTTATAAATATATACCATAAACAAAATTTCAAGAATTTTCAATTTATTTTTAGAAAACCTTGGGATGTTACATTATCCCCACCTTCTTGAAATTGCGTCATCGAAATTTTATTTACTTATTAAACAACTGAGGGTAGGTTTCCCTCATAGCATTTTCAGACTCCCATGTTGCTTCTTCAACCATGTGGTTTCTCCACAAAACCTTTACCTGGTGGATTACTTTATTCCCCAATACCTGTTCTCTTCGAATAAGAATCTGAACTGGTTTTTCTTTATAAGAACGGTTCTCTACCAGCTGAACGGCTTCCGGGCTCAAGACATGTGATGAATCTGGAACATACTTTCTCAACATCGAAACATGAAAAACATTATGTACCTGAAACAAGCTCGGAGGCAAAGCTACGCGGTATGAAACTATTCCAACTTTATACATGATTTCAAAAGGACCGATGAACCGTGGACTTAGTTTCCATTTCATACCGAAACACATCACACTTTTCCAAGGAGAGATTTTAAGGAGAACATGGTCCCATACCTCGAAAGAGAAGTCTTTCCTTCTATTATCTGCATAACTTTTTTGTCTGCTCTGAGCTGTCCTCATTTGTTGATGGATCATCCTCACTTTCTCAGCCACTTCTTCTATTAATTCTGGCCCCATCAACATTCCTTCACCGACTTCATCCCAAAATACCGGAGTCCGACACCGCTTTCCATTCAAGGCCTTAAAAGGTGCCATCTGAATACTAGAATAGAAATTGTTATTATAAGAAAACTCAACTAAAGAAATATGATGATCCCAACTTCCCTGATAGTCCATTGAACAAGATCGAATCATATCCTCCAATGATTGAATCGTTCGTTCTGACTGCCCATCTTCTTGAGGATAAAAAGCTGTACTAAAATTCAACTCTGTGCCCAATGACTTCTGAAGTCCCTTCCAAAATTTATAAGTGAACCTGGGATCTCAGTTAGACACAATGGAAAGAGGAACTCCATGTAACCTAACAATCTCCATGAGGTACAATCGAGAAATATGATCTAATGTCATTGTATCTCGAATAGAAAGAAAATGTGCAGACTTTGTTAGCTGATCAATAATAACCCAAATCGCATTGTTACCTTGAGAAGTCTTTGGTAGTCCCACCACAAAATCCATGGATATATTCTCTCATTTCCACTCTGGCACTGGAAAAGGCTGAAGCATCCCTTTCGGTAACTGCCACTCTGCTTTAACCTACTGACATGTCAAAAATTTCAATGTAAAATCCGCAATATCTCCTTTCATCCCATTCCACCAATAATACTCTCGAAGGTCTCTGTACATCTTAGTACTTCCAGGATGAACAGAAAATGAAGAACTATGATCTTCACACAACAATTATTTCTTCAACTGGGAATCACAAGGCACAGACAACCTTTTTCCAAATCTTAAAACACAATCTTTATCAAGATTAAATTCTGTCAACTTACCCATCTTAACCAATTCTTCTTTTTTCTGTAGCTCACGATCTTCCCTCTGCACTTTCATAATTCTATCTGACAATAAAGACTACACTGAAACCTAAAACAAAAGAGTGGTATTCCCTGCACCAATAACTTCCAATCCAAAATTCATCAAATCATTAATCAAGTGATGTTTTTCCAAAAGTAGCATGGTTAATGATGCATGATGTTTCTGACATAAGGAATCTGCTACTTTGTTTTCTTTTCTAGGATGGTAATTGATAATTAAGTCATAATCCTTTATCAGTTCTAGCCATCTTCTCTGCCTCATGTTTAATTCCTTCTGAGTGAAAATATACTTTAGACTTTTATGGTCAGTATATATTTTGCATTTGGTTCCGTATAGATTATGCCTCCAAATTTTCAAATCAAAAATCACAGCTGCTAATTCCAAATCATCTGTGGGATAATTTAGCTCATGAGGTTTAATTTGTATCGAAGAATAGGAAATTACCTGATCATTCTACATCAAAACACAACCTTGTCCCTTCAAATATGCATCACTGTAGATGACAAACTCACCATTCCGAGAATGTAAGGAAAAAACTGGATCATTCACCAATCTCTTCTTTAGTTCTTGAAATCAAACATCACATTCCCTTGTCCAAACAAATTTAACACCTTTCCGTGTTAACTTAGTTATCGGGCTAGATAACCGTGCAATGTTATTAACAAACCGTCGGTAGTAACTTACTAAGCCCAGAAAACTATGAATCTCTGTAACATTTGTGGGCCTTGGCCATTCATTAACTACTTTTGTTTTGGCAGGATCAACTGTTATTCAATCCTTATTTACAATGTTCCCAATAAAAGAAATCTGTTGCAACCAAAAATCACACTTGCTTAATTTTCCATATAGTTTCTTTTCTTTTAAAGTTTGTAAAACAAACATCTATTGTTTTTCATGCTCCTCTTTATTTTTAGAAAAAACTAGAATGTCATCAATAAATACAACCATAAACTTATCCAAGAACTCATGAAATACTCTATTCATAATATTCATGAATACAACAAGTGCATTAGTTAACCCAAATGGAATAACATCAAATTCATAATGCCCATATCTAGTACGAAATGTTGTTTTTGGGATGTCATCCTCCTTCACCTTCAGCTGATGGTATCTGAATCTCAAGTCAATCTTGGAAAAGTACTGAGATCCCTGGTGCTGATCAAAAAAGTCATCAATATGAGGTAAAGGATACTTGTTTTTAACAGTGATGTTATTCAAAGCTCTATAATCAATGCAAAGTCTCATGGAACCATCTTTCTTTTTAACAAAAAAACATGGGCTCCCCATGGTGAAGTGTTGGGACGAATGAAGCCTTTGAGAAGAAAATCCTACAACTGATTTTTCAATTCAAGAAGTTCTATTGGAGCCATACGATATGGGGGTTTTAAAATTGGCTTAGTATCAGGAACTAAGTCGATTGTTAATTCGACTTCTCATTCAGGTATGACACTAGGTAGCTCCTCAGGGAAAACTTCAAGGTATTCATTTACAACTGGCACATAATTAATTTGAATAGTTTCCTTGTTTTCAACAATATGATCAAGATAACTTTAATTTCCATATTTTAGTAGTATCTCAGCTTCCTTATATGTTATCAATTGTATGGGTACATTCTTGTATACAAACTGAAACTCTTTCTGAAAAAAAAAACTTTTTATATCTACAGTCAATCTTAGCATGATAATCAGAAAGCCAGTCCATCCACAGAATAACATCAAACTCGACTAAGGTTAAAACGAAAAGGTTTGCAGGTAAAGTCTTTCCACATACCACAATAGAAATATTCTTATAATTCCTCTTTGCTATACAATTACCCCCCTGGTGTTTTAACAACAAGTTTGGGTCTCATTTGTTGAGGTGATATTTCCAATTTACTAGAAAATTTCTCAGAGATGAAGGAATGTGTAGACCCCGTATCAAACAAAACATTAGCAAAATCTGAGTGAACAAAGAAAGTACCAGATACAATTTCATTGGATGGCCCAACACCTACTGGCGTAGTCGCAAAGGATCTCACTACACCTTTCTGCTTGTAGTCTGGCTTCTTTGCATCATTTGGATCCCTCTTTGGATAGGCATTTTCATAATGACCCATCTCACCACATTTAAAACACTTTATAGTTTTCTTATCAGGATTAGTCTTTGGATCATTTTCATTGCAATCTCGGGCCATATGTCCAAACTTAACACATTTAAAACACTTCCTATTTTTGATAAGACATTCCCCAGGGTGATTCTTGCCACACTTTTCACAAACTGGTTCCTGGATTTTCTTACCATCAGATTTCATTGGTTGATTCTTACCCATTTCTTTCCAACTGGATCTTTTCTTCTCTTTGTTTCCAAAATGCATGTGATCGTCAGAAAACTCCATCTATACCCTCTCAGCACATCGGAAATGTTTCTCATAACTTTTGAATTCACGGGATGCCAACGCCCTTCGATACCTTGGCTTCAATCCTGAGTAAAAGCGGTTGACTTTTCTATCGAGATCTAGAATAAGATTTGGAACATACCTCGCCAGTCGGGTGAAGTTCGCCTCATACATAGCCACTGAATCTTCCTCCTTTTGTTTTAATTCAAGGAATTGCTTCTACATTCTAAGTCGCACCACCTTAGGCAAATATTTTTCAAGAAAAAGACTTTTAAATTCATCCCACACTAAGGATCAAAATCTTCTCTACCCCAGATATTCCTTACCATTGACCACCACTGATCAGCTTCCCCTTCAAAATGATAAATGGAAAGACTTACCTTTTGATTGTCCGAACATCCCATAACATCAAATATCTTTTCAAGGGCTTTAATCCATCCTTCTGCTGCCACTGGGTCAGAAGATCCATTGAATGCAGGAGGATGTTGTCTCATAAAATGTTCCACCACTGTCATGTTGCATTGGGGTACATGTATTTGTTCTCTTTCATGGATTCCACGACCATTTATTTCATGCGTTAGCTGAGCCATTACTGTAACAAACTTCTCGGCAACAATCCCTACCATTCCTGGATGTAGATCAGGAAGGATGTTATTCTGTCGGTGCCTCTCCTCTACAGCATCCATGTTCCTTCTGCGGACAACCATTCTAAAAAAATATTTCTTAGATGAAGCAACATGGTAATCTTTAAATTCTATAACAAATTAAACATAGAGTTAAAATCATTTATGGTATTCTATTAGCATCACCCTAACCCCTAATGTTATTTAAACCCTCCTCTGATACCAACTATAACGACCCGCACTTATTACATACATAATTTTGAATTTATTCAAGAAAAAAATTACTTTTAAATTGAGGGTCTTTTCATGTTTAGAGCTTTAGAAAATTAATACAAAACATTCATAACATTACACATTGTTACATAGTGGATTCCATAAAATCAATTTCCATTTTTCTCAGAATATAAAACATTAAAACATAAATCAATACTCATTGAAAATTCTTCATCATTTAACATGTATTACTTCCTTGTATTACTCATCCATTAACCGGTGAAAAATCATTTAAAAACATGGGAGGGGCAGAAAATCTCAGTAAGGTATGAAAAAGAAGGAAAAATCACATTATTCCATGAATACTCATAACGTATGAAAACATTTTTAAAAGACATTCTTTTCAACCATAAATAATTACTTAGTGTAACATGAGATATAAAAAAGATCCACACAAAAATAAATATAATAATAGAGGTATCATGGGGCATTACATACATAATCTTGTAACCATCTTGGCTACCTTAAAATTTGTAACCCTCATGGGTACCTTACTTTGTGTAACCATCGCAGTTACACATGGAGTAACCAAACGGCCGACCTCCAACATACTGATACCCAATGCATTGGAGGGAAATATAGGTCCCAAACGTCATCATAAATAATTCCCAATAACCAAAACATAATCATAAAGCATAAATAATAGCATAAAAACATTGCTTTTGTATCTTGTAAAATAGAATTTTAAATGGGGATTTTAGAAGAAAAGTCCCTTATAAACATCATATACTTAAAGTGAGACTTAATAGAGTGGATGGAATATGTATATACTCTATAAATACACATAATGAAACATAATATAAACAGAACCCATCACAAAAACAATTTAAATAGCACATAAATAATTAAGCAGAAGGTTAACCTGAAGAATGGAAATCGAGTTAAGAATTCCATTACCTTAGGCTTTTCATACTTCAAATTTGTTTGAACCTCATGTATAATGGTTAAAAGAGTGTTATTATCATTTTACAAAAACATGTTCCTGTTTATAAAATCTTATATGTTCATTTCATAACCTCATTTCACCCATTAATTGTTAGTATTTTGTTCCTTGTATTATTTTGGGTGAGTTCTTTTGTGATTTTCACGATCGGTTCATGATGAATCATTCCTGTTGATTGGAAGTGAAACTAGAGAATTGGAATGGATTAGTATTTAAATATTTCCAGTACCATAAATTATACCATTTATCAATTTGATTCTTTATATGAGGATGATTCATTAGATTAAACATTAATGATGTTCGTTTAGATTATTTAACTGGTTCTTTGATAATAACAACCTCTTTTTGACTTTTAAATTTGAAACATGAGCACAAAAGAATTCCAGAACCTTATATGAGTCATAAAACATATATTATAACCTGGTTAAACCATATAAATGGTTTCATGACCATACTTTAAAGAATTAATGGAAATTGAAAATAGATCGTCCACGATGTCGGTAATTCGACACAAATGGACAATGTTTTTTGATTCTTTAAATAAGTGGAAGAGGAGAAGAATACAGATGAGGAATTTTCCATAAACATGAAAACATAATGAATATACATGATTCTAGAGATTTCATGCCTCTTGGATAAGAGGGAGTGAGGAAATAAGAAAAACGAATCATGAAATAAAAGAAAATCATGAGAAATTTCTCACGAAAATTCAGCAGCCGAACGACATCTCTTAAAATTTCATAAAAACAAGATTGATGAGAGGAATAGAATATCTAATCATTCATACAAAAAATTGGAAAGTAAGTGGGAATATTTAATGAAATATCCCAACAAAAGACAAAGGGAATTGGAGATAATAACAAAAAATGAATGAAAAGAAAGAAAATAAAAGAGGTTATTTACCTCTTGATCTCTTCTCCTTGAGATCCTTCTTAAGGGATTTGATTTTGGTCTTTTGGTGAGACCAGCAGCTCTAGAAAGTGGGGATGAAGATTGGGGAGAGAATTTGGAAGAAATTATACAATGCTCAAGGCTTGAGAGGTGTGGGAGGAAGAGGGGAGTGAGGGTGGTATTTATAGTGGAGAAGGGGAGGTATTTTAGATTATTTTAATAATTATTATAATATTTTTATCAAGACTATGAATAATCTCAAATCAAGTGTCCCTAA
Organism: Viscum album; assembly: GCA_963277665.1. Lineage (NCBI taxonomy): Eukaryota > Viridiplantae > Streptophyta > Magnoliopsida > Santalales > Viscaceae > Viscum > Viscum album. The sequence continues at coordinate 411,943,493 of OY728144.1, read as the reverse complement.
ATAGCGATAATATCATGTGAGTTCGAAGAAAGTGTCCTTTAATCACTTATGATGTCCTAAATAGTGCATTTTTACTGATAAATTGATTATACGGTATTTTATCGTATTTCACTATTCACTGAAAATTCAAGAGTTTCAGAAAAATACCAAAAGTTTACCCCAACCGTTTTTCGATGTGTAGAATTCAAAAATGAACTCCATTTTTCAAAAATAATTTTTTAATTATTATTAATTTAATTTTTAAATAAGGTCACAGTTAATTCGAAAAATAACAATATTGAAGTGCAATTAGTTTTATGCGACATTGGAAAATTAATTAAGATCCCATTATCCTATTTCCTTTGGAAAATAAAATAATAATATTATTTACTATTCATGAGGTCATATTACTATTCATATTACTATTTATAAAGGTATGTTACTATTCACCAAAAAAACAAATTTCTTTTATCAGACTCTAAATAACATACTGAACACAATTGTATATGACAGTTTCTTGAAATTTGAAACATAGAAGAAAAAAATTATGTTTAAAGGATACTTATAAATATACAACTTAAACAAAATTTCAAGAATTTTCAATTTATTTTTATAAAACCTTGGGATGTTACAATAATCCCATTGGAAGTGGTGAGAGGTACAAAAATTATAGATGTTCTTACTGTATTATTTTACATGACTTGCGTTACATGGTCAGCATGTCTTGGTGAGAATGAGATGGATATTTTACCTTTTTAGGTGTTGTTTGGTTCTTCTATTTTGTCACAGGTGAACTAGTATTCTTCCATTCACATGTTCATGAGAGAAGTTGGTATTCCTAATATGTATATTTTTTAATCACCCTATATATATAAAACTATTTTTAGGTTTCTAGGAGGACATCGTAAAACGTATTGGACCTTACTAGATCAGATCTTGAAAGATGTCGAGCTGCTGTGTTAGCATTATTTTGGTACTTACATTGTAATTTTATCGCACTAGTAAAAATTTTATTTTTAGACATTAATGTGGGATGGAATTGGGTTCTATTTTATATATATTTCTTCGAGTTGTTTTGGGATTAACCATCTTATCTAAGGATTGTTTATCTTAAAAAGGGAAAAGCCTCCAACCTTTTTGAGATTTTATACCATGGGAGATAGTATCCACCTCTGGGCCTACTGTAGGTGGGATTTAGAGGTCATTAACTATCTATATTCATTTCCATCCAATGAGGGGTATATTTGGTCATCGGGGTCATGATATTCAGAGGGAAGGATCCAATGCAACACCCATTTTACATACCAAATACTTGTATTCTCATTGGTAGTGATTTGCGAGATGAAAATGAGAGACAATTTGTATCCTTTTGGGATCACATGTGAGCTTTGGTGAACTCCTTCATGTGCTTCCTTCCAAAATATCATCCAATGATTATTCCTACTCACTCACATCAAGATTAAAAAAAACCAATCCTTAATAAGATCATATATTTCCACTACAGAATTGTGAATGTTTGAGTTTGTGTGAGATGCCCATGGAAGTTGTACTATCTTAATAGTCAGGTTTTTTGAATGGATTCCTTCATAAGCTATTAAAAAACATTGAAAAATGGATGGTTTTATTATAAATTGTAAAAAAACCGTTTGTATTATATTTATTAGCGCTAAAAAATCCTCACAGAACCACTCTCTTTGTCAGCACTGATAAAGGTTATATTTATTAGAATTTTTTTCTATCATGGATGAAAATGATCTTCTTATAAATAATTATATATTATCAAAAATAATTTATAATTTATAAATATAGTTATTTTAAAATATAAATACATTTATAATTTTCTATAATATAATTTATATAATAATAAATGGGTATTTACAATTAATTTTCCATATATTCCAGTAAAAGTTGTCGATAAGTTAAATGAAAATGAAAATTAATTAAAAAATTTGAATAGTTAATATTAATAGACATATAATGACATTTATTGTGAACGAATGTGATTGTTTTTCAATTTGAAAAATATAACCTAATATATATTTAAATATTATATATATATATTAACTAAATATGTCTCTACACTTAAATAGTCATATATTTTGTGAAAATTCGTTTATAAAAAATAAAAAATAATATCATTTAGAAAATATTAACTATTTAATAATGATATATGTTTAATAACATATTATTATTATATCATTTGTTTCTTCAATATGGCATTTATCAAATGTGTTTTATGTATGTGTCTGTGCGCACATAAATTATTTTGACACACACTTAAATGTAATTAAGGAAATTTCATATAGAAACACAAACATCGACAAAGATAATATTTATTTATTTATGGAAATAGAATTGGTCAACATGAGGGACCCCGAGTCAACGACCAAATTGTGACATCTTTGAGAAATAAAAAAACCTAATGCATTCATAATGGATATAGCTTTTTACAAGGCCGGATCCCTGCACACTTGAACAGAATTTTGCATCCACCACACGAGCCATCATTCCAATACCCACACTACCCCCAGACAAGACTTCACCATCTATGTTAATCTTCTGAAACCTTTGTGAAGGAGCAGCCCAAGCAGATGGTACCTACACAACATGCTTTCCAAAAGGATTATAATGTGCAACTACTAGAGTTACATCAACTCTGAAGCTAACTCAGACCTAATTCCATAACGATTAAACCTCTAATGGAAGACTCATTTATTTATCATTGTCCTTAAGAGCTAAGAAAATGTACACATCATCCATACCCTTCACGGTTCGAATGAACAGATCCCTATGTTAAACACACTATGTAGACCCTCAATGTTTCCCACTTCACACAAAATTGATCATTCCCCATCCCAGATGTGAGAGGAACACAATGAATAAGTTTCTCATATCACTCACATTAAACCACAAATTCAGATATTCAACACACCAACAATACAACATTATTGATCATTTCCCGTATCTACTAGTGTGTACTGTGAATACCTTCATGTGACTGCTTCTAGAAATTTGACAAACTGAGTTGAGACGATCAATCACAGTGTCCAAAAATGTGAACTAATACATGGCATATGATGGGATATCCTTGGCTATTTCCATATAATTACCTCATTATTGGCCCTAGATATATTCTTACCAGTCCAAAACCAATTATTTTAATCAATTCTATCAATAATAGAATAGAAAAAAACCTTCTTTCACATTCCAATAAGATTTTTGAATCCAAGATATTTTTGGTGTTTATCAACCACTGACAATGAACATAACTAATATAGCTCCACTTTTATTTATGAACACTACCACAAAATGTTGCAAGGGTAGTCCCATGTTTTATTGGCGCGAAGAAAAAAGAAATGATAATTTATGCATCTTTATCAGTGCTAGTTAAAGGCATTGATAAAGGTGTATCATTCATCGATATTTTTTTAACGTTCATGAATGAATGATTTATCCATGATATTCATAGCATTGATAATGGGTTTTAAACAATAATATTTTCAATTTATATATAATTATTAATCTTATTTTCAAAAATAATGTTTTTTATATACCTTAAATAAAAAATCATTGTTTATAAATAAAATATTTATTTAATAATTCAAAGAGATATATATATTATTTTAAAAAGAATTATTAATAATATTATAAATAAATAGTTATATATTAAAATAATTATAAATTAATAACAAATTTTATTAAATAATAAATAAATTTATTTATTTATAATTATATATTATAATTATATATAAATAATTTGTAAATAGATATATTTTTAATTATAAATATAAATAAACAAATTAATATTTAATTAATTTTATATCTCCAATTAATTTGGTCAATAAAGGTTTTGGCAATCGAGTATAATCTTCACATGAATATGTTATGTATTCATCATGAATGGTCATTTATACATTATACCATTTTTATTATTCTTATTGTTCATATATGTGATTACTTTGTTCAAAACATTATTGCGTATATGATTCATTCATGTCGTACCCATGAATTTATTATGGTCTCATAAATACTTATAAAATTATAATAAATATATTTCAGTAATAAATATATTTATTATATTTATAATTATATTTCATTTGAATGATATGGTAGTCTCTATCTCTAATAGAGAGCTTATCTCTTTAATCACCCATGGTGTCTATGGATATCTTCTACGATGTGGTTCGATCTAGAGTCCTACTTCAATATGGAAAACATTCTCTTTGACCCTATGAGGAAGAATGATGTTGTGCTACCTATGAATGCAGTGAAAGACATTGAGCATCATCACTACTTCTCAGAGTAGAAGGGGGAGTCTGGATCACCTCAAAACCCAATAAATCATAATGAATCCATGGATGTTGTTGAAGAAAAACCCAAGATCCTAGAAGATTGACTTTTTGAATGTAAATATTTGACTCTTGTGCACCTTATGATTTTATAGGATGAGAATTTATGGATCCTTGACTCTTTGTTTTCTTGTCTTCTATATATTAGGGGATTTGATGGATGGAACATCATCTCAAATGTGAAATGATTTTATCACATCGTATCTCCCTATATGGATCTCATGAAAATAACTGGGGGTCATGAACTCATCCCGCTTAAACACGGATTTCTAAAATACCCAGACTCGGATCCTCTCTTTCATCCAATGAATCTCAAGAAATCAATGTCCCAGAAATGGATTCAAATCCATAGTATAATATTGTTCTTCTAGAATCCTGAAAACTTATGGGATGTGGTTTCTGTTATCATTGTTATAATTTAGATTGATCAAGGGACAAAATGATCTCAGTATGGGAAATTTTCAAGGGTTCTTATTAAGGTTGAATTTTCTTCAATTTTATATTGAATATGGTAGACAACTTGATTTCTGTAATGCCTATAAATACATCAGACATGTTCCTGTTAAGTGTTGAGGAAACATTTTTTGAATATCCAATAGGAAGAGTATTCACCATAGAAAATATTGTAGGCCAAGATCATAAGTTGTTGCTACTAGAAGTGAATGTTTGAAAATGGATGGGAATACTTTAGGAACGATGCCTACATGGAAAGTAGAGTTTCAAAAGGCCAATGATAAGGATTATTCTTTTGTAGGGGTTTCATCTATTGTTGCCCATAAAAGGGTTTCTCCAAGGAAAACAAGCCTACTAAGGCCTGTGTATTTGGAAAATGGTAAGGATCCCATGGTTGTGGACCTGAATGATAGTTGGTCTAGTTTTTGTAATGTAGATGGGTAATTGGAGGAGATTGTGCCTAAATTGCATGTCTAGTCTATTCATGAATAGGTTGAAGGATATCTTATTTTTGAACATTGGGAAATGGATAAAAAACACACTACACAGGTTGAAAATTTTCAATTTTTGGTTGGGGAATCATCAAATTTCGAGCCATAATAAGGGGATGATAAAAAGAGGTAGGTTGTGTGTAAGAAACAGTCATGTGATGAGATTGAAACTGAAGAACCAGTTTCTAATATTTCTGACCTTGTTAAAAATTACATTGAAAGGGATGTGTAGAAATATGAGTTTGAGGAACTGGAACATTACTTATCTGGAAAAGGAATGAACAAGATTGAGATTGATGTCTCCCCAGCTCTAGAGGAAGTTTCTCATGCCGAATCTCTTCACATAACAAGCTTTAAGGGGAACCAATCATGAGGAATGTTTCTTATTTAGAGAGGGAAGAAATAGAATAGGCTTGCTAAAAAATTAAGACATGAAATTAGGGTCTTCATCCAAAAAATCATGGTCGAGGATGTGACAAAGTTAATTGGGTTACTGTACGTTGGCGTGGACGATCTACCTAGTCTTCTTTTAAGGGCTTCAATCTATAGTATGCTAAACTTAAAGAAAAGTACTTTATGATCTCCAATTAGAAAAATTCACAACCAGAATGAGAATCCACTAATGGAATCACTGATCATTATTATTGATATGGTCTTACATTCACTCATTTGTTGATTTCTATTTTGGATGGGGCATGCCCATTATTTGACCCTGTCCATTCTTTTTTTCATGTTCTGTCATTGTTTTTTCAGTAAATATTTGTAGGAACATGTTCGCTTGGTGCTTGGACCCCTTTGGTAATTATGAAGTTTTAATTCTATATAAATTCATTTTAAATATTTTTATTTATAATTATAATTATAACTATATATATATTAAATTTAAAAATTAGATACATGTATTATAATGTTTTAAATATATATATATATATATATTAATAATAATAAACAAATATTTATAAATATATTTATTTATACTTATAATTATAAATACATATATATATTTATAAATATTCATAATTTATTAATAAATATATTTATTTTACATATAATTTTAAAAAATATACAATAATATATATATATTTTTAAATATATATATTTAATAACATTTAATTATTAATATATATAAATATTTTTAAATATATGTATATAATTATAAATTATTATAAATATATTAATTATATATATTTATAAAATTAAAATAAAATCAATATATTTTTTATAGGTTTTTTATTATTTAAATAAAAATATATTTATTTATAATTATAACAATAAATAAATATATCTTTATTACAACTTTAAAAAAAACAAATATAGATTTATTAATATTTAAAATTATAAATAAATATATATTAATTTAAATAATTATAAAATAATAGTAAATATTATTATTATATCCATAATTTTATAAATATTTATAATTAAAATATTTATTATATATATTTATAAAATTATAAATATAATAAATATAGTTATGATAATTTTATAATTAATTAAATAAATTGATAAAAATTTATATTTATTAAAATAAATAAATATTTCTTTACTCAAATTATTATAAAATTATAATAAATATATTAATTACATATATTAATTACATATATGAAATATATATATTGATAAATATAAAAAATATATTTATTATAATATTATTACTATAAATATATATATAATTATAATTTTATAAATATTTATACATATTTAATATAATATTTATTTATATTTATAAAATTATAAATATAAGAAATACAATTATTATAATTTTATAATCATCTAAATTTATATATAAAAATTTATAGCTATAAATATATATATATATATTAGAATAATTATAATATTTTAATAAATATCTTTGTTATACAAAAAGGCTCTAGGAGCCAAGCGAGCCTGCTCCTAGCAAATTTTACTGATAATAAAATGACTAAACATGAAAAAAATAATTGTAAACAAAGGGAAAGAACTAATCCAAAAAATGAAAATACACAAGAGTAAAATTAAAACCATAATGGTAGTAATTATTAGTGATTCTGTCAGCTAATTCCTATTCTAACTATGAATTCTTATCGATTAAAGAGAACACAGTACATTTCATTGAGTTTGACCTACTCCAGAGTGATCTCCTTATATGAAGACTCGATAGACTGACCATTTCCATGTGCAATAACACAATCATTTATTCCACATGCTCAACAACAATTTCTTGGAAGAAGACCCTATTTACATGTCTCGGATAATTGCTAATCCCCTTCCATTTTTCCCTCTTCAAATGAGAAACATTATCCAGTAGAGGAAACCTCTTAGTATCTATCATGATAGGATTTTCCCAGTGTGAAACATCCTTCATAACTGTAGAGAAATCAATCTCCATCTTGTTCTTTCCTTTTCTGGATGAGTAATGTTCCTCCAATAGTTCATCCTCCGCTTCATTCCGCACATATGTTTAAAAATCAATTTCACTAAGGTCAGAAATATCAGGTATAGATAAATTTCATACCCATATGTAATAAAAATACCCAAACAATCTCATTTCATTATGCTATTTAATATTTTTTGGATTTATATTTCTTCTGCCATTGTCGACACTCTCTACACGACCGTCATCGCTCCCTGCCCTGTTGTTTCTGTTGTTTTCTGCCAAACCACCATCACTCCATGACCCACATTCATCTCTCCCTTCCTCGTTACCATATCTCTCACCTCCATCGCTCCCTACACTATAATTTTCTCTCTCTGCCAATGTTTTTTATTACCTCCATTTCTCTTTACCATCATCAATCTCTATCAGCGTCACTCCTTTAATGCTGATCCCCTTTATTTCCATCATGAATCTTGTCTTATATCTTTTTTTCCCATTAACAATGGTTTCATTCTGACCTCACATAGTTTGATATTGGCAGTTTCATGCCTATAAATTATATTCAAAAAATATATATGAATAATCTTCTTAAATGTCTACCTCTAAAAAAATGAATTCCATAATTGTTAAAATTTGGTTAAAAAATTACCATGCTGAGTAATCCTAATAATTACTTTTAAAGAGAAATGGTGCATGTCATATGTTTGATAAAATGTCATAAAGTATTTTACTTAGGGGTTTGATTGTCCAAATATAGTTTTAAATATTTAATACTTCAATGTGATTGTATTATGGTCTTGATGATTTTCTTGTTCTGGTTTCCTATTTCATATGGTTTTCGGTGGGTTTTTCCTATTACATCCCTTATTTCAATACCCAAATTTAAATGTATTTTTTTATTAGTCTCATTAGTGCTTCTTATGTACACACACCCAAAAATAGGTGGATCTGGGACTACTCTTAGTTATATCATGTGTCATTCTTGAATTTCTAGAGAATATTAATTTTGGTTAAATCTTAAATATTATGAATAACGACCATTGATAATTGAATTTTTGGAACATAATTCTGAGGTTTGTTCATGATATATTTGAATTTATGGAGAATTTTCCATTTTTTTATAGGTTAATTTTAGGTCAAGTTGTGTTTCATTATGGTCATGTAATATTATATTTCTTTAAAAAATTATTTTTTTGAAATTTTCTCTTTATTATACTTTAGAATACGAATTCTTGTGAGGTATAAATGGTGTTATCCCAGTAGGTTTATCCCTTACTACGAAATGATATTTGTTGAAAAGTGTTTGTTAAAATAACTAATTGGAATTTTTTAAAGAATTTTTTTTAAAATATTAGTGATAATCACTAACATGATAATTTAAAAATTATTCGTGTGTTAATTGTATATCAAACCAATGGAATGGATGATTTGAAAGTGTTAAAAATGTTTTAAATTTTTTTTATATTTTTAAAATGGCAAGTTAACCATTGTTATCTATATTGTAAAACATTTTTTTTAGCCTTGGTTAATTTTTATATCAACATTTTAAGGTGTTTAATGATTTTAATATTTCCAAATGAGATGGATTATTTCAAAATGGTTAGCTTACCCATAGGGATCTGATTTTGAAACTTCTTATGTATTTAAATGTATTCCAATGGAAGTTTAATGTGTAGTGTTAATTTCCATTTAACTTTGAAAGTTGTTTTGAAAACAATGTATTGAAAAGTAGATTGTGATGGATTTTATAAATGATAAAATTATTTGATATTCCATGTTTGTTTAGAAAATATAATTACCATTTTTATTTTTATAAAAAACGAGTTCTCATAAATGGTTCGATAGCCTCTTAATCCCTTTTTATTATTGTATGACTAATGAAACTTGTGATCCCATGCAAGAATTTTTATTATTGTTGACCTTGTTTGATGGGACTTCCAGGGGTGTGAAAAGGTTTATTAGTGAAGAAATAGTTTCCTTATTGCAATTCCAAGTCCTTTTATTAATATAGCCTAGTGACGATGTCCATGACACTATAATTCTTTTTAGGATCATTTAGGGGTTTTATCTCTCTTATTACATTGTATCCCATACTATTTATATTTTTGTTTGCCACCTATTTTCAATTATTCTTCCAATGTTGTGAGACTTAAAATAGTGGTTCATGACCATGTGCTTTATTAAATCACTGTATTCTTTTCATTTAAGAATTTTTTAAAAGGGATTGTGAAAGGTTTATAAATAAAGAAAAAGAAAAGGGTTATTTTTATGTGTTTTCAAACTAATTAATAATGTGTTTGAAATGTGTTTTCAAATGAAAAAATATACAATGGTTTTTATTTTAAACACTATGAATATGTGAGTTTTTAAAATGGTGTTTTAGGCCACCATTCCTAGTTTTATGGAAATGGTTGGTTTTCAAACAGTTTTTAAAAAATTAAATGATAGTTTAAAACTACATTGAGTTTTTAAGTGTGTATTAAAAAATGGGATCTTTTGAAATAGATTAACTACATGTTTTAAACTTGTGATTTGACCAAGGGGTATTGGAATAATAAAAATGTTTTCGAAGTGATTGTTTTAATTTAATTAAAATATTATAATTTTTTACACACTTTTATGTGTTACTACATATTTGGTAATACATAATAGAAATTCTTTATTTTTCTAATGTATTTAAAAATAAATTAATCTAATATTTAATAAATAATTTGATCTCTTCTATTTTGTAGTTTTTGGTGACAAATTGGACATTTATATCACAACTATATTTCAAAAGGTCAGTTTTGATTGGAATTGTTTCACTTCCATTGGATCTTTTGATGGGGACATATGGTTTGATAGAGACCCTAGTTGAACATATTTTATGTATTTGTTTTTTATCTATTAATATTAGTGAATCTAATACGTTGTATATAAATAAAGAGTGGATGGATACTAATAGAATGACAAAAGAGTATGAATATTTGGTGAAAGGGTTCATCATGATCACAAAATACCATGCATATGAACCTTTTCAAATACTTCTTCCATGTTTACAATGATGTTATTCAAGGCTAATTAGTCTAGAAGAGTTATAAGAACACTTGACCTATCATGTAATAAATTAAATCTATAAATGTTTTAATAAACATAGGGTAAAATCAAATTTTCCTAGTGTGGAAACTTAAGAATATCGTATCATGTAAGTGATTATAGATATGAATGATGATGAATATTATTTTGAATAAATTACAAGGAATGTTTGAAGATGAACTTTCTGATTGTCCAAAATCATTTAAGAATTAAAATAGTTGTGTATAGACACTATTGTATGCTAGTTTCACAAAATATAAAGCATTGTCACTCATAATAAAGATGTATAATTTAAAAGTAGGTAATGGATGGAGTGTCACCAGTTTTGTATAACTACTTTCTCCATTGAATGAAATGACCCCATATGATAATGAGATCCCTAACCAAACAGACGACACAAAATGAATGCTACACTCGATGGGTATGATGTCCTAAAAAATACACACCTACCTAAATCACTGTATACTATTGTACAAGGACCAATAATTACTTAAATAATTCCCAAAGTGTGGTTCTTCTCCATACAAGAAAGATGAATACTCTCAAACAAAAGTTATATGGTCCTTTACAATCATTCCATGGTTCAGGAACATATATGGAAGTGAGGAGAGTACAAGGATATTGATGTGGAATGAAGATATAAGAAATAAATATGGGGGACCACATCAACTGATATACTCCCCTCAGTGGAAGAGAATTTATCATGCTTTTCCTGAATTTGGATATGAGCTGGGAAACATTCATCTTGTATTATATATAGATGGAGTGAGTCCTTTTGGTTTACAATGAAGGACTCAAAGTAAATGGCTAATTATGAGGGTAAATTATAGCATAACACATGGTTCTGGATGAAACAAAATTAAATCATGTTACCTATTATAATATATGGACACAATCAATCAGGTAATTATATTGATGTTTATTTGGCTCCATTGGTCGAGGATTTTAAATTATTGTGGGATTTAGGTGTTACGTTGCAAGATGCTTACAGAAATGAATATTTCACAACGATAGAAATATTGTACCGTATGATAAATGAATTTCCAGTTTATGGAAATTATTCAGGATGTAGAAATAATGGAACTCAAGGGTGTCACTTTTGTTAACAACGTACACAGTCAATTAGGTTGAATCATTAATCAAAGACTATGTTTCTAGGACATCACAAATTTCTATCCAAATTAAATAACTACCGATCATAGATGACATCATTCAATTGATTTTTAGAAGAATGTAAAACACCATCTTCACTAACTGGTGATGAACTATTTGAGAATGTTAAATACGTGGACACTCTTTTTGGTGATAATTTATTGAAAAACATTATGAAAACCAGTTGGAAAAAGTGATAAGTTTATTTTAAAATATAATACTATAATTGTCAATATGTCAAAAGTTTTATTATGTTATACATGTTTAATTTGTTTTATGTTTTAGTGTCATAAACATGTTTCTAAATGAAACAGAGAAAAGAAATGGTGGAATTAAGAATAGGCTGGATATGGTTAACATAGGAATTCAAGAATATTTTGAACCAATGAAGTGTAAAAAATGAAATTTTCTTCCTCCAGATTCTTACACACATTTCAAGAAAAAGATACATCAGTTTCAAAACTTCCTTAATGATGTAAAGGATCCAGATGGGTATTCATCTAATGTTAATAATGTTGTGATAGTGGATGGTTTAATGTTAATTATTCTGAAATAACATGACTATGATGTTTTTATTTAGGATATAATTATTTTAACTTTAACTATGGTTTTGACCTTGAATATCCATCATACATTAACCAATCACTATTTTTATTCAAATATATATGCAATAATTTTATAAACAAAAAAAATTGTTGACTATTGGAAGAGAAATTATCATCATATTATGTGAATTTGAAATTTTATTCCCACCAGTGTTATTTGATATAACGGTTCACTTGATGTTTCACAAGGTGAGATAGATTATACTCTATATTCATGTACAATATAGAAGGATGTACCAAATTGAATTATATATGATGAATATGAAATGGTATAGAAAAAATAAAAGTCGTCTAGAGGGTTTCATTTTAGAGTGATATATTGTTAAGGAAGAAATTTAATTTTTTTTCGAATACATCTTTGGTGCAGAAATCATTGGTCTACTGAAACCTTGTCACACTTGGTGACTTATAGGTGAATTAATTTTTGGAAGAGCTGTTGTCACAATCAAAATTAAAAATTGAGAGTTGGACTACCTTCAATTTTTTCATAACAATTAGAGGTTTCCCCATATGTCGAAACCCAAAAATATGCTCTAAGACATTTGAATCCATCCATGGATAAAATATGGATATCAAATACACATAATAAATAGTTTATATGATGTATTCAATGCAATATTTTTAAAGAGTGATATGAAAATGGAAATTCAATCTCAGCATGACTTCAATGGTTAGTCGGAGGACCAAGTGGGATTGTATTATCTTACAATGGTTATGTAAATAATGGTTATACATTCTATAAAAAGAACATGATGAAGAAAATACCCAGAAAAATAGTGGAGTCAAAGTTGTGGATGATGATATTTATTTTTTAGGAACTAAGGATATAAATATAATTTACTCAAATATGTCATACATTGGAATCAGAAAAGAAATATTGGAGTTGGATTATACAACATTCTAACTGCAAATTTTTTAATGGAGGTGGGTTGATAATAGAAGTGTTGTAAAAATAGTTGAATTGGGATTTATGAAAATGATTTTTTGTAAGGAATGATGAAATAAATAAACATTTATAATAACATCATAGGATGTACTAGTATTTTATATTCCATATCCTATAAACTAATAGTGGTCAATTGTTCTATTTTTGATAAAAACAAATGAAGGGTCAGATGAAAATTCAACTGAGGATGAACCGTACATTTGGACATCATAATCATTTCACAAAGGTCCCAATATAGATGAGGAATTGTATGTCATAGGAGACTACAGTGAAGGAATTTGGATTCTTGATATAGGGATAAAATCCCTTTAGACATGAAATGATAGTTAAATAGTCATGTCAGATTGTTTTTGTAATAAACATTTCATTACCTCATGTTATTATCTATTCACTGTGGAAGTTATCTAATCTAAATAAAATGATAAACCACTGCTTTAGGTACTGAATTTTTCACATCCTATACTACCAATATTTTTGAACAAAAGGTCTCTCAAGCTACTTATACCCCCAACACATAAGAACAATGTACATTTGATCAATTTTAAGATACTTCTCTAGAGAAAAGATAGTTTTTCATACTTATAATTCACCCCATGTAGAGGTAAAACATCCTTTTAAACATGTTGTTATACCACTAGAGGAGAAAAACATATTGAAGAAGATGAATATAAGTGAATGGTAGAAAATGAAGCACAAGGGATGTAGAAAAAAACGAGCACTATGATTTGATGGTGTTAGAAAATATCATTAAGGACAAAAGAAAAGGCATCAATTTTGAGGTTGGATGGAGTGTGAGGGGAAAATATGTTAACCACAACTACACCATGTTCAATAGTTACATTGGAATCATCACTCGAGAGCATGTACTAATTGATTTAGATTCATGGAATCATGTTGTGACCACACTTAATACACTGATGGGGGAATAGATTGCGGTAACATTATGATATCATTTCATTATTTTACAAAATAAAATTATATAACGAAACATTTTTTTACTCTTCATCATCACTTATCTAGTGAATTTATATTAGATGTGTCCCTCAAGAAATCTATATCAATTCTTGCTGGAAATGTTCACAAAGTCATTCACACAATTATAATGAAAAATCATCTTAAGGATGCCGAAGGGGAAATAATCCCACACGCACCACTTATATATGGACACTTGATAACCCAAGAATCATGGGATGCATTTACTATACATCGTTGGGATATATATTTTAAGGTATATTGTGGTCGGTAATAAATTGTTTGACAATATGTGTATTCATTACATTGATTGATAATTTATTATTTATACATATGAAATGGGGTAGTGAAAATAAGGATTATGAAGAAAAAATATTGTACCCCTACTAGAAAGCAAGGATGTTGTATTCTTCACATGAATTTTTTTTTATGAATTGTAAATATACAGTAGTACATTTATATGACAAGAAACTACGACATTATTTCATTCCTATGTTTATATATAGATTGATCAATCAAAATCCAAATCCACTTCCATCCCATGCTATGTGATATAGAAATAGGTGAATGTAAATAATGATGGGATGCTAAAAGATGAAAAGACACAATAATTGTGGGAAACATGTGTAAGTATAACATAAAGATTATTTTTTTCATTAAATCTCTATTACATAACAATGATAAATTTTTATATATATATTCTATTAGACATAGTAACACAAATCATCAACACCTGTGATTGGTGAACCCCTTCTATTGGTGGCCTTAAAGCAGACAAAACATTATGGTCACATGAGAGATGTGGGTATTGGGGTAACAATGAAAAAATAATTTGAGAAAAAATGATGATAAATAAACATAAGTGGAAGAGGTGAAAGCAATAATAGGTTCCCCAAAATAGAAGTTTCATAGGAGGTTTTAGTTTCTAGAAAGTATTATAGGGGAAAAGAAAGAGAAGTAGATTATCCAGAATAAACATTTCGTGAAGATCCCCCCCAAACCCACTAGCTTTGAGGTGACCCATTCCCCTCAAATAGTTGTGTTAGTACTAGTAATAATTATTCTTATAATTATTTCTATGAAATGTGAATCAGATACACACTGATACCTTTCATGTATTGAAAATATATAGTTTTATAAGGACTATTACTTATATCAATCAACACCAACCCATCGCCATGTAGTGAGGTATATAATGTTAAATATAAAATATTACATACTACACAAAAGACAAATTCCAACAGGTCATCTGAGATTGGCGATTAGAATAGATAATGAGCCAAGCATCGATCTACTTATTCAACTTGATGAAAAATATATTGATAGGGTCAACCAAGATGATGGAACATTTATTGCATGGTCGTCAAATCTTTTAAAAACACTTTTCGATAAGGAGGTATCCATTTAAAATTTAATTTTCAAGGTAAAAAATGAACAATTAAAGAAAAAAGGTTTGAATATATGAGTGTTTTTACAGACAGACAAAGGAAGAGGGTTAAATAAAATGTCAACTCACAACCACCTAAATAATCAACCGAAAAATTGAAAATATCTTCCCAAATCACATTTATCCCAACCATTTAATTTATTCATTTCATACAATTGATGGTACATGTGGATACAAAGTTACCAAGTGGTAGTAGTCAAATAGTTTATTTTTGAAGAAAAAATTTATTAAGAGTAAGGTATTGAACACATTGAATTTTAGAATATAAATTAATTCAACAACTATGAATGTTGAGGAGCCTCGATTGTAAAATTATACACAATGTAAGTTTTCATAATTTAATTTTCTAAAAGTGGATATACAATGTTAATTATTCCTATATACATTTCATATTTTTTGTAGGCGTATGTATCAATATCAATTGAAGGAATCTTCCCATGATGAAAATTGGACTAATTAGTCCTCATTCCACCTATACAGTACAAATAGAAATAACATCCAAAAAAATGGATGAATTATTGTGGATAACCTAGCCAAATGATTTGAAATAAAACATGGGAATGGCATACTCATCTTAATAACATCGATGTAGGGGTAAAAAATCAAAATTTTATCACATCATGTATATTTTCATTTCATTATCAACTCATTCCTTTTCTTGTTTTTAGGTATCATTGGATGCTCATTACGGTCAATTCGGATAATCTGAAGACTTATTTCCTAGATTCATTGTTGGTATTTCCATCAAACATACCACACATGATGTCATTTTTTAGTTTTTAATACACTACATCCTAAAGCTTAGAAATTATTTCTAGTTATATTGTTTATATTATGTTAAAATGAGGATTTTATTCTTATAAGGTAGTGTATAAATATCTTTAAAATCATGGCACGAGGATATAATTTGTGCACAAAGACCCTAACAAGTTTCATAACTGGATAAGTATCTGGGTATATATAATTGGATTTCAAAATCCAAACACATATCAAAAAAAGTTACATATTTACATGAATGATTATTCATTATCTGAAACAATAAAATGTAAAATATTTTGGTTATTATGTTTGAAGATTTATGAGGTATAACATATTTAATCAACAAACACACTTTATTAAAGTGTTATTTTCAATGTTAATAAATATTTCATTTAAATTTTTTTTAATCCTTTGTGTATTAATATTTTTTAGTATCATTATTTTTTAGAAAAAAAACAATATTCACAAGGTGATATACATTTACATAGAAATAAAGGGGAAACATAACTGACTGCAAAATATATAAAAAAATATCGTAAAGATGTGATTTCCATAGAACTAATGGATTGTTGCATATTTTTGTTTAATTTATTTCATTTTAGCATTAATCAAAAAATAATTATTTCCATATATAAATGAAATCCTTTTATACTAATGGGTCATGAAAGTAAACATCCATCATGAAAAGTTTAATTACTAATACTTATTTAATTAATTTTATAATCATTTTATCTACTGTTTATTTGTTATTTTCCATATCATCTTTATCTAATAATAATTTAGTTTTTTTATGTAACTGTTGGGAATTAATATTTATCTTTAAACTATCTAATACAACTCATATAAGTGATAACGTGTTCTATTCATCCAATTTGACCACACTTTACATTTATTTTAATTTGTTGAGCTTCAAAAATTGCATATTGATTATATGTTATTAGCTGGAAACCCATTCTTAAATCAATAAAACAATTCGATAGTTCAAAAATTAAAGAAATTGGTAATAATGGAAACATTGGAATTCAGGATTTTTTTGAGACTTTGGGATTTCTATGAATAAACAACACCTCAATCTAATACATGGTGTGACCGGTATGACCCAAGGTGCATCTTTTTTTTAATTGATGGTAATTTTAAGTAAATAGATAACTAACAAACAAAAAAACTGAGAAATCACATTCAGAATACATTGATACATTAGTAAGATGATCCATAATTTATTTTAGAATTTTTGAATCAGCCTCACTTCAATCTAAGGCAAAATCTGACAATATGACTCAAAGAGTTCATTATCAGTTTAAAATCATCATTTTAGTTAAAAATGTTTCTCTCACTAAAAATGGAAAAACACGACCATATTACCTAAATACTTTTGGACATCGATTCATAAACTATTTTTGAGGTTTAAATATTAGTCTCATTTCAAACCAAGACACTATGTGTCTGTTATGAGTTTAAGTGCGGCATTCCAGTTTAAAATAAAATTTTATTAAAAAAAAGATAAGTGACATACTGAAAACCATAGAAACCTATTCATATTATTTTGATAATTTAGGAAATTGACCTATATGTAATTTCATACAAGTAGGATTTAGTCACACCACAATCTGACACACAATATGTCCAGTATGACTCAATGTGCATCTTTTTATTTAAAATTGACATAAATTTTATTAAAAAGGAACATGTGACGTACAGAAAAATGAGAAAACAAATTCAGATTTTTTTAATAATTTAGGTAAATTATCCATGATTTATTTGGTACATTTATGAATTATATGAACATTAATCTAAGTCATAGTGTGGCCGATATGACATAATGTTTTTTTATTTAACATTTAAATCAATTTTAGTCAAAAGGACAACTGACCTACTCCAAACTGAGAAAACACATTCATATTGTTTTGATAAATTAGAACAATGATCCATGAGTCATTTGATACATTTAAGAATCATTTACACATCAATATGACATATAGTGTGATTGATATGACTCCAAGTGTGTCTTTTTATTTAAAATGACTTCAATTTTTTTTTAAAAGGAACAGGTGGTGTTCTTAAAACCATGAATACATATTCATATTTTTTTGATACTTTACCAAAATGATCCATGAGTTATTTGGGATGAGTAAAAATCATCCACATCTCAATACTGGCCATTGTGTGACTAGTATGACTTAAAGAGCATCTTTGTTATTTAAATTTTACATCATTTTTAGTAAAAAAGGACAATTGACCTACTCAAAAAATATATAATGAATTTTATTTATTTTTTAACTTTTGTAAAATGATCACTGGGTCATTTAGGATGTGTGTGAATTAGTCTCACATCAATTTAATATAAAGTGAGATCAATAAGACTCAATGTGTATCTTTTTATTTAAAATTGACATCAATTTTAGTAAAAAGAAACATATGATGTTTTAAAAACCAATCAAATGAATTATAATTGTTTTAATACTTTAGGGAAAAGATCCATGTGTCATTTGGAACATTTAGGAATTATTCTCACCTCAATCCTAGGCACTATGTGACATGTATAACTCCATGAGTGTATATTTTTTTTTAAAATTTACATCAATTTTAGTAAAAAGGACAACTGACTAACTCAAAACCATGAAAACACATATTCACTATTTTGATACTCTAGTTAAATAGTCCATGAGTCATATAATATGTGTTGCAATCATCCTCACTTTATTCCGATTCACGGTGTGATTAATATGTCTCATAGCGCGTCTTTTTATTTAAAATTGACATCAATCTTAGAAAAGGAAGTACTATAATACCCAGAATAGAGAAAATTCATTTATTTTATTTTGATACATTAATAAAATTATCCATGAATCATTTGGGATTTTTAGAAATTATACACTCTTCAATGTGAGGTATGGTGTGACCGGTATGAATCCATGTGCATCTTTTTTAGATAAAGTTAACATTAATTTTAGTAAAAAGGACAACTGGCCTAACCAAACTACAAAAATGGAATAATATTTTATTGCTATATTATAAAAATATTCCATATGTCATTTTTGACGTGTAATAATCAACCAATCCTCAATACAATGGATGGTGTGACTGGTATTACTCCAATTGTGACTTTTTATTTAAAATTGAGGTAAAATTTACAATTGATCAAGTGAAAAATTCAAAACTATGAAAAAAATTTAGATTGTGTTGATACTTTAGGAAAAATATCTACAAGTCATTTGAGACATTTTGTAATCATGCATCCCTCAATATGGCCAACGGTGTGACCAGAATGACTCCCATTGCATCATTGAATTTAAATTTAACATCAATGTTTTGAAAAAGGAGAACTAACATACTAAGATCTGATAAAATTAATTCATATTGTTTTGATATAAGGTTAAAATGATAAATATATCATTTGAGAAATTTATAAATCCTCCACACCTCATTCTGATGTACAATGTGACTGGTGTGACTCATAGTGCGGCTTTTTAATTAAAATTGTAATAAATTTTCAAAAAACGGTAATCTAACATGATCAAAACTAATAAAATGAATTCAGATTGTTTTCATAATTTGTCTGAATGATTCATAATTAATTTATGATATGTAGAAATCAACATCACTTCAGTCTGATGCACAATGTGATTGGTATAACTCCAAGTATGTCTCTGTATTTTAAATTCACACTAGTTTTAGTAAAACGAAGAAGTGACAATATTAAAACTAAGAAAACACAGCAGGATTGTTTTGATAAATTAGGGAAATATTACATGAGTAATTTCTTATTTTTATTAATCACCCACACCTCAATATAATGAATATTTTAACCATTATGACTCAAAGTGACCGTTATCTATTTAAATTTAACATTTTAGATTAAAATATTTGTAAGACACTTAAACTGAATAATATGAACTCTGATTTTGTAGATAATTTAATAATGAAAATAATAATCAATTTGTGAAATGTATGAATAAGTATAATTTTAGTCCAACACATGACGTGACCTATATGAGTCATAATGTGTGTTTCCAGTTTGAAATGACATTTTAGCAGAAAACACAAGTGACATACTGAAAATCGAGCAAACACATTCAGATTGTTTTGGTAATTTTGGAAAATGATCCTTAATTTGTTTTTGATGAATATAAATTATTTAAAACTCAATATCATGGACGGTGTGACCGGTATATATCCAAATATGTTTGTATTTAAAAATTACATTTATTTACTTAAAAAGATCATGTGACATACTCAATATAGATAAAACACATTCAATTTTTTTGATACTTTACAAAGATGATCCATACCTCCTTTGTGACATGTTGAAATCAAATGAACTTCAATTACATGCATAGTGTGACTGATATAACTTTAATTTTATCTTTTTTATTTATATTTGGGTTTTTAATGTATATGTTCATATTGTTGTTTAATTTATTACATTATAATATTAATAACATAAGTATTTTTCTTATATAGGTGGATTCATTTTATTAGGTGGAGGTGATTTATTCGGTAATGGATAACATGGGTGGTTCATTTTTGTGAGGGGATCACTGGATCCAAAGACAAACATTAGTGTTTCAAATTGTTTGTGGATAGTAATTGTAAATTTATTTATACAAAACATTGTTTGTATTGTATATAATAGTTGTTTTTGTATTGATGATGTAAAATTTATTTAAATTATATTATATTTCTTTTTTAGGTTAAAAGAGGTTTTTTAAATGTTATTTTATGAAAATAACACATTAGAGTAGATGGGGACTTTATTAGCTCTATTTATAGCACTAATAAAGGTGACCCACCTTTAACATCATTGAGATAAACAGTGATTTTTTAGCACTGTAATAAGTTTTTTCGCACACTGATAAAGGACATATGTATAGTAGTGGGTTCAACAGATTTTTTAAAAGAAATTTATAACTTTGAATAAATTACCCACCAACCAGAAGCCATATTGTAGAACTGGATCGTTCATATAACTACAATACTTAATTGGGCTGTAGCATGTGTAAAAATAATTCTATCATTTGTAAAGAGATTGTGATAAATAGAAGAACTATAATGGAATAACTTCTAAACATGAATAATTTATTTCCTTAGTTATTCTATAAAACTATTAACGAAAAAAATAATAAATAGAATAAATGTTAAATAGGCAAATGAGATCCTTTCCATAATCCCAATGATGGTTTAAAGCAATCCGAAGGGAACCCATTAACATTAATCCTAAAAGAGACTAAAGTTACACTATTCATGATGATATGGATCTATTTATATCCAATACATAGTGAAGAAAGAACAATCTCAATAAAGGGTCATGAAAAACCATCAAATGCCTATAAAATATTGAGCTCTAATGGTATAATTCTTCTCCTAGTAGAATATTTAGCCTTTATAGATTGCAATCATTTATATGCAATAGTTGTGTTATCTATAATTAATATCATTAATATATACGAGATTTGATTCTTTATCATAATAATATGATTGTGGTTTAAATAATTAATATATATTAATTTTCAATTTAACATATATTCAATTTTATAATATTCTCTATTATAAGAAACACTTTTTCAATTTTTTATATATTTTTTCAATATATTGATTTTTTTAATTATTAAATTTCACTCTATTTTACATTACTTCGTTTAATATTATTTAATCACTAATAATTTTAACGATTTTATCTTTTTTATAATTTATACATTTTTAATATTTATTCTCTTAATGTTTTTGTAATGTAATCTTTTTTAATTTTAATATATACATATTTATTCCTTAGACATTACTTTTTAATATGGTTGTTTTATATATAATTAATATGTTTTCATTTTCATTTTTATATAATTTCATTTCTATTGTTTTATTGATTTGTATAATAAAAAAAATTTCTTCACTTTTTAATATTTTTAAATTTTATTCAATTTTTAAATTTAAAATAATTTATATAATTAATAAAACATATTTGTTTTCTTATTATTTTTTATGTTTATTTAATTTTAATTGTTATATTTCACTCTTTTTTTCCACATTTAAGAATAATTTTTTGATTAATAATGTTTTTATTTTATTACCTTTTTTTAAATTATTTATTCATTTCTAACATATATTCAATTAATATTTTTTTAATTTATTGTAAATAGTTTCTTTCCACGCTTAAAAAAACTAATAAAATATGATTTCATCAATGTTTAAGTATAGGGTGTTTATAAAACCACTCTTTATTAGCACAAAAACATTAAAAATAATAACGATATGTCATTATTAATGTTGTTTATCCATGATAATGACAAATCATTATCAGTGATAACTTTTTACCTCTATTAAAAATTAGTTTTATCAACAATTTTCATATTATCACTGATAAAATCAATCTTTCTCATCCCTTTTTAGAAATCACTGATAAAACCCTTTTCAGTATTTTAAAATCCAATCTAACCGAACACTACCAATGCATGCCATACATGATCTCATGGATCTCAAACTCTGATGCTACTTCCCCTCATTCTTATTAGAAGAATCAAAGCTCCCAAAACTAATGGTATGCAATTATTTATAATTTTTTTTAAATCATGCATTGTTTCATGTTTTTTGTTCTTCCTTCCACAATAACTGTTCTTGGATTCCCTATTAATATCACCATTTCAATAATATATTGTATTATGTGTTGTGAAATTGTTCCCCCTTCATGGTTCATTATTCATACACGTATTCTAATGTGTTTGGATACTCATGTCTGGGGTTTTTTAATATTTGGTTGACGGGTTGTGGATGATTCTGGATTTTGATCAGAAATTTCCTCATTAAAAAACTATAATAAAATCATAAAATCCCTCCCTACCATAATTTTTGGACCCTATTAGAAATTTTTTTATCACCTTCAGGGTCAAACTACTCAATATCTGTTAGTGTATGGTTTGAAAGGTTATTTTAGATATAAAAAATTGTTTCTAATTAGAAATTAAAAATAATAAAATGGGGTTTCACAAAATATATGATATGAAATATGAAAAATAGTGAACTTCATGGTAATCCCCCATCAAGGAAACCAATTAGAGGGTGAGAATTTATCAATAATTTCAAAACAAAATATTCTTTACTTAATAATGAAATATAGTTTTCCTAAATTTTCTCTCATGGATAGAGTGTTTTGAAAAATGATAAACATGTGAAACTGTGAAAAAGTTTTGAAAAGGTAATTATTCGTCTATTTAGGAGGGTAAGAAATAGACTTAGAGTAGTGACCTTAGAAATGATCAAGCTACGAGGTTACTCTTTTCAACTTTCTTAAATATTTCATTCAATAATTGTTTTTAGTATTTAATCTATATTTTAAAATTGAGTGGCTTTGATTATATAATATTTTTCCTTGTTAGTCCATTAATTTAGTTTTGTGTTAATTTATAAAATTATGTTATTAATGAATAATTAGAATTATTTTTGAAGTTCATAAAATGATTAATTTTTTGTAAAAATGTGTATTTTTTCCCAGATAATGTATAAATTAATGAGTAGTATTTTATAACCATCATCTATTTTATTAATTTTATTTCTTACAAAAATCTTAGATTATATTTATTTATTTATTTTTATTATTATTATTTCTCAATGAAGTTATTTTAAATATTTTAAATTAATCATATAATTAAAAAAATTAATGAGTAAATTTTTTTTCCATTTTTATAATCTTTAATTATATATTTTCATTATTTATTTTCACTTATTGATTTTATTTTATTTAGTTCGTTTTAAAATAATAATTATGGGATATTAATTATAATCATTTGTTTATTTAATTTAATATTTATTTTATTTTCTTATTGAAAATAATAACTTTATCTTTGTTTTTTAATTTAATTTCTCATTTCAGTTTATGGATTTTATTAATTAGTCAAATATAGTTTAATTTTAATTTTTAACCCAATGACACAAATTTCATAATAACTTATAACATTAATCAATAATTAAATAGTTTTTAAAATTTTATTAATTTATATTTTTATTAACTAATTAGTTAAAAAATCATAATTTATGGGTTTTCAATGGTTGTGTTTTGATTTTTATTGAAATTTATATACAAGAGAATGATGTAGTAGATTTTAGCTTTAACATATACAATTTTCAGCAGCAAGTATGTATTTTCACAATAGAACCTTGTATCAATTTTCCAATTCCATCCATATAGACAGTTTTCTAGATAAGTCGGGGATTTTCCCGGGGGAAACATTCACGTATCCAAATATTCACGTACATGAATTTCACTCACCCATTTCATCTGCATTTTAGAAGAACCTAACACCAAGACATATCAAGGAAGATTAATTTTGTCATCGCCCGATCATGAGGATTCATCGATGCCAGTGCTTAGTTCAATCAAAGTGAATGATGAAGCTAGGAATCAACCCAATCTGGGCTTGAAGAAGTGGATGTGGAAGATCAAACCCGATTTTTCGAATAAGAACATTATTTGAAGACAAAGTAGGTTGTATCATTTTTGAAAGTGATACCCAAAATAAACAAGTTACCTTGAATATTCCAGGCACCACCAAGATGACCATGTATAACACTCATCATTAATAATTGAATAAAACAAATTAGATATGAGATAGAGATCATTTTAGGAGATTAAAAATTTGGGTTTTAGAAGATTAAATAAAGATAATTCCATTAGAACCAGACCAAATATTTAAATAAATCCACCATGAGTTATAGATTTATTATTTGTTAACCCACATTATAGTCTACAAGCATGAATAAGATTTGTTTAATTACATGTCGGACTAATAAACCCATATTTAATTTCATAGAAGACCATGTTCCAAATGATTGCATTTAAATTACATTAAGGTGACTTTATTAAGGTTGATTTCATGTTAAATGATGATTTGGAATTTATTTCTATAAATTTTATGTCTTCATGGTCAACATACTAATGATGGTGGGAATGATAGAGGATCTCATAATAGAAAACACAGCTCCATGGACACAGATCACTGGAGGGGATCACCACACACAAAACCAGCAGAAATAATGGTATTCATTTCATTAGTAAATTTTGTCACTCAAAAATCTATTACAATGCATAAATACATGCCCTATTAATATAGACACAAATTTACAACAAATTAAAAATGAGGAAACCTAGGAAAAAATGTCCAAAGATGGGTTACAATATGTTCTGCCCAGTCCTCCGAATCTACACACGTGATGCAGCCAATCATGAATTTTTTGAAGCCACCATACCAATATTAGAGGTAGGAGTTGTCTAAGGACAACAACAATTTAATATCCAAAATCCTTCCTTAAAATCATATTCCTTATTACTTGTGATTTTAATCATATCTCAGAGGGTAACTAATAGGTATAATGACTTCAAAATAGCCATTAGCTAAAATAAATTCAAAAGAACAAGTGGAATTATATAGGCTGATCACTGGAGGTGATCACATGAACAAAATAACAGTAGTTTGAAAAAAATAGATTTTATTGATTTGATTTAGAATATGTCTATTGTGTACTCTTCTTCTAGGATCAGATTCTTGTTCATAGAATCCTCTATCAATTTCGTATTTTTGGAAGTGTCCCTCATTATAGTGAGACTAAACAGATACTCATTAGAGGGAGGCTCCATTGTTAATCACTAAGGGAATTGAAATGAGGCTTTGATGATTTAGAATGCCTGAACTAGTAGATGGTTTGTTGGATACTACGTTGAAGAAGGTACTGAATTTTGTGAAGCTTTCTGCATCAAATAGAAACTTCAATTCATTGATATATTTTTATTGATTTAACTTTATGATAATAGACTGGGAGGAAATAGATGGAGTAGGGTGTCTGTAATCATCTTGGATTTCCACAATTATGTTTAAGGGAATATTAATGAAAGAAAAGTTGATGGCTAGGAAATCAATTTCATTGGATAGTGCATATTGCAGTATTTATTAATTAGAGACTCTTTTTTTGACTTTGGAACTACAAAAAAATTTAGATTAGTGACTACCTTTTTTTCTTGAATTGGAGACTTCTGGAAGATATTTTTTGAAATTTTAAAGTGTATTTTTGGAATATAATGTCTTGATGCTTTATAAAAAGGCAATGAATTTTTTTTGGGGGGTGAAAATGGATGGGGCATGGAGTGAAAGGTGGAAAATACGAAATAAAAGGATGATTGTGGGATTAAATTAAAATGGTGGGAGGTAAACACAACGACAAATGGAAGAGATATGGAGACAAACAAAAAAGGGTAAGGGAAAAAATTGTGGCAAATAAGAAAAAACATTAAATCGTCATCTTGAAAAATGAAATGTAAAAAGAATGGTTTAATGAGATTATTATTCCTAGATTGTAAAGAGTATGGTCTATTCATCGCCATCATCATTTCACTCATGCTCCACGATTGCTTCAATAACATATTAACTGATTAAGCACAACAAATAGGTAGTATATCTCATAGATCTCTGTTTTCATTGGTCAACATCAATGTCCACTATAACCACTGAAGAAAATTCTCTAGAATGGCTAACACAACATCACACATATATGCAGATCACTTGATGTTATTGCAACAACACAAACACACCAAAATAATTATTTTTATTTCTTCACAATATTTTTTCTTCACTAATAATTCTATTAAAACACTTAAATACATACCCTATTTATATGGATATAAACATACAAAAAAATCAAATAGATGTAATAATAAAAAAGGTCTAAATTTGGGTTATGGTAGGTGCCTCCCAATCCTCTAAATCCACAGACATTAAGAATACAATATTTAATTTGTAAAAATTTCCATTCCAATAGCGATATGTAGGCTCTATTCAAAGAATAAATGAGTTTAATATCCAATAGTGTCATCTTTAAATCCAAATACTTTGTCTACATTGACATATAATGTTCTACACAAATATTCTGAAAAACGACTGTGTGTGTTTGTGGTAATTGAAGTTGAGAAGAATCATGTATTCACCGATCATAGAGTAGTGCACAAGTATAATCACCATGACCAAGATCTCATCCAACATTTTGATTTAATGAAGACAAACTGAGGATTCCTGAATAATACGGGATGTCAATCTATGGTCCATATTGGTAGATGAGAAAAGGTGAGTTTTCTTGAGTGAAGATCGATGTTTTCAAATGTTGATCATAGAATAATTTATACTAAGTCCAGAAATAATCCAAAACTATGATTAAAGGTTTAATAATCTGAATACTGTGGCTATGATTCAATGTTTATAGGACCAGTGATGGATTTTTTAAGAAGGACCCTGATGATGCAATGTTGTGATATCAGATGGTTTATTTGGTTTTGAATTTTTCTAGAAGGATGAATTTTCATACATCTTAAGTGGGGAAATATACAAATTAAGTGATCATAGAATACTGGTATAGGTCATGTATAGACTGTATGAAAAAATAATTACAATATACTGAGGAGTTATTTCAGGAAAATTATTGACATAAAAATTTTGTGATTAAATTTATGTACATGTGGCTTTAGTTTGTTCTAGGAGGTGGATTTTAAAAAGTGAATGTTTTAAGGATATAGTATTTACTCTCCAATTTTTCATTCATCGAAAAAGAGTTGGGTTATTAGTGGAAAAAAAATTAAATGTAATATTATTAAAAGTTAATAGGAGAGACCTAGAAGGAAATAAAAAGAAGAAACAAACATATCTTCTTGAGTGAAGAAACTAAGTGTACAGTAAGGATATTTATTTGTGAGATCATGGAAGGGTTGTGACTTATCCTGGATATGATTATCGAAGGCCTATCACACTCCTCAAACATGATAATTTGATTATTTTAGTGGTTGAACCCTATAATTTTGGCTGGTGAATATTTTTTTAAGTTTATTTATGTTTTCTTAAACTGTAAATTTCCTTTCTATTTTGAATCTTTTAATTATTAATCCATGTTTGATGATTAATTATTTAATCATTTCATTTTTATATTTCTTTAATTCATTAATCACTATAATATAAATTAAAATTTGATATCCATCAGGTAAAATATGATCACTCACTCTGTAGTTAGGGTAGGAGATTAGTTTAAAAGTTGTCTGGTAATACTCAATAAAATCAGGGATCAAACCCTAGAAGGTTAAATTTTTTGGATTTATTAGCTATGTAAGGGAAGGATTCAGAAACTTTATTCACTATGTAGGGTTAACACCTTGACGTGGTCGGGGTAGGTGGACTGGCTGGACAGTGATGCAAAAAGGTGGCAACTTTGGTGGTGAACATAAGCCGCGGTCTATGGGTGAAATGGAGTTGAGATTGCTGCATGGTAGGTGGCGATGAAGTGTGAATGACATGCATGTATTGGATATTTATTGGGATCACAAGATAGTGATGATGAAGACTCTAGAGGTGATGGATCTCATTGGTTATGTTCTTCGATGATGAACGAGTAGGCAGAGTGGTGACGCTACAGAGGTTCTTGATGGAGATGGTGGCACCCAAAAAAGTGGATGACAATAGTAGATTCGGTGATGCCTCGAGATGTTGGTTGGAGGGACTGCGGGAAGATGTAGGTGAAAACACACACACACACACACACATATATATATATATCTGAATAATAGGATCTTGATGAGTTTATTATCTCTTATGGGGCTATGATATGTTTGTTCAGGTGTAAGGGTGTGTGGCATGGCTGTGTTTCATTTTAGATGTACCCCAAGCACCTATAATAATTGGATCACTCATTCTAGTTTAGTTTTTTATGATTAAATCTAATCATTTAATCATATCTATTCTCGATTGATAATTTTGAGCAGAACATGTGCTCAATTTTTTCATAGTTATCGACTATCATTGTGCGCTTTGATTGAATCTTAATGAAAGGAGGTCAATAAACGAGATGTTAGTTTCTGAACATGACTTTTTAGACATAATTAGATTCATAGTTTTATATCTCAAACTATATATTTATGGAATTTATGGAGTAAATTTCTATAAATGAAATGAATATTTGATGAACTGGTAGAATTAATAGGGAAGGACACATATTCTTTTCAAACATCTCTTTACTTCCCTTTCACTATTGATTGTTTAATGGTTTTTTCATTCCTATGATTTAATTTATTTTAGGACTAAAGAATTAGAAAAGTTTCTTTTTTATCCTAGAAATCCCCCAATAAAAAACATAAAATAGTAATAATAAAATATGTGATATTGAAAATCACTAAATTCAACCTTTTTGAGAGACAAAATTGGGTTCTTCATTATTGCTGTATTTAAGGGATTAAAAATTTGAAGGGTTAAATAATGAAAATGATACCCTGATCATTAATTAATACTATTTCCAGGGATTCTTCCAAGGATCTCAATATTAAAATATTAAAAAACATAAAAAACCAATAATTAAAATAAATATTTATATGAAATAGAGGAACATGACATACCCTTGTAATATAATGTTGGATACATTTCCTATATTACCAGAGAGAATTTCAAGACATTAAATTAAATATAATTCAAAATAATGATGGATGAACATAAAGAATAGTTAAATATACTATTCTTTGATGCATGAGTTATGGAACATCAAGTGTTTTCACATTTTTTCCTTAAGTTCGTTATAAGATATATTAAATTCCTATATTTTGAAGTATAAATACAAGTGGTTGCGGAAAAATTTCCTAAAAAATCACTTCTCTGAAAGATTGATTTTTTTACGGATATAGAAGAAGAACATAGGCTGAAGACTGACAGACATCATGGATATTTCTATAATTTTGACATATCCTATTTCGATCATTCTAATTGCGATATTATAACACGATATCGTTATTATTTCATTGATAAAATAACATCATCTTCATATGAAAATGATGGTTTTGAAGTGTGTGTAGAAGAATGTATTTATTTTAGAGATGATAAGGTTGACATGAAGATGTACATAAAGATATTTTATTTAGAAGATCATTTGGGGATTTGAATAGAGGATATTATTGTACATTTTAAAGATAAGAATAATTTTTTATCTCTACTATGGATATCCTATGATGAAATGGAGTGAATAGTAAAAAAAAATTCTCTTAAATTAGTATAATAGTGAGGCCTATATTTTATTCTTTCATTCTCAACTGATGAATTATACCACACTATAAGGCTGATGAATGCAGCTAAATTTTTTTCATGGGTCCTCAACAAAGAAGAAAAGATAAATAACTATTATAAAATATTTATATCGCAGTTCATACCAAAGTAGCCCCATCCACTAATGGATTATGGTTAAAAAATAGTATATATAGCTATGAACATCATAAAATGTAGAAACTTTAAGGGGGATTTACGCAATATTTATTTTTATTTTTTTCACATTAAATTGACTTGCTATATTATTTATTAGTTTTCAATATTATTAAATTTTCCCTATTATTAGATTAAGAAATAAAGTGTACAATTAGGATATCTTCAAGAAAAAAAAATCAATTATTCATCGATATAATTCTTTTCAGTCCATTATCCACATTTCTGAGAATAATAGTTAAAATCTATATTAATAAAGCGAGTTTACAAAATTAATAATGTTTAATCACCCCTTACATTATAAACGATGGTCAGTTTTTACATGATTCACATTTCCTATAATATAATGTAAATATAATTTCATTTTTTGATAATTCATGCTAGTAATATGAGCTTGGAAAAGGAAAATATTGGGATTATTTTATTGAGTTGAAATAGAAAAATAGAGATTCTTATTAAGGGTTGTTTCTACTTTAAAATATTTCAATTTTTTGACTATAATATCTATTTTCAACTAATATCACTTTGAACTTATGTTGTTTAAAAAATACTGAAAGAGAAAAAAAATTATGTTAAATTTATGATGTAGGATGCTGGGAAATTATATTAGTTTTGTTAATTTTGATTGTATATTAGTTCTAAATACTTATTTTTTTTCTCAAAAGTTTTCTGAACACTTCCTTAAATAAGAACTAGTTTGCGTATTTTCTTTTTGAGATGAATGATTTATCTGGTATCCTATACTAAACTCTTCTATATGAAGTCCAATAATAATTATTTATGTTTTGTTGTAAAAATAATTTGATCATTATTATGACCCCATGTTTGTGATTCAAATCTATTGAATTACTAAATATTTTTGAACATTGAATTGAATTTACAGGCTTCTCCACCATGGATTCAAAACTAAGAACAATGTTGAATTTTAGTATAACCAAAGGTCCCGTCAATGAGGAAAGTAATTCCACAATGAAAATCCAGTGAAAACCCCTATTTTTCAAATTTTATAGTTTTAGAAGAAGCAAAAGATCATTTTTAGTGGTATTAAATTTTAGACCTTTTAATGCCATATTGACACAATAAAGAGGTAATTTTTCTAATACCCTATCGATTTAGTTGGGTAAAACATTTTTCATTCTCCTATTAAATATAATTTGACTATGGTAAAATATTTTTTTAATGTTATATATTTATCATTACCCTTGGATTTATTATTTGGTATTTAAACACGTATAATATTCATTCAAATGAATTATTAAATGAAAATAAAAATCCAGGTTGAACACATTATTTTATTTTATAAGTCCTTGGATGTGTTTCTTACTAATCCCATTATATAATTATGATTTCTCATCCAAACCATATGTATCAATTATTTTTATTACTAATTTGTTGATAACATTATCCAAGAGGTAATGAAAATTTTTATTTTCAATTGAATGAAAATTGAAGTGGGTTTAATTTATTTTTTAATTTTTATGTTTATCCATATTTGTAATATAGTATTCAGTTTTGCACTAAATATATTTAATTTCTTGATGAAAAAACTTTTCAATGTTGGATAGAAATACAATGGGTAAAATCATTTTAAAAACAATTTTTTAGTTTCTATATAGTATTTCAAACATAATATTCATTTCATTCCAATGAAGTTAACGCTTTGATTGCATGAGAAAAAGAAAAATTTTACCGTGGGGGGAAATGAAGTGGCATTGATTTAAAAATATTTTTCATACATTATTTCTTTAATTTAATTTTGTTTTAATTGATAATTTTTTTTACTGAATAATAATAATATTTTTTGAATTTAATAATAATATTTATTTTATGTTAAAATTTGACGTTAATTTTTTATGTTTTTTATATTGACGTATAGAATAATGAGAAGGTTTTGCAAAACAACATTTATATTCCAGTTATTATTTCTTTTATATTTTTTTATCAATTTTACACTTCTATTATTGATCAATATATTATTATTTAAATGTTATAGCTTAATTATGTAATTAATACATTTGATGAGTAAATCATTTTTCCAATGTTTTTATGATCGAATTATATAATTTACTTCTTTAATTTTTCTTGTTTTATTTTTTTTATTTTAAAATAATATTTTATTTCTTTATTTATAATATTTTATTTATATAATGGAATGTTTAATTTATTTTCCTATTAAAAATAATTAACTTATTCTTTTTAAAAATTTAATTTAATTTATCATTTATATGTTTTGTATTCATATAATAATTTAAATGATGTTTAATTTTAATTCTTATTCAAAATTTTTACATGGTTTAATAATTTAAATCATTAATAAAATATTTAATACTTTTGAAAATTTTATTATTTATATTTTTATTTATTAATTAATTATTGAAATTTTAATTTAAAATTTTTTAGTGGATGAGTTTTTCATTTTTACTAAATTCTACTTGTAAGAGATTTAAATAACTAATTTATACCTTTCATGTTTCCAATTTTCAGTAGCATGTACCTAGGTGTTTTTCACTATAGAACCATATAACCATTTTTCATGACCATCCATGTATCTAGTTTTATATATAATGTAATTTAAACCATGTAGGGGATTTTTTCATGGGGCAGCAATCATGTATCCAATTATTTGGGTATGTGAATTTCACATACCAAATTATTTTTTATTTGATGAGAAACAGAAACCACGTTACCAAGGAATATTGATTCTAACAACTCACAAACATGAGGATTCATCGCTGCCACTTCCATGTTGATTAATGTTACTACTAATGATGAAAATTGATTCAAACCCGAGCCTGATGAAGAGGATGCTAAAGGCCCAACATAGTTTTCTACAACCTTTGGTTGAAGAAGAACCAGATACAAGGATGAAGAAGGTGATATTAAGTTGAACAATGAAATCCACAATGAACCTATTACTATAGATATTTCAAGTACCACCAAGAGGACCACAAATTATGGTCAACATTATCAAATGATGAAGATGAATCAAAACCGAGCCTAAGAACTTTTTATGAGAATATGAATATGGGTTTCAACAAATTAAAGTAAGAAGATTCCATCCAAAAATTTCTTGATGTCAACATATATCCACTAAGAAAAAAATGATTGATCAACATTTGATCCAAATTTTAGTCTATATACTTGAACATGATTTGTTTAATTAGACATCATTTTGGTGAATCTAGATGTGAGTTCATGGAATAAAAAGTTATAATTTATTATACATCACTTTTATTTATATGACTCAATTAAATTGGATTCCATGTTTATATTAGATTGTAAAATTTGTCACTGTGATTTGTTTATGCAGGATCAATAAATTTAAGACGAAAAGGCCTCATTGAATCCAAATACTGCATCCAAATTGAAATATAATGTCTCACACATTCATTTTAGAAAATGAATATGTTTGATTGGGGTCATTTAAGTGAAGAACAATCATGTACTCACTGGTCATATAGTAGTGAAAAACAACCACCCCCATGGTTAAGATACAATATGGAATTCGGATTTGAGGTATAACACATAGTGAGGGACACTCCAAATTTATGAGTCAACTATGGAGACTTTTGTGGGATTTTTCTGTAGGTAGAAACATTTTATTCAAGAGAAAAGCAACCCAAGAAGCTACTAGAGATGTCTTCCTTAGTGGGAAGCTGATGCAGTGGACAGCTACCAACATTGATCCAACTGCTGGCCGGAGGATTTATCAAGTGTAGATGAACTACCCTTTGACATTGATTTCTGCACTCTATAAATTTAAGGCTAATCACTTGTAATATGAGGTGAAATGATGTATGTTTGATCCTTTTATTTTTATAATGAGAGGAGTGGAAAGAAAAATGACTTGTTTCTCCTTTGTATGTAGTCAATCTTTTTGAACCATGTAAATTTGAACGTTATTTAAATTTCATCCATTATTGTGTGATTTTCATTGCCACGAACCACCGATGTGCCTTTTCATGTGGTATTAGAGGGATCCATAGTGAGGGAGTATGAACATACATAGTGGAATTGATTTTATTAGTGACTAGAAAATTGATGTTAGTTATATATTTTTCTAAAGACAGATATTTGAAGAGGATGATGAGACGGTTCTCGTAGTGCAAGCATTGTAAAAACCCGATTTGAATGGATCACAGTAGGATCATTCAATGTTATGGTCAAACCATAGTTAAATAGTACCCCATGCTATAGAATATGGCATCGTTCCTGTACTAACTAAATTCTAGTTAGATTTCCAACAGCTACTCTGGCATGCCACGTTATCTCTATGTCATCGGATGATCTCAGTCATTGATAGAGATTTGGTTATATCTTCATAAATCGGAGTCCGATTGTGATGATCATGGAGTCTATTCCCACTATTTCAATAGTTACGAAAAACATCTGTATAGTTATTGTTTTAAAATTCAAAATCTATTATGTGGTTTAATAATGGTGTCACATTAACAGTTGTAATCATGTTTTGTGGCATCGACAATGGCTAGTGGCGGTTCACAACCACAATTTTACATTGAGAAGTTCAATGATTAGAAAAATTTTGGCTGGTTGGAAATCACAGTGAAAGATATTTTTGTGAAGAAGTTTTTGATCATACCATTGATCGGAGAAAATATTGAAAGAACTAGTGACAATGATTTACAAGAGCTCAAGATGTGGGTCGTCAGCACAATTCGATAGTTTTTGGAGAATGATATAAAACACTATGTGTTGGAAGAGACCCCCACCAAAGGAGATATGGAAGATGTAGGAGTTGGGTTGTATGGAGATGTCTCTCACAAAAAAAATATTCAAATATATGAAATAGTACTAGTTTCGAATGGAGGAGAGGGAAATTTTTTTTGATCACACTAAAAAATTAAACAATATCCTGACACAATTATTGAGGATTGGTTTAAATGTTGGATAGGAATAAAAATCACATTTTCTTTTTTCATCTCAATAAATCTCATTTGATGGACTTATGACAAGATTTATCTTGGGTAAATAATCATTTAAGAAAGAAGAGGTGACAATATCACTTCATGAATCAGAGGCTTTCAGAATAAATGTGATGGATCCTAGAGAGAAAATCATTGTGATGTGAGAGGATCAATGTGGGGGATTATGATATTAGAATTCAAGAGATGATGAATGATATCCAAATTGATAGGACATGATCATAGAAAAATCACATGTTTCTGGTGTGAGAAAAAGGGTCACTATAAAAGTTGTGGTGAAGAGTGCAAACAATATGTTGCTGGGAAAGTGAATAATGAAGAGAAGGTTGCAAACATCACAGAATTATCAGTAGATGATGAAATATTTATGAAAACTAGATGCTCGCACTCATATGAGTGAGTCGAAGGGGGAGAAGTGTAGTTTCATTAGAGAAAAATATATTGGCACATAAAGATGAAATGTCTATTTTTAAAAAGGAATAATGGGTGGACTCAAAAAAGAAAGATAGATGGGTTTTCGATTTAGTGATCTTGGCACACATTTGTATGATTTAAGGGGTGGTTCATACAATTCAATTGGTTCATGAATAAGTGATAGTTGGTGGTGGGTGAACATGTGAGGTTTGAGATGTCAGGATGATGAAATTGAAGACACTTTATGGATCATTACATATATTGGATGACATAATATTCATTCTGAGGATGAGATGGAACCTTTTTATTATTAAGTAGGATTGATGCAAAAAATATCAAGATTGATATAGTGGGTATAGTGTAAGAAGTATCACATCGTGATACAGTGATGCTTATTGGGAAAGAGTACCAAGGGATGTATTACTTGTTGGGGAACATAGTCATCTTATGCTCAATTGTAGAATAGTGAAAGGGCCACATCATCTGGCTTGAAGAAGAATGTTCAATTATCTGATGAAGTTATCAATGCCTGTAAGAAGACACCAGGTCTAACTTCTCCACAAAATTAGTTTTTAGGGGGAAGCATTTATGGCGGCCAATACAATTTTGGGAGTCTATCATGGATCCTTTTTGGGGTGTGTTCTATCAGAAGAAACATTTTCTTCTGGAAACAACTTACCTAGGTAGCTACAGGAGACATCTTCCTTGATGGGTAGCCGACGCGGTGGACAAATACCAATAATGAACCAGCTGGTTGCGGGAGGATTTTTCAAGTGAATATGAACTACCCATGAATATAGATTTATACCTTCTATATATTTGAATCTAATCACATGTAATATGAGGTTTAATGGTGTATGTGTGTCCGTATGAGTTTCATCTAGAGAGGAGGGAATAGAGAAAGGACATGTGTCTCTTGTGGATATATGGAAACCATTCTAACCACTTAAATCTGAGTGTTGTTTGTTTTTATACCATTTTTATGTGATTTTCATTTCCAAAAACCTCTATTGTTCCCTTTCACAAACATTTATTCCCAAAGATGATTACTGTATGATTTGATTTCTGATCCAACAGATGAGAAAAGGTCAGTTCACTTGACTTAAGATTGATTTTTTCTAATTTCATGTGGTGAATAACTCATATCAGATAAACTAAATCTCTAAAAATCTAAATGAATGCAGGTGCAGCTTAATGTTGAGTCTATGATTACATGATAATGTGACTAAAGAAATTTTTCAAGAAAGGACCATGATAATTCAATTATTTGACATCTAATGGTTGATTAGGTGTTGAATTTTGGATGCCAGTCAAATTTTCACAGATATAAAGAGGTGATGTAGCTGAATTAAGTGTGTTGAGTAATCACAAAATTATATCTATAATACTTCATATTTTATGTCAAGAACTAAAAATAAGAATAATTAAATGTTTGTGTGATGAGGTTTGATGCCATGAAAGTTATTTAGTTCCAACTATTGTGATTAAAGTTCAATACAAGTAGCAGTACTTTTTGGGGGAGCATTGTTATGGTTAGTTACAATGAATCTATGATAAATAATTTTATCTTCTAATTTATTTCATTGAAAACAATATTTTTTTAGTGACCAAGAAAAAAATAAATGGAGTGTTTATAAGTATTCAATGGAGAGATTCAGTTGTAGAAAATAAGAATAAATTGACATATTTTTCACATCATATAAATGGATTATAGAACAAGAATATTTTATGGTGATATTGAAGAATATTTTCTACCAATCATGGATTTAAACATTAATGGTCCACAACCATCCTTGATAATGACTAGCTAAATATTTTACCGACACGACCTTGTGATTTCGAATATGAATCTTTTTCAATATTAGTTCACTACCCTCTAGTTAGATTTTTTTTAAGAATTTATGATTGTTTAATAATTTATTGATGATTGGTGATTTATTTATTATACCATTTCATTTTCATCTCTCTTCTATTTTATGATCATTATATTATCGATTTAAGTGTTCTATTCATTGAGTGTATATTTGAAACTTATTCTAGTTAGGATTTTTAATAGTGGATCTTGTTGTTTAAACTTATTAATTCTTGATCGACAATTGTGATCACAATAAGAGCTCGATTGTGTCTTATTGCTCGATGAATGTCAACTACATTAAAAAAAATATTAACTAAAGGGGGACAAAAACTGAGATATTAATTATTGGCCAAGGATTTGAGAACATAATGTGATGCATGGTTTGAGATACCCAACATTTTTTTAGGAAATTTTTGAAGTAAAATTATTTAAAGGAAATGAAAAATGGATAAACCAATAAAATCACTAGGGAAGGAAACTATTTACATTATAAATTCTATCTGATTCCCACTCAGTAATTCATTTTAAATGTTGTATTCCTTACATAATTTTCCTATGTTGTTAGTTGATACAATCATAATAGTTTTTATTTATTCTTATAAATCATCAAAAAATAATAAAAAATAAATTAATAATAATATAATACATTATTGAGAAAAATTATAAATGCAACCCCATTGGATGACATCCCAAGGTTCCACCTCCCTAAAGTAGTAATAAGATTAAAATTTTGAATGAGGTTAATGAAGAAAAAAAACATCACACATTAATGAGCTAAGAACCATTATGGTTACAATAAAAGTGATTTGTTAAAATAAGAATGAAAAGAATTATCTTTATTTTAGTCAGATTAATTAAAAAATAAATGAAAACTAATAAGAAGAGTTTAATGGGAAACTAATTACCCTCACAACTATATTTGGTTGTTTATAAATTTAAATAGTTCGTAAATAATTTAAATCATTATTGATATAATATTAATTATCATAATAAAATTCAATATGCAATAAACTTTCAATAAAAAATTCTATCACAAATGAATGGAAGATAAAATGTCAATTAAATTGATCAAGGGGAAAGAAAAAAAATTCATCTAATTATAAACAATCCATGGATAAATAATATCGTAGTACATAACATAAAGTTTATTATTTCACATGATCACTCCCATGTTTATGTCACGAGAGTTTTATCTAGATATAGATGAAAAAAATATTCAATCCTTTTTTTCATTAAAAATGTGGATTTCACTGAATCCTCTAGTGTCCAAAGTGAGTGTCAATTTATTTTTTTACATAAAAATATACATAATTATATATTTAGACTCCTATTATGATAATCTATTTACATATCAATAGATATATATATATATATATTATGAAAACCATATGTGTTTTATTTATTTTCTATAAAAATAAATATTGGTTAACCTAATATGATAGATATCAATCAAAAAATGATTGATGATAATCATAAGACAAAGGAGTAAGAGGATGGAGTTTAAGAGTCCATAATGTTTGTAATTGACCAAGAATATGACCGTTTTAAAATAATTTATCCTAATTTAGGTAGTTTTTATTCAAGATAAATTTTTCCTAATGATTTTGCACTATTATTTTTATCACATAATAGATTAATGCTATTAATATTAGGCTAAACATGGGGAAAAATATGTGTACAAACTTATTGAGATGATAATTTGATTTATGGATCATTTTATATGAACACTGCTGTAAATTATGATGAAGATAATATGAAATAAATGATAATGTAAATTTATAATACCTTTGTTATTTTCAAAAGTTTTTTGGGAAGTAAAAGTGCTATTAAAAGAGACCACTGAATACTTGTTCTACTAAATATACTCTATTTTCACCTCTATTAAAGCTCTGTAATTTGAATGATGGTAGTAGAGGAACCAACATATTTTTTAAAAAACTTCTTGGTCTCTAGAATGATATGATACCATAAGAAAATGAGGTTCCTTATTGAAAAAATGGATATAAAATAATGATAAGTTTGATGGGTGTGATCTCTACAAAATAAATTCATATCCAAGTGATTGTATATTAATTTTCAACGATAATGAATCCCTCATAAAATACCCTATGTATGGAATGAATCAACATAAAAATGATGAATCAAGGCCATAAAATTGATAAGGTTCTTTAATATTAATACAGGGTTCTGAAGACATTAAATATGTTAGGAAACCTCTAGAAAATTGTCGTGGATTGAAAATAAAACAATTTAAGCTGAGAAACAAAGTCACCAAGTAGACTCTTCATATTGGAATAAAATTGATTATGTGTATCTTGAATTTGGAAATGATCTATGAAACTTATCTCTTGTGTTATATGCAGATTGGATAAACCCTTTTGGTGTATAAAGTATTACTCATATTACAAGTGATGTTAGGATAGTAAATTATAACTTTTCACTATGGTTATGCATGAAGCCCGAATACATTATATTTTCTTTTCTACTATCTAGACCCAAAACTGTAATTATATTAATTTCTATTTTAATTCATTTATCAACGATTTGAAATTGATATGAGATACTATTGTTACATTTTATGATTCTCTTAGAAGTTCTGATTTCACATTAAGATACATGTGGAATGGGATGATAAATAACATTCCTTTTAATCAAAACTTAAAAAGATATATAAATAAAGGAATATTTGGTGTCCCATTTGTGAATAAGGAACACACATAGTTAGGTTGAAACATTCCTTGAAGGTTGGGTTTTTAGAACATTACCAATTATTACCCTGATGACATAAATATCGATATTGGATGACATAACTATATGGAAATAAAAAAACATGGTACAACACAATCTCTTCTAATGGATGACCAATAGTTTTTAAATGTTAATGATATCTTCATTTTTTTGATAAATTTATTTATTGAAAACGCCTATGAAATCAGACTGGAGAAATTGATAAATTTTCATTTAATTACCATAGTTTTATTATATATACCATAAATATTTTCTTGATCTCAGGAACATAGAAAAAATGATTTTATATTGTTGTTTTGGTGTTGATAAATTTAGTATTCAAAAAAACATATTACAGTAAAAATTCAATAGAAATGATTTACATGGGGATAATGGGATAAATAATAATGATGAAGGGTAAAAGATGATCATTCTTCCTCCAATAGCATACACTCTATCCATAAAAGATAAATTTAAATTTTTTAACATTCAATTTGAGGAAGTGTTTAAAGAGTGGTATTCCGAAAATATCAAGAATATTGTTTCAATTCAGGATAGGAGGTTAAAGTGTCTAAAATATCATGAAATGATTATTTTAGGGAATATTTAATTACTATATCTTTTTTATTTCATTATTCCAATATTTTTACACCATACATTAAAAAAATTTACTTAATTTTAAAATCCATATGTATTAAATTTATAGACCTATTGAAATTACCGGTCATGAATAAGGAAACTACAGTTACATTATATTAATTTGATATGTTCTTCCTAATTCCATCGTTTGATAATATGGTACACATGATGGTTAAATTTATTTGCGAGATTGCACTTTGTGATCTTGTACATTATAGATGGATATACACTGTTGAACGACATATAATGATTTTGAAATGGTTTATTAATAATCAATGTTGTCCAGAAGGATATATTGTAGAAAGATATATTCTCAAATATGTTCTTAAATTCTGTATTGATATCCTTTCAAACGTTGATTTTACTTTCATCCCAAGATATAATTATAAAATATTTCTTGTACGTGAGGGGTATTCGAGAAGAGATGTTATTACAATTAAAATTATATATAGGGGTGCATATAACCCTTACATTTTAAATAACAGTGTAGAGGTTTCACTATACGTGGAAGCTCACAATTAATTTTTTGAAATTTAAATTCAACACGGGACGTAAAATTAATATAAAATAAACATTATTAACCATTTATAAAATTATTTGGAGATAATAGTTATACAGAGTTATCTATAAATATGATTTAAATTTATGAAAAACGTCAATGGTTAGCCAGAGGACTATGTTTAACTGTATTATTTTAAAATGGTTATTTATTTAATTGTTATAGGTTCCATATGAATGAAAAATATGAATAACCTATAAGAAAAACCAATGGATGTACGATTATGGTTGAAGCAATGAAAATATATAGTTATAAGGATATAAATAATATTATGTGATTTTTTCACAATTATACATAATCAAAAAAATATACAAGTCATATTATAAAATAGGTCATGTGTTGATTTTTCATTTTAAATAGGATATAAATAATAGTGTGGTTATATTTGATTAATTGTTCTTTGGGAATGTTAATTTTATTATGTTAGGGTATAATAATGAACCTCTAAAAAAAATAATCATAAGAAGTTAAAATATTTTATGTCTCAGATTTTGAAAATAGGAATTGGTCAATTATTCATCAAGAGACTAATACAACTCTGGGGTCTGATGAAAATCCATTTAAGATGACCCTATTTTTGGAATATCAAAATCATTTCAGGAT
The DNA here is from genome assembly GCA_963277665.1 of Viscum album. Classification (NCBI taxonomy): domain Eukaryota; kingdom Viridiplantae; phylum Streptophyta; class Magnoliopsida; order Santalales; family Viscaceae; genus Viscum; species Viscum album. The sequence goes on along the minus strand of OY728144.1, from coordinate 411,900,917 downwards.
GATCTAAATATATACACGGTATTGTAGGTAAGAGGTTACCACATGATAGGTATTTGTAAACTAAATAAAGGATCCAAATCCATTCATCCTTTTTAAAAAGAAAAAATATTTCAATGAATATGTTAATGTTTCTTTAAATATAAAATGAAATTCAAAATAATATTATGTTTCCTATAAATAATTTAAATATTTTGAATTAAATGTTTAACTAATCAAGCATAAATGACTTCTCCACAAATGGATTCTTCCAATCCTAAATAAGAAAAAAACTATTGATGATGAAATTGAATATTTTTTAGGTGATTAACATAATATGGCTTAAAAACAACATTGACATAAAATCACTATTTATCTAATGGTAAGAAAGAAAGTTATAAAATATGAGTTGGATGGAATCAACATGGATAACCTATTGATCCCAAAAAGACTATGTTCACTATTTACATTAGGTTCATAAATCAAATTCATATTCTTGTTGATATACATAAATGGAACAATGTCATTATAGAAATGATACAATCATTCGAGAATATATTATGGTATTGTTTTAATATAAATTATTAATTATACTAAAATAATATATAATAATACATTTATTTAAATTTATTTATGTTAGGGTATTGTTTAAATATAAATTATCATTCCCTTCCCCTCATCTCCTTTGGAATCTCTCCTATCGATTTCGTTCCCTTCCTTGTCATCGTCTCTCACGCCGTCGTCGCTCCCTGCATTGCCTTTGTCTCTCCCTACCGATGTTTCTTCCTTCCACCATTGCTCTATATTGTTCTCAATCCCTTTAGGTGTCTCTCTTTGAAAGGTCATCCCCTTTATTCCCAATGTGTATCATGTCTTAGGTCTTGTTTCCCCCATTTACAACAGATTCAGTCCAACCTAAAATGGTTTGAAAATGGTAGTTCCTTGCATTTAATTTTTTTTACAAAAAATATATATGAATGAGCTTCCTAAATATTAATCCTCTAAAAAATTAATCCCATAATGGTATAAAGTTTGTTAAAAAACAATTAACAATCAGTGTTGTTTTATACGTTACTTTTAAAGAGATTGGGTGTATGCCATATGTTTGATAAAATGACATAATGTTTTTTCATGTGGACTTTTATTATTTAATTAATGTATTAAATTCACAATAATTCTATGTGATAGTGTTATGGTCTTGAATTGTTTCTAGTAATAGTTTCTTATTTCATACGGTTTTCGGTGGGTTTTTTCATATTAAATTTTTTATTTCAATATGAAAATAGAAATCCATTTCCCCATTAGCCTCTTTGGTTATTCCTACGAACACACAAACTCACACAAAGGTGAATCAGGGAACCCCCTCTTGTATATCATGGGTCATGCCTAAAATTCTAGAGTATATTAATTGTGGTTAAAATTATCGATTAGGAATAATAACCATAGATAATTGAATTTAAAAATAATAATATTCAGCTATGTTCATTCTATATTTGAATTTGAAAACCATTCAAAAATGATTTTTGAATTGATATGTATAGGGACAATGGTGGTTATTTGTGGTTATTTAATATTACATGTCTTTACAATATTATTTTTTTGAAAGTGTTTTCTTATTAAAGTTATTCCTATAAGAGTTCCCTAGAGGGATAAATGGCGTTTTCCAAGCGGTTTTATCCATTGTTATGGAATGTTATTTGATGAAAAGTATATGGTAAAATGACATAATGGATTTTCTAAAGCATAAATTTGGTTTTAAAATCATTAATCATCACCAAAAATGTTATTTTAATAATTATTCATGTATTAATTGGATTTCAAACAAAATGTTTGGGTGATTTGAAAGTGTTAAAATATAGGAAAATATTGTTTTAGTTTTATTGTGGTTAATTAACCCTTGTGATATATATTTTAAACAATATTTTTTTATCCTCGGTTAATTATTATATCAATTTTTTTGGTTTTTAATACGTTTAATGTTTCCAAATGAGATTTATTATTTTAAAAGAATTTGTTTTCCCTTGTGGATTGGATTTTGAAACATATGGTGTCATCAACAGTTTTTCAATGGTTGTTTAATGGGTATGGTGAATTACCATATGAGTGTAAAAGTGGTTTTGATAAAATTGGATTAAAGAGTACATTGGGATGGATTTTATAAATGATAAAATTACATGAATTTACAACAATTTTATTGAATTGATATTTCCCATTTATAATTTTATTAAAAATTATTTTCTATAGAATGTGTGATACCCTCTAAATATCCTTTGATCCTTGTATGAAAATTGTTGCTTGTGATCCCATTCAGGGATGTTCATTATTAGGAACACATATGGATGGGACTTTTGGGGGTTTGGATTGGTTTTGTAGTGGAAACCTATTTTATTTATTTATAGTTCAATTACATTCACTAATATAACGTAGTGACGATTCCTTTGAAACTATAATACTTTTTAGGATAAATTAGGGGTTTTATCTCTCTTCTTATATTATATTCCATACTATTTATATTATTTTTTACCACATCTCTTCTTGTCTTTTTCCTAATTTTTTTGACTTTACCTAGAGGTGCATGACCACATGCTTTCTTCCTTAATTGTATTGTTTTATTTCTCTGAGTTTTTGAAATATTTTTGTGAATGTTTTTTTAAAAAGGAATAAAGGAAAGTGTGATTTTGAAGTGTTTTTAAACTATTTTAATATTGTGTTTGAAATGTGTTCAAAAATTCAAAAATTTATAATGGGTTGTATTTGAATGTCCAAGAATGTGTGACTTTTAAAAAAACATTTGGCCAACGTTTCCTAGTTTTTTGGAAATGGTTGGTTTTAATTTTTTTTTAAAAACACTATGATAGTTAGAAACCCCATTGAGTTTTGAAATATTAATATAAGAATGGGTTATTATGATATAGTTAAACTCATATTTTTAAAAGGTGAGTTGACGAAGAGGTAATGGTAAAGGAAATTTTTTTCCATGTTGTTGTTTTCATATAATGAAAATCCTTGAAAACGATATTTAACAAAATAATATGTTTTACTTCTTATTTGGAAAAAAATAATAGATAATTTTTATTTTTATAACTTATTTCAAAATATATTTTGTAGGATTTAAGGCGATAGTGATCTCTTATACATTATAGTTTTTGGTGACCAAATATAATTTTATATCATGCCTATATTTTAATGGTTGAGGTTTCTTATCGCTTGTTTAACTTTTTTTGGATCTTCTAAGGGGGGAATATGGTTGGAACGTGACCTGAGATGAACATATTTTAGGTTTTTGTTTTGTTAGGTATTAATATTTTAGAATTATATTTGTGTGGAATTAACAAATAATGTGTGGATACCAATAATATGTTAAAAGAGTATGAATATGGAGTGAAAGAGTTCATAATGATTGTAAAAGATCATGTATATGATCTGTCTCAATCCATCTTTTTTGTTTTTACATTGTTTTTATTCAATGAAAATTAGTCTAGAGGAGTTATAAGAAAAGATGATCTTTAATGGAATTTATTAATGTTATAAATGATTGAATAAATCAAGAAAAATATAATGTAGCTAGTAGTTGGGGTAACACTTCATTTTATAGATCTTATGATATGATTACAAGTGTGGAAAAAATAAAGACTGTATTGAGGATGTTATTACAAATGTAATGGATTAAAAATAAATTATTGAGGAATTTACATGGAATGCTTAATATGAACATTGGGATTTCCAAAAATCATTTGGGAAGTAAAAATGATTGGAAAATACACTATTGAATGCTGTTTTCAATAAATATGCAACATTGTGAGCCATAAAAAAGCTATATAATTTTATAGTAGATAATTTATATAGTGACTCTAGTTTTATAGAACTACATTCTATCTTGAATGGCATTCTCCAAATAGATAATGAGTGCCCTAAACAAACATATGAAACCAAACGAAGTCTACGCTCAATGGGTATGATCTATGAAAGAATGAAAACCTACCTGAATGACTGTATACTATTTCACATGGACTAGAAATCACTTATAAAATGACTAAATTGGGGTTCTCCTCGATACAAGAATGAAAAATTCTGTCCAATGAATGTTTTATGGTACTTTCCAATTATTCCATGGTTTATGCGTATTTATATAATTGATGATACAATAGAGAAATCTATGTGGAACATAGATACATGAAATAAATATGGGACACTATGTCACAAGACAAAATCTCCCGAGTTGAAGAGAATTTATCATGTGTATCCTAAATTTGGAAATGAACTGAGAAACCATCATCTTTCATTATATATAGATGGAGTAAATCCTATTGGTTTTCAAAGAATCACTCATAGTAAAATACTTATTATTTTGGTTAATTAAAAATTACTATGATGGTTATGCATCGAACAATAATAAATAAGGTTATCTATGATTATAACAAAACCCAAACCACCGAGTAATTATATTGATGTTTATTTCAATCCATTGCTGAAGGATATAAAAATATTGTGGGATTCAGGTGTTATATTGTTTGATGCTTACAGAAAAAATATTTCTCATTGAGATCCATATTGTATTGGATGATAAATGACTTCCCAATTGATAGAAAATTTTCTGGATATAGAATTAAAGAAACTCAAGGGTTTCCCATTTTCTAACAAGGTATATAATCAATTAGGTCAACACATTCATCAAAGACAGTGTTTCTAGGACATCACAAATTTCAACTCTGGGAACATAAGTACTGATATTAGATAACAACATTTGATGGCTGTTCACTAGAATTTACAAAACCATCTCCACTAGCTGGTGATCAACAACTTGATAAAGTAAAACATATGAAATATTTTTTTGGGAAATTATTTTTTAAAAACCATATGAAAACCTACTGCAAAAAAATATTTTTTAAGAATTCAAATACTGGAATTGTCTGTATGTCAAACATTTCATTTATTTTATGCATGTTGAAAAAACAATGTTTGAGATATTGTCATTAGCATGTTTCTAAATGCACTTGAAAAAAAAATATTGAATTAAGGCTTGGTTGGACATGGTTGACATGGTAATACGAGGAGAGTTGGCACTAATTATGGGTAAATAATTAGATTTTCATCCTCCAACTTCTTACAATCCTTCCAAGAAGGAGAGATATATATTTTAAAATGTATTTATTCACATAATGGTTTTAGATGGGTAATCATCAAATATCAAGAATATTGTGTCAATGACCTATTTAATGTAATGGTTATGAAATCACATGATTTCAATGTTTTAATTAAAGATATAATTTATTAACCTTTATGTTGAATTATGATAAATAATGTCTATCATATATTAGCCACAATATATTTATTCTTCAAATCTATATGAAACAAATTTATAGACCCGATGAAATTACTAACTATGGCATGTGAAATGGTCATAATATTATGTGAATTGTAAATTTTCGTCCCCCTAGTATTCATTGATCTAATGGTTTACTTGATTTTTTCACTTGGTGAGAGAGATTTGACTATATGGTACTGTACATTATAAAAGGATGTTCCAAATTGAATAATATATGATGATTTTGAAAGGGTATGTCAAAAATAAAATTCATCCAGAGGGTTGCACTATAGAGTGATATATTGTCGAGGAACCCATTTAATTATCTACTGAACAACTTTCGCGTGCGTAAATCATTGTTTTACCAAAATATTGTCTCAATAGACCTCTTTTGGGTGAATGAATTTCTAGAAGAGATGTTATCTCAATCGAAAATTACAAATTAGAAGCATGAACCCCTTTACATTTTTCGTAACAATTTGGAGGTTTCCCCATATGTTAAATCAAAAAAAGAAGTTCTTATGCCCTTGAATCCCTCAAGCGATGATATATGGATTTCAAATACACATAATCAATTGTTTTTAGGAAGTTTTTGGGACTATATTTTTAAGGAGTGAGATAAAATATGAATTAAAATTCAGAATAACTTTGATTTCTAGCAAGAGGACCAAGTGTTTATGTGTTATATTATTATTGTTATGTAATTATTGGTTATGCATTCTATACAAATGATCATGATGAATAATGTACCGTGTAAAATAGTGGAGTCACACTTATTGCTGAAGATATGCATTTTTCTATTACTATCTATAGAAATCCAATTTACATGAATATGTCATACATTAGAATCATCAAAAATATATTGGAGTTGGATTAAAAAAATTCCAATTGAGAAATTATCAATGAATGCATGTTTATAATAAGTTTATTTTTAAAATAGATGAATTATAATTCATGAAATAGGATTTCAATAAGGAAGGGTACAAAGAAGAACTATTTATAATGGCATCACCAGTAGTTCAAGAAGTTTATGTTCCAGATCCCTTAAACTGAAAAAGGTCAATTGTTCGGTTATCAACCTAACCCACTAAAGTGTCAGATGAAATTTCAACTAAGATTGACCCTTTTATTGGGACATCATATTCATTATACAGCCATCATAATGTTTATGGGGTCTTTCATCTTAGAGGAGACCACAATGAAGGGATTTGGAAACTCTATATATGGATAAAATCGCTTTAGACATAAAAAATAGAGTTCAATAAACATGTCATTTTTTTGTAATATACATTGTGTTACCACATGTTATTAATTGTTAATAGATGAATTTATGTAATCTAAGTAAAAATATTACACAATTAAATAGATTATAACTTCTTCACATGCTTCTGCTCCCAATCCTAATGAACAAAAGGTCTCTCAAGATCCTGCAACTCCCAGTGTAGATGATCAATGAGTTTCTACACATGTCTATGCTACCTCTCTAGAGAAACAATTGGATTATCAGCCTACTACTTCTCCTAGTGCAGAGGATCGACAAACATCCATACATGCTGATGCTAACAATATAGAGGAACACCATAATCATGATGCATAAGCTATGGAAATTTTAGGGAATGAAGCATTTGTGATCTAGAAAAAATATGAGCACCTTTGTTTGATGGTTTTATAAAAATTCATTAAGGAGAAAATAAAAGGCGTCAAATTCAATTTCAGATAGAATGTTTGTGGCCAATAGATTAACCAACACATGGCCATGTTCAGTAGTTACACTAGAATCACCACTTATAAACACGTACTGATTGATGTAGATATGTGTCACCTTGTTGTTCCCACACATAAGAAATTGTTTTGGGAAGAAATTGTGATAACATTATGACATCATTTCATTATTTTACTAAAAAATAAAATAATGAAACATTTAATTACTCTATATCATCCTATACAAGTTTCATTTATATTAGATAAATCCCTCAATAAATATGTATTAATTCTTATTTGAAGGATTCAGAAAGGCCATAACACAATTCTAAGAAGAAATCATCTTTAAGATTATAATGGGAAAATAAACCCTCAACCACAACTTATGTATGCACACCTGATAACTGGAGATGTGTGTGATGTGTTTTTTTCCGTCATTGGAAGATATCTCATTAGGGACATTATGATTGGTAATAATTTGTTTGAAAGTTTTTGTATTCATCACACTGATTATGAATTTTCTATTTTTGTGATAGAAACTGAGTTATGAATATAATGAATGAGAAGAAAACCCAATGTACCCCGACCATAAATCAATTATGTAGTATTTTTAACTTAAAAAATTGTTACATATTTAAAATATACCATTGGAAATTTATATGACATTAAAAAATAGATTAATTATGTTCCCATGTTTATATACATATTGATCAATAAAAATCCAAATCTAATTCCATCCCACTAAATGAGATATAGAAGGAGGCATGTGTAAATAACGATGGGATTCTAATAGATGAAAACACTCAAAAAGTGTGGATAATTTGTGGAAGTATGGCATAATGAATTTTTTTCTCTTTAAATCCCTATTACATAAAAATGATTACTTGTTTTCTTATATTTTTCTATCTGACATAGTCATATAAATCGTCAATACCTATTCTGGATGAACCCATACTCTCAGTGGCCTTAATGTGGCTAAAACACTATGGCCACATGAGAGGTGTGGGTATTTGGGTGAATCCTACAACATATTTTGAGGAAAAAGGAGGATAATGATACAAAAGTTTCAAAGATGAAACCATGAATATATACCCTTGAATAAAAATATCATTTAAATTAATAGTTTTTAGAAAATGTTTTGTGGGGAATCAAATAGTAGAGGAAACTCGAGAACAACCATTATGTGATGACCCCCACCCCCACCAGAAATGTAGGTGCTCCATTCCGCTCAATGAGTTGTCTTAGTCAAGGTAATAAATGATAAAATAATTGTTTCTATTAAATTTCATTCAGCTAGAAACTGATACCTTTCATATAATAATAAAATATATAGTGAAAAAACTGTGATTTTTATATATCAACACCTATGCATCTCCTTGTAGTGACTGATAAAGTGTCTAATATCCATGATGACATACTGCATAATAGACCACATCACACAAGTTGTTTGAGACTAGTGATTAGATTAGATTATAAGATGAGGACCCAACTTTAAATTCCACATGATGAAAAAGATATAGATAGGGTCTACCAAAATGTTGGAACATTCATCACATGACCATAATATCATGTAAAAATACATGTCGATAAGGAGGTATTTATTCCCAATTTATTTATCATGATAAACCATTAATAATTAATGAAAAAAGGATTGAACCATTGAATGTTATTATAGATGTACAATGGGAAGTGGGTTAAATTAAAGATTAACAAAAACCCATATAAAGGATAAACCAACCAATTTAAATGATCATTCAAAAGTTCTATTACCAAACCTATTTAAAATCATCATTTAATAACATTAACGGTTCATGATGATACATAGATACAGTGTGGTAATAGTCATGTATTTGATTTTGAAGGAAAATTCATAGAGAGGGAAGTACTGACTACATTAATTTTTATAGTGTAAATTAAAACCTCAACTATGAGTGGTTAGGATTCTTTGTTGTAAATGTATACATGAGGCATGTTTTCCTGATTTTATTTTCCCATAGATGATATACTATATTAATTTTGACTAAATATATTTCTTATTTTTTTCTAGAGAATATACCAATAACAATTCAAGGGATTTCCCCATGAAAAAAATTTGGACACCATAGTCCTCTCACCATCTCCATTGATCAAAAAAATATAATCCAAACAAATGGATGAAATAGTTGAAAACATGGAAAAATAATTTAAACTAACTCTTAGGGATGACATACTCCTATTAATACAAATGTTGCAGGGGTAAAACACTATAATTTAATCATTTAAAATATATTTTCATTTCATTCACTACATATTCCTTTTTATGTTTTTAGGAAATGTTGGATGCTCATTGCGATAAATTTAAACACTTCAAAGACTTACTTCCTAAATTCACTGCATGTATTCCCAACAAACCGACCACACATGATGGAATATTTCAATTTTTAATAAACTGCCACCATCATTTTAGAACTAAAAATCAAGTTATATAATTTATATTATTTTTTAATGAGGTTTTTGTTATTATAGGCCATTGTAAAAAAATCATCAAAATAATGGCATGAGGAAAAGAATAGTGCATTATGACCCCAATAGTTCTATAACTAGTTATGTATTAGGGTATATATAAAAATATATCACTACCCAAAAAACTGTAAAAAAATTACATATTTTCTTCAATGTTTATGCATAGTCTGAAACAAACAAATTGAAAATATTATGGTTATTATTTATTTTAATTAATTATATATTTCTTATTTTGTCAAAAAACACACTTTCTTGTAGAGGTATCTTTAAAGATAATTACTATTTAATATAAAATATTTATGAATTTATTTTTTCATTTATTTTGTATCTAATGTTATTATGATTTTCAAAAAAATAATATTCAAAAGATGATATATAGTTATTTAGAAACGAATGGGAAGCATAACTGATCTAACAATGTTCACAAATAGCCAAATGATGCGACTTCCATAGAAGTAATGGATTGTTTTATATTTATGTGTAACTTATTTATATTTTTTACTACTCGCATGAGAATTTTTTTTATTATATAGGTAGAAAAAATTATATTTATGGGCCATGAATGTATAAAACCATCATGAAAAGGTGAATTCCTACTACATATTTTGTTAATTTTATTATCAATTTATCTACTATATGTATTTTATTTCCCTATCATATTCTCCTAATAATTATTTAGTTTTTTGTCATAGATCTGTTGGGAATTCATATTTTCCTTTCAAATATCTACAATAATCTATTGAAGATATAACATGTTCCTTTCTACAAAGTTTACCACGTTTTCCATTTCCTTCCTTTGTCGAGCTTCCAACATTACATATTGATTCGATGTTATTAGAAAAAACATTCTCAAATCAATATGAAGTGTTGATAGTTCAAAAAATAAATTCAATATTAATCATGGTATCATTGGAAGTTAGGATGTTTATGAGACTTTGGGACATGTAGGTATAAACAAAACCTCAATATGATACATGATGGAACTGATATGACATAATGTTCATCTTTTTATTTAAAATTGAAATTAATTTTATTAAAATAGTCAACTGAAATACTCAAAAATTACCAAACACATTAACATTATTTTTTTTCCTTCAGGAAAATGATACACAATTCATTTAGAACATGTATGAATCATCGGCACGTCAATCTGAAGCACATTGTGACCAATATGACTCAAAGTGTTCGTTATTTATTTAAAATCAGTATTTTAGTTTAAAACATGTCACTCAATGAAAATTAGAAAACATGACCATATTTTCTTGATAATTTATGAAATCAATACATAAATTATTTTTGACATGTAAGAATCAATCACCTATCAAATTGATAAATAATGTGACCGGTACAAGACAAAGTTCATGTTTCATGTTCTAAATGAAATTTTTGTAAAGAAGAAAACTAACATACTAAAAACTGAGAAAACAAATTATTATTATTTTTTATTTAATAAAATGATCAATGAGTCATTTCAAACATGAAGGTACCAGTCACACCTCTATCATGCACACGGTGTGACCAGTATGTCTCCATGTACCTCCTTGTAATTAAAATTGACATCAATTTTAGTAAAAAGAAACAAGTGATATACTAAAAAATGAGAAAATAAATTTATATTATTTTCATAATTCACGGAAATGATCCATGAGTCATTTGGGACATGTAGGAATTATCCTCACTTTAATATGAGTCACCGTGTGACTGACATGACTCTAAGTATGTCTTTTTAATTTAATATTCACATCAATTATAGGATAAAGGATAACTATCCTACTCAAAATAATGAAAACATATTATGAATGTTTTTATACTTTAGAACAACAATCCATGAGTCATTTGAGACTTGTAGGAATCATTTGCACCTAAATCTGACACACAATATGATTGGAATGACTTGAAGTCCATCATTTTATATATAATTGTCATCAATTTTAGTGAAAATGAACATGTGACGTACATAAAACCAAAAAAATGATTTTTATTGATTTTATACTTTATATAAATTATCAATGTGTTATTTAAGATGCGTATGAATCATCCCACCTCAATCCAATCCATGGTGTGACTGGTTTGACTACATGTGCATCTTTGTTATTTAAAATTTATATCAATTTTAGAAAAAAGGAAAACTGGCCTACTCAAACCCTATAAAACAAATTTTTATTGTTTTGAGACTTTAGTAAAATGATCCATGAGTCATTTGGGATTTGTATTAATCATCATCATCTCAATCTGATGTACGGTGTCTCTGGTATGACTCAAAGTGAACCTTTTTATTTAAAATTGACATCAACATTCATAAAAATTAACAAGTGATGTATTGAAAACCAATCAAACGAATTCAAATTGTTTTACCACATTAAAGAAACTAATCATGAGTAATTTGGAATATTTAGTAATTAGATTCCCCTCAATCTAAGGCTTGGTGTGATATGTATGACTCCAAGAGTGACTTTTTTATTTAAAATTTAAATCAATTTTAGTAAAAATCACTATTGATGCACTATAAATTTATAAAATTTATTTTTGTTCTTTTTATACTTTATAATAATGATCCATGAGTCATTAGATATGTGTAGAAATTAGCTTAACCTCAATAGGATTCACAATGTGACCATTATGACTCAAAGTGCCTCTTTTTATTTAAAATTGACATCAATTTTAACAAACGGAAGTACAAGCCTACTGAAAACTAATAAAACACTTTCATATTGTTTTTATTCCATATTCTAATGATCTATGAGTCATTTCAGATGTGTAGGAATTTTACGCACCACAATCTGAGGTACAACATAGACGATATAACTCCAAGTGCATCTTTTTTATTTAAAGTTGATGTCAATTTTAGTAAAAAGGACCACTGACCTAAGAAAAACCATCAAAATGCAACAAGATTGTTTTGATACCTTAGTAAAATGTTTCAATAGTCATTTTCTCCATATAGGAATCAACTATAACATCAATATGACAAATGATGCAACTGGTATGACTCTATGTGTGTTATTTTAAAATGTTGGCATTAATTTTACCCAAAGGAACAAGTTCCATAATTAAAAACAAGAAAGAACAATCGTATTATTTTTATAGATTATGAAAATATCCATGACTTGTTTGGGACATTCTAGAATCATTCGTAACTCAATATGACCCATAGTGTGAACAATATAACTCCAAGTACAAATTTTAATTTAAAATTGAAATCAAATTTATTAAAAAGGAAACCATACCTACTAGAAACAAAGAAAATTATTTATTATTATTTTTATATTTTGGTAAAAAGATCAATATATCATTTGAGACATGTAGGAATTATCTGCAACAAATTCTGATGCATAGTGTGATCGGTTTGACTCATAGTACATCTTTTTATTTAGAATTGACATCAATTTTAGTATAATGGAAAATTGACTGACTCAAAACCAAGAAAAATCATTTTTATTTTATTCATAATTTAGTAAAATGATCCATATGTAATACATGAGGTGTAGGAATAAAAAGCACCTCAATATTATGCATGGTGTGTTGATTAGGAATCAAAGTGTGTCTTTTTTGTTTTAAATTTACACTCGTTTCAACAGAATGAAAAAGTGATGTAGTGAAAACTGTGTAAACACATTTGAATTATTTTGATAATATAGGGAAATATTACATGGGTCATTTTTATGTGTAGGAATCACCCACAACTCAATATGATGCATGGTGTAACCTATATGACTCAAAGTACCTATAATATTTTTGACATTATCAATTTATATTGAAACACATGTCAATCACATAAATCAAAGTTAATGCACATTAATTCAATTGATATTTTTTCAAAGCAATTAATAATAAATTATTGAAATTTAGGAAGAAGTCACATGTTAATCCGACTCATGATGTGACCCATATTACTCATAGTTTGTGATTCCTGAGTTAAATTACATTTTAGTAAAAATAAAATGTCAGGTCCACTAGGTCGAATACCATGAGAGGTGGGGTGAATCGGGGTATGGTAGATTAAAACTTTCTCTCTTTTGGCTCTTGTTTCATTGTTAGACAAAAATAAATTCTCTATTCTTCCCATGGAAATATATAGACTGATATAAAATCGTCCACAGGACACACTGATTTTTACATGGTTCACCCTCATTGGGATTTATCCAAGGAGCTTACATCAAAAATGTGTTGATGTACCAAATTTACTGAGGCTCACAACCAATAATGTGTACAGTTTTTGGGATAGATCACCTATACCTAGGCTCACTACCTTTACAATGTTTAGGGACTACTCACTGCATTCTAGAGAGTCACTCCCTATGCCTCTTTCTCTGGATCACTTTCGGTGGAAAGGTTCGTTTTCTTCCTCTTCCTTGGCTAACTACTCTTCGAATGAAATACACTCCGTGTTTATGAATGTGTAGTTTAGACAAAGTTTATGTACATTTAGGTCCCCTCATTCGCATGAATTCTTGAATCCTCAACTATAAGTATATGCTTTGTTGATGATTTTTCCACCAGTAGATAAAGTCCACCTCCAGAGTACTACTAGGAACCTAAAAATAATTTCACTCAAAGATTTAATGCATTTACATGAATCCTTGTGCAAATCGAGAACCACTTTGCCCATCATGTACTATGTAGCTAGTTTCGTATGCGGGACACTTCCTCCATGTGATGTTGCCTCTTCTGTGAACCTCCTTTTTCTGTGGATTGACTCCACCTTCAACATCACATACCTCTACCATGTACCGAATTACATTAGACACCTCCTCCACATACAGTTGCCTCTTCCGCGAACCACCTCTGTCAGCCTACTGAAGCACTCCCTCTTTGTACCACTAGTGGAATTCTCCCTCTAGCATACTGAAGATTCCTCCCCCATATACCGAGACACCACCATCTGTGTACTGGAATCCCCTCTCTCTGTACCGGTCTTCCTTTGCAGATAAAGAATCCCCACAAACACCTTCGGTAAAAATCGTTTCATGAAAACCACTTCAACCTTCATGATCCTCCCTTCGAGAACAACCTTCGGTCTTCACCTAATTCGCTGAGAAAAACATGCTTTCTAATGATGTTAAACCTCTGTAGTAATCAGTGGGATATGGATTTCTTATATAAGAAATGATACCTTCTTAATCAAATGAATTGAGATTTACCAAATATTTAATCTAGCCTCAACATCTTACCAATTATTTAGCCACCACGAACTGCAAGCCAACTACAAACTATTTTCTTATGTACTTTGCATACCATATTTTCTTTTATGTTGTCGATTTCCACCACCAACGTCATCCCATCTGCGTAACACACCTCCGCTCCCCCACAACCATTTCGGTTTCATGAACCACATCTGTATATAATTCCTGATACCTAGTACACAACAATGTACTCTTCTCGGACATGATATGTGATCGATGTCCCGGGATCCTCATTCCTCATCATTTGAAATTTTCATTCACCATTATTCACACAATTTCCTGATTTTGAGGCCCTGATATTTAGAAAACACTGGGAAACTACACCACATTAAAAATCTGTCTTCAAAAAACACCAACCATTCTCATTTTCAGTCTCCTAACATTGTAAACAAACACAACCACACTAAAGACGCACCAACAGGACACATTGATGGATTTTCCCCCAAAAAATCTCCCCCTCATATTTCATGACAACTCTTATCATAATAACGATGCGCATTTTGATCCCTCA
Organism: Viscum album; assembly: GCA_963277665.1. Taxonomy (NCBI): domain Eukaryota; kingdom Viridiplantae; phylum Streptophyta; class Magnoliopsida; order Santalales; family Viscaceae; genus Viscum; species Viscum album. The sequence goes on along the minus strand of OY728144.1, from coordinate 411,885,739 downwards.
TTAATTCTCCTTCTAACTTCAACCACAATTTTTTCCATGCGATAAAGATATTTATCAAGGATTTAATCGTCACATAATCTAATCCCACATGAGCAAAGCTCATTGTGAGAAAAAATAGTAAATGAAAATTTCCTCAAAGAATCAATTTATTTCTGAAACCAATTGTGGATATCATACTGAAACAAATTTCTAAGTGAATGAATTTTTCTGACACCATTCTAACACCACTCTTTTAATTTTATCACGATCCTCAACTATTGTGATATCGCATCTTTGATTGATCAATTTTAGAATCATCGAATTTAATTCTCCCCCTAAGTCACAACTCCTCTAACCAAAATTATCTCAGCTTCAACTCCCCCATATTTCTACAACACATAAAAAAATCTCCCCGTGTCTTTTCCCTCTAGAAATAGGCCCACTTTCTCCACTATTTTCAAAGAACCCTAAGGGAACTCCAAGGTTGTCTGCTACTAGGTAAAGAATACATATCATCTCATTTGGGAAAGACACATCATTCCTTGGGGAGAGGGGATATCAAAACTTTTTCAAGTGTGGGGATTCGACCGGATACCTAGAGCCAATATATTCCATTAAAATGATTCTATGTGTAGGGCCTTCCTTATAACATCAAAAAAAAATTTATCTAGGAACATACTCCAACATTATAAGCCCTTACTCCACCTTCTCCTTGATAAATTGTATTTTATTTCAATGTGCTTTGTCCTTGAGTGACAAAATCAATTTTTGCTAAGATTTATATCACATGAATTATCCCAATGGATTCTGATTAGAGATTTCACTTCAATTCAAATATTCTCAAGTTTCTTATTCATCCAAAATAGTTGTGTGTAAGCATGAGAAGCTGCAATGTATTTAGCTTCTGTAGTGATCAATGAAACACAATCTTGTTTCCTATAAACCAAGAAATACACAATATACCAAGATAAAATGATCTTTCTAATGTTGATTTCCTATCATAATCTAAACTGGCTCAATCTGCATTTGTATATCCCAACAACTCTGTTATAGATTTGTCATTATACATTAGGCCAAAATCAATTATTCCCTAGTTATACTAAATAATTAGTTTTAGTGCATTCATGTGACACTCTTTGGAATTTATTTGATACCATGATTCTTGGCATGTGGAGAATACAATATGAGGCCTTGTCACTATCAATTACAAATGACTTCCAATTATTTGCATGTATTCAGTGATATTAACTAGATTTCATTCATCATCTCATGATAATTTCATCCATGTAGAAACCAGAGTCATTAAATCTTAGGAATTATTATTTTCAAACCTTCTCAAAACCTCATTGGCATATTTAGATTAAGAAATAAAAGTAACATTCCTTCCCTATGACACTTTCAAGACAAGGAAAAATGACAGCTCACTGACCATCCACATCTCAAATTCACTTTTCATGAATTCATAAAACTGTCTGCATTGTGCATCATTTGACCCACCAAAGATTATGTCATCAACATAAATTAGAACCACAATTATTACAAAATTTCTATTGTTAAAATGCATATTGTAATAAACTACACCATGCTAAAAACTGAGATTCATTATAAATTGATCATGCCTTGAATACCATGTTGTTGGTGCCTATTTCAAACCATATAAATATTTCCTTAGTTGAAAAACCCTATTCTAATCTTCTTGGATGATAAAACAATCTGGTTTTGCAATATAGACTTCTTCTTCTAGAACTCCATTTAGATATTATGACATGACATCTATATGGAAAACATTAAAGTTTCATTGCATAGCCATGGAGAAGAATAATCTAGTTGTCTCCTGCCTTGGAACAGGTGAAAATGTTTCATCGACATCTATACCCTCTATCTTAGAGAACCCTTTTCACACAAGTTGTGATTTGTTTAGAATCACAAAACTGCCTTTATTATTTTTATTGTGAAAGACCCATTTTTTGAAAATGACATTCTTGTCTTCTGGTCTCGAAACAATTTCCCAGGTTTGATTCTTCTCAATTTGGTCAAGATATTCATTCAATTACTAATCCCAAATCTCATTTCCAGCTACTTCATCAAATCATTTAGGATTTACTAATGATATGTATAATGCTTTCTATAGAGACTTCATCTTTCTTGTATGCACTAGATCCTTCGGATCACCAATTATGTTCTACCTATCAATTTCAACTCTTCTAGATGGTCTCTGGGAAGACACCGATTTATTCTCATCATCTACATCTTCTTCTGAATCAATATCTTGAGATGGAGAATCTCCTGACATTCACATCTCTTCATCGCTATCCCTCTGAGTCTGATCATGTATTATCTATAAATTCTATTCATTAATTGACTATATTGTAGAAATTAATGTTACTTTTGGGGTCAAACTACTCTATATCTATTAGTCAATGGTTTAAATTAAAATTTTAGATATATAAAATTATTTTCATTTAGAAATTGATAGTAATAAGATGCGGTTTGACATGATATTGGATAAAAATATTAAAAATAGTGAACTTATTGGTAACCCCCCATCAACGATACAAATTCAATATTGGTAATTTATCACTAATTCCAAAACAAAATATGTTTTACTTAATAATGAAAAAAAATTTTCTTAAATATTCTCTCATGGAGGCTGATAAATGAGTTCATTGTCAATTTAAATAAAAATTTATTAAAAAAAATATAATTGTATTGATTGAAAATAGATTTTTGATGTAATTCAAACATGAATTTTTATAGGAAAATGAGTTTGAAAATATTGTGTTTTGAAGAATTAAAAACAATTAAAAGTGTGATAGAGGTTTGAAAAGGGAATAATTCATCTTTTCAAGAATTTAGGAACTATATTTTGGGTAGTGAACTTAAGCATGATCATGTTATGAGTTTAGTCTTCTCAATTTTCTAAAATATTTCCTTCATTAATTGATTTTTATCACTTAATACGTAATTTAAAATGGTGTAGAATTGAATTTAAATTATTTTTCCACATTATTTATTTAATTTACTTTTGTGATAATTTATAAGGTTATGTTTTTTTTTGAATAATTATAATTATTGTTTAATTTTATAAGACTCTTAATTTTATGTTAAAATTTGTTCTTAATTATTTTTATTCATTTAATTTATAGATTAATGAATAATATTTTTCAAGACATCATTTATTTTCATCTGTATATTTCATCAAAATTTCATTATATTTATATATATATATTTATTATTTATTAATAATATAATTTTTTATGTTTTGAATTTATCATCTAATTAACATATTTAATGAATAAATAATTTTATCCAAATTTTTATGATTGAATTACATAATTTAAATCTCTGTTTTTACTATTTGATTTCATTTACTTTTTTTTTTTTAAAATAAATATTATAAGTCCTTAATTTATATATTATGTTGATTTAATTTATTGTTTATTGTATATTTCTATTGAAAATAATTACTATATCTTTTTTAAAATTTATTTCTCATTATATTTTTTGATTTTAATTAATTAGTTAAAATATGTTTACATTTAATTTTTAACCCAGTTTCATTAATATCAAAACAATTTATAACATCAATAAATAATTTTATAATTTTTAATATTTTAATTTCTATTTGTTCTATTAATTAATTAGTTAAAAAAATATTATTTTATGGTTTTTCAAAGGTCATGTTATGATTTTTATTGAAATTTATATATAGGATAATGACGTAATAGATTTTCATATTTCACATAACCGGTTTTTAGCAGCACGTATGTATTTTCACAATAGGACAATGTATCATTTTTCTAGGTCTATCTATATAGTCAATTTTCTAGGTATGTTGGGGATTTTATAAGGGGGAACCATTCATGTATCCAAATATTTAGGTAAATGAACTTCAAAACCCCATTTATTGTGCATTTTAAAGAACCTAAAACCAAGGCTTACTAAGGAAGATTGATTTTGAGAAGACCTAAATATGATGATTCATTAATACCAGTGGTCAGTTCAATAAAATAAAATTACAAATCTAGAAATCAAATTAGAACCAAGCATAAAGAAGTGGATGCTAAAATCAAACCAAATTTGTTGAAGATGAAACTTATCTATGGAAAAAGTAGGTGGTATTATGTTTGACGATGAAACCCAAAATGAAAAATTTACCTTGATGATTCCTAGCACCGCCATGATGACCACCTATAAAACTCTTCGTTAGTTGATGAATAAAAAGAATCAGATATGAGCATGGGATCATTTGTGGAGAAGAAAAATTTGAGTTGCATTGTCTTAATTAATGATTAGTCCATTAGAACCTTTCCCAATATTGATATCAGTCCACCAAAATGTAAATGATTGAATAAGTGTTAACCATAATTATAGTCTACATACTTGAACATTATTTCATTAAATATATTTTATACAAGTTATCCATGATGCATGTTTATTGAAGACCATGTGTCAAAGGATTCGACATCACATACTTTAAGGATACATGATTAAAGATGGATATATGTTTAATGATTATTGGGAATAATTTTTATATAACTTTTTTTTTCTTCATGGTCAAGCTATATATGATGATGTGAATGATGGGGGATATCATTGTGGAAAACAAAACTGTATGGATGTAGATCACTGGTGGTGATCGTCACACACAAATGCAGTGGAAATAATTATATTTATTTCATTATTGGAATTTTTATTCACTCATAATTATATTACATTTAATAAATACATACAATAAATATATATGGATATAAATGTACAACAAAATCAAATATAGGAAGAAAAGAAAAAAAAGAAACAAAGTCCAATTTTTTTGTTACAGTAGGTTCTACCAAATCCCCTTGATCCTTTCACGTGAATAAAAAAATCTTGAATATGTAAAAGACTCAATTCCAATAGTGAGAGGTAGGTGCCTTCCAATGGATAATTGATTTTAATATCAAACATCCTTCCTTATACTAGTATTCCTGATGACCCATGATTTTTATTTTAACTATGTGGGTAACCCACAAGTATAATGAATTCACCATTTCCATTTGTGATAGTAAATTAAAAATCACATGTGACAACAGATAGGCTGATCACTATAGATGATAACTAGAAATAAATAACAACATTAAAAAATAAAATAGATTTTATTTCATTAAATTTTGAATTATTTCACAGTTTAATCATCTTTTAAGATCATAATTCTTATTTAAAAAATCCTCTATATCATATTAAAATTCTTCAAAATTTCCCCCTTTACTATGGGACATGATCGAGACTCATACACACTAGATGGAGGCTCCACTATAATTTTCCCACTGAATTAAAACAAGGCTTTGTTAATTTAGGAGGCCTGAACTGGCAAATGGTTTCATGGATACTATGTGGATAGAAGTCTTGACATTTTCAATTGAATATTCATGGGATATAAAATTCAATTTATTGGTGGCTTTTTATGCATATGATTGATTAATCTTTGGGAGAAGATACTTGAAGAAAAATGATGAAGGAAGATAGTTTCCATCATCATCATAAATTTCAACCAAGTAGTTGAAGGGATTATGGAATAAAAAAATGTTGATCCCTGAGAAATCAATTTATTTAGATGGTGAATTTTGTTGTTTTTCTTATTGAAGACACTTTTTTACATGATAACTGCAACACAATTGTTTGGATTAGTGACTATCCTTTATTTTTCTTGAATTGGAGACTACTAATATATATTTTCTAATGAAAGTTATTTTTTTATGATTTGGAATGTGTAGAGGCTTAGTAAAAGGTCAATGAAAATTTTCATGGGGTTAAAATTGAAGAGGAATGTAAGGGAATGTGTGAAAGGTGGAAAAAATTAAATGAATGGATGAGTGAGGGATTAAATTCACATGGTGGGAGGTAAACACAATAACAAAGGGAAGATAGGGGGATAAAAATAATAAATGGTGTCAGGAACGATGGTGGAGAAAATGTAAAAATATTAAATCATTATTTTGTATAATAAAAATAAAAATTAAATATAGAAATAGATTAAAATGCCTATATTATGAATATTTTGTTCTATTAATCACCATCTTAATTTAACTCCTCTATTCCTTGGCTTCTTCAAAAATCGGAAACAGATCTCGCATTACAAATCTGTAGTATATATTGCAGATCTCTTTTGGAAATGGTCTCCTTCAAATTCCTCGGATACCACTGATAGAGGATATTTTCAGTAGTTAACACAACATTACTCAAAAATTCAGATTACTTGAGGTGATCGCAACACCACAAACACATTGAAATAACAGTTTTTATTTATTCACTAGAATTTTTCTTCACTCGAATATCCATTAAAACACAAAAATAAATACCCTGAATATTGGGATATAAATGTATAAAAAAATAAAATTGTGGAAATAAAAATTGAATAAATTTGGGTTGTAGTAAGTGAATCTCAATCCTATAGATCCAGACACATGAATTTGAATATCATTAATTGGTCAAAACCACTATTCAAATAGTGACAGGTATGTGCCATTCAAGGAATAAATGATTCTAATATCCCATAGGGACCTCCTTAAATCCAAATACTATAGCTACAATGACATATAATATCCATCATTAATTTTCATAAATAAGATTGTGTGTTTTTGGTAATTGACATTGAGAAGAATCATGTCTTCATCAATCATAGAGTAGTGAACAAGGACAATCACCATAAACAAGATCCCATCCAGAATTATTATTTGAGGAAGAACACCCAAGGATTCCTAAATAAGCAGGTGATTTGATAACTTTTCCATGCTATTAGATGAGTAAAGATGAGTTCTCTTGACTAAAGACTGATGTATTATAATGTTGATCATAGAATAATTCATACTAGGTTTACTGATGATAAAAAAATATGACTGAATGATGATGAAGCAGAATACCGAGGCAATGATTCCAGGATTTTGGGATTATTGATGGATTTTTAAATAAGGACCATGAAAATGCTATTCTTTGATATCAGATGGTTTAATTGGTGTTTAATGTTTCTTATAAGATGAATTTTCAAAGATCTCAAGTGGTGACATATCCAAATTATGTTAATATGAAATTATATTAGATGAATGGGAAATTATGAATTTTTGAAGTCAAGTATAGACAATATGCACAAATATTTGACAGATATTGAGAACTGATTTCATGAAAATTATTACGTGAAATTTTTGTGATTTAATTTCTGCACAAGTGGTTGTAGTTTGGGGTTGTTGTAAAAGAGAAATTTGTGGTTTTGTAATGATAGATATTTTTCTCATTCATTTTTCTATCATGGAGAAAAATAATTTTTTTTTCAGTGAGAAATAAAAACCTTACAAGGAATATTCTAAAAGATTCAGATTAATGATTTATAAGGAAACAACAAGTAGAAAAAAACATATTTTCTTCAATGGAGAAACCGGGAGTAGATTAAGAAGATTTTCATCTGATCTCGAGGAAGATCTGTGAATGATCATGGATATGAAAATCTAAGGCCTATTACACTCCTCGATCATGATCTGTTGATTACTTTTTTGGGATAAAAGCTATGATTTCGGCTGGTGAATCTTATTCATGTTTATTTGTCTTTTCGTAAACTATAAATATTATATTCAATATTCAATCATTTAATAATTGATTTATGTTTGATGATTTTTTTCTTATTTCATCTCTTTCTCCACGATTTCCTATTCTGCAACTAGCATATTACCAATTATATTGTGATATTCATCATGTAAAATATGTTTACTCAGTCTGCAGTTGGGTAGCAGCTTAGTGGTAAAGGTTTCCTATAATATTACATCTAATCAGGGATCAACCCCGGACTAGCTCAAATTTGGGGAATTAATGGTGGCGTATGAGGTAATTTTAGGGGATGGTGTCATTGTTCATGGTTATATGCTTAACATGGATGTGGTAGGTCGAATGGATGGGCCACGCTACAAAATTCAGTGACATTGGTGTGGAATGTGAGCTATGGTGTGCAACATAAATGGATTTGAGATTGTAGTAAGGTAGGTGAAAATGAAATTCTAATGCGAGGCATGTGATGCTCGGTGAGTGGGAGCATAGATATTGAAAATGATGACTGTGGAAGTGATCGATATCATTGGTGATGTGACCAGGTGAAGAACATGCTAGCTAGGTAGTGATGTTGTAGATGATCTTGATATAGATGGTGGAACCAAAAAAGGGTATAGAGATCATAGAGTTGGTGATTCCTCAAGAGGCAGGTTGGAGGCACTGCAGGCTAATGTAGGTGAAAAAAATCCAATAGAATTGGGTCTTCAAGGCCAAATATATATAATTGAATTAAGAGGAAATTGATGGGTGGATTATCCATTGGGGGGATATGATCTTCTTGTTCTACTCTATGTGTGTGTGTCATGTATGTGTTTGATTGTAGTTGTACCCCAAGAACCTATTACAATATGTTCAATCATCTTGTTTAGGTGTTTAAATATTCACTGTCAATGTTTAATCTTATCAATTATCTATTGATATTTTTAGCATACAAGGAGCTTAATTTTTTCTTTGTTTTCGACAACCATTGATCACTTTGATTAAATATTTTTGAAAGGAGGTCAATAATCGAGATATTTGTTTGTTAACATGACTTTTCAAACATTATGAGAATCAAGGATTGATATCTCAAACTACATGTATGTTGAATTTATGTAGTGAATTTTTTTGAAGGTAATGGATAGTTGATGAACTGGTTTAATCACAAGCGAAAGACACTGTTTCTTTTCGAACTTTTATTTGATTCCCACTCACTACTTCTTGTTAAATGTTGCAGTCATTTTGATATTTTGATTTATTTTTTTCCAAATGAATTCGAATAGTTTATTTTTTATATTACAAATCACCCTAAAACAAAAAAAACATAAAATAATAATAATAAAATACATGACAATGAAACTCTTTAAATACAACCATGTCGAGAGAAACTCCATGTGGTTATTTATTACAGTAGTTAGGAGATTAATTATTTTTGTATATAATGAATATAAAAACCTGATCTTTAATTTGAACTATTTCAAGGGATTATTCCATGGAGTTCAATATATATATAATTGTAAATAATATAAAAAGAAAGTAAAAAATTATGCATTAAAGGAATCCTACCCACCCTTGGAATATATTGTTTAATTCATTACCTATAAAAACAGTGAAATTTTGAAGACATTAAATTGAAATGAATTAAAAATAATGATAGATGAATATAAAAAATAACTATATACTTGATTCTTGGAAGCATGAGTTAAGAAACAAGAATAATTTTCATATTTTATATATTAAAATCATTATAGGAGAAATTATCTTCCAATATTTTAAAGTAGAAATCCAAGTTGTTGAGGAAAATATCCTAAAAAATTACATCTCTAATTGAGTTTTATAAGGATATATAAGAAGAAAAAGGAATGAAAAAATAATCACTTTAGTGATATTTCAATAATTTTGACATATCTTGTTTGAATATTTCTAAATATGATATTATAACTCGATACCATAGTTATTTCACAGATAAAATAACATCATATTTGTAGGACCAAGAAGATTTTAATGTGTGTGTAGAAGAAGGTATTTATTGTGGAGAATATAAGATGTATATGAAGATGGACATAATGATATTATGTTTATAATATCATTTTTATATGGTAATAGAGGATAAGAATGTACATTTTAATGTTAAGAATGATTTTTTCTATCTTCTATGCATGTCCCACGAATACCTAGAGGGACTATTAGAAACCTATTATCATATAAATGCATAAAAAGGGGACCAGTATTTTATTCTTTCATCCCCGAATGAAAAATTATACTAAACTATGAGGGTGATGAATGCAACTAACTTTTACGAAGAGGATCTCAACAAATAACTGAAGTTAAACCACTGTGGAAAAATAATGATGGGGCAGTTCTTTCCAGCCAATCCCCATATGCTGATGGATTAGGGATTAATAAAAGTATATCTAGCTATGTTTGGGGGTTTTACACAAGATTTATTTTAACATTTCTTCACTTTACATTCACATGCATGTTAATTTTTAAAATATCAATAATCCGTTTAAATTTTTCTATTTGTTTAGAAAATAATGTGGACATTAAATATATCTAAAATCCAATAAATCATCTGTTCACCAATATAATTCACATGAGTATGTTATCCACCTTTTAGAGAATATTATTTACAATATATATTGATAAATTGAATTTGAAATGCAAAGAATGTTGAATCACCCCTTACATCCTAAAATATGGTTAATTCTAACATCATTCATTTTTCTGAGATATAATGTTAATATGATTTCATCTTTATGTGAATTCAAGATAGCTAGTGGAGATTTTAAAAAGGATAAATTGGTGATCATTTTATTGAATAAAAAGGGATAAATATCTATTCTTATTAAGGGGTTTATTTAGTTTAAAATTTTCCCATTTTCATGCCTATAATTTCTATTTGCTGTTAATATAACATTGAACTTGTGTTGATTCAAAAATATTAATATGGAAGAATTTTTTATGAAATATTTATGCTAAAGAAGGATGGTAAATTCTGTTATTTTGGTTGTTTTTTGGATGTTGTGTTTCAGCTAAATAATTATGGTTTTCCTTGAAATAATTCTTAACACTTACATAAACATGCACAAGTTTAAACATTTTATATTTGATCTGCATGATTTATGTGATATCCTATATATAACATTTATGCATGCTTCCAGTTGAAAATTATTTACGTTGTTTTGTAAAAATACTTTTAACATTTGTGTAACATCACATATGTTATTCAAATATATTGAATTATTAATTTATCGAACATTCAAATGAATTTACATGATTCCCCACCTTAGATTTAATAATAAAAACAACATTGAGTTTTAGTATGGGGAATGTACTACCACCATGTGAACCTAGTGGAAACCCATATTTTTTGAAATGAGATTGTTTTCCAATAGTCAATAAATCATTTTTACAGGTTTTTATTTTTTATTAAATTTTAATGATGGATAGACACATAAAATATTTTAATTGTCTAATACACCATGTATTTAATCTGGTAAACCATTTTTCATTGTCCTCAAAAATTAATTTAACATTAATAAAAGTATTTTGGAATGTTATATCATTATAATAACACTTGAAGTTTTTTTTTGTTAATTTAAACATGTATAATATGAATTATAATGAATTATGAATTGAAAATATTAATCTGTTTTGAGCAATTTATTCTATTTTATAAGTAGATGGATGTTTTTTTACTCTTACTATTGAATTATTATGTTTTCTCATCCAAACTGTGTGTATAAATTTTTAATATTAGTAAATATGGGTGTTTTTTTATCCAAGAGTTATAGAGAAGATCATAATTTGTATTGAATGAAAATTAATGTGGGTTTAATCTATTTTTAGATTTTTATGGTTATCCATCTTTATAAAATATGAATCAGTTTTTCACAAAAAAATTTAATTTTTTGTTGTACAATATTTTCAATACATGATAAAAATAAATTTGGAAAAATATTTTTGAAATCTTTTTCTTGTGGCCATATAGTATTTCAAATATAAGATTAATTTCATTCCATTAAAATTGACCCATTGTTTTCTTAAAGACAATAAAACCCATATTTTTAGGGGTTTGGATGTGGCTTCAATTTAAAAATATTTTTCAATATTATTTCTTTAATGTAATTTTTTTAGTTGAATAAATTATGTTTTTATTGAATAATAATATTTTTTGTTGATTCAGATAAAAATATTAATTTTATGATAAAATGTGTATTTAATTTGTTAATTTTTTTCAATTAATATATAGAATAATGAGTCATGTTTTTTGAAAACCCTCATTTATTTTAATGTTTTTATTTAATTCATATTATTTATTTATTAATTACAATATTCTATTATTTATCAATATAATATTTTTTAAATCGTTTATCTTAATTATGTAATAAATAAATTTAATGATAAAATCATTTTTTAAAAGTTATTATTCATGAATATAATAATTTACATCATTATTTTTTCTAATTTAGTTATTTTAATTTTTCATTTTATTTTATAATAATAAATTTTTTCTATATTTATATTAATTTTTTTTATTAATTTAATGTTACATTTACATTCCTATTGGAAATAATTAATTTATGATTATTTTTGCATTTATTTTAATTTCACATTTTCATTTTCTGGTTTATATAATTTTTTATATGATGTTTAAATTTAATTTTTAATCAAATGGGATACATTTTTTAATTATTTATAACTTTAATAAGAAATTAATTACTTTAGATAATTTAATTATATCTTCTTGACATTAATTAATTAATTATTCAAAATTTAATTTACAAATTTGTAGTTGATGTTTTTTTTTTCATTTTTGATGAATCCTATCTATAGAAACATTGAATCGCTAATTTATAACTTTCACATAACTAATTTTCAGTAGCTTGTATATATGTGTTTTCACTAAAAAACTACATTACCATTTTTTATGTTTAGCCTTGTTCCAGTTTTATATGTTAGATAATTTCAACCATGTAGGGGATTTTCTCGGGGGGGGGGGGGGGGCACCATTAATGAATCCAAATATATTGGTGTTTGAATTTTACATACACATTTATTTTTTATTTGAAGAGAACCTGAAACCAATGATTACCGAGGAATATTGATTCTGAGATTTCCCAAACAAGAGGATTCATCGCTACCGGTGGTGAGTTTGATAAAAGTGACTATTGAAGCTAGGAATAGAGTCAAACCCGAGTATGATGAAGAGGATTTTAGAGACCTAACAAGGTTTTCTAAAAACATTTATTGAAGAAGAACCCAATATATGGTTGAAGCATGTGGTATTTAAATTAATGATGAAACCCAAAATGAACCAATTATTATAGAGATTTCGAGTACAACTAGGATGACCAACAAAAATGGTCACCATTAACCAATGAAGAAAATGAATCAAAACTGAGTTTGAGAACATTTTAGTATAATATGAATTTGGGTTTGGTCAAATTACAGAATGCCGACGTCATATAAACCTTTCATGTGATCAAAATCAATCCACTGAGTAGTAGAAGCTTGATAAAGTTTTCATCCACAATTTATTCTACAAGAATGAACATGATTTGACTAACTATTCATCATATAGGAGAACCAATATTTTATTTCAGGGAAGAATGGGTTCGAAAGTATTTGACATCACTTATAGTTAGTTGACTCAATTAGAGAGAATTCCAAGTTTATATAAGATTGTGAACATTTTCACCATATTTTTTATAGAGTATTGATCGATTTAAGATGATGATTCCTCCTGAAATCCAAATACTATAGCCTCATTGAAATAAAAATTTCATGCTATTTTTTTACAAAATAAAAATATTTGTTTTCAGTCATTTATGTCCAGAAAAATCACGTACTCATTGGTCATATATTTGTGCAAAATAATCATACTTGTGGATAAGATCCAATATAGTGTTTGGATATGAGACAGAACACACATGGATTCTCAAAAAATCTGGGAGTATGATATATTTTCCATTCCACCAGATAAAAAAATGATTTCACTTGACTGAAAATTGAATATTCATATTTTCGAGTGGTGAAAATTCATTTTAGATCAATTGAATATGAGAAACACTGAATTACAATTGAGGAAGTTTAATGTAAATTATATGACTCCATGATCATGGGACTAAGGATTTTTCTTGAAGAAAATACTATTATGTTTCTATTATGTGAGATCTGATGGTTTATTAGGTGTTGAATTTTGGTTGCGGGTTGAATTTTCACAGATCTAATGTGGAGACACAACTGAATTAATTATCTTGAGTATTCACATAGAAAAATCTATAATTCTAATTTTATTTAGCTAATAATTATTAATAGTAATAATTAATTGATGTTTTTTGAGGTGTGATGTAATGTAAATTATTGAGTGACAAATGTTATGATTAAATGTATATACAATTGGAAATAATTTTTTGGGGGAGGCTTGTTATGGGAAAGTTATACTGAATTGATGATAAATAATTTTTATCTTCCATTTTATGTCTTTGCAAACAATATTTTTTTGTGACTGAGAAAAAAATAATAGGAGGCTTTTAAATTATTCAAAGGAGAGATTCAGTGGTAGAAAAAAATATAAATATTTTCATGATCATATAAACAGATTGTAGAACCAATATATTTTATAGTAATCCTGAATAATATTTTCTACCAATATTTTATATAAAGATAAAAGTCCCCTAAACATCCTTAATTATGATTAGATATATATTTTAGTGGTAGGATATTGGGATTTCTACTTGTGAATGTTTTTCAATATTATTTATCTTCCCTATAGTTCGAAATTTTATAACATTTTTTTATTATTTAATTATTTATCGATGTTTGGTTATTTTTTATTATATCATTTAATCTTCTTATATTATTAAATTTTTGATCAATATATTATCTATTGGAGTGTTCTGTTCATCAAGTGTAGATTGTTAACTCAGTCTGGTTATGAGTTTGTAGAGTGAACATTGTTGTTTAAATTTCACAATTCCTGATCTAAAATTGTGAGTGCAATAGGATCTAGATTGTGTCATAGTTCTCTATGATTATTTAATTCTTTGAAAAAATCATAACTAAAGTAGGATGATAATTGAGATCTTAGTTTTTTTACATGACTTTTCAAACATAATGAAATGTATGGTTCGAGATCCAATACTACGTGTTGAGGAATTTATGGAGTACTCTTTTGTAAAGGAAATGAAGAATGGATAAACTGATAAAATAACTTGGGAATGAAAATATTCCCTTTTATAATACTCTTTGTTTGTCACTCACCAATTAATTTTAATTGTTGTATTAATTCCACTATTTTAATTTCTTGTTTTTTAGATAATCTTAACAGTTTATTTTTATTCTTATATATCCCAAAAAAATATATAAAAAATAAAATAATAATAATAAAATACATTGTAGGTTAAATCCTTAAATAAAAACCCATTTGGGTACAACTAAGGGTTCTACTGTACTACAGTAGTTAGAAGAAAAAAATTTAAATGAGGTAAATAACAACAATAAAAACTAGAACCTTCGAAGAAATTAGAAATGATATGGTTACAATAAATGTGATTCATTACTATTATCACAACAAGAATTCTCTTTATTTTAGTAAGATTGATTAGTTAATAAAATATAACATATATGAAGAGTTTAATATAATAATAATTTTGGTCCCAACCATATTTTAGTGTTGATAAATTTAAAAATTTGGTAAATATTTGATATCATTCTTAATAAAATTTGAATTATCATAATATAATTCATCAGGGAATAACATTTCATTAAAAAATAATAACACAAATTAATGGAATAGAAAACATCAATTAAATTAATAGATTGGAATGAAAACAATTATTCAATAGAATTTAAAAATTCCATAAATAAATAATATGATTATACATAAAATACAGTTCAATATTTAACTTGATCACTCTACTGTCTAGGTCACCAGCCGTTTTTCTAGATATAGATGCACATAACATTGTATCATTTTTTTTCATTAAAAATTTTGATTTCATATAATGTTTGTGTGTCCAAAGTGAATGTGGATTTATGTTAATACATGAACATATACATAATTACAAATTTACACAAAAATTAAGATACTCTGTTTACATACAACAGACACATATATATATATATTCTAAGAATATTGTATGTTTATTTTTTTTAACTAAATATTTTTCAAGATAATAAGATAGATATTATTCAAAAAAAAGTTGGACTATAATAAAAAAAATGGAGAAATATGACATAGTTAAAGAGTCCATCAGGTTTGTAATTGATCACGTATATAAACCTTCAAAAATCATTAATCACTAATTATGTTGTTTTTATTAAAGATAAATTTTTCCTAAAGAGTTTCAAGATGTATTTTCTATCACATAATAGATAAAATATATAAATAGGGGACTAAACATGGATTAAGTATCAATGTACAAACATACTAGTATGATAATGTGATTTATGGATCATTTGATATGAACACTATTCTAAATGATAGTGGAGATCATATGAATGATATTATAATGGAAATTTAATATTACCTTTATGATTTTCAAAAGTAGTTTGGGACGTTAAATTAATATTAAAAGAGACCATTCAATACTTTATCTACTAGATAATAACTATTTTCAGATATATTGTAGCTTTGTAATTTGAAAGCTGGTAGCAGATGTAGGGACACAAGTTTTAAGAATCTACTTGGTCTCTAGAGTGTTAAGACAATTTAAGATAATGGGATTCCTTATTGAACATAATTATCTAAAAGCATGATAATTTCAATTGTTATGATATTTAAAAAAATAAATTCATATAAAAATGATTCTATATTATTTTGCAAGGACTATGAATAACTCAGAAAATACCATATGTATGGAAGGAATTTTTTCAAGAATGATGAATCAGGTCCATCAAAAGTTATATGGTACTATGATATCATTCTAGTGTTATGAAGACTATTTATATGTTATAAAACTTCTATAAAATTTACATGGAATGAAAATACAATAATTTAATATGGAAAACTACGTCACCTAGTAGAATCTCCACATTGGATGAAAATTGATAATGAGTATCCTAAATTTGGAAATGATCCAAGAAACCATCATCTTGTGTTATATAGAGATTGGATAAATCCATTTATTCTCTAAAGTAGTACTCATCATTCATGGGCTGTTATGTAGGTAAATAATAACTTTTCAATATGGTTATGCATGAAGAAAAAATACGTTATGTTTTCTTATGTTATATCTAGACCAAAGAAACCCAGTAATTATATTAATTTATATATTGATTCATTGATCAATGATTTGAAATTGATATGAGGTACTATTTTTAATTTTTTGGATTCTCATAGAATTGATGAGTTCACATTAAGATCCATGTGGTGTGTAGGATGAAAAATAACATTTATTCGTATAAAAATCTCTAATCCTACAATATTATAGGAATACTAGGGTGTCACATTTTTGAAAAATGATGACACATAGTTTTGTTGAATCTTTTCTCAAAGGCTATGTTTTTAGGACAGTACAAATTTTAATCTTGATGACATAAATATTAATCATATATTACATAATTTGATGGAAATACAAAACATGGTACACTACAATTTATACAAATGTCTGATGAATAGTTTGTGAAAGTTAATGATATCATCTTTTTTTAATAAATTTTTTATTGAAAAAACTTTTGAAATCTGGTTGGAGAAATAAAAAAAATTTAATTTAATTACCATATTGTAATTTTTTGTATTATAAAAATTTTCTTGATGTTATGATCATAATAAAAAATATATTCTTTATTTTTCTGTTGGAGCATTTCTAAATGTAGTAGATAAAACAAAACATTGTATTAAGGATTGGATAAAAATGATTTACATGGACATAATGGACGAGATAATAATGATGAAGGTTGAATGATGAATGTTCTTCCTATAAATTGATGCACACTATCTAGACAATAGAGATTTCTATTTTGTTACATTCACAATGGAGTATAGTTCCTAGAGTGGTATTTATCAAATATAAAGAATATTGTTTGAATATCTAATTTGAGGTTATAGGGTCTAAAATAACATGATTGTGATGATTTGATGCAATATTTATTTACTGTATCTTTTTATTGCATTCTACATAAATTATTACAGTATACATGAACCAAAATTTACTTATTTTTCAAATACATATGTAGTAATGTTATATACCTAGTGAAATTACCAATCATGAATAAGGAAATTGTAGTCATGTTATGTTAATGGGATATCTTCTTCCAAATGTCATTGTTTGATAATATGGTAAACTTGGTGGTTCAATTAGATTGATATATTCAACTATTTGGTCTTATACATTACATACTGATATACACCATTGAATTAAATCTAATGAATTTGAAAGTTTATATTAAGAATCAAATTTTTCTAGAAGGTCATATTGTAGAGTGATATATTGTCAAATTACTTATAGAATTATATACTGATATCCTATCATATGTGATAAAATTAGTATCCCAAAATCTCAATATATTATATTCCTTGTGGTTTATGGGTTTTCAAAATGAGATGTCATTAAAATTACCAATATAGAGATGGAAGAATCTCACCATTACATTATACATAAAATATATAGAGGTTTTTCCATACTTGAAGCTCACATTTTTTTGATATTTAAATCCATCAAGGGATGCTTGATGAATTTAAAATACACATTATTAACCATATATAATATGGTTTTGAGATCATAGTTATTTAGAGTTTTCAATAAATATGGATTAAATATATGAACAAATTTGATGGCTATCTAGAAGAAATTTTTTAAATGTATTATCGTGAAATATGTATGTAATTATTGGTTTTAGGTTTTATATAAAAGGCCAATATGAATACAGTATAATGAAAAAATGGAGGTACAATAGTGGTGGATGTGATTCAAGTATCTGGGTCCAAGTATTGATATAATATTATGCGAATATTTTGATAATTCTAAATCATCAATAATATATAAAGATTAAATTATAAAACAATTCATGTGATGATTTTTTTTTAAATTGGATGAAAACAATTGTGTTGTTATAATCTATTTTTTGAACTTTTTGAATGTTATTTTTACTTTGAAAGGAATAATAATGATCCTATCATAGCAGAATGACAAGAAGTGAAAATATTTTTCCCCATATTTTGAGAACATGAATGGGTCAGTTATTCAGTTGGAGACTAAAAAATGTGGGGTCTAATGAAAATCCATTTATGTATGACCCTTTTATTAGAATATCACAATAATTTCAGAATAATACCAATATATACAGTGTCTTGAATGTCAGAGGAGACCATAAGATAGGGATTTGGGAACTATATTGTTGATCTGAATCAATTTATCATTTTAAAGAAGGAAAAAATATTTCAATGAATATGTTAATTTTTTTCAATATAAAATACCTTTTAGCATAATATTTTGAGTTATATAATTAATTTACATAATGTGAATTAAATGGTAAACTATTTAGGTTGAGAATGAATTATCCACACACTTATTATACCGATCATAAGGATAAAAACACTATCAATGTTTAAATTATGGAATTTTTAGGGGATTAACATTATACGGGTGAAAAAGAAAACAAGAATTGAATAAAATCACTACGTGGACTAAATTTCTTATGGAAAGAAAAAAAGATACAAAATTTGAGGTTGGATGGAATCAGCACCGATAACATGTTGACACCAACTAGTCAATCATCATTATTTACATTAGGGTCATAACTCAAAATCATATTCTAATGGATACACATAAATGAAACCATGCTAGTATGGAATTGATGAAAATATTTTGGGAATATATTAGGGTGATTATTTAATATAATTTACCCATTTTTCTATAAATTTATATAATTAAACATTTATTTAATATTATTCATAGAAGAGTTCATCTATTTTAGATTATTAAAATAAGAAATTTCTATTAATGGTCACTGTAAAATCTCTTAGATCCTTTGAGACCCTTTTGACAAGGAAGAATCTTACGAATGTTGAGATGAAATTAAACCCCTACCCAACTATTTTTTTATGTATAAATTATAATAAAAAAACATGATAATATTTCATTAATCAATATGATGATGAATAATTTTAGCGAAATTCTATTGGGTAATATTTTATGTTGTATTATTTATTTTTTTGACATTGTTTTAAAAAATTTAATTTATGAAACAAAAAAAGTGTGATGAAAATAAGAAGCATGCATCAAAATAAATGTACCCCTACTATAAAGAATGGATTTTGTATACATCACTTTAAATGAAAATGGTATAAATTTTAAATATATGGTAAAAGTTTTATGTCATACGAAACATCATATGTTGTTATGTTTATATACATATTGATGAATCATAATCCAAATCCACTTTCATCCCACATCATGTGCTATGGAAGGTGGATCATATTATTATTTTGAATAGACAAGTAGCTTAATAACATATAATAATTATGAGAATCCTTTATAAGTGTGAGATAATAGTAATTTATAATGCATTATTATATTATTTGATAAAAATTTCTATTTATGTTCATTAGTTTTTTATACAATTTGAATTAAATAATCTTTATTGACTGTACATGATGAACAACTAAATTTATTAACATCGAAGTGACCAGGACAATAGGGCTGCGTTAGAGGTCTAGGTTTTTGAGTTTCAATTAGAGAATATTCTGAGAATAAAAAGTAACGAGAATATACATATTAGATGATGAATGGTATATAAGAACAAATATATTATTTAACATTTATTATATTTCATTATTGTTTTCAGATTAGTATTAGTGAAAGGGTCAAAGAGAATAGTAGTAGAACAAAAATCAATACTCAAAAACCCAAATGACCACACTAGAATTGAGGCTAGTCAATCCCCCCAATTTCCAGACTTACCCTTGGTAATAAATTTTTTCATAGTTCTTTCGACTAAATAAGAATCCAAATTTTTTTATAACATTATATTAATACTATAATACATAGTGAAATCATTTAGGATTTATATATATCATCTCCCAACCATCACCTTGTTGTGTGGGGTAAGGTGTAAAATATAAAAATGGAAATGAAACCCAATAAAATACAACAAAAGTATCACATGATAGTGGGGATTGAAGCAGATCACAAGATGTGGTATGAGTTTCTTATTCTTCATGATGATCTGGATTGAAACATAGTTGATGATGCTATTGTAACATTTTTGTGTTACCAAATAATCATATAAATATACATAGAGATAATGATTAATGTCCTCTACAAATTTTTTAAAATGAAAACCATTTAACATTTGATGGAAAAATTTCTAAAATGAGTTATGATATTACATATGGATAAACCAAATGGGAAATGTAAGATTGGATCAAGACAATGTAGTGGATTACCCAATGTTGACGCTCCTTTCGTCACAGAATCTAAAGATCGGAAAAGGGAATATCTGAGCTCAAAGTGATTAATCCTTTGAAGAAACATCAAAAATCGACAAAGGGATGGAAAAGGAGAACATTGCCCATAGGTCGCGCAAGTTCCCTCTTGGTCGCGCAAGTACACTTGCGCGCCGCCTCAACACTTGCGCGACCCCTCATGATCGTGCAAGGGACTTGCGCGACATATCTGGTAACCGCCCAGTAACCGCCCGGGGTCTTCTTTTTCCTATAAATAGACCCTGTGGGCCCCCCATTCGAGAGGATCTCTTCCCAGAAACTCGGATCAAAGCTCCCGACGCCCAAGTCTCTTCTCAAAGCTTCCAGAACACTTCTAAGGTAATTTCTTACCTAGAATGGAAGATCTAAAGGGAAGAAGGAAGGCCTAAGTGTTGAAACTTATCAAACACTTGCGCGCCGACTTAATTCCTTCAATATAACTTGCGCGTCCCTCTTCTGGAAAAACCTCAAGAGGATGGGAAAGGGTTTAATAAAGAGTCGCTCAAGTAATTCAACCCTGGTTGAAAATCGCGCAAGTATCCCTTATGTCGCGCAAGTATACTTGCGCGACCAATACTTGCGCGCCGCCGTAGGACTTGCGCGACCTTCAATACTTGCGCGCCCCTATCTTTTTGGGTGCCCATCTTGCCCTTTTTCACCCCTCTTAAGCCATTTTCACCCTTCCTATTCAAGATTCAGTCTTCAAGATACTTTTCAAAGCCATTTATGGCATGATTTCTTGATTTGACATCCTTATCTGAAAGGAATTATGTGAAATATCTCTCAAAACCTAATGATTTAAACATCTTTATATCACCAAAGATTGAGAGTTCATTCATTCAACCTCATCCTTTAAAATGAGAGAATCCTAACCTGGGTCTCCTTTTCAGGAATAAAGACTCAGTCATAAATCTTGGGCATCTTTCTTAAGAATAAGCCCCAATCAAATCCTTCAATCTTGGGCATCCTCCTCAGGAGTAAGCCCCAAACCTTAATCCCTAACCTGGGTCTCCTTTTCAGGAATAAAGACTCAGTCATAACCTTGGGCTTCCTCTTCAGGAGTAAGCCCCAAGTCCCCTAACCTGGGTCTCCTTTTCAGGAATAAGACTCAGTCATAACCTTGGGCATCCTTCTTAAGAGTAAGCCCCAAGTCTCTTAAAATTTCTCTTAACCAGTCATAAACTTCCCTTTGATTTTGGTTTCCTTTTTAGGAATAAAACCCAATCATAAGTCCCCTCCTAATTTGGGCATCCTCCTTAGGAGTAAGCCCCAAGATTAGAGTATTCAAATCTCCATGAAGCACATATAACTTTGTGGACCCTGTTCATGGATTTTTCTTCCTAAAAGTAAATCCTAAACCTTCACCTATCTGGGCAGTCATCTATACATAAGCCCCAAAACAAATTCTTATGATTGCATCTTTTATGGCACAATTGTCTAAATTTTACCAATACCTCTTGTTTCTCACACCGAGCATGACTCACGTGAGCATAGAGTGTAAAAGTAATTATGACATTCATCTTTGAGCCATCAATCATAAAACATCATATCCCATTCCTCGAACTACGTGGGTTCTGATTCCTTTTTTCAAAACAAAGGATACGTAGGTAGCCCATTCATGGGTTCGATCCCAACATTGAAATAATCTCTGTCCTTCTGAATGACGATAAACTTCAAGTGCCCCACTGAGTGGCTTTAAAACCAGCCTGGTCATCAAAATGACCAAGAGACTTTTATATAAATGTTTTGAAGGATACCATTGACCAAGAATCTCTAAACAAATATAGATGATTCTATATTGATGAAGAACCTCAAATACATATAAAAGATTCTCTAAATTTCTTGCATATTTAATCATTGATTGTTAAAACTAAAGGAAAGCTCATTTTATACTTGGTAATGTAATAAGGATTCACGAACTTAACTTAAATCTATAAAGAGAGTCCCGGAGTAGACAATAATTCCCCTCAAAAAGGTGTGATGAGTCCGACCTCCCATCCTCTCGACCAATGCAAATTCCTAAGCCTTATTAGCCCACAAGCTAATGAGCGCCTGCCTTTGGAAAGTAGGTCCAAACGGATGTGGAATCATTGGATGTTTCCGGTTCTACGAACAAACCCGTTAGAAACCGATCGGAACGTTTGAATCTCCCGTCCAGGAGGTCATCCCCGGATTCCGCGCGAAACAAAAAATGGTGAACCCGACGTGAATCCTTAACCAAGTTAAAGTGATGTTCTTCTTAGATGTTAGGCCCCTTGGGCCAACAAGGCAATCATTGACATATGATCATCCAAAAGATGCAGTAGCCGGATTCATCTTGATTATGTCTGTTATATGGAACAGGCACTCTTTTTTCAAGATCTTCTACAAAAAATGGCTTTCCTTAAATTCACCCCTGTGAATACTGCTGCTGAGAACACCTCTACTGTGAGGTCTGCTGCCATGAAAACCAATGCTGCTACTCCTGCTGGAACGTCATCCGCTCTGAGGATGACATCACCAACTCGGCGTCTTCAACGCTGTGTTTCAAATGCACTGGTTAAGGAGTACCGTCGTAACGGTACTATCCCAACTCTGGAGGCCGCTCGTCAAGCCCTCCAAGTTAACAATTCTACCTGGTCGTCCGGACAACGGCGACCAGCAATCAAGAAGCAGGCGGTGCTGACTACCGTCTCCAACCGTTTCGGGTCGTTATCCCCGGAACGCAATTTCCATTCACTCCCTTATTCTGAGGAAGTGAATGAGCAGGTCCCGCGGGACCTTAATTCAAAGAGACAGGAGTCCTTCTCAAGGGCTCCCATCAACAATCGCCGCCAGACTCGTGCGGTAGTGCACCCTCAACATGATGAGGGTACCGGCTCCAGGCATTCAGCTCAGGTTCCTCGAACCCGAGCAGGCAAGATGAATCACCAGAGACGGAATCCGGTTAATAATAGGCAGGTTGTCATCCCTGCCATCTCCGGAGAAGTCCACCAACCTAACTTGGTGGCAAATAACGAGCAGGCATACACACCTGTTCGTTTTAATCCCGCTGTCCAGCAGACTCGTCTGGCAGCATCAAGCCGATCCCGCCAGGCAATTCCGGCGGAGTACCATAGGCAGGAACATACACCTGCTTATACATCAGCAGTTAGTCAGCAGGCTCGTCTGACTACATATGATGGATCTCGTCAACCGCGTTTGGCGAAGTGTAATCAGCAGGCACATACACCTGCTGATACTAATCAAGTCTACCAACAGTCTCGCTTGGTAGCACCCGGAGAAGTCAGTCGGAAAGTCCCGACGACAAACAGGAGGCAGACTAAACTCTCTACCTCCACACTTGAGTACTGTCAGGATTCACTGACAGGAAAAGGAGGACAGGAGCAGGCACATACACCTACTCCAAGCCCGGAATGGACGTATATCCCTGTTCCGGCGGCTGAAGTCACCAAACATATTTTGTCAATGGTGAAAGAGCAGAAGCAAATTCCTGCTCATATTCTGGATGCTTGCCAAGATATCATAACAGCTTCAGCTTCATCTCAGGGACAGACACATAAATCTATCCCTAGCAGTGGAGTGACACATCAACAATTCACTCCGGAACAGACACACACATCTGTTCCAGTCCAAGAGGGTTGTGGGGCCTACTCCCCCATATCATATGGACAACCAAGTCAGGCACATACATCTGATTTGAGCGATGATCGTCAGCCTAACCTGACCATCTTTCCTGATCAGGCACATACACCTGCTCAGAGCAATCACTTTCGTCATCAAGTGATTTCTAAAGCGAGTAAGAAGGCATCTAAGAAAAAGATCCGCCCAGCACAGTCAGGAGATCAAAGGCCAATCTGTAACAAGGCCTTGCTCGATGCTGGAGTTCTTGAAGCCCTCAGACATTTATCTGTCGGAATTCAAGATTCTACTCCCTCAGTTCCCAATAACAGGAACATTAATCCCGAAGGTCTTCAACAGACACTTCCTCATGAAGACTTGCTTCATGAAAATTCGGTCAATCTTGAAGTTTCTTCTTCAGATGAGAACCACAGGAACCCTCTGTGTGGTCAGAAGACCAAGGAGCAAGAGATATCATCTTTTGCTGTAACCCATCATGAAGGTCCTCCTCATGGTGATGAACTTCGCTGCGAAAGTCCTCTCCGCAGTAGTGATTCACATTGTCTCGAAAATTCTTCAGAAGGCAATGTAGTGACGAGAAAGCCCTCCTATCTCGAGGCACTTGCAAACGTAAAACCAGTCATGTCTGAAGTTTTACTATCGGCAGGTGAAACTCTTTCTCCATCAGAAGATAGCTTGGGGTTCAGGTTATTCTCCGAACCTTCCCTAGGTCATTCATCTTCCAGCATGAATAGTGATTCCTCTACCAATCTTGTTGAATCCGATGAAGCAACAAGGAAACACCAACTCTGGTCCAAACAGGTAGAAGAATCTTCATTTAATGATAAAGAGGAAATGCTGAACATGAGGAAAAAACTGGCAAAAGGTGAAGTACCAGTCATGTTTTGGCCTTTGGCTGATTCACAGTATGACATTCCAAAGATGTTGACGGATGATGGAATCCATGATATTCGTCTTAACATATGGAAAACTCTTTGTCAATTAAAGAAGAAGGTATTATCTTACGATGAATATGAAAATCATCTTAAGATAATAGAAGGGTTACAACGCCAGATTGATTTGGCATCTCTATCAGTCTCTCGGTATCCGAAGGCCGAAAAGCAACAGAGAACCCTTCAACGTTCATGCCTTGGCGCGCTGAGAAAATTGCGTCAGTTAATTTCCAATGCTCCATCTAATGTTCATATCAGAGGATGGGGTATTCACGGAGCACTACATTTCACAGTGCTTTCCGGTCAGCAAAACCCGCCGAAAATGGTCTCATGCAATGTTATTGCCCATGGCCGGCCACAGTCAATGGGCTTTGTTCATAATCAAAATCTTGCTCGAGATCAAGCTTCAACTAGTTCCTCTCAAAATCAAGTATATAGAGAACAGGTTGTTGAATTGCTCCTACATCAAGCAGGCGAGAATATTGCGCAAGCCTCTCGTCTGGAGCAAACACGTCATCAAATGACAGAAGTTTCGGAAATCATCCAACGGTCTGTTGAACCAGGTGATAAAAGTGGATACAGGTTAATGCATCCAGCTAATTTCCGAACTAAGATCCGCAAGATCAAGAGAGATTTCAAGAAGATCTCAGACATAGCATGTCAAGAGACACCCCAGCTTGCCAGACTGGGGACTTCTCTAACCCAACCCTCAGAATCAACGAATGGGATTCGAGGAGTTGAGCAGAAGCAACAGGAACACCCCCAGTCCACCGGACTGGGGACTTTTTCAAATCTTCAATCCCTCTCTCAGAGAAAGTCAGTATTCTCTCGATTAGGGAATAAGCCTCAAGAGGAACGAAGAGCCAAGATGTCAGGAGATTCTCTCCAAGTGACGGTTCACAAAGAAATTCCTGAGGGGTCAAGTCAACGGAATGCCATGTCTTATCATGGACATAAAAGGAGACAATATCATGGAAATGCTGATAGAAAGGATTTCATGAAATATGCATCCATTAATGTCATCACTGCCGTTGCTGCTGATTCACCAGATGAGGCTCAATCAGAGGGATCAGATGAAGAGGTTCCTGCTCAAGAAGTTGCGCACACAAACCTAAATGAAGAAGGTGTGCGCACACGTAATCAAAGGCTTACCCAAAATTTGGGTATTCCTTCAAGTAACCCACTTCCCCCTCTCCGAAAAGGATCCAATAAGGGGAAAGGAAAGAATCAGGTTACTTCTCACCCTTCCTCTGAAGGAGGTCAATCGCTCTCATTAGAGCAAAGGCTTGCACAACAGGAGGAAGAAATGAAAGAGTTAAGAAGGTTGAATGCAGAACTACTTCAGAGTAGTCTTCTTCTTAAGAATGCTGAAGTCCGACAGCCGAAGGAATTTGTTGTAACTACTGAGATGGATCAGGAATATCCTCCTTTATCAGTACACCCACAGAGGTCTAATCCTACGGGTCAAACGCAACAACGGTTGGCAGCACTACCATTAGTTGCAGCACCAACCTCCACGGCTGTCCAAGCTCCATTCATTGCACCTACCCAAAACCAAGTTCAACCTGACGTTTCTCAAAAGTTAATAACTACTATTGAGTCATTAACAGCTCGGTTAGAAACTATGGAAGGGAAACGGGCGCAAGTTCAACCTGAAAAGAAAGTTTACCCTGAATGGGTAGATTCAATTTCTCCTCCATCCAGTTTTGGAAACCCTATTTTCCCTACTTTCAATGGATCAGGCGACCCTGAACAACATTTGACGCATTACGTGTCTTGTTGTGATCCTATGATGGGAACTCCAGAACAACAAGAAGCAGTGAAACTCAGATGCTTCGTGCGAACCTTGCAAGGACCAGCTTTTGTCTGGTATACAAGCTTGAAATCCCGGTCAGTCATCGGATGGGAGGATCTTCGTCAAAAATTCCTTCTTCAGTTCAGCTCAACTTTGCCAAAAACGACAGTTTTCGATCTTACAAACTGCAAGCAAAGGGAGAATGAAAGAGTCTCTGATTTCATTGCTCGTTGGAAGGGATTAACGTATTCCTTGAGTTTATCACTCCCTCAGGAGGAATTATTGCCAATCTGTGTGGCAAATTTGCGTGACGAATTACGCACGCCATTGATCCCTGTGAAATACACAGGAGGGTTTCGAGACCTTACTTCAATCGCTCAACAGATTGAAGATTCCCTTATACAGGCTAAGGTTAAATCTCGTGTAATTCCATCAGCTCCAGGAAGAAGAATGGGTAAAGCAGAAACTGCTACAGTTATGCTTAAACAGGCACCTGTACCTATTTCTACTTCAAAACCTTCATCTTCTCGAAGGGCTCCACCTCCTGAACGCCAACAACAAAGGCTGTTTCGTCCAAATGATCAAAAAGATCAACGACGAAAACAATTTGAGGATATGAAGAGTAAAACATACTCTTTCCGAAGTGAGCAAGTTCCTGGTTACTTCATTTCAGCTCTGGAAAATAATTTGGTTCAATTACCAGTGCCGAAGAGACCAAACAAGGAAGGAGATGAAGACCGTCCCAATTATTGTCCCTTTCATCAAATGTTGGGACATCCCATCCAGGAGTGTTTTGTCTTTAAAGACCTCCTACAAAAGATGGTTGACTTGGGACAAGTCAAATTGAAGGGTTCTTCAGCTCATGTAGCGTGTATTACCGCTACAGATCCAGAGGAAGGAGGCGAGTGGCAGGAAGTCAAAAGCAAAACTGCGAAAAAATATGATGATTGGATGGTCAGAAAGACAATCAATCGGACCCATTCCATTTTGCGAACACAATTGAAGAAGCCAATTGTGTCTCCTACAAAAGCTGCAGTAAAGCCTCCATCAAAGGACAAATCCTCAAAAGGGCAGCGTAATTCAAAGAAGAAAGAGGAATCAGAAGAAGATGAGTATGCATCAAAGCCTAAATTGTCTTTGACTCTGGCAGATTTCATGCCATCTACTTCAAAGTCACGGGCACCGTCCCACCAAACGGCACAGCCTAAACAGGCCAACCAGGCAGAGTCTTTATCAGACGAAGAATTGATCTTTGGTTCTGTTAATATGATTCAATTAACAGATTCATATTCCAGTCTTGATGAGCCTGAATTCCCTGTATCAAATAAAGGAACCCGAGGAAGTTTTAGAGGTTCAGGATATAGGGGAAGACGTGGATCTTTCCGAAGCCACTACTCTAATTCTACCCCTGCTAGCACTGTATATGCAGCAGAAACTCGTGGTAGAGCCCTTCATCGAGCTCAAAATGAACAAGCAAGTTCTTCTGCTAATGGCCAACTCAGCTTCGGCACAATTATTTTGGAAGACCGATTAAAGGTTCCATCTTCTTTATCTCAGCAAGCAAATGGATCTAATCAGTCTAAATTTCCAAAACCAAAGATGTTGCCAACTTCAATACAAGATGCATCAGCTTCCAAAGCATCTGCTTCCAAGATACCTGCTAAACCACATATTCCTATTGGGAAACGCAGGCCTCTAGATCAAAAGTATGATATATTGAAACACTTGGCCCAAGTACCAGCCAAATTATCAATTTTGGATGCTTTGAATCTATCAAGAGATCTTCGGGAAGCACTCATCGAAGCTTTGTCAAGTCCTCAAGAGTTTGAAGCTGAGATTGCTGCAGCTGAAATTTATCACATAGAGAATAATCCTGCAGAATGCCATGCAGTGATATCTTTTACTGATAAAGATGAGGATGATGTTGTGCATGGGCACATAAAACCTTTGTACTTATCTGGCAAAGTCAATGGTATAGATGTTCGAAGAGCTTTCATTGACAATGGTTCAGGAGTCAACCTCATGCCCATTCGCACACTTCGTCGATTGGGCCTCACAGAATCTGATTTATCTCCTTCTACCATGATGTTGCAAGGATATGATAAAAATGAACAAGAACCACTGGGAGAAGTTACGCTCAGAACTCAGTTTGGAGATCTTGTTTCCAATTCAGATTTCATGATTGTTGATCAAGACTCAGCTTTCAATATCTTGCTTGGAAGACCCTGGTTACATCAGCATGCAGCTATTCCGTCATCATACCATCAATGTCTCAAATACTGTTTCGATGGTCAAGTTGGAACATTATATGGTGATAAGACCCCGTTCAAAACATGTGAGTCTCAATACATTGAGGCGGAATTTTATCGCATGAAGGGAAGAGAAAAATCTACAATGAAGGAAATTACCAAAGTTAATGCTCCATATGGTTTGGAAAAAATTCCAATAAATCCATTTTCACATGTGAGTACAGATTATGTGTTACCTATCAGTCAAATTGACAAAATAGGCCCAAATCAAAATACTCTTATGGAAAGATCCATAATGTCAATTACGGCAATCGAGCCAGACAACATGGGAGAAATTGGTAACTTACCAAGCAATGATGAAAGCATAAGTGGTGACGTTTTCATTTCGTCTGCTGAAATCCAACAAGTCTATACTTCGCTAATCAGGCCAGAAGAAGTTATAGCAACACCAGAGGTGAATGTTGATGTCGATTCTCAATCCATCATCTCCTCTTTATTTCCCAAAGAAGACCCTTGTTCATCAATAGGGACGGAAATGGAAGCTTCTTCTTCAAAATGTGAAAATTTTGACATCTCTTATGATCATGAGAATTTCGTTTTTTCATCTACTTTGCAAGTAGAAACGGAAGATATAACACATGATGAAGAGGAAGAGGAAGATCTTAGAGATGCTCCTCCAGCATTTGAAGAGGGTATCTCTACCACTGTGGATGAACTCAGAGAAGTAAATCTGGGTACAGAGAAAGATCCACGCCCCACTTTAATTAGTGCGGCCATGACCCTTGAAGAACAAGAGATGTATATTTCTTTTCTAAAGCAAAATAAAGATATCTTTGCTTGGAATTATACAGAGATGCCTGGCCTTGATCCTGATGTTGCCACCCATCATTTGGGTTTGCCAAAAGAACATCGAGGATTCAAGCAAGCCGCGAGAAGAACACACCCAACCTATGCTTCCAAAATCGAGGCTGAAGTGGATAAGCTTATCAAAGCTAACTTCGTCAGAGAAGTTCAATATCCCAAGTGGTTGGCTAATATTGTCCCAGTAAAGAAAAAGAACGGACAAATTAGGGTTTGCATCGATTTCAGAGATCTTAATCGGTATTGTCCCAAAGATGATTTTCCAGTTCCGATTACAGAACTCTTAATTGATGCGACGGCTGGCTATGAAGTACTTTCTTTCATGGATGGATATTCTGGATATAATCAGATCCGAATGGCCCCAGAAGATGAGGAATATACAGCCTTCAGAGCTCCTCAAGGTGTGTTTTGTTACCGGGTGATGCCCTTTGGTTTAAAGAATGCAGGTGCAACATATCAACGCGCCATGCATCGTATCTTCAAACCTTTTCTAGGGAAATTTGTTGAATGCTATGTAGATGATTTGGTGGTTAAATCCAAACAACGTTTTGATCACTTGGCTGATTTGAAAATCATATTCCACAAGCTTCGACAACATAATTTGAAGATGAACCCCTTAAAATGTGCTTTTGGGGTAACCTCAGGAAAATTCCTCGGCTTTGTTGTACGCCATCGTGGTATTGAAGTCGATCCTGAGAAGACCAAATCAATCCTTGGTATGTCACCTCCTCAGAATTTGAAAGAATTAAGAGGACTTCAAGGACACTTAGCCTATATTCGGCGTTTCATCGCCAATTTGGCAGGCAAAAGTTTACCTTTTACCAAATTATTGAAGAAAGGAGTCACTTACCAGTGGACTAAAGAATGTCAAGAAGCATTTGATATTCTCAAGAAATACCTCTTAAGTCCACCAGTACTCATGCCACCTGTTGAGGGTAGACCTCTTATCCTCTATGTGACAGCTTTAGAGCGATCATTGGGTGCCTTTCTCGCTCAAAAGAATGATGCTGGGAATGAAAATAGTCTCTACTATCTCAGTAGAACTATGCTTGAAGCAGAAACCCGGTATTCAAGTATTGAAAAATGCTGCCTAGCATTAATCTTTGCAGTTCAGAAACTGAGACACTACCTGCAACATCACGAGGTCCAATTGGTATCTCGTAATAATCCACTCAAATTCATCCTTAGTCGTCCAATGCTTACAGGACGTCTGGCAAGGTGGGCGGTTATTCTACAGCAGTTCGACATTCAATATGTGTCTCAAAAGGCAATTAAGGGCCAAGCTCTGGCTGATTTCCTGGCTGAACACCCTTCAGTGGAAGACACATATTCAGATATCGAACTCCCTGATGAGGAAGTTTTTTCTATTCAAGAGAATCCTCAAACATGGGAAATGTATTTTGATGGTGCTTCTAGAAGTCCAACAGGGAAGAAAATGGAAAATCCTAAATTCAACAAAGTTGGTTTAGGAATTGTGCTCATTTCTCCAGATAAGGCAGTGTTACCTTATTCCTTTTTGTTGTGGGAAGGTGGTACCAATAATGAAGCTGAATACCAAGCTCTCATTGCAGGCTTGGAGTTAGCGCTTCAAGCACAAGTGAATCACTTAAAGGTAAAAGGTGATTCAGACCTGGTAATCAAACAAATCAATGGGGATTATGCCATCAGAAAAGAAGAATTAATCCCTTTGTATGATTACGTCAGAGAGTTAATGTCGGAATTCCCTTCAGAACCGACATTTTCTTATGTCCCAAGATCACAAAATGCTCAAGCTGATGCACTGGCTAATATAGCCACAGCTTTAGCAGATCCAAATCGGGACGAGACAACCATCGGTATTGCCCACCGTCGTGCAATTTCACCTTATGTTCAAGTCAGAACAGAGGAAATTAATGAAATTAGTCCCATTCCTGAACCATATGGTCATACTACAGGATGGATGTCACCTATCAGGGAATACCTTCAAAATGGAACACTTCCACCTGATAGAGCCAAGAGAGAACAAATTCGGCGACGTGTGGTCAATTTTACTCTTTATGATGGTCCAAACCACCTCGAGAAAATTCTCTACAAACGTGGTTTTGATGGAGTTCTCTTCAGATGTATTGATGGTGAAGAGACAATGGCTGTCATAAAAGAAGTGCATGCAGGAGTCTGTGGTGCCCACCAGTCTGGACATAGATTGTCTGATCAAATTCGAAGACTTGGATACTTCTGGCCTTCAATGATACAAGATTGTGTTAATTTCACAAAGAAGTGTCATTCATGCCAAGTATATGCCAATTTCATTCATCAACCTCCAGAGTTGCTTCATACAGCTAAATACTCATGGCCATTTTCCACATGGGGAATGGATGTGGTGGGACCTTACCCTTCAGCTACGGCCAAGCAGTTTAAGTACATTCTTACTGCTACTGATTTCTTTTCCAAATGGGCAGAGGCAGTACCTCTCAAAGAAGTCAGTTCTAAATGCATTGTTAGCTTCATCAAGTCTAACATCATTACTAGATTTGGTGTCCCTCATACCATATTGACAGACAACGGCACCAACTTCTGCTCTTCTGAGGTAAAGAGATTGTATCAAGAATACAACATTAAGTCCAACCATTCATCTCGATATCATGCAGCGGCTAATGGCCAGATAGAGGCCTTCAACAAGACTCTTTCAAATATACTGCAAAAGATGGTGGATAAAGATAAGAGGTCATGGCCTGATAAACTCTATCATGCTTTATGGGCTTATCGGACTACCACTCGCAATGCAACGCGGTCTACTCCATATTCATTGGTATATGGAACAGAAGCAGTCTTGCCAATTGAAGTCCAATTGCCCTCACTCAGAATAGCCATTTGTGATCAGTTATCAACAGATGAGCAATCCCAAAAGCGGATGAATGAATTGGAACAGTTAGATGAGAAAAGATTGTGCACTTTGCACCACTTGGAAATCTATCAGAATCGAATAGCACGAGCTTTTAACAAAAAGGTTCGTCTTCGTTCATTCATTCAGGGAGAATTGGTATTGGTTCTCAGAACACCAATGATACCAGGAAAGAAACCTCCCAAGCTTGAACCAAAATGGGAAGGACCTTATTCAGTACATAAGGTCTACTCCAATGGAGCGTATTCTCTGATTTCAATGGATGGAGAACACATCACGACTCCAACTAATGCCAGATTTCTGAAGAAGTATTTTGTATAAACACAAAATATTGTTCCCAAAACCAAGACTCTTACATTTGGTTTATACAGCAATGGTCCAGTATGACCTTAAACTACAACTACGTCCAGCATGACGATAAACTGTATGGTCCGTGCATATGACCTTAAACTATTCGCACTTATGTCCCTGCAACATGACACTAAACTGTGCAGCACCAATAGTCCTAACTGCAAGACTTTAAACTGCATAGTCCCTGATTTTGTCCTACATGACAATAAACCGTATAGAAGTTCCTATATTTTGTCCGAGATGACATTAAACTATATTTTGTCCTAGCGACATGACATTAAACTGTGTGGCACTTTCATCGTCCAGCATGACGTTAAACTGTGTTAAGTCCCTTATTGTCCTACATGACACTAAACTGTATTCTGTCCGAGATGACATTAAACTATATTGTGTCCTAGCAACATGACAATAAACTGTGTGGCACTTCCAACGTCCAGCATGACGTTAAACTGTAAAAAGTCCCCAGAACTGATATCCTCATATTGGTTCACCTTAGTCCTAGCTACATGACTTTAAACTGTACAGCAATGGTCCAGTATGACATTAAACTGCATCATCCCTGGTCCATGTATATGACCATAAACTATTTGCCAATCCCTTATGTCCAGCAAGACGTTAAACTGTGACGTCCTAAATTACATGACGCTAAACTGTATAAAAGTCCCTCACGTCCGGAAAGACGTTAAACTATATAATCATCAAAGGTCCAACATGACATTAAACTGCACCATCCATGGTCCATGCATATGACCTTAAACTATTCGCACTTTCGTCCGACATGACGTTAAAATGGTACACTCCCTTGTCCTTACTGCATGACATTAAACTGCACAGTCCCCCTTTTCGTCCAATATGACGTTAAACTATTTTATCCCCATCGTCCTAACTACATGACGCTAAACTGTACAGAAAGTCCTTGATATGTCCTACATGACATTAAACTGTGCATCGTTAAGGTTGTTATTACCTCTTGTTTCTCACACCGAGTATGACTCACGTGAGCTTAGAGCGAACATCAACCATAACACTCCCTTTGGGCCACTAACCATGTGTAAGTCCCAACAACATTTTAATTAGATCGTTGTCCCCAAGAACAACTTGATCATTAATTCATTCTTTAATTGAACTACACAGACTTTGATCCTTGCCCTCCAGGTTGGGTATGTAGGCAACCTCCCAAAGGTTCAAGCCCAAAAACAACCTCTTCACATCGGTTCACCACCATCTCATATGATGTTGATTTGTGAAACCGCCCCTGGAATCAATATCTTTACATTGATTCATTTTCGTCCTTGTTATACGACGTTAAACTATACAACACTTTTGTCCTGTATGACAATAAACTACAATATTCTTTGATTTCCTCATTTGAGAGAGAACTATTATTGACATTGATTTTTCAATCATAGTTTTTCATTTTTTTTAAAAAAAAAACTACGTGCATACATGGTAATGCCTGAACTTATCTTAGGTTAAAACCATCATTGCACTAAAGTCCCTTTTCACCCTTCACATGTACGAACCAAATTTGTACAAAGGGTAGTTTCTAGAACTACGTGGACTTGATTCCCATCTTTATGGGATACGTAGGAACATTCGAGTGTCCCTCGAATCCAGTCCCAAGTCTTTTGGGCCTAACCCCAAATTTCACTTTCAGTCCCTTGGCTGAAAAGTCCTCATGAAAACACACACTGTGCATTCATTATTATGGTCCGAATTCTATGACCCCAAAAACTAAGATCACTCATCCTTTCGTCCTGCACGACGTTAAACTGCATTTCAAGAACTACGTATGGCTTGATTCTCATTCTTATGAGATACGTAGTGAAGTCCAAGTTTCAATTCAGGACCCAGCCACAACATGATTATGGTTTTCATTGACCTATGTATCTCTATATACATTGGAAAATACCCATCTTTATGTATTATAATCCTAACCTTAAATATTTTCAGATCTTCATAACCCTTTTCATGACTTATGATCACAAAAATGTCAAACTTCTGAGAATTCTTTTGCCTGACTATGCAGCACGTGCCCATAGGTGGCCTTGCATAAACAGTCCACATAACAGACTTGTCATCCAAGAGATGCTATTTATTTGACCATGCAGCCAATGCCCATAGGTGGCCCTGCATGTTTTCAACCCCCTAACGGGTTTGTTAAATAATAGTAACTTCATTCTTGGGAAGAATGCCTCTTTTGTCCTTATTTGTCTTAAACGACAGTATGTAGGGATCCGCAAAAAATAGCCATCCTTAACGTATTTGTCCCATATCCTTTTTCATGATCTGAAAGTATTCAAGTCTATGGTTTATTCTTCTTCCCTACGTTTGGGTCAGACCTTCGTAGGAGTGATATTCATCCAGTTCTTCGATATTCTTGTTTGAAAATATCTTCTCCATATTCAAGTACCTCTTTCCATATAACAAACTCTATGCTTTAGAAAATTTGAATCTCCATAAACTTTCACTGGCTTTTAGCACTAGGAAAGTAAATTTCTGAGAGTTCTTTTGCCTAACTATGCAGCACGTGCCCATAGGTGGCCTTGCATAAACAGTCCACATAACAGACTTGTCAGCCAAAAGATGCTATTTTATTTGACTATGCAGCCAATGCCCATAGGTGGCCCTGCATATTTCAACCCCCTAACGGGTTTTGTTAAATAATAGTAACTTCATTCTTGGAAACTACTTCTTCTAATGCTATTTAGCTCTTTTTCATATCATTCCTCAGATTCAAATATTCTTAAGTCATAGTTTACATATTTTCTCTCATACTTGAGTATGGTAATTTGTTTTCAGATAAATTATCAAGGAATTGAATCCATTTTTTATCCATTTTTCGGTCAAAGCTATTTCGACCTTAAACATTAGCCCCTTTATGTCCGGCTTGCATGACTTTAAACTGCCCGCACAAAAGACAAAGGAAATCTGAATAAAAGTCAAGTTCCAGCACACTTGTGCGCTGCCCTCTGCGCCTTGAAAGACTTGCGCGCACTCCCTTTTCCTTTGGAGGGATTCGATTTCCTCAGAGTCAAATCCTCATTTCTTTCCGGATCCAACTCTGAGGGGGGACTTTTGTTGACGCTCCTTTCGTCACAGAATCTAAAGATCGGAAAAGGGAATATCTGAGCTCAAAGTGATTAATCCTTTGAAGAAACATCAAAAATCGACAAAGGGATGGAAAAGGAGAACATTGCCCATAGGTCGCGCAAGTTCCCTCTTGGTCGCGCAAGTACACTTGCGCGCCGCCTCAACACTTGCGCGACCCCTCATGATCGTGCAAGGGACTTGCGCGACATATCTGGTAACCGCCCAGTAACCGCCCGGGGTCTTCTTTTTCCTATAAATAGACCCTGTGGGCCCCCCATTCGAGAGGATCTCTTCCCAGAAACTCGGATCAAAGCTCCCGACGCCCAAGTCTCTTCTCAAAGCTTCCAGAACACTTCTAAGGTAATTTCTTACCTAGAATGGAAGATCTAAAGGGAAGAAGGAAGGCCTAAGTGTTGAAACTTATCAAACACTTGCGCGCCGACTTAATTCCTTCAATATAACTTGCGCGTCCCTCTTCTGGAAAAACCTCAAGAGGATGGGAAAGGGTTTAATAAAGAGTCGCTCAAGTAATTCAACCCTGGTTGAAAATCGCGCAAGTATCCCTTATGTCGCGCAAGTATACTTGCGCGACCAATACTTGCGCGCCGCCGTAGGACTTGCGCGACCTTCAATACTTGCGCGCCCCTATCTTTTTGGGTGCCCATCTTGCCCTTTTTCACCCCTCTTAAGCCATTTTCACCCTTCCTATTCAAGATTCAGTCTTCAAGATACTTTTCAAAGCCATTTATGGCATGATTTCTTGATTTGACATCCTTATCTGAAAGGAATTATGTGAAATATCTCTCAAAACCTAATGATTTAAACATCTTTATATCACCAAAGATTGAGAGTTCATTCATTCAACCTCATCCTTTAAAATGAGAGAATCCTAACCTGGGTCTCCTTTTCAGGAATAAAGACTCAGTCATAAATCTTGGGCATCTTTCTTAAGAATAAGCCCCAATCAAATCCTTCAATCTTGGGCATCCTCCTCAGGAGTAAGCCCCAAACCTTAATCCCTAACCTGGGTCTCCTTTTCAGGAATAAAGACTCAGTCATAACCTTGGGCTTCCTCTTCAGGAGTAAGCCCCAAGTCCCCTAACCTGGGTCTCCTTTTCAGGAATAAGACTCAGTCATAACCTTGGGCATCCTTCTTAAGAGTAAGCCCCAAGTCTCTTAAAATTTCTCTTAACCAGTCATAAACTTCCCTTTGATTTTGGTTTCCTTTTTAGGAATAAAACCCAATCATAAGTCCCCTCCTAATTTGGGCATCCTCCTTAGGAGTAAGCCCCAAGATTAGAGTATTCAAATCTCCATGAAGCACATATAACTTTGTGGACCCTGTTCATGGATTTTTCTTCCTAAAAGTAAATCCTAAACCTTCACCTATCTGGGCAGTCATCTATACATAAGCCCCAAAACAAATTCTTATGATTGCATCTTTTATGGCACAATTGTCTAAATTTTACCAATACCTCTTGTTTCTCACACCGAGCATGACTCACGTGAGCATAGAGTGTAAAAGTAATTATGACATTCATCTTTGAGCCATCAATCATAAAACATCATATCCCATTCCTCGAACTACGTGGGTTCTGATTCCTTTTTTCAAAACAAAGGATACGTAGGTAGCCCATTCATGGGTTCGATCCCAACATTGAAATAATCTCTGTCCTTCTGAATGACGATAAACTTCAAGTGCCCCACTGAGTGGCTTTAAAACCAGCCTGGTCATCAAAATGACCAAGAGACTTTTATATAAATGTTTTGAAGGATACCATTGACCAAGAATCTCTAAACAAATATAGATGATTCTATATTGATGAAGAACCTCGAATACATATAAAAGATTCTCTAAATTTCTTGCATATTTAATCATTGATTGTTAAAACTAAAGGAAAGCTCATTTTATACTTGGTAATGTAATAAGGATTCACGAACTTAACTTAAATCTATAAAGAGAGTCCCGGAGTAGACAATAATTCCCCTCAAAAAGGTGTGATGAGTCCGACCTCCCATCCTCTCGACCAATGCAAATTCCTAAGCCTTATTAGCCCACAAGCTAATGAGCGCCTGCCTTTGGAAAGTAGGTCCAAACGGATGTGGAATCATTGGATGTTTCCGGTTCTACGAACAAACCCGTTAGAAACCGATCGGAACGTTTGAATCTCCCGTCCAGGAGGTCATCCCCGGATTCCGCGCGAAACACCCAATAAATTAAAAGGACCTTCTAAAGGTACCTTCACCCACCAATTCGACTATCGTATATATTAATATCATAATTTCACATAGATACAACATTAAAATATTTAAATTTATTCAAAATTGAATATGAAGAAAAAATAGAGATGCCATTAAAAATGTGATTAATATCAAGAGAATAAATAAATATATAATTTTTGAATTTCTAGGACTCTCTATTGATAATTCATACACGTGGTCAATTTTTATAATTTTGTTGTTCAACAATGACTCAATATGTTCATTATAGTTATTGACAATTAATATTTTTTATATAATTATATATTACTACTATATAATGGTAAAACCATATGAAGGAAAGAAATTGATTCATTAATCATGATATAATTCATATTCAAAAAGATTATTATGAAATGGAAGATATTAAAAAAACATAAAGTACATATAGATTATGAAAAGAAAATAATAGATGAGAAACCCCACTTAATACCTATAATGTAGCCGTAAAACCCTACAATAAATTCATTTAAAAAATATGTATATTTTTCCAATACTTATATTTTTTATGAATCAATAGATGCTCATAGTAATCAATTTTGATCCCTCAAATACATATTTTTTGATTCAATTCATGGATTTTCAAAATAGTTTTTACACATAATAGCCATTGCGAATTTGTAAAACACTAAAATCAATAATTTATATATAACATTTAAATTTTCATATTTATTATTGTGTTTCAATGAGAATTATTTCATTATTCGGATATCTATAAATATAATCTAAACTGTGGCATGGGGTTGTTGACTTAACACAATAGAATACAGATTTCATCAAATAGAGAATGATTAAGGTATATATAGTAATATTTAAAAAATAAAATAAATATGAAAATAATTTAAATATTCTAGTCAATGTTTATATAATGACTATATCAAAATAAAACATATAATATGCATATTATATTTTCAAATTTATGAAATATATCATTTAATATCACCAAACTAGAATCCCTAAACATATATTTCAGAATGTAATTACAATTTAATTTATAATATTTTTCTATTTACTATTTTTCTATATTTGTTTAGTAATTCTAGGATTTCCAAAAATCTACATACTGAAAAAAGTGTATTTGATTACAGATGAGTTGGAATGTTACGTTTTGGAAGAATGCTTTCCTGAATCAATTTTTAGTGATTAAATATTATATTTGTTTTTTGTTTAATTTCATATAGATCATAGTGAGATAACACCATGTAAATCCAACACTCGATGTGGTTGGTATGAAATATAGAGAAGGTTTTAAATATAAAAGTGTTATTTTAATGTAAAATATTCATCATACCATAAAAAATAGTAAAGGATATCATATTGTATTACAACAATAATAAAATTATAGATAAATCATAAATGACGTGTAGGAATTTACCACGAATCAATTTGACACATGTTGTGGCTAATATGACTCAATGTGTGTTTTTTCACAATAAAAGTGTCATTTTACCCTAGAACCTGCTCCACATTGCCAAAACTATGTAAATAATCTCAAATACTCTTGATAATTTAGGAAATTATTCTACAATTGATTTGATATGTATATGAATTGATCGTACATCAATATAAAAAATGATGTGATTGATAGGAATCCATGTGTATGTATTCACATTAAAAAAGTGTTTGTTTACTCTAAAACATGATTCATGTAGAATAAAATTATAAAACAAAATCATATTGTATTTATAACTTATTAATATGATGCATAAATAATTCCATATTTGTAGGAATTGACTACACATCAATGTGAGACACGACATGGATGGTAGGACTCAATGTGCTTATTTCAAATTTAATAGTTTTATTTTAGTCTATAATGAGATTCCGAAACCCGACACTGAGAAAAAGATATCATATTATAGTGATATTTGAGAAAAATGATCCATAATTCAATTTTAACATGTATGAATTGAGTTAACGTGAATCTGACACATGATGTGGTTGGTATGAATCAATGTGTATGTCTTAATATTAAAATATTCATTTAATTGTAAAATACACATAACTTATCCAAAAGTGAGAAAATATCTTGGATTTAATTGATAAATTATGGTAATGATTCATACCTAATTATTGAAATATAGGAATTCACATCACATTAATGAATCATATGATGACGTTAATATAAATAAAGTGTCTGTTTCCAGTATAAAAATGACATTTTAGTCTATAATATGTGTCATATAAAAAACATTATAAAAATACTCCAATTATATTTAATTTTAAGGAATAAATTACATAATAATTGTTTTCAATAAAAAAAATAAACCAAAAAATTGTTTGACACACAATGTGGAAGGTATGACTCCAAGTGATTTTTTTAATATAAAAATTTCATTTTATTTTAAAATTATTGTCACATTGTAAAAAATCATATATAGTTCTAAATTTTTTGGAAAAGGATCCATAATTCATGTTTTTTATATACAAATCAACCACATGTAAATTCGACCCATGATGTTGATGGTATGATTGAAAGTTCATTTTTTCTCACTAAAAATGTGTTATTTTACTCTAAAACACTCGTCAAATAGCCAAAAATGGTCAAATGATCTTGTACTATCTTGATATTTTAGAAAAGCGATCAATAATTTATTTTTGACGTGTTTGAATTGACTTTACATCTATAAAATACATTATGTGGTTAGAATGACTCAATGTGCATGTTTTCTAATAAAACGTTAATTTTTATCAAAAACACATTTCATACAACCAAAATGGAGAAAAATATATCTAAATGTCTTTGATTATTATTAAAACTATACATAATACATTTATGCCTTGTAGGAATCCAACATACATCATTCTGACTCATCATGTTTCCAAAATGACACGAAGTGCATGTTTTCAATATAAAGAAGACATTTCTGTCAAAAATAATGCCCCATTTTCCAAACCAATAAAATAAGCTCATATTGTCTTCAAATATTTAAAAAAAGAAACATTATTTCTTTTTTATTTCTAGAAATTGAATTCAAATTAATATGATACATGATATGGTCTATTGACTCAAACTTCTTGCATTCCCATTAGAATTTTCATTTTACTCTAAAAAACATGTTACTAATCCTAAACTGAGACAAAAACGTGAATCATTTTGATAAATTATTAAAATGAACCATTATCCGTTTTCAATATGTATGAATTGACAATACATAAATTCAAAACTTGATGTTCCCAATAAGACTTTAAATGCATGTTTATAAAAAAAATTCATTTTAGTTGAAAATGAGATTTTAATAGAAAAACCAAGAAAATAATATTATAATATGTTAATACTTTAGGAAAATATTGATAATTTGTTTTTGACATGTAGGAATCATTTTTACATCAATTAAACTCAAACTCTGTCTGATATGATTCAATTTTTGTTTTTTTATATTAAATTAGTTATTTTACTCAAAAACACTTATCACATAGATAAAGCCAAGAAAAATCTCTCAGACTCTCTTCATAAAATAGAGAACAATATCCATAATTCATTGGTGATCTATAGTAATTGAACTCACATCAAATAAAAACACTATTATTTCGGCATGACTCCAAGTGCATGTTCACAATAAAAATTACATTTTAGAGAAAAATGAAATTTACATAGTCGAAACTGATAAAAAAGCACCGGAAGACTTGACAAATTATTACAAATATTATGAATTCATTTTTGATGTGTTTAAATCAACCAAATGTCCCTTTGACACATTATGTGGTTGGTATGACTCAAAGTTTTTGTTTAAACATCAGAAAATAAATCATTTTACTCTAAAACACACTTCACATAGACAAAACTCTGAAAAAAGATCTCAAATTATCATGATAGTTTAATAAAATGATCCTTATTTAATTTATTAGATGTATGAGTTAACTACACAACAATTTGATACATGACATGATCGGTAT
Organism: Viscum album; assembly: GCA_963277665.1. Lineage (NCBI taxonomy): Eukaryota > Viridiplantae > Streptophyta > Magnoliopsida > Santalales > Viscaceae > Viscum > Viscum album. Next base: position 411,842,835 of record OY728144.1, on the reverse strand, counting down.
GACTAATAGTTCATCCTTTTAATATAAATGTTTAATTTTAGTCTAAAACACAATTCACCAAGCCACAAAATAGATAATTAAATTGTATTGTCATGATCCTTTAGTAAAATGTTCCATAATTTGTTTTTGATGTTGTTGAATTGACTGTATGTCAATCTGAAAATCGACGTTGTTGGTTGTTCTCAAAATAAAACTTTTCAATATAAAAGTGTCTATTTAGACTAAAACATGATTCACATAGACAAAACCAAGGAAACAAGTTCATATTTCCATGAAAATTGTTTCGAATGATCCATAATTCCGTTTTGTCATGTAGAAATTGACCGAACTTCAATATGACACATGATGTAATTTGTATGTCTAAAAGTGCATGTTTTTCACATTTAAAGTTTCATTTTACACTAAAACGCACATCAAATAACCAGAACCATATAATCAAGCTTACATTATCTTCATACATTTCGAAAAGGAATCATAATTCAATTGAATCATGTAGAAATTGATCTTATATCAATCTGACACACGATATAGAACGTATGAATCAATGTATGCGTTTTCAATAAAAAAGATTCATATTAGTATAAAACAAATTTCATTTAGATAAAATCGTGAAACAGAGTACCTATTGTGTTTAACATTTATGACAACAATAGATAATTCATTTTTGGAATTCCTGAATCAATTTCACATCAATCGAATACATGATTTGGTTTGTAGAACTATAGTTGCATGTTTTCAATATAAGTGTCAATTTAGTTTAAAAGGGATGTTATTGTTCAGCTGAGTGAATGCATTTATTGCCAATAACATGTAAATGTGTGTCTGATGATTGAATTATTGAAGCAATAATATTTGGAGCATACAAATTCTGATTATTTTCCAATTTATCTAAAGTTCCAAATACATGTATCAGAGTATTACATGCTTTCCCCTGCATAAAGAAGACCATGAAATACTAAATTGCAGGAGGAGAATGTTTAACATATCAGATGATATTTTGAGCTAGTCCTCAATGTTCAAGATATATACTAATGGAGAACACATCCCTCACATCAAGGATATTCCATGCATTATGCCTTAATGCATGAGGAATGAAGAAATGATCCATGCATCATCCATGATTGGATCAACAACATATGGAAGATCTTTTGGATTCATGATCTAATAAGAAAATGATGATGATATTTTGGAGAATAGCTTTAGAATTATCATTCTAAAGATAATAGAAGAAGAAGAGAAATGTAATTGTGGTTTGGAATTTTATATTTATGGATACTTAGTTTACAGTATGTAGTTATTGTGTTATGCCATTACACCCTGGAAGGAAAACCATGGAGGCCAGCTGAAGTCCTCACCGAAAGCACATGCGGGACTCGTGGGTTAACCGTGATCAAGGGAATCCATCATGACCAGCCCCACCCATGGAAGGGAGTTAAGTGGGCCATGAACAGGCCCTGCAGGTGCCGCACAGTTGTGATCCCATGTAGCGTGGCCATTAGGAGCATGCCCGGAGGAAGCATAGTGGGTGCAAAGTGCCCCTACAGGAGAACCGGTGCAGGGCTGCACCGGAGGGGGAGAAGAGAATTAATTTAATTGGGGATGGACCGTTGAGGATTATAAGCTAGGGAAATTATGTGGTTCATTTAAATATTGGACGAGATTTTAAAAAATGCAGAATCCATTTGAGCCGTCTATCTGACCCGCGTAACATCGCAACCGCTCATCCATCTCACTACCACCCTTCTAATCCTGGAAATCCACTATCTGTTCAATGTTGATCCATTGAGAATAGAGCCTCCACATTTTCATCATTATCCTCAGTGCTCATGGAGAGCTCCTGATGAAGCAGTACGCCATCGCCTCTGCCGCACCTCCGTAATCATACTTCGGCCTTTGTAGAAGATATAATGCAGTGCGTTAGGATCGTCTAATCGTACCAAAAACATGAATGAAATTACATTTTCATTCATGCAACAAAATTAAAAAGATGACTCGAGGCTGAGAGCAAACAATGTTGTCGAGGCCACATGGGATATTCGATGTTCCAGCAAATGGTTTGCATGCATCTGTAAACGCATCAAGTGATGTTTCCTCCATAAATGAAGGAGTCGCGTTGAAAAAAAACTGCACCGATAAATTCAAAAAATCTCATCCCACATTGGAAATATTCAAGCCAAAGATCTGGGGAATTCAAATATTTGCATCCCACGAATTTTTTTCCAGATATATGAAGTCAATGGATCGATAAAACTCACCTTTATATAGAGATCCTTCAAGAGAGAGTCAGTCATGATGAATCTCAAGAAAAATCTATTTCCATATGAAACAAACCACATCATTCATCTATCTGGTCTACGATGGAGAATAACCACAAGCACCTCCAGGTTCATGAAGCAAAATACCACGTAGCTCACTGACTACCCGAAGAAGGAAACCATTACACCCTCTGTACAAAAGAGAAACCCACAGTCCTCTCTAGTTCATGCCGAGCAAGACCGCGAACCTCCCTAGTTCGTGCGCTGTACTGAGACCACAAACCTCCCTTGTTCACGAAGGAGGATTCTTCTATTTGTATGATAAGGGGAACCCCAAACTGAGGCTGTGCACATGCATGATGCACATGAAAACCATGTGAATGATTAAAGATCCCTAGCCCTTGTGTGAGAACATGTGAAGAAGGATGACAATGTAAAGATATAATGCCCTTTGAGAAGAACAAGAACCCACTCACACCATTGGCATGAAAATTGTTGCATTCACATGCATAACATTAATAAACTTATAAAAAGTGATTGTGTGAGACAAGAACCTAAGGTGGTGGGGATTTGAAGGATATTCAATCCAGGCATGATATAAACATAAAATGATCGATTGAAAGGAAGAAATCTTATCCTGAGCATTTTTTTCACTGAGATATATAATTCTTATTGGGGATCATGGAAATTTTAGCAAGACCAACAGATTTAACCAGATTTTATTTAAGCTATAGTAATAGATAAAATTCTATCAATCCATTCGAAGGAAGAATTTGAAACTGGGAGGAATATCCAGTTTCTGGACGAATGATGAACATGAAGAGAAGTTGGGGGTTTAACTAACCTGTAATTGGCGGGGGGGGGGGGGGGGTCTAGCCAATTAATGTTTGTAATCATTGTCTTTTATAGTGAAGAACCGTTTTGGGAAGAATAACCATCACAACAAAAAGTAGTTTGTTTTACCAAACCTTATAAATCCCAGTGTCCTATGATTTTGTTTTATAACATCATTTGAAGAGTGGATCAAGGTATTAACAAGCAACATAGGTTTAATTGAAAATGATGGATATTCATAAAAAAATGGAAAGATGAAAATAAGAAAAGGGGATCACTAATTCATCCCACCCCCTCTCAGCGATCTTTCACTATTAAGGGTATTGTCAAGTGGTATCAGAGGCATGTTTCCTCTTTAAGGATATACATTTTGGGAAGATGAACAACCTAAATTCTGTCAACATAAAGGGTATTCATACTTTTGATGGCCAAAATATTTAGAGTTGGAAGAATATGATGTTACCCCATCTTCTCTCTCTTGGCCTTGAAGTTAGAGATGTAGATACATTTGTATTCCCTCCTATTTCTAAAGAAACTGTTATGAATTTGGCTGAGAAGAGATATATGGAGGTCGATGGAAACGCTCAAAATTCCATCATAATGTGTCTTTTAAAAGAAGTGTACACATGGGTTATGGGACTTAAAATGCCAATGAAATTTGGGAAAAATTGGAAAGCAGCTATGATGGAAACATGAAAATCATGTAAGAAAATTTGAAAATTTGGAGGAACAAATTCAAAGATATCAAGATGGGAGAAGAGGAAATCATTGATGATTATTTCACATGATTTAATTAGTTTTTCAGTAATATTTGGGGCATTGAAGAGAAGTTGGATGATTCAACTATTGTCAAAAAAAACTAATGACATGTTTTCCTAACAGGTTTGATCAGAATGTTTCAACTATGGAATATAGAGATGATGCTTCTCTTGTTGAATTATAAAACATTATCATTGAATATGAATTGAGAAACATTACAGTTTTTAAAAAGAAGATCAAATATGAGATGGATTTTGAGGCTATGAGAAAACTCAAATTAAAGGCGATGAAGCATCAGAATCAAGTTTATCTGATGATAAAGATAAAGATAAAGAATTTAACAAAATCAATTATTTTAATTCAAAAAGATTCAGTAAAGAAAAATTTATGGGAAAAGGAAAACTTCCACCAAGGTGTTACAACTATAATAATATTTGACACTTTGTTGTAAGTTGTCCAAAGAAAAGGTTTGTTACACCTAAGTCAGAAGATGAAAACCCAAAAAAGAAGAAATGTAATAGAAGTTGAAAAGACATATGAAATTTTTTATCGGAAAGAAAAATCTTTTTCTAGGTGAAGGATGAAGCTGTGTGAGAAAAAAAGAAGATGTCGATTCCTCATCAGACAACCAACGAAAAGAAGAAACTAATTTCATGGCTCATGTAGAAAAAGGGATTGATACTTATAGCTATGAAGATGATGAATGATAAAGGGGAATATCTTGAATAGATGTTTAGAAATAAATTAGAATCATGTCTTTAGAAAAATAGAATTCTCAAGAAAGATAAGAGGTTTTCACTGAAAGAAAAAGAAAGGGTTACCGAAGAAAAGAAAGGGTGTATAAATAAATGAACATTTTACATTAAATAAATAAAAAGACACAAACATAATGTAGCTAAAATAGAAAATATTTTAAAAGACCTTGAGGAGAAACATCACCTCAAAGAATAAGAACAATAAATGACTCAGTCTAATTGTCTTGAAGCACAAACAATATAAAGAAGATCAATGAAGATTTGAAAAAGGGTGCTGAGGCCAAGGGAGAATTGTCACACATTGGTGGAAAGAAGTAGGTCTATTCAACACTAATAAAATATCAAAACACATCAGTCATTTCTAATGATGCAGGTTCAAAAAAACTGAGACATGTTTGGAACACATTGTCATGTGGCAAACCTTCTTCTATTCTAAAGAAAGAGACAAATACTCTGGGAATATTTATGCAGGTTCTAGAAAGGAAAAAACAACAATCTTCCAGACAAGACTTCTATTAGTGGGGAAGATCATGATTTAGGGGATACTGTTGGTTCTATGGAGTGTTTGGGCACAATGCATAATTAGGCTTATATGACATGTCTCTACCTTCAAGTAAAGCATTAATCAAGGAGGATCTATTCTGAAAACAAAATGGTAGTGTAGAAATCATCTGATCTGCTAACTCACAAAAAATTTAACAGATTTAATGAATCTTGTAGAAGATGTGATCAGAAAGGTCATAATGATGTATAATGCACGACTGTTCTTCCTGAACAAACACTTAATGTCATGAAAGAAAAAGGAATTAAAAAATTAAATGAAGAAAACTCATGTTTTGGAAAAGTTTCATTGAAAACAAGTAGAAAAACCATGTCATGGATTCTCTGTAGTGGATGTTAATCACAAAAGACTGGAGATACAAAAATCTTAACCAACGTATAAAATCATGAAGGAGGTAATGCAATATTTAAAAATGATTGTTCTCTGAAAATAAAGGGAGTCAAAAAAGATATTATTGGAGAAAAAAATCTAAAGTCCAATGATGTGTTATTTGTTGATGGGTTAAGATACAATTTTCTTACTGTGAGACGACTATGTGATGATAGACATGAGGTGTTGTTCAAAAAAGATTCATGTGTCTTAAAAAGCTCAAAGGATGGAAGTATCTTCACTTAGGAAAAAAGAACCACTGGAAATATATTTCAAATTGGTGATTCTATTAATTCATGTTATTTGAGTTCCATGGAAAAAAACAACATCTGGAAAAGATGACTGGGCCACATAGGTCAAAGGATTATATACAAAATCTGAAGTATGACATTGTGGGTGAACATAAAGTATTGAAAAGATAAAGGGATGTTGTTTTTAAAACATTTCAGAAAGGCAAATTGAATCAAAATTCACACAAAGGAGTGGATATCATTTCCACTAACCCCTTAAACATATTCATACAGACATATATGGGCCAATGAAAAATGAATTTCTAAAAGAGGATATCTATATTTCATATCATTTATTGATGATTAAACATGAATGACTAATATCATGTTTATATAACACATGTCAGAGGAAACCACAATGTTCAAAAAAATTAGAAGGCAAGCTCAGAAGGAATTGGGAATCTGTATCAAGAAAGTGAGATCAGACAATGGTAAAGAGTATTCTTGTAATGATTTTGAAATCTATATCTAAAATCATGGAAACATGCTTCAATACATCACACCTTATACTCCAAATCAAAACATAGTCACTAAAAGAAAGAATATATGCTTAGTTGAAATGGGAAGAACTATGTTGACTGAACATATCATCTCAATGTTTTTCTGGAGAGAATCTGTATGCACTACCAAACATATACAGACGATATGTATTCTCATACCAGAAGAACAAATGATAGCTTATAAAATGTGGTACAAAAGAAAACCAACTGTTAAATACTTCAGTGTTTTTGGAAGTCCATGCATCCTAATGATTATGGACATTAATCTGGGAATATTTGAAGAAAAGGCCGAGGAAGGGATCTTCATGGG